>OZ020617.1:43994797-44678147 GCA_963971575.1 Liopterus haemorrhoidalis | reverse complement strand
TTATTAACATTTTTTAGGAGGACACTGTCCCAGCTGAGACAGCCGCCACTGATCCACAGTAGATTCTAGCTCTGATCTCAATATTTAGGAAATTCTTTCCCTAAAACTTTTCTTTTATTCTTGAATAAACTGGTTCGGTAACGTAGAGCAGCACTGCAATGTAAAAAAAGCTCTCTGTCTCAAATTCCGGAGCCATGCATGTTTGAACTCGTTTTATCAACTCATTTTCAATTAAATAAACAAAGCGAAAGTCAATTAAATAAGGAGGATAGGCAATAAATTCTTGGCCTTTAAATGAAATGGGAAATTCGAGGCCTTTTTGCCGATAGACGGCGCCAATTGCAAATAACTCAGGAAACACAGATCACAGCGACACCACTAAGCGCTAGTTGGAAAGGTGACAATTAGAGCGTTACTTTGAGTGTCTAAACATCAAAATTTGTTCAGTGGTCGGAAAGTTGATTGCGTTTGAAAATGGAGAAAAGTAATGAAAAATTGCGCTATATTTTGCAATATTATTACGACAAATGGAAGAACGCTGCGCAGGCTTGTGAAACAATTTGTGCTATGTACGGTGAAGGTATTTTATCAAAATCTGCTGCGCGAAAATGGTTCGCTTTCGTTCTGGTAGTTTTATTGTGAAAGATGACTTACGCTCTGTTCATCCAATCAGTGAAAAAGCTGATGAATTCTTGAAAAAGTCGAGCAAGATAGACATATCAGCAATGTCGATATTGGTACGGAGCTAGGCAATGACCACAAAACTGTTTTGAAGCATTTACGGAAATCTGGGTACAAAAAGAAGCTCGATATCTGGGTTCCTCATGAGTTGAGTGCAAAAAACATGATAGACCGAATTAACATCTGCGCTGCGCTGCTGAAACGCAAGAAAATCTAGCCATTTCTGAATCGTGTCATAACCAGTGATGAAAAATGGATCAGGTACGACAATCGAAACCGTAAAAGATCGTGGACAAGGGTTGGTGAGCCGTAACAAGCGTTCGCGAAGCGAGGATTGACGCCGAACAAGGTGATGCTGTGAGTGTGGTGGGACTGGAAGGGAATCGTCCACCATGAACTACTTCCAGTTGGTCAGACGATTGATTCTCAACTCTACTGTGGATAACTAGAGAGATTACGCCAGACAATTGAAAGAGAACGGCCCGAATTGAATAATAGGAAAGCTGTTGTCTTTCATCATGACAACGCAAGACCACACACTTCTTTGATGACTCGTCAAAAATTGCAAGAGCTTGGTTGGGAAATTTTGTTGCATCCACCGTATAGTCTAGACCAGCGTTTCCCAAAGCGTGGGTCGCGACCCGGCACCGGGTTGCAGAAAAATTTTTCGGGTCGCGAAAAAAATTGTAAAAACACAAAAAAGATTTTTTTGTACATATTTTTTTTTTTTAACGTCAGTTAATCAGTAGAATAGTGCGTATTTGTGCTCTTTGTTACTATACTATATTCATTATTACTTTACTATACTCTTTATTACTATACTATTCTCTTTATTACTCTTTATTACTATAAAGCTACTGCTTTAAAATAAAATTTGTTTTGTAAATAAATGTTTTTTTTTTTTCTTAAGGTGGGTCGCGAAAAATTTTAAGACCTCGTACCGGGTCGCATTCAAAAAAGTTTGGAAACCGCTGGTCTAGACATAGCAACCCTCTGTCTATCACCTATTCCGATCTCTGCAGAATTCTCTCAATGGAATTAAGTTGGTTTCAAAAGCCTGTGAAAACCACTTGATTCAGCTTTTCAACCAGAAACCACAGAAGTTCTTCACCGATGGCATCATGACTTTACCCGAAAAATAGCGAAACGTTTTCGGATAATAATGGAGCATATTTAGTTTAAATAAATTCATTTTCACGCTATAACAAAACCAGTTGAATTTTACTAAAAAAACGACACCATATCAGACCATATCCCAGACCATATCATATATGCAAGTCTGCAAAATTACAGCTGCTATCACTTGGTGCTAAACGTTTTTTGTTCACGATTTTTTTGAGGTTTAGGAAAATCTAAAGAAACCAAATCTGATGGAATCGGAAGTAGGCGATCTGATGTTAACACATGCGGCATCCATCTTGCTCACATATTTTTCAGATCGAAAATTTCAGTTAGTATGTGATGCATCGACTTATTTGATATGTTTATGGCCTTCACTATTTCACGATCTTTTATTCGATCATCCGAAACCGTATCATGCAACTGCTGATTTTTTTCATCAAATGCTTTTTGTTTTTTTTTTTGAGTTGCGCTTTTAGACATCCTGAATATGGATCAACTGCAAGCCTGATACGATCACGTTTAAATACAGCAGCCCATTTTTTAGTGTTGAAATTAAATGAGCAGAGTCTCCATAAAGTTTTAATTGTGGAATAAATTTTCACAGTTTTATCCATCTTTTTCAACATATTTTATCACTATACCATGTTCTATTTTACGATATATTCAATTCTAAAATGACTTTAAATAGCTGTATACAACAAATTATTTGACAAAATGAAATGCTGTTTTTTATGTTTACTTATGACAGGTGTTACAACTTAAACACAAAATATTATTGCCGGCAGAAATGCAATTTGCGGGCGAGGCCGATAACTTGTAGATACCGGGTGAGGCCGTTTATCATATCCATTTACCAATCCTCGACAGGATTTGATTGCCTTGAGTGTTGTATACTTAAACCTCAACTTCTACAGAATAAACAGTTTGGATTAGTTACTAGCCTAGCTACAGTAATTGGTGAGCTAACTGTGGGACGTTTGTCTAATTGGGACACTGGACCGGAAGCCTCAAATTGAGACATTTCTTGTAGAGTGGGACATCTGACAACCCTACCAATGTCCCATAATATAAGATAATTAAAATAAATTTGAAACTGTATTACTTTATTAAAATTAAAAAGCGCATTTCTAATCAGCATTTTTAAGGTATGATATAATATAATAAATGGATTGTAAAATTAAATTTTTAATGAAAAATATAAAATTGAATCATAAAATCTTTAATTTCCGAAAAAATATAAAAACCTTTACTATCTTTATCAAAGACTTTCACATCCTCATAAAACATTACGTGAAAATGATTATTTTTATTATTCATTTGAAATAGCCATCACACTTTTACAGGAGAAACTTTATAGACCATCACTGCAGTTCGTCATTTAAACTGAAATATAATGTAATCAAATATGTATTCTCAGTGATTATTGATTTATAATTAATAATTAAATCCAACAAATATATAACTATACTTCCAGGTTTCGTGGTTTACTCAAATGGTTAGCAATAGTTTATTTAATTACATCGTATGGTTCTCCTATATTGCTAAATGGCGCAAACTTAGGGTACGCGCCTAGTGAAAGCTGGCTGCCGATTGTTGGCTACCAACGCTGGCGAAGGTCAACCTACGAGCGAGAATATGCTATTTGTTTCAATTATACCACGCATAGAAGAAGCTGGCGTTGATTTTCCAGCGTAACTAGTAGGGACCCAGCGTGTACTGTACGCTCCTGCCCTGCACGAACCATCATCAGTAATAAATGTAGTTGGTGCTGGTACCTAGCAGCCAGCAACCAACAACTTGCTTTCACTATGCGCGTACTCATACGGAAGATATACCCAATTGAAAAACACTATGCGAATGATATTAGAAGCTGACAAAATTACTCCTAACGAATACTACAGAACAGTGACATAGCCACATCACGTTATCAGCAAGTTTTATAAAATATAATGCCTGTTAAAAGCCACCGAATACATGTGCAACAAGGAAGACAGAAATTATGTTATATATATTGACTCACGCAGTATACTCGACGCAGTTAAAGTATTGTATTCAAGGGACGCACTGATCCAGAAGACATAGGAAAGCTTCCATAACATGGCCCTCTAGGGGAAAAAGGTAATCTTGGTGTGGGTTCCCTGACACGTGGGAATAAAAGGGAATGAACAGGCAGACCTAGGAGCAAAAGAGGCAGCAAACCTTCCAATAACACCGATATCCGTACCTACCAGCGACATGAAATCCAACTTATGGCAAAACATGAAAGAAGACTGGAAACGACAATGGCACAGTCTAACAAACAACAAACTTAGCCATATAAAAGAAGACACCAAACCCTAGGCTCCAGTAGGCAACAGAAAAGAACGAAGAGTTCTTACAAGACTCAGAATTGGTCACACAGTCATCACACACCAATATATAATGAAAAGAAAAATGTGGAAAACTGTGACTACTGCAATAAAACTGTTACCGTAGAACATATAATGCCAACTATATGAAGAACTTAGACGGAAGCACAAAATACCAGACAACCTGAAAGAAGTGTTAAGCCCAAAAAATGAAAACATTTTATTAGACTACCTCAAAGAAGCAGATTGGTTCCGTACAATCTAAATTCCAAATGTTCTATTATTTCTAAATTATCTATCTTAAATGTCTAATCGTAGAATTGTAAATATGCTTCATTGTAAATTAATGCCAACATTCATTCTTGTAACAGCAGTTGAAGCTCCCGCAAAACATATCTTTAGAAAAAAAACCTAATGCTGGCATTAGTGAGACGAGCAGAGGTTGCCTATCCATATTGATTCTGAAATCAAGAAAGGCTTCATATACCACATTAAGGGACAATTTTAACCTGCAGGAGCCTTGAACACATTACTGGCATAATACCGCCTCCCTAAATGCAACTGAATATCTCACGCCTGCTCAAAAACCAGCAGGATTTGATTATCTCGCCGCTTTTGGTGCAAATTCGAACAGGATATGGCAGTAGTGCAAATATGTTGCATAAATGGGCAAATATACAAGACCCTAAATGAAAATGTATAGTACAACACATTGTTAAAGAATGCCCTCTATACCGGTTCAGTGGGAACGATAAAACCTGCATAAGCTCACACCATCCGCAGCCGAATGGTTGATTAACCTAGATATAGTACTGTAATGTAATTTATCTACTGTGACTGCATTTTATTTATTGATTTCATTTATTTATTTTATTTTATATTATTTATTTCCATTACTTATTTATATATTTTGTATCCGTTTATATAGTAGTATTTTATTTCATTGTGCAAAAAAATTAAATTATTATTGGTTGTTGTGTCTTTTAGGATATATACCGACAAAACTGATTTATAATTTATATAAATATCTGATGATTCAAAACTCTTATGCTTTTTTGTTCTCAAATTTGTTTATTTTTATATTTGTCTATTTTATATTTAACTATTTTTATTAAGTATATTTTATATTTGTTATCAAATGTTTAACAAATTTTAGTTTATGTGTATTAACTCGTTTCAAGTTTGCATTTAGAGTCTTAACAATGGAGCACCTCGGGCTTCGGAAAGGGCAAGCAAATACGCCGAGAGAGGACCCGGGGCCCGGTTATACTATAATTCTGGGCCTAGGAAGATTCTCCCTCCCTCGGAATAAGATAATTATGGATCCGGTGATAGTAAAAAAAAACTGCGCGTAGATAAAACTGTACTTAATTTGTCTGTAATATAATATTAAATAGTCATTTGTGTACCATGGCCCAAAAGTAGATCTTTAACGGCCGCATCTGATTTTGAAGGCCGAGGAGCATCCGAGGCTTTCCGACAGATGAGGACGAAAAAGATCTTTTTGGTATAGGTGCACATTATATTCTTTGGGCGACCAATAATAATTTTTATTAGAAAAAATCAGCTGAGGCCACCACAGAACCGACCGCCCTCACAAAGTACTTGTATAAAATACATTCTAGCAGCAGAGTAGAAATAACTTTGCCTAATATTTTCTAACAGAGATTTTATTTATCATGGCCATGGAAACGTTACATATAAGTATGAAAATATAATTTTTTTCGAAATATTTTTCTGTTGTGAAATATTCGAAAAAATCTTAAAATCGACACGAGTAAACTCCCATTTCTAGTCAAACGATTTTTACCCAAAGTTAATCAACTCGTACCATTGATGTCAGAAGCTTAAATATGAAGTTTCATATAAATCCTTTTAGCCGAATTTGCTCTGCACGTGTACACAGAGAGACAGACAGACAGACAGACAGACAGACATCATGCTAAAAATAGTCAAAACGTTAGGGACCTCAATTCGTGGAGATCCATCGAATTCTCGAAATCTCGAAAAATTTTACAAAAATTATTCGAAATTTTTCGTTTTATTAAAAAACGTCTCAAATAAAAGTTATTAGTTATTGCTTTTATAGCAACTTTTGTTCAATAAATTTTTTCGAAATATTTTTGTTGTGAAATATTCACAAAAACCTTAAAATCGACACGAGGAAACTCCCATTTTAAGTCAACCGATTTTTACTAAAAGTTGATCAACTTGTGCCATTGATGTCAGAAACTCAAATATGAAGTTTCATAAAAATCCTTTCAGCCGAATTTGCTCTGCACGTGTACACAGACAGACGGACAGACAGACGGACAGACAGACCGACAGACATCATGCTAAAAATAGTCAAAACGTTATGTAGGGACATCAATTCGTGGAGATCCATCAAAATCTCGAAGTTCAAAATCGGTATGATCACAATACCTTCCTTATATATGTTGGCGGTCGGTAAAAATAAATATATTTATTAACATTCTATAATTTATGGTTATTGAACAATTATTAAAATTATAAATGTTAGTAGCTCCATTATTCTTCTGCCTCCATATTTGGCCCTCCCTTGAAAATATAAAGTAAATATACATATCTGATCTTTGCAACATATAGACCGGGAGCTCATGACATTTTTGGTCTCCGATTTCATACAGCATGCCTTTTGGAGGAGAGAATATTTACCCTGTGACAACAAAATAATTGCATGTCATAGGGAAAATTGCATTTCCACTTGCACAACATTTTTGTGTTTTTCTCTGATTTAATATTGCTTGCCCTTTTGTCAAAAGAAAGTTATAACAAATTTAAAGTCTTTTAATTATAGGCATGCTGTATGAAAACGCGGAAAATCATATTTTTTTATTACAAGATCACATGACCGTTTGAGCCCTTTGGGGCCCTCCGAATCGAATGCATATATTTAAAAGACTTTAAATTTGTTATAACTTTCTTTTGACAAAAGGGCAAGCAATATTAAATCAGAGAAAAGCACAAAAATTTTGTGTTTAAGTGGAAATGCAATTTTCCCTTTGACCGGAAAGCGTGCAGGGGTTTAGTACCATCCCTTTTTTGTTGTCACAGGGTAAATATTCTCCCCTCCAAAAGGCATGCTGTATGAAATCGGAGACCAAAAACTGTCATGAGCTCCCGGTCTAATAAGTCCAAAGTGTTAACACTATTATCATTCCTGAACTAAAAAAGCTACAATGCATTTTAAATTTATTCTACATTGCTGTTACATTTATCTATCCCACTTAAATCATTTTTACGAAAACTTAATAAAAGAAAAGAAAATAAAGTTTAAAAAACAATTTAATTTAACCTAATCCATACAAATAAAAGAAAGAAAAATGATTGTAACTGAGAAAACCGTATTTTCCAATTTCTCGAAACATTACCTTTAGTATATTTCAACAGCTAACTAAAACATATAAATTCAGCTGACTAGACTCCGCGTTTTTAAAGCCTTGATTAAAATATTTATACGCAACAAATGCGTCCGTAGTTCTTTGTCCCTCGTATTTTAACGATAGATAAAAGATTAATGGAATGGAAAGATCTAATTCAAGTACCACTTTAGTACCTAGTTTAGCACTAACTCTAGCTTTAGTACAGTACTAAAAAATAGTGTTTTTTAAAGTACAGACAATTTATAGTTCTACTTTTTAAAGGGTCTTAAGTTTTTATTTGTTTTTCAATGAAACAGGAAGAAATATAAGTTCATAGGATATTGAATTATTTTACGTACTTAAGTATTGAAAATCTTAGCTCAGTAAACATTTACAGATTTGACTTACTCGCTTCTTCAAGGTAAGGTTGCGAAGCTCATACTAATAAGAGCGAGTCCTGTTTTATATTAATTTAATTAGTAACCATGCCAAACTTGACGGGCAAGCAACGTGCGTTTTGCGTACGCGTATATTAACAAAACCATAACTCTGTACTCTATAGCACAACGTCTGCACTGAAGACATAACGAACTACACGATATTAGATAATACTTCTGCTACTATACTGAAGTGGATTCAAACTACAGATATAAGAGTCAGAAGATAGGCTCCACCATAGAGCAGAGAAGCTATCGAGGACAGCGATCGGAATGCACTACGGACTTTTAGTTTCAACAGGGTGGATCCACCTGCCATACAACTAAAATCTCCACTGCAGCATTTCAAGAATCTGGAAGAAGTGGCCCGAAGAAGTGATTTCCAGAAGTTAATCCTTTCAATTATCTCACCCCGAAAAGCTCGGATTTATCTTCACCAGATGTTTTCTATGGGGATACTTCAAAAGGAAGATATACAAAAATTCCTCATCAACTATTATTGAATTAAAGGCCAATATCGAGGAGGAAATTGCCCTTATAACGCCGTGATCTATTATGAAGAGTTTTTTAATTCATGTTCACGTTTTGAAGTATGCCTGCCACATAACGAAAGACATCTGGTAGTGTTGTTTCTAAATAGTAAATTTGCCCATAAAGAGAGCTCATGATGGTTCCAAAATAAACAGTAAAACCGGTGCTGCGATAATAATCGGAGACGAAACACACATGTACCAGTTACCAGAAGAAACCAGTGTCTTTACAGCGGAATCATAAAGCCTACTTCAAGCTTCTGAATACATCCTGGACTCCGAAAATAGCTTGAAAATTTTTCTAATATTTAGTGACTCCTTGAGTGCCATTATTTCCATCCAAGAAATCTACTCAGGCAACACAACTGTTCAGAAAATCCAAGACAACATCCACGAGGCCCTTATTAATGGAAGAAACATAACTATAATCTGGATCCCTTCTCACATTGGTATAATAGGAAACGAGAGAGCAGATGTTGCGGCAAAAGAAGCAACAAATCTCCCGACTTCAAATACACCAGTCCCAGTTGCCATAAAAGCCAACGTAAGAGATAAATGGAAGGAATATTGGAACTCAATCACCAACAACCACCTACGAACCATAAAAATGGACACCAAACCATGGGCACCCAGTGCAAACAGGCATGACCAAGTTGTGCTCACGAGGTTGAGGATTGGCCATACAAATACCACCCACAAACATATATTTGCACATTCTGATCCCCCCATTTGTGACACATGCAACTCACGTATCACTGTAAGTCACATTCTAATCGAGTGCTGCAAATATACAACAGAGCGTTGCAACAACAAGATCCCCAAACCCTCGAACGAGCCCTTGCCCACAATAAAGACCTTGAAACAAAAGTGATAAAGTTCCTAAAAGACATAAATATATACCACCTAATATAGACCTAACTAGCTATTAAATATCTTTAATCATGTATTTATTATTATATACTTAGTTTATTACATTATGTTTTATTATTATCATTATTATACTTATTGCATCTACTTTTTGTTACCGTAATGTACCGGGGCGCTAATAACCTAAGCTGTTGAAGCGTCTGAAAATTTTGTAAATAAAAAAAAAAGAGAGCTCATACGAATTCGGTAACATCTAACGTGGCATTATTTTTCACAACGCATCTATGCTGCGTTAAACCTGTACATTATTCAATTTGTTTACATGGAATTCCAGGAAGAAAGATTAACTCAAGAATTCCAATTAGTCTATAAATATGTACTAATACATTTGTATTTTTGTTGTACTCTTGAGCATAACAAGCATTTAGCTTCTGCTCTTTACATTGTAATAATAATAATAATAATAATTGGAAGCGATGGTACCAATCATTTTAAACAAAAAGTTCCATATGAACTTATATGTCCTGTTCTGAACGGTTTTCCAGTTAAAGCTATTTGAAATTACTATCAGTATATTGCCACCAAGACCTCTAGACCTAAGCCCATTGAATTTGTGGACTTAGTTGAAGAATGAAGTTTATAGAAGAAAAGAACTTTACACGAGCCAAGCTGCTCGCTCATATTATGGATACTGTTGCCCACATAAATGAACATCAAGTTATACTCAGACGAACAAAACACCATGCTCTCACAAAACTTGAAAAATACATTGATTTATACGGTGGAATATTTGAGAATGGATTAGAAACTGTAAAAAATGTAACACATAAACTGTAAATATAAGAATCAGTATCTCATTCTTATTTTCTTTTTATTAAATATTTTGTAGCTGTACAATAACTCTATCTCGGAAATCATTCGGTATAGAACGTACGTTCAAATGAAATTTTTTGCTTAAAATGACCGATACCATCACCTAGAATATTAACATTTCTATCTGGGACAAACTGTTTACTCAGATCTTCAATTCGCGAAATTGGCTTTATAGCCAGGCAAAAACTCATTGTTAAAGAAGAGGAAGGGACGGGATAATCATCGACCATGCCCAGCAAAAGGAAGCAGAAAAAGGTAGTGAGTAGCCAAACTCTGCTTTTATTTCACTTTTTTCAAGATTACAGGAAACAAGCCTAAATAACGCAATAACATACAACATACAAATTATAACTCAAATTTAAATTTTAGAATGTGTTAAATAATTGGATTGATACATTATTTTTCAAAACATTCAAATATGAGTTAAATATGTCGACAATTAAGGACCGGTTTCTGAAAGCTTAGTTAACTACTACTACAATGATTAGAAAATTGTTGCTATGGTTACTCATGGGGTTGTTATATTTTAACCGAGTTTAACCAAAAAATGAAACTTGGCTAAGCTTTCAGAAACCGGCCCTTTATGAATTAACTAACTTTGATAATCTATTTGTGGAAGTGTTTTATCCGTAATTGGTGGAATGGTGTTGTTCTTGCAATAAATTAAGGTTCCTTGTACTCCTACTAGGAGTTCTCAAGTGAAAGCCTGAAAATACGTCAGGTGCATACGTTACTCCATTAAGTATTTTGTAGAGCAAACATAGATATTATTTGGACGCTGTATTTCGGCCGCATGATATTCAGATAATAATTCCGAGCCCGACGAACCGGATCCCTTGGACCCCTTAGGCTGAGTACTTATTCACTAACGTAAAAATAAAGATTCTTTTCTGCCCGACACGTATCATTATAAGTAGGGTTACCATTTTTTTGTGCGGCAAACCGGGACAGGGTAAAATAGGCTGACCAGATTTTTTTTTCAGAAAAAGGGTATGCTAAAAAACAAAAGGTTACACTACAAAAATTCAAATAATGAGCAAAAAACAGAGGTCTTCATTCAAAAATACTAGTGACGAGCAAAAAAAAAGGTCTTCACTCCCAAAATAGAAGTGATGAGCAAAAAAAAGGTCCTCACTCCCAAAATAGAAGTGATGAGCAAAAAAAGGTCTTCACTCCCAAAATGGAAGTGATGAGCAAAAAAAAGGTCCTAACTCCTAAAATAGAAGTGATGAGCAAAAAAAAAAAATGACTAATATTAAAAAACCGGGACATATTTCAAACCGGGACATATGTTGAAAACCGGGACGTATGGTAACCCTAATTATAAGAAATGCCCAGTTTGAAAAGAGTGCACTTACTAAATTTACTCTGTACTCGCTCTAGTCTTTCACAAAATGTACCTGGTTGAGAGGATCATAACATCATCACCATTGGCGCGACAGGCCGAGATGAGCCTCCTGTTTCCAGGTTTCATGACCATGTTTTCAATCTATGTACATTCAGGAATAATATGATCAGTATTATGTCAATTTTTTAGCGTACACAGAAAGGCACCTACAGTTTATAGCTGGTTGCGAACGGCTAAGCAGAACCCATATTTTTACACAAATTATTTGACATAAGCAGGAATTGAACTCACGTCCGTGGCCTTGCCTAGCAGCATAGTGCTAGCGTATTCAAGAACATATTTCACGAATCAAAAGTATAACAACTTGATAGCCAAGGCATTGGTTAAGTCTTTGATTTGACGAATAAAGCCAAGCATCCTTAGTGACTTGATTGTGATGATGTTAATATGCTGGTCAAGTGAAACTTACACCGAGATCACAGTTACGAGATAGATATTTCTTATTCAAAGAGTTTGGGCGAAATGTCACCCTGACCACGTGGCTTTCATGTCTATGACCGGCGGTCTAGAAACGAAGAATTTACCTCCTCTACATTGGGATTCACCTATCTAGACATTAGGATCCTATTAGTTATTTATTTTTGAGGTTGGACTGGTGAGATATAATTTAATATATTCCCGTGTCGGGAAATAAAAATTAGAAGTAACAAACCCTAATCAACTCAAGAATACAAGTATTTGGGGTCCGAATATTTTACTGCATTTTAACGTAAAGTTAAAATTTTTACGACCAAGTATACCTGTATGGCATATAAAATATATAACTTTTAAAACAAAAATGCGTACAAGCACTGTCACTGTTGCATGTAATTTTATATATTTTTTTCTTTTTCCAACAAATTCAACATGCAGGTTCATAAAGTTTGAAGTGTTCCCCCTGCGGTAAAATAAACGCATTAAAATGTTAACACATTTTTTTTGTTGTGCCTCAAAAATGGTTAGAAAATTAAAAAATGTCAAGAACAAAAAATGTTTTGAATTATGTTTAACTCACACTCAGGATAAAAGTATAAATCTAAAAGTTTTTCTTTAGCTGAAACGACAGGGCTTCTTTTTGTTAGGTAAGTTACAATTTTTTTAATATATGATTCTTATTTCCTGACGCGCAGTTTTGTTTTTAATTTATTAATTTTTAGAAAAGAAGAAGTAAAAGATAATGAAGGAAATATAAATATTAATTATATGGTAATCAAGTTTGTTACAATATTTTTCGGAAAATCTAAAGTCGCCGTAATAAAATCTTGATCACTTACGTACATACCATGCAAATTAGTAAAAGTACACAAAAGAATTACTACATAAGTTCTGTGAATTTATAAAGGACTTTAACGCGTTTTGTAGGTTATCAACGCAATTAATTGGAATATCTTGGCCACGTTATAAGCAGAGAGTCGAACCGGAACCGAACCGAAAACCGAAATTAACCGGAATCTTTAACAAAACCGGAATCGTAACCAGAACGTAAAATTGCTAAATTTAAAAACCGAAACCGAAACCGGAACGAAATGAAAATAACGGTTAATTTCGGTTAGAACGAAAAAAAAAAACGGTTTATTTCGGTTCAATTTCTTTTTTTTTATTAAATTAATTCATTAATCGCTTTTTTTAATTCTCCCTGATGAAATGTAATGCTTCTTTCGATGCTTCGAATCGATTCTTTCAATGCTTCTCTTAAGGTAGCCATACACGGTGAGGATTTCCTCATGGAAAAAGCCTCAAGGAATTCCTTGAGGAATTCCTGTACCGAACCCTCGCCCACACATGGAGAGGATTGGCCTCAAGGAAAAGGCCTTGAGGACCACAACTTAGGCTTGTGCGTAGAATCAGCAGATGCTCCTGATTTCATCGATTCCTTAATTTTTTATTATCTTTTCGGAGAGCGCTTCTGATATTGTTTATTTTTTTAATTACGTCATATTTTGTATCTTTCGCGTCCACTTCTTTTATTTTTTCCAATAATTTCGCGTACGCAGCCTTCTTTTTATTTCTATCATGGTATTCTTTAGAACTTACTTGCCACAAGCAAGGTTCATTTTCATACATTAGTATGAATTCCGATAAAAATTCTCTAGACATGACTAAATAAATTCGACACTCACTTGCCGCGGCCTCGCGGACGCCGCCATACACGGTGAGGATTTCCTCAAGGCTTAGACTGTTCAGGCCAAACCTTGAGGAAATCCTCCCCGTGTATGTCTACCTTAAGAGTAACCCCTAGTCCTTCATTTGACACTGCCTACCAGTGTTGCCACTTGTTTGTCATAAATTTATGGTGCAGCATTGCCTGAATTATTTTTATTATTAGATTACCTCAAAAATTATATTTCTTCGATGGAAATGGTTATGATGGTAACGGTAAGAAAAGAGCTATATTTATCAGAATATCTGAAATTATTTTCAGAATTTACTAAAAATTAAGACCTGATAATTATGTGACAACTGGTAACACTACGCATTTCATATATTTATGTTGTATAGATGCAAATTATACTAACATTCCTGTATTGTGTATTTTGGGTGTTTTTTGTGTATAGGTGTTTTCCAATGAAAGTATTATTTTCCCTGAATTAGCAGATCTTGCAAAAATAATAATGGCAGTACCAGCTACACAAGTTAGTGTAGAAAGAAATTTTTCGGTACTAAAACTTATATTAACTGACAAAAGAATTAATTTATCAGAATCTAATTTGGAGAATATATTAATGTTTTGATTAAATATGAATTTTTAATTTTATTTTAATTTTAAATTTCAAATGTAATTTTTTCAACTGAATGAACTGTGATTAATAATTTTAATATAATATTATGGGGTTAAGTTTAAAGCTACGCCACTGGTTGCAGCACTTCCATTAGAGGTTTCCACGAACCACCACTGATCATTACGTATTGTTTAATGAACTTTCAAATCTTAAAAGTTACCTTTGTCTGTCGAAATGAGGTAATAAAATTAAATATCCCCATCTCTAGAAATAGAATTTTAATATATGCATGTAAATATTTAATGAAAATTGAAGGCTTTGTTTTGGGTAAGCGATGAGAGCAACCCTTCATTATTTTCGCATTCTCTTTTATCTTAGGGACTATGTTCCGATTTTACAGTTGACAGAACGCCTGCAATATTTGTTACTTGCATAACTTTCGCAAACGAAGACTTGTTAAAGAAGATTAAAGAACAGACAGTAAAAACAGAAGATTTCTTCTTAAGTACAATGTTTTTTTTTTTTTTAATGATCGCATAAAGATAACGACTTGAGAATATAAAGATGACGTAAATAAAAAGTTTGTTTGAATTTCATCATTGTTATGTCGGGTTACGATTTTCTCAGCAAGAAAAGGATTATTTAAGTTCAATGAGTAGGATTAGATTTTACAATTCTTCTCGAGTTTTTGTGATTTTTTTATATTGCACTACTGTTTTCAGTTTATTTTTTGCTCACGTTAATCCGATATAAACCAATCTGTCTACTTTATTTTATAAGTTCTCTGCTTATTTGAAAATATTTTATTTAATCCCCTTCGCTCTTTTATAATATATCGTACATCCTTTTTACCGACCGTCAACATATATAAAGTGTGTTCTACATTATACAATTCTCATCAAATTTTCATACTTATTTCTTTGACTAGAACTTGTACTAGAAATAAATCAGTGAAATTGTACGGTGTAGAACACGGTATGTAGTCAAGGTCAACTTTATTCAAAACTAGATTTGATCCAACTATTCTTGAAAACACATCCAACTTGGAACTCGGTGCATGCGCAGTAGACAGTTTTAACAATAGTACCAACATTAAAATTACGCTTGTAAATATTTTGTATTACCACGTGTTTAATAGTGTTTTGTTGATCATTGGTTTGAATAAGGGAATATATAAATTGTGTTTTGTACGTAAATCAGTAATTTTACAAATCTAATAGCTAGGTTATAAACACTTGACAAGATATGAATTATATTTTTATGTTGGTACTTTAAATGAACTGAAACACGCTTAAGAATTCATTCTCTACCAAAAAATTGAAAAATAAATTGTATTAAAACTTTGACAACTTCTAGTTCAAAGAAAAAAGTTTAGAAAATTGATGAATAAAGTATAATGTAGAACACGCTTTAGGGAGGTATTGTGATCATACCGATTTTGACATTTCGAGATTTCGATGGATATCCACGAATTTAGGTCCGTACATAACGTTTTGACTATTTTTAGCATGATGTCTATCGGTCTGTCTGTCTGTCTGTCTGTCTGTCTGTCTGTCTGTCTGTCCGTCTGTCTGTCTGTCCGTCTGTCTGTGTACACGTGCAAAGCAAATTAGGCTAAAAGGATTTTTATGAAACTGCATATTTAAGCTTTTGAGATCAATGACACGAGTTTACTCGTGTCGATTTTAAGATTTTTGCTAATATTTAGCAACAGAAAAATATTTCGAAAAAATTTATTGAACAAAAGTTGCTATAAATGTAATAACTAATAACTTTTATTTGAGACGTTTTTGATAAAACGAAAAATTTCGACAAATATTTGTAAAATTTTTTAAAATTTTTTCGTCTCAATTTTTCATACTTATATGTATGTATTTTCAATGGTCATGATAAATAATATATCTGTTAGAAAATATTAGGCCAAGTTATTTCTACTCTGCTGCTAGAATGTATTTTATTCAAGTACTTTTGATGGCGGTCAGAAAGATCTTTTTCGTAAGATATTTTTGCGAATATTTCACAACAGAAAAATATCTCGAAAAAAATTATTCAACAAAAGTTGCCATAAAAGCAATAACTAACTTTTATTTGAGACGTTTTTTGATAAAACGAAAAAATTCGAATAATTTCTGTAAAATTTCGAAAAATTTTATAGAAATTATAGAGAAATAACTTTGCCTAATATTTTCTAACAGAGATATTATTCATCATGACCGTGGAAACGTTACATATAAGTATGAAAAAATTATTTTTTTCGAAATATTTTTCTGTTGTGAAATATTCGCAAAAATCTTAAAATCGACACGAGTAAACTCCCATTTTTAGTCAACCGATTTTTACCAAAAGTTGATCAACTCGTGCTATTGATAGCTGAAGCTTAAATATGAAGTTTCATAAAAATCCTTTTAGCCGAATTTGCTCTGCACGTGTACACAGAAAGGCGGACAGGCAGACGGACAGACAGACGGACAGACAGACGGACAGACAGACCGACAGACATCATGCTAAGAATAGTCAAAACGTTATGTAGGGACCTCAATTCGTGGAGATCCATCGAAATCTCGAAACGTCAAAATTGGTATGATCACAATACCTCCCTTATATATGTTGGCGGTCGGTAAAAATAATTTGCTTATTATATGTTTACTTATATATGATATTGTTATTAGCCAAAGGTGCGTATACGCATCCTTATATTCCTGTAGAGTTAAGCATATATATTTTTAAAAAACGCAATAATTGTCTTAGTTGATGTATTTTAATTAATTTGCAATAATTTTTTTGGGAAAAATATATTTTTTTAATACCTTGGCCATTAATGGGTTAAGAGAGATTATATAATTTAAAACTTGATAGGTATTTCTAGAGAGGAATTTTGTTTATGAGAGTAGAAAGTAAAATGATTAGAAACGCTCTTAACCGCAGTTAATATTTAGATATATTCCAGTTTTAATTTAGTTGAACTCAAGGTAACATATTTTATGCCAGGCCACAGAATTCATTGTTGATACTGGAAGAATATCCCTTTCATGTTTCCACTATACGCAACGCGAAGCATGGTTCTTCAATAATATTTCAAGAAATATGTCTGTTTTCAATTTGATTAAATTTACATGAGAGACTTATATTGAATTTCTTTTAGCATCCTAGTATTACGAATTCAATAGCAGGGTGTTTACGGATAAGATATTTACGTATTCTACAGAATAATATCAAAAACGAACCTAGGGGAAAGAGAAATAAACGTTAAAAACCGGTATTCTCGTGGGACTTTCAAATATCCTTGCACAGTTTATTTTCCTCTCTTAATATCTTTTCATAACTTCATTTTTTTCTTGAGTACATGAGTAAATTTTAGTCTCAGAGGTACTGGATGGTTATCAGATTAAATTACAAACAATTTTTGAATACATCTCTTCTAGATATTATATTTTTTCACGGTGTTATTAAATAAATTAAATTTAATATTTTTAAAAAATTAATGTTTAAGATGACACCTACTTTAGCTAAAATATCCACAGAAATATTTTATTTCTCTTTTTCCTTCTTACTAAGAGCTATATGTAAGTGGATCTAAAAATTTAATTTTGTATTTTTAAAAGTGATTAGCGTGGTGCACATGAAATATCAATCTTTATATATATATATATATATATATATATATATATATATATATATATATATATATTCTTTATTTTCCCTAGGCCTTGCGGCGTTTAGGGCATTAACCCTTTACCATTAACCGTTTAGGGCAAAAAATTAATACCGTGCAATAAGGATAATGTTACAATATCTTTTAAAACTCATTTCTTTGTTCTTTCTCCTCTCTATCTTATATATAATCATTTATTTGCTCTCGTCCTTTTGGTATTCACTACAATTACAAAACATATCTCATATCAACATCCCAACGTCATATTAACCATACATTACATTACATTACTATTTATTTTATTCCATTATCTTACTTTCGAACCATTTCTTCACCCCTTTTCCTATGTCCCTTCCTTCCACCCCATTCTCAGGTAACCTCAGCCCCCTTCCTTGCCTCCTTTTCCCCCCTTCTGCTTCCCATCGGGCCTCTTCCTTCCTTCCTTCCTTTACACCTTTCAGTTATCCTTCCCCAATCTCAATCCTTCTTGCCTCTAATTCCCTCTCCTATCTCTCCCTCCTTCCATCTTCATGCAACAGGTCTAATGTGTTCCCCGACCACACTGTCATCTCCATACACCACTTCGCGAGGTGCTCTATATCTTTTTCCTCCTCCCCGCACATCCTGCACACCTTATCCTCCAGTTTCCTCCAATATCTATTTCCTCTCTCTTCATTCCCGCACCATAGCCTCGCAATCCTCCTGACCCTCCCTCCTGACCTTCCTCTTTCTCCCTTCAAGTAGTTTGGTATTCCAATAGTTCTGACCTCTTTATATCTCCCTGCGCTCCTTGTTTTGTCTATTCTGACTCTCTTTCTTCCTATTCTCATTCCGGCTTCCCTCTCCGATTTCCTTCCTTCTTGCCTCCAGTTCTCTCGCCCAACTTTCTTCGTTGCATTCCTCACTCATCTTTTATTTGTTTTTCTTCCAGTGTCCCTCTCCTATCTCCTTCCTTCTTGCCTCCAGTATCCTCGCCCATCTTTCTTCCTTGCCTTCCTCACTTATCAGTTCCTTTATCCCTTCCTCCCAGACTGCCGTCTCTCTGCATCTCTTCGCTAAATGCTCCTAGGTTTTCTCTTCTTCTTTGCACATTCTACATAGTCTATCCTCTGGCTTTACCCAGTGTGTGTTGTTCCTCTCTTCGTTGCCGCATCTTAACCTCGCTATCCTCTTGACACTACCCCCTGATCTTCCTTCAGTTATCTCGGTATTTCTATCACTCTTATCTTTTCACGCTCGACGATTTCTTTTCTCCGTTTCCCTTTCTCTCTGCGTCTCTTAAGTCCATTCCACACCTCCAAAAGAATTCTTTTCTTGTCTCTGTCCATGTCGACAATTTGCCTTTTTGTTCATCCTTCATTCTTTCTTTCCAGCATTCCCTTAATATTTTCATATTCTCTTCCCTTCTGTCTTTTTCCTTATATTTCACTATCCTCGCTGTGGCACCAACTCTCGGCTGTCCATCTTCATTTCCTTTCCAAATCTGGAGAATAGCGTGGATGAGGGAGCAGTTCATAGCGTAATCCGACCAATTTGACCGTTGCAATTGCGGACGAATGAGCATTATCATGGTGGAACAGAATTTTGTTTTTCGACAAATGGGGCCGCTTTTTTCTCAGTTCGGCATGCAATCGATCCAATAAAGTGGCATCATATTCTCCTATGATCGCTGCTCCTTTTCCAGACAGTCGATGAAGATGATGCCTTGTGAACCTTCCATTTAAAAATTATAAATAACAGCCTGACGCTGGAACAGGATTTTATTTAAAATATTTTGGATATGATACACCATACAAGATTTCAACATATGTATAGTACGATCTACAGATCCATTGGTAAGCAGGCATGACAGGAAACACAAATAAAAAATTTCAAGATAGTGGTAGTACCAATGGTAATATACGGCAGTGAAACTTAACCCAAAACAAAAAGAGACAAAAAATATCCAGTTGGCAGATATGAGGTTCCTATCGTCAGTTACATGATGCACGTCTCTCAGGACACTGAAAACTAGGTCCATTAGAACAGATCTAGAGATATACAAGTTGAAGGATATAATTGACCAGTGCCAATATAATTTAGTAGCCAACGGGCTACTAAATTACGTTTAGAGAGAAGTGACTAAGAAAGAGTTCCTCAATTGGCCTACAAGACAAGGGAAGAAGATGCGTGGGAAGACCCAGAAAGAGATGAAATGCAGTTTCGGAAGAGGCCTTAATGCCTAACCCATAAAGGTGATGATAATTATGATGATAAAGATATAATTTGATGGACTCTACTATTTAAACAGGATCATGATCCGCAAATATCTACATTTCAACCTTAAATTAATAGTTTGAAAAAGATTGTACGAGTTAGAGAACCGCAATTTTACTACTAAAATCTGTCAGTTTGTTCATTCTCTTAAATCAGATTATTCCAGAAATTTATCAGTTTTAAAAATTTCAGTTTGTAAGTTCAATAAGTAGCGAAACTACTTTAACGATTTTAAATAACAGATTAGAATGCTCCTTCGTTTGTCTTTGAACGTCTGAAGGCGTTAAGTTTTAAGGACTACTTGAACTAGTAAAGTCAACTTGAAAAGTATTTTATGGGGATGAAGTAAATATGACGCTAAATGAAGTCTTGACGTGCTAGAATAGAAATGTAACACAATAAACTGTCTAGACGACTAATTAAATGTTGATATTAGTAACTGATGTCAATAATCTTAATAGAAATACGTTACTAACAAAAAAAAAGGAGAAATATCAGAAAATCAGTGAATAGAATATCTCCTCTGTACTGGATTAAATAAGAATACTCTAAATTGGTTATTGAGTCTTTAAAAGCAATGTATTTACACCTGCAGAATTCACAAGCTAGCGCTGATATACAAAGTGTGAATAAAAAGGTTCTTGCAATTATTTAAATTTCCGCGCTACATTTATCGGATTGATAAACTTTTTTGTTGTCATATTGGTTAACCTGTCTTTGATGCAGGGATGTAGCCAGAATTTCAGCTTGGGGAGGGCAAAAATAACAAAATATTCTAAACTGGTCGGTAGCGTTCTAGGTCTTTTGTAGTATATTACATTATAAAAGTCCGGTAAAGTTATAAATTTTCTTCTAAAACTTTTAACAACCTAAATTATATTTTATGTAGGGTAAACTATCCTGGTGGGGGCAAATGCCCCCTATGCCCCCCCCCTGACTACGCCCCTGCTTTGATGACTGTCTCAACTGGCTGCCAGATTGGATGTGTATTTTAGATTTGACAGCTAATTAAAGAAGTTCTGTTTCTCTGTATTCGGCGATTTTTTATTTAAGGATCAAAGAATATGCATTCAATTTTGCGTGAAAATGAAACCAAGCTGTAAGTAGTAGGAAATGTTGCAGAAGTCATTTGGTGAGTCGAGTATGAATGAACGAGTGATTTACAAATGGTAAAATCGTTCTAAACCCCCGGGCACATAAAGCGTACTTGAATACACCCTCGACCGCAAAACGAGAACATTGGAGAACATTGCACATTGCTCGTTTCCATGGATTGATAATTTGACTCAAAAACAAATTCCTGTCCCCCAAATTGTCATTGTGGAAAAAGCTAAGGCTCTATCTGACTAAATAAATGAAACTTTTTTGGAATGTATCTCATTAATTTATATTGTAATTTTCTCTAATTACCGCATAAATGGAGGGCTATTTGTAATAATAATTTTTTTATAAAAACCAAAAGTACACCCATCAGACATATTTTTAATTTACCTGATAGGTAATCTTACATTTATACACATCGCTTAATCTGTAGATAGAATACAAAGAACAATGATAATAAAGAATATAAAAATGAAACTCAAAAGAACCACATTTATTATTAATTTGGCATGTAATTTTTTTGATATCAGTTACTACGTTATTCTTTTTAATCGCTCAAAGAGATATGACATTTATTATTAAAATTCTTGTATTGTTTTGTTTTGTCTGATCTCTGTCAGATATTATTACTGAATACTTTTAAATGTAAAAAGGTTACAGTCTGATGTTTATGAAATGTAAATAAATATATTATATTACAGAAGTATGCTGTTCCCCTTTGATATATTATCTTAATCCATTTGTATGATTGGTGTTTGTTGCACAATCATTCTCATTATATTTCCAAAGTCGGTGTAGTTGTAAGGATTTATATTACTCTTCAGCATATTTAAAATAAACGCTCCAATGTTTTTGTATATAGAACGACCGAATAACAACACCTGGTGCCCTATTCTCGAAAATATTCACACCTTTGCGTAAGTTTAGAAGTTACGAGTGGTTTGAGCTCGATGCGTATTCTTGAATCCAATTTACGAATATGCAAATAAACGTAAAAGCAGATTTGTCATTTTAAATTTGCGAGTGGTCATTTTGTATTCGTTCTTCATATTGCGAATACTATTCTTAAGTATTTTGATTCTATTTGAACAATTTTAATAACATCCACCTGACATTAAGCTTAACATCTGTCAAAACAAATTTAATTGAGAAGTATCTTTTTTGCTACACTGATGCATACAAAATTTCAAACAAAACAGAAGCAGCAATAATTCATGGGCACAAAAAATATATGCATTTTTTCTGAAGGAGGAAGAATTCTTGGAACAACTAACAAAAAATGTGGAAAGATGATAAAATGGGAGGAAGAGATAAAGGAGCTGTTGATTGAAGAAGGAAAAGGAGAGATATGGGCAAGAGTACTCGAGGAAAGAAAGAAGGAATGCGGAGAGGTAAGGCAAGACTGAGAACAGGAAAGAAGAGAGGGAAGAGAAGCGAAAAAGATCTGAAAGAAGGGAGGAAGAACTGGAGTCAAGAAGGAAGGAGACCGGAAACGGAAGCCTAAAAGTGAATAGGAAGAAATTCATAAAATATTATTGAATATACTCAAATTTGTTATCTATTTTATTGTATTATTATGATTATTTCTATTCTCATGTAGTAGCTAAAATGAAGAAACTAACAAAGCAGCCAAACAAGCCACAAAAGAGTTGAATGTAACATATATGTAAATCCCTCTGGGAAACTTAAAAAGCCAGTTACAAAGAATAATAGATCAAAAATTACAAGAAATATACAAGAATGCCACCCAAAACTACAGACACTGTATAGCAACAGTGTAGTCAATGGTGAAGCGCCACCATTAGGAGTCCAAATAAATATTGAAAATATTAGAAATTCAAATGAAAAAATAAGATTATCTTGATATGAAATTATATGAAATTATGACTCAAAAAGTGACTCTTTCTGCAAAGATTGTCTCATTTTTCATTTGAAACCAATATTTAATCGGGCTCTTAATGGTGGCAATGTCACGATTGGCCAAATTGTAATTATGTACAATGTCTGTATCCAAAACCAACTACGAAACATAAAGGAAGAAACAACAAGATGGACAGCTAAAAAAATTAAAAATAAAAAAATAGTACTTACTAGGCTTAGAAGAGGAGTAATGTAACATACAAACATATTCTAGAAACAACTGAACCTACAAAATGTGACACAGCAAAACCCAACTAGACGTACAACATATTATAACCGAATGTCAAAAATACAATACAAACCGTAGAATGCACAACATTCCAATTAATTTAAAAGTCGCATTATCAGACAATTACATCCACAGCATAAATCTCATACATTACCTTACAGACACTAATTTACTAATACATAAAATTAATTTCGTATACATTATTACAGATATAAAATATAGATATAAGATTATAGATATAGAATATAAATATACATTATAAAATCTGCATATGTTCTATGTAAATGCACAAATGACTTAGCGATCGAAGTGCTTTGTCTTAAAAGCACTACGACGATCCCCCGTCAGGCAAGAAAATAAATGTAACTGAAATTCAAACTCACACGAAGACCAACACCAGAAATGGTAATTATAAAATGGCTCATCTATGATACCTATTTAGCAAGCAAGTAAGCAAGGATTTTTTTTATAATGAACAAATAAAATTATTTTTAAATTAATATTTTCATGGGTTAGAGTATAAGAATTTGAACATGAATGGAGCCAAAGTCAATTTGACTGACATTGCCTAAAGAAGAAGAAGATTAAATGAAGAATGTGGTCTGGCTCAAGGCCCAAATCACTTATTGGTCCGCCTCTCAAGCTTGATTTTATAAAAACTCCATAACATAATACATACGTATGGAATGGGGTTGACCATTAAAAACATCTTTTTGTAATAAAAAGAACAAAGAAAAACTCTGAAAGTCTGAATTGTGATCTTGCTGGTTCAATTTTCCGTTAGTGATATTATTTGGGCGAGAATAATATGTTAACATTACTCCCATTTTCAAAATTATTCACCCATCATCCAGATGTAGGAGCTTTTCTCCTGGCATCGGCGATTAACCTCGTTGCAGAAATAGGCCGATGTAAAATAAATAAAATAAAAAATTTATGTGAAGTGTGAATTTTCACACATTTCAGGATTTCGCAGGTATTTAGTAAGTGAATGATGATTATTTGGAATGCCAAAACAAATTTTATGTTAAAATATATTTTTTTTTGTTAATTTTAATTCGAATGCCTACCATTATTTGCGTTTCTAAATATGTGCAATTTTTTTTTTTTTTTTATTTAACAAGGTTCATTAAGATTTTGAAAATCGCGTCTATGGCATCCATTGGTTGTTTTAAGTCATAACTCCGCCCCTCTGATTTCCTGTATTTAATTGCAACAATTTCCACTGGTTATTAAATTTACGCTTTTAAAAATTAAATGCAACATTTGCTCAAATATAACTAGAATTTTGAAAAGATAATTTAAACAAAATAAAAATGCAAAAAAAAAACAGAAAAAGTAAAAATGTCTCGAGACCGGATCGAACCTTAGTTTGCAAATTAGAACGCGAGCATGCTAACCATTACACTATCAAAGCATGCTAGTTAACCGTGCTACATAAGTTAAATATTTTCCATAGTCAAGCAAAAAACACAAAAATGCGTTATTTTCTGAAAACATCTGATCAAAAATTCTGTTGTACTATTACCATTCACACAAATGTACATTACTTAGATTTTTTTCAGATTTTTAGTTTAAACCATCCGGGCTACAGGGTGTGGGAAAAAAAATTATTTTTTTTCAGCATTTTGGCAAAAGTCAAACTAATTTATTTTGCAAAAATAAAATTTTGATTGTTAATCCACGTACTAAGAGATTTTATTTGATACCCTACTCAGAATTTAAAAAAATATATATTTTGTTTTGATGATCAGATATTTGTTTATATTTTTAGGGGGATATGTTTTTTTAGATGTTTTAGTATTTTTCCTATGTGTGGGTCAAAGAGTTGTGTATAAGCATGCTAAATTTCAACTCTCTAGGTTTAGCCGTTTGGCTGCAAATTTTACCGAACAGACAGACAGACGACAAAATGACGGTATAAGTGTTTTTTGGTCATACAAATGGATAAACAAATGGAGAAGTGTAGTTTTCATGCTTATGTATCCATAGAATATCTACTATAAAACAGGCTTAACTGAACGAACAATATACAGTAATACCCTTTTATGCTTAAAATTATATTCCAGAACGTACGAATGACGTCATTTGTTCCAAGTATTGTCGTAGTTTTATACGACAGTACACGATCGCCTATGACGGTATAAAACTTTGAACATTAGTGAAGCTAATATGGGTAACATTTACCATTAATCGGACACTCTATACATCCGAAGCTCTGTTTGAAGCTTCAAAATAGTCATCAATAAAATTTTATTTACTACAAGGAAGTAAAAGTAAATTACAATAAAAATTTTGCCTTTGAATAATCACGATTTCTATACATTTTACACAATTAATAGATAAGAATAAAAAAGTATCTCTTTGTATAATCGAGAGACTTTTATTCATATGTTGAGTAGACGTTGCTAAATGTCTTTTAACTTGCAGGGTTAGTGACCTTAGAGTTAAATAATACTATCAAGAACGCCATTTAACCAGAAATCCACTAACTGTCTTTATAGTAACTGATAACACTCTTTGATTTAACAAATGTACTAAAACCCTGGAGAGATCTAAACTACATTTAAAGAATGTCTCTAAAAAGTCGAGAAGCCATAATTAATAGCGAACGAACCGAGAGTTTAACAAATGTACATGACGGTCCGAAGCGGCATCAAAGAAATCAAAGATCTTCGTTCTTTATACGTTGTCTGATTCAGTGGCGGAACTTACAATTTTTGCACAAAAAAAAAATCCTAAAACTAAAATCCTTAATTTTGACCAATTATTTCTAGACTTTCCGCGGACTTTCATGAGTCCGTCTGTGGGTCCATGAACTTATGGTAAATAATTACATTTAAGTTAAATGACCAAATCGATAGGTAAATTATTCTTTCATATTTAAAAAAATCAGCTGTGGCCACCACCGGACCGACCGTCATCGTAAAGTACTTATATAAAATACATTCTAGCAGCAGAGTAGAAATAACTTGGCCTAATATTTTCTAACAGAGATACTACCTCCGTTCAAAAATGATTGTCTCATTTGACATTTGTTGTTAACTTAACAATATAAGATGACAATATGTCATTTGTGTATGAACAATAGAATCATAAAATCATAAAATAATTTTTGGTAAGTAAACGTTCAGTTTATAATAGTTTCATAAATAACTAGCAATTTCTGAAATTTGTAATTTTTGGCTGTGTACCAAAATTACCCGCTGCTATTTTCTTAGCAGTCCAAATAGCCTTAAATCATGGAAATCCAACGTTCAATGTTAGCTGGAGGGGGCATAAATTATCAACTAGCACATATTGGGAAAGAAGCATTGCGAAGAAAGAATCAACTTCCAGAAACATTAACATGCAATTTGGAAGCAATTGAAACTGCTCGCAATGTATAACGAGATATGTAAAATAATATAAGTAGTAATAAAATATTTATTTCATAAATAAAAAAGTTGTCTAAAGCGAAATTGAAGTTAATATATTGTTATAAAACTAACGAGACAATCATTTTTGAACAAAAATTTTCACCAAAACGGACAATCATTTTTGAACGGAGGTAGTATTATTTATCATGACCATGGAAACGTTACTTATTATTACGTTTTATCAAAAAACGTCTCAAATAAAAGTTATTAGTTATTGCTTTTATAGCAATTTTTGTTCAATAATTTTTTTCGAAATATTTTTCTGTTGTGAAATATTCACAAAAATCTTAAAATCGACACGAGTAAACTCCCATTTCTAGTCAACCGATTTTTACCAAAAATTGATCAACTTGTGCCATTGATGGCAGAAGCTTAAATATAAAGTTTCATAAAAATCCTTTTAGCCGAATTTGCTGTACACGTGTACACAGCCGGACAGACGGACAGACAGACAGACAGACAGAAAGACAGACAGACAGACAGACAGACGGACAGACAGACGGACGGACAGACAGACCGACAGACATCATGCTAAAAATAGTCAAAATGTTATGTAGGGACCTCAATTCGTGGAGATCCATAGAAATCTCGAAATGTAAAAATCGGTATGATCACAATACCTCCCTTATATATGTTGACGGTCGGTAAAAATTGCGTTAATCACTCTACCAGTGAATGAGCATATAAAAATAAGGAGGTTCACCAAAAAAATTCCTATGTACAAACTGTAGGAATTTTTAGGACAATCCGTAATTTATGGATGAGCCAACGCAGCGATTGACGCTGATAAATAAGGCGAGCCTTAGAAAGTAGGATTAGGTACAACTTGCATATGGAGCTTTATGTTCCACTGTCTTGGAGGACACTGGATCTTCTTCTTCGCTGTTCTTAATTCTCGGTCAACTCTTTCCTTTTAACTCTATTTCTAGTTTGTGCACATAGATTTGGATCATTTCTAGCTACGTGTCCAGCGTAATACCCTTTTCACACTAGAACTTAAAGATCGGATTCCTAAAGTGAATGTGTCTTTAAACGCTAATGTGAAACCGTATGGCCTCATCTAAATACAATCGATGTTTAAGACAGAGATCTGCGCCTTAAACATCGTCCGCATTGCCAACATAAATTCTATTATAAAAAAATATTCTTTGAATTTGTGCTGTCAACATTTTATATTATCATAAACAAGAATACTGTATTTTATCGACGTTATAAGAAGTTTATACTTATTGTTATAATTAAGTTATTTATTTTAATAATGTGTTTAATAAAATACAGAGCTACAATAATTGAGATAAAATGTATCGACTTACATGTTAATACAGGTGTAATATATTCTTTATTGTAGTGTCTTTATTGTAGAATGAAATGAAATATCCATATTTGTTTATAATAATTCAAAATGTGCGTCTGCGCAGACAGTTCAAAACTGGTAATTTCATGACGGTAACTTAAGGACAAAATTACTGTAGCTGATGACAGCACCAGATATTTAAATATCAAGTGTGAAAGCATACCGATGTTAAACATCGGGTAACTTTAAGTTCACTCGTCTTAAAGTTCTAGTGTGAAAAGGGTATAGGTCCATTTTAGCGAAGCAGCTCGAATGCCTATGTCAGCCACCTTGGTGATAGCTCGCACACTTTCATTTTTGTATTTGTCTCTCCAATTGCCTGTCTGCAATTCTCAACATTTCTACGTTAACTTTGGTGAGTGTCCAGTTTTATGTACCACACAATATAGTTAGCAAAACATTTTTGAATAATGTTGTTTTTGATTTTTAATGGAACTTTTTATTTTTTACAATAAATCAAACTTTATCAAAGGTTGCCCGACCAAGTTCTATTCGTCCTTTTAGATCTTCTTTCTTGCTCGATATTCCCAACTCTATATGATATCCTAGATCAGGCCTGGGAAAATGGCGGCCCGTGAAGCATTTTATAAATTATTGTGTCCTGCAAAAATATTACTGTCGGGCCAATATTCTTTCAAATTTTCTTTTCAATTTTTTCTTTAAATTGCATAATAAATACACATTTTGGTTTAAAAATATTGCTTTTAAAATTTATAAAATATCCTTAATAACAAAAACAATGTTTAACTTTATAAAAAAAAAATTTTTGGCCCGTGGACAAATTTTTCTCCCCAATGTGGCACGACAGCCAAAAGATTTGCCCACCCCTGTCCTAGATAGATGTACTCAAAAATTCGTTCTATTTCTTCGTTTCCCACAATGTATTTCATTGTGTCTCCGGGACACATGACATTAGCTTTTTGTGTGTTCATTTTAAGTCCAACTTTACTGGCACATCCCCTGCAAAGTTTTCTGTGAAAAAACAAAAATGTCGTCAGCATACTGTTGATTGAAAGAAGGTGTTGTAGTCAATATGTAGCAATTAAATAATAATAATAAGCAATTTATAATTAATAAATTGACAAATTTACGAATAAAGTGCTTTTCAAATTTTCTAAAGGTGTTTTAAAATTTTTCATTAGCCCCCTAAGAATAAATCCTGGGTTTGTGCTGTAATTAATTTAACTACTCTGGAGTTTTTCGCAATATCTTCAGACATGCAAGACGTGGAACTTCCAAAAGAATTAAAAGAAATTGCAGATAATGCAAATGAATGTATTTCAAAAAAAAATGTATACACATTTTATTTATATGTTGATGGGAGCCAATTTTGCTATTTTATGGCACTAGTTCAATACAACGGCGTTTATGGACACCAAACAATATCATAAATCAGGTATGTATGGTGCAGTGGAACATAAATTTATTTCTTTATTGCATTAATTGCAAAAGTTTTCAAAATGCTGGGTTTATAAAATGTTTATTAATTTATTATGTTTGATTACATTTAATTTGTTACAAATTAACGCTTATTATAAAAATAAAAACATGTTATAGCTTTTTGGGATCCTATAGCTCTGGGAAAATGCCCTCTTCGGGGTGCGTTCCGCGCAATGTAGTTCCGCTACTGGTCTGACTGTTCGTATTAATGACGTAAAGATCAGTTAGAAGGTTATACTAGAAACGAGTACAAATTGATGAAGCCGACCCTGAAGCAGTTAATCGCACGCCCGTGATCAGATTTGTGTTCTGATTGGTACAATTAGTAGGGTTTCGTGTCAAGAGATCTTCACGACCGGAGAACAGATTAGATTCCGTTAGGTTTCTGTCTCTCACCACTCGCTCTAATCCGGATCATCTGAATGCAATACGTTAATTTGATAAATGATTCGAACGTGCAATCGTTCAGTATCGCTTTCGACAACAAACCATCCCTGTCCACACTCTCTGATGGCCATGGTTCACCCTAGTGTTGTCAGGTGACCCTTGTGACTCGTTCATATACAAAAATATATGTGTCACACAAACATGAGCTGTTAATTGATCAGTTACATGTTTTCTGTTATTACTGCTATTTGTTTTCATTGGTCATTTTTCACTCTTTATTAACGCTGAATAATCGAATTTATTTCATTGTTAGCATGTTTAGTTTAACTTTATAATGGCAACACTCACTGCTCATTTATGCTCCCCATTTTATCGTTGTCAGCTAACAAATAAATAAAAGGTCACACTGTAAAATTGCTTTTAAAAGGACATTTTTAACGCAATCGAATAAATACAAAAATCTTCGGTATAATCACATGAGTACAAATATACAGAAATTGAACATGTAACGGGAAAAATTATAGAAAATAATTTATCCATCTATTGTTCAAGAACACAACTGAATATATGGGCTATTCCAAACGTTTAGGCGGAACTAAATGGGAATTTCGTTCTTTTTGGTGGTCATGAGGAAAGACCTTGCTTGGGTTATTTCATTTTTTAGGTTGGTAGCTGAAAATTTAATATTCCAATAGTGAAACCAAGGACACGAATGACAGTTATTAAAAAAATTTAAATATTTTTACCTATTTTGAAGACAAAAAAAAAATGATAAATTTTTATCAAGAATGAAAAAATAAAATGCAATTAAAAGGAGATTTTATAATGACAATCAATTAAATCTAGAATTTGCAATATGAGTATGATTTACGAAACTTAAACAAAATGGCCAAAAGTCCGATAAAAATTAATAGATAAAAATTTCTATGGTCTATTTCAAAGTAGAAAAAAGTAAATAGCGCTGCGAACCGAGTACGATTTACACTGGACAAATACAGTATAGCGGGAAATTTAAAATAAGTTATAACTAGGGCATGGGCGTAGTAACTGGGTTAGCAAGTGATTTTTTTTTTTTTTTTATATGAAAATGGTTAATAGGATATTGAAATAAACAAGGCAGATGTTAAATACACTTATTTATACGACATAAATTCAGTTTAATGGGAAATTTGAAAAATTTTATAAATGATGCACTATATACCTTTCGTTTGTTTGAAACGCGGCACCCCGAAAATCTCCTTTATTTGTATAGATACAAAAAATCTTCAGGACAAAAGTTAAACTAGACAAAAAGGCCCATCTAAAGGTTACTATAAGAATACTGGGGCACTTCCGGTTTCCCCGGAAATGATGTCAACTTTTGATCTAGCATAGAGAACCGATAATTTTATATTTTTTTCTTAAAAGTACATTAAATTAGCTTTACAATGACAGCAAAAAATCATATTTTTATGTTAACCATTTCAAAATGGCGACCATTTATTTACAAAATAATAATCAACATAAGTTTTACGTAGTAAGCTTTGAAAACAATAAAAAAGAAACAAAATATCTCTAAAATAAACTATTTAACTATTTAGAAAAAAAAAACTATTACTTTTTACAATTTTTTTACAAAAAAAAAAAAAAAATACAAATGTTCGATCAAACCACCATTATTGTCCACACATTTTCTAACTAGTTATAACAGTTTATTTTAGAGATATTTTGTTTCTTTTTTTTTTCCGAATTCCATATGGGTATATGGAATTCGGGTTGCTCTGCGTTGCACATTTTCAATAAAGTTAATGTCTTTCGACAAATATGGTGACCAAATGGCAAAATAAATTCCAGATGAGGACAAACATACATTTTGTACAGAGAGCAGAACAAAGTACGAGATGGACGACAGAATGATTTCTTTATCAATAATATCATTGAATTCACTTTCTTTGCACATGTTCTACAGAAAGACCATTTTCTTAGTGATCATTGTATACATACCGTCTTAGTATGATCAGTTTCAGTTATTCTTACTAAGTATTCTTAATCTTATTCTTATTAAGTACTATGGATTCTAACTAACTTATTATTATCTTCCAGAATATATGAGGTTCGTTGTAAAGGTGAAGATTAGAAAACTTGAATATTGAAAATCAGAAAATCCTTTTTATTTACTCAACAATATTAATTTCCGTTCAGTTATTTAAAATTCTTAAATCCTGAAAATTAATTTCACAGTTCATCAAAATTCACAAATCTCTCAATAAAATAAAACTATGTATACCTCACAAAATTTTAATTAAATTTGGAAACATAAAAAAAAATCTTCAAATATTTGTCAGAAGAAAGATTGTTTTTCATTTAAATTCGAAAATGATTTGAAGCGTATGAACAAACGAAGTTATAACTTAATTGGGTAAATATTTCTTATCCTTTATAACAGAATTTCAGGCCAGAACTAATTTTAATATAAACCGGGTTGTTAGAAGTTAGTCAGGTGGACAATGTAGGCAAACATGTGAACACGAGCGATTAAACACGTAGAGAAGAGAACGAATACGTTACCGAACACCGAACACGCCAAGCCATCCGCCAGATGCCGACATATTAAAAACATTTAAAAAATACATGTTCTTCGCTCTTTCAATATATCACGGCAAGACATGTGCAAGGATATATTAAAACGAGCACAAATACTAAATTTATTTGAATATTATGTGTCAAAACAAGATAAATAAAAACAAATATAAATGTTATTAAGTTGGAAATATGTTTTTCAGGATCGTGTCTTGCAACAAGTTAAATTAAATAACATCAGATACACACAAAAATCAGACAGCAGAGAACATACCCGCTACGTAGAATGTGTCAGTGTTGTTTAGGGACCGTGTTGTTTGTGTGTAGTAATGAAACAATAGTTAGCAATTTCATTTATTTTGATAAATTTTATTCGTTTTTACATAGGCACTGCCGGCTTCGTGGTTGAAGCACTGATGTAAACGTCGCGGGCTGAAGCTTTACAATACTTTCTCCAGCACCATGCTCGCTTGGCACCACTGTAAAATTTTATCTAGTTAATTTATTTAGTTCCTATAAAAATAATTGTTAATTAAATTAATAAAAGTACTGTTATACCAAAAATTCCATTATATTCTTAAGCTACCTGATGTCATAACAAATAGAAACTTTTAAAATGTTGATTTTTCATTTTTCCAATTGTTTTGAAATATGACACCGTAAACGAGGTGTGTAAATTAAGTAACTGGACGATTACTTAAATTTTTTTATTCGAATAGAATTATAATTCAATATTGTCTCAAAATAACTGCCTTGGGAAGCCACACAGCGCTGGAGACGATTCTTTCAATCCTCATATAAAAAATATTAAAATAAATATTATTATTATTATTATTATTATTATTATTATTATTATTATATCAGTGCTGGAACTCGGATACTGGAATAGCTATCAGTTGGTTAGTTACGGACGTTTAAATGTTTTCGAGTGTCCCAAAATAACGTCCCTTGAGGTGATTTTTCAATCTTGGACAAAGTAAAAAGCCATAAGGACTCAAGTCAAGCGAATAAGAAGGCTGAGGAGCCACAGGAATGTTTTTGCTGGCCAAAAACTTGTTGAAATTGAAACTGCTCTCCCTAATTCATTGGTCAAAATCTAATGAACGATAGTGTGAGCCAAATTCAACTCTTCCCTGATCATTCTGACTGGCAACCGATGATCTGAATGCACAATACCTCGGATTCTGTCGAAATTTTTATCGGTTCTTGAAGATGAAGGCCGCTACGTGATTCATCTTCAATCAACTCTCTTCCTTCTGAAAATGCCTTCAACCACAAGAAAACCTGGCTGCTTGGCAAAGCACTGTCTCCGTAGGCCTGCTGAAGTTTCGTTGCACTGTGCCCAAGTCTGAAGCAAAACCTGATAGCACACCGTTGCTCTAAATTAATGGCACTCATTTTTAGAACGCACTAAAAAAACTGTTTCACTGTTGCTAGATCAAACGCTATGTTGCCAGTCCGGTTACTTATTTTACACACCTCGTATATTCAGTATCACCTCATTTTGTCCGGAATTTTGTCTCCTTTCTTTCAACATACGCATCTTATATAATTTTAAATATTATTATTTGCAAATATTTAGAAATTTTTGTCACTTTTTCAAATTTTGCGTTGTGTTACGGACGTTAATTCGTTTTTTCTTTTGTACTCTATGGTCTATTTCAAAGTAGAAAAATGTGTGTAAAAGATAGGAGCTGTTTGTCCTTGCTTCGGATTGGTTTAGATCGTCATCCCTATTACACTGTAAAAATATTGTTTTTAATTCAAGTTGACAGATGTTCAGTGTCGTACATTGGAAATATATATTATTTATATTATTTAATTTTTCTCATATATTTTTTGTTATTATTTACATATTTACACTTTTATTTATATTCTTGGCGTAGATTTTATGGAGAAAATTCTCCATGTAATTTGTTTTTACGCAGTTAATATTTTTTAGGATATCTGACATATAAATATTTTTTGACACTTGACAATTATCAGATCAAGAGAGAGGACTAATGTAAGGCCAAAAGACAACCCAGCTGATTGTGCCCAGAGAAGAAGTTATTGATATAATTTTTAGACCTTCATATATACATATATTTTAAATTTTTATTTACAATAATTATTTAAATAAGAAACTTTAGCTCTGAAGATATATTGTTTGTTTTATTGCTTTATTTAAACTCTTTTAGCCAAATCTCTCTTTTTATATATAGTACATAATTTTTAAAATTAATATATTTTTAACTTTTTCAATTTCCCCATTAAACGGAATTTATGTCGTATAAATAACGTAAGTGTATTATCTGCCTTGTTTATTTCAATATCTTATAAACCTTCTTTAAATTAAAAAAAAAAAATCACTTGCTAACCCAGTTACTACGCCCATGCCCTAGTTGTAACTAATTTTAAATTTCCCGCTATACTGTATTTGATCAGTGTAAATCGTACTCGGTTCGCAGCGCTATCTACTTTTTTCTACTTTGAAATAGACCATAGTATTTTAGAACTCTTTATTACAAATGATATCAATGCTCGTGTTATAGTTATTTTATTTTGTAGTTTATTAATTGTTTTCTGTCATTCATTTCTGTAAAATTTGTAATTTATTTTGTAATTCGAGGAAGCCTGTTATTGGTTCTGTGAACTATTGGATTCCTCGAAAAACCAAATATATAAATAAATAAAGTCTTTGTCGACGTTTCAGGGAGTTATATTAAAGATCAATATTATATTTAAAGAACAATGTAAAGGTTTTAAGCCATTGGACAGGTGTTAATATGATGATAACATGTAGGCCACCAGAAAAACACGTAAGGGTTCATACTTCTACAATACGGGAGGTCGTCGGTTCGATAATTCCACAATCACATTATGTTAAATCTGAAATATTCCAACGGTGCATTATATAGATGTATCTCGTGACCTGCATGTAGGCGGATTAACAACCACCAGTATGTTTGTGCTAGATTGCTCGCTGCAAAGCCATTGTTTAGATATTCAACAATACAAGGGCCTTAATTTTTCCAAAGGTGTTTTTAATTATAGTTCAATGTTGAAACTCACATATTTATCAGTAAAATTCGGCAAAATATGCCTCTGCATGTTCTTAGGATTGATATGCATTGAAAGGATTTTCAAATATCATCACGAATTATAACCAGTGGCGAAGGGACACCTTCGCTAGACTTGCCCTCCCATAAAAAAAATAATAATAAAAAAAATACATAAAAAACATACATAAATTTAAAAGAAGATTTAAATAAATCTTCAAAAATCAAATTATGTACTATATAAATTTTTGTCCAAGGTTTGGTTTACTAGTTACGAATTTCTTAAAATTTTAAAGTTTAATAACTTCCGTTTCCGGTTTCGGATTTTAATAAAAAACAATAGGGGTCTTCCCAATTATTAGGAGAATTTTTTAGTACCAGAACGAACTCTTTAAGTTAAACCGTTTTTGAGTTATCGTGTATACACACAGACACACACATACGGACGGCACTTCGAAAATAAGTTTTTTGGATTCCCTGGACCATGAAACGTGGTCATCAGTCAAAATCTCGACATCGAAAATTTTCGCGATTACAATACTTGCCCCTTATATATTAAGGTCGGGCAAGTAAAAATTGCTTGATTTTGATACCAATTTTATTTTGTTTATTTTGAGTTGTTAGGTCATACAAAGTGATTATTTAATGGCGAGACGACGTCACTGGAAGTTTTAATAATTTGCCGTTTCATACACATCGTAGCAGGCGATTATGCGCGCATGCGCGTAGTAGACATTTCCGCCATCTCAGAATTATTGAGTCAATGATTTCCGGCAGCCATTACCTGTGCCATTCTTTTACCATTCTTTCTGTCATCTCGCCATTAAATAATCACTTGTTAGTTGTAAATATACATATTTGAACCATAAAAATAAGTTCTTATTATTTTATTAAAAAATTACGTAAAATACTCTTCTGGTAAATTATATACTTATCATTTTTTTAATGCCTGGGCTACACCTGCGTCTATCGTCGCTAAACTTCGGTTTAACGTGACATACACGCTAATGTGGCCAGCTACTATCGGTTTGCGTTCACAATATTAGCAGTGCGCGCCACTAGACACATGACGATAACTGAAGTGGCGGTTTTAGAGCGCACATCAAAGGAACTTAGCGCAGAGCGTAGTATGTTCTGTTGGCGCGTATTGTAGTTTATCCGGCATCATTTGAGGTTATGTTATACATATTTCTTTACAACTTATTTGTGTCAAAATCAGATAAGATTATGTTTGAATTTGTAAAATTAAATGTAAAAAATAATTTTAGGGTGCAGTTATGATGGATATACACAGGGCCGGCTCAAAGGTCGGGACTTCGGGGATTTTTCCCGAGGCCCCGCCCTGAAAGGGGCCCCGCGCTTTCATATCCCTAACAATTATTAGTAGCTAGGGCAAGTTTTTGACACCAAATGCAACGTTTTTTACAAGTTTTCCCGAGGCCCCGCAAAAACCACAGCCGGCACTGGATATACACCATTATTTTATTTAATTTACAGCAAAATAAATACGCTTGTACCTTGTAAACGTAAATAAAGTGTAGCGGCGAAAACGCAGGTATGGCCACAAGTTGCGTTTTAGCACGATATCGATAGATGCAGTTTAGCACGAATTTATATAGCGCGCAATTATCGGCAAAGCTTATAACGCAAGTGTGGCCCAGGCATAAAAATAATTAATAGTCACAGTAGCATGTTAGATATTTATTGGTTTGAAGGTTTTAAAATGGAGTGGAGGGTAAGCATGTTACATAAAGCAAATACAACAGTCGGCAAGACATTGTACCATTGATCAAAACATAATAAAAAAAAATTATGGCGAGTGTGAATTTTTACACATTTCAGGGTTTCGCAGGTATTTAGTAAGTGAATAATGATTATTTGGAATGCCAAAACAAATTTTATGTTAAAATATTTTTTTTTTGTTAATTTTAATTCGAATGCCTAATACCATTATGTAAGTTTGTAAATATGTGCAGTATTTTTTTTTTTTATATAGCAAGGTTCAATAAAATTTTGAAAAAATTCCTCTTAGATAGATATATAATCTAAAAATATTAAGAAATATGTTCTACACACTCAGCATTCCGAGTGTGTAGAACATATTTTGCTTTGTAGTATTCACTGTAAAATGAACAATATTTTAAAAATAATTTATCATCTCTTAATCTAAGAGCTTTAAAAACAAATTTTATGTTAAAATATTTTTATGTTAATTTTAATTCGAGTGCCTAATACCATTATTTAGGTTTCTTAATATGTGCAGTATTTTTTTTTTAAATAGCAAGGTTCATTAAGATTTTGAAAATTGCGCCTATGGCTTCATTGGTTGTTTCTAGTCATAGCTCCTCCCTTTGATTTCGTGTACATTCAAACAGTATTAAATTATAATTTCAACAATTTCCACTGGTTATTAAATTTACGCTTTTAAAAATTAAATGCAACATTTGCCAAAATATAACTAGAATTTTGAAAAAATAATTTAAACAAAATAAAAATGCAAAAAAAATAAAAAATAATATTGTCTCTTCTCGTGGGATTCGAACTCATTTTCTTGGGCAGAACGCTAGTACCATAACCATTGCACCAAGGTACACGTTACAGTTTAGTGTGTTATATAACTATAAGTTTTCAACATTATTAGCAAAAAAACACAAAAAATGCTTTTTTTTCCAAAAACATAATCTGATCAAAAATTCCTGTTGTAAATTTCTTTCTGGTTCTTGTTCACATCATACCATTTTTTCATATTATATAAAAAATAATTAAAACTAAATTTCAGCAATGTTTATCAAGATTAACGAAATTTTTCACCCACTGATGCCCTCTCAGTTATAGCATCCTGGGCCTTATCCTTTCCCCTTTTCATGGATCAACACTAAATTTTGCTGTGATTTTCAGTCACTTTCAAGTCACTTCACACTAGCTCAAAGGGATTCTTCTTCAAAGAGATAGCTCAATATTTTAAGTTTCTAAAATATTTTCTGAAGAAATATTTTATAATGTAATTTTATTGTTATTTTATTTTTTGACCTATATTTAAGAAATTCTGGTATCTTTTTCATTGAAATTGTGTTAATTCTATTCCGCTTGCTTAATTCGTAAGAAGATAAAGTATTTAGAAGGAAGTTTAAGAAAACGTATTTAATTCTCATAATCGCTTTAGTCTTTTAATCAAATTTTTAAACGGACCTTGGTTTCCATTCAGTCTGAATCCGGTTTAATGTGTTTTATTTGCGTAATAAGATTTACCTGAAAATCTCGTAAAACCGATGTTCTCATTATGAAAATCGATTAGCATTTGACGCTAGTTTTTATATTATCTCCTAAACAGCGTAGTGAAATGGTTACGAATTATATATACTTCCATCCAGAAGTTTCTGGACCAGATATGGATGTAAATTTATTTTATTTAGAACTACTTAACGGGTGCTACTAGAATTAGTGGAACTTTTCGGTACTTTACAGTAAACGTTAGAACAATACAACTATCATAATGAAACCATAATCTCTATTATAAGCCTCTTGAAATTCATACCGGAGACAAACAAGGAGAAGCCACCTCAACTCTACTATTTAACTTCGTGCTGGATTGGTTCCAAGCTGAGTTCTGCTTGCGAATTACTGTGGTCTAGAGTAGTTTATGAAGATGATCTGAGTATTATTTCAAATTAGATTGAATACGGAATAACATACTTTACGCTGCGTATAAACTTCAGAGGTTATAAGCTTCTTATACAAAACTGAGAATCTGAAATAAAATTAGTAATAATCTGTACATCAAATTTTGCACCTTTTTGACTTTTTATCTATTTAATAGAATATTTTTAATTGTAAAAAAAAATATTGTTTAAATATTATCGCTCAATAACTTACTAATAGATATATGAAAACAATGTTCTGTAATTTTTTAAATATATTTGTGGGTTTCAAATAACAATTATTTATAAAATTTTGTGTAGATCAAATAATACGATCAACATTCTTTTGAGTTGATTTCTTGTAGTGTAGAACCTTCGTCAAAAAATATTTATACTTGAAGATAATAAAATTCCACTTTGTATTTTTTTTACAAAAATTGAATCATAATTACCCATATAATCTATATTGAGAATCGTGGCATATTCAAGATGGCGGCAAAAATAGATTACCAAGTATAATAACTATAAGTAGTTTTCAGAATAGAACAAAATAGCTAGAAACAATTTGTAGAATGGAGATTTAGCTACAATTCCCCGTATCGTACGTAAATATGCATTGATTGTTTCACAAGATAGCGCCTATAATATAGTTTACTTATTTAAAATTAAATATCAGTTTATTTTTCTACAATTGAAATTCTTATTGTGGTATTCCGAGTTACATTAATGTGCACTATTCAGATTTTTTTTAAAATTTTTAGATTAAATTAAAACATTGACCTTTACAATATTTGTTAAAAAAGAGTATTACAGGGAATTTTTAATCTCATTAAAACTAATGGTTAATAGAGCATCCGCAAGAATGAAGAAATTTGAAAACTGTAAAACTAAGCATCACACAAAAATAAAATTCAGATGATTACAGTAGATATTACACATGGTGAGGCTAAAAGAGGACAGAATGGTAAAGATTTGGTAAAATTAAACATTCCTTGATCACTGGAAAAACCTCTCAAAACATGGGTAATCGGCTCAGATCCAAAAAGTATTGGTATAAAAGATACACTGAAAGATTTTACAGTGCACATGAAGAAATCCAGCGTTATCTCGTCCAATATTGAATATATACCTTCCAAAAGTGGGGAACAGAATGCAACGAGTTCAACGGCGCGTTGACGGCGTTCGTACGGCGCTATATGTCAGAAGAAAGTTAAAACCAAGCTGTCGTACGCAAGTGCACAGAATGGACAACGTCCTACGGCGTTCGAACGCCGTTCATACTGAATGTTCGTCAACTTCCAACTTTTAACGCCGTTGAACGTTGACGCAGAACATCTAACCTCAGTTTTTACTGAATGGTAAAGTGTTTGTATGTATTAATAACTTGCATACAACATAAATAACATCACACACAAGTCTTCATCATCCATTATACTTTTAATAAAAGAAAGCGCACGTATAAACACAGATATAGGTTGTCACTTGACGGCGTTAAAAATTATTGCAGGCGAAAATTCTCAACGGCGCTAACGCAACGCCGTCGCAAATGACGGCGCGCTGACGGCGTAGCGCGCTGTGCATTCTGTTCTACGCTTAAAATTGTTTAGCTACTGTTCGTTGTTAGATACTGTACTACACTGGTTTCCTGCAGATTTTTGGACGTTTTTCCATCTCTGAAGAAGTTGACTGACATCACGTTTGCCACAAATTAAGTCATAAGTGGCATAAAGATGTAACATTTAATATCTCTTTAGTTTGAAAATTTCTTGCGAGGCACAAAATATATTTATTAAAAAAATTTACCTCAAATCAATTTTAAACATTTCGCAGGCTTTTTGCGGATATGTGCAGTAGATTGGGACTTCTCATTTTGACAAAGTGCGAAATGAAAGTAATTGAAAAATAAAGAATTTTAACAAATTTTTCTTTTAAAAAGTAAAATTTTGTTTGTTATAACATATTTTATGAACTCTAAAATCATTGTTGGAAAGTTTTAAGTACTGTTTTGAACAAAAATTTCTTTAATACGTCAATAAATATTGTGTTGGTAAAAGCGTTTTAGCTAAACTCTTGTTTATCTTTATAATGGTATTATGCATTAAATATGAGATGTTTAAAACAACAATTTTTATAGGAAGCATAAATTAATAACCCTTTTGTTTAAAGGAATATATGGAATAAAAACGCGTTTAAAGTCAACACAAAAATAAGTAGACTATATATAATTCGTTATTTCTCTAGGTCTTGCGGCGTTTAGGGTATTAACCATTACAAACCAAATAAAAAATAAAATAACGTAGGGGAAGCTTAAGGATTATCTTTAACAAAATCTTAAGGAATATCGTAAAAATTTTGAAGATGATTTATTGTTTAATTATTACACACGGTAAAAAAACTTAGAAAAATGCAAAAATAAATGTTATGACGAAATAAACAAAAGCTTTCTTGTGCTTATTTTGCCCCGGGGTCGGGGCAGAATGAGCACGGGCGTTGTATAATGGGCAATGAGCTAAAACTGGCGCAGAATGAACACACGTGAGTGCATTCCTCATCGTTATCATCTTCTCCAGTGCAAGAACAATGTGCCCACTTGCCACATGCTCTGCAATGGAGCAATCAACGTCTGGATATGTGTGAAAAATATATCAACACAGCAAAAAAACACGTTTCACCAATTTACAAAATGTAAACCCCAACTCTCAGTCATACAACCAGTCTCGAGAGACACTAGCGAAGTACCACAGAACACATTAACAGAAGTGCCATCTCTGTGTCAAAATTTTGTTCAGCGTAACTAACGCTAACTAGAGATCCACCACGTACTAAATTGAATAAAAGCGCGAAATTTGAATGTACTCATATTTATTATTCCAAAAAAATTACAATTGATAAAACATGAATACATTTTCGTTTTACATAAAATTTTAATACAATTCGAAATGTTAATAAAATTTTATATAAAACGAAAATGTATCCATGTTTAATATTAAAAAGAGGTTATAGAGAAACACATAATATAAAATGGAGCTTTTTATTGTCACTCGTACATATATAATAATAATCTAACATACATAATCATATAATAGGTATATAAATAGCATAGTTCAGTTGTCGGCAACCATTATAGAAACAAAGTATTTGCCAATATTGGCAATAAATCGAACATTTCAAATATCAAACATCACCAACAAAAGTAAAATATACTATACATATAAGTCTGATTTCAGCTGATTTGCAACAAATGTAATAAATATATTACAATATTGATATCGAATATTTCAAATATTGAATATCAAATATCGAACATAACAAAAACAAAGTAAAATATACGATACATATAAGTCTGATTTCAGCTGATGAGCCAATTTTTCCTAATTAATATGTTATTGACATCAAATATTTCAAATATCGAACGTATCAAAAAAAAGTAAAATATACAATACATATAAGTTTGATTTCAGCTGATGGGCCAATATTTCCTAATTAATATATCATTGATCACTTAAAATTCTTTGCACCACAGAACATTAAACACGCCACGTGCAAGTCACATTCACAATAACTGCCATATTTAAATAGATAAGATTTAAAATTCCAGTTTGTGGAGTATTCAGTGGTGGTGGGTAGCGAGGGGGTGTCCAACACTACTGCCTCCTGGTGGAAATTGTGTGCTACACTCATCAGATAACCGCCACATGGTTTTGGCGGGGTTCGAAATTTTTGTATACCGATGACACAGGCGTGGCGAAGTACTGAACGTGATTGGAATGCACCCAAATATGGCGGCATGCTTTAACAGTCAAAAAGAGGGAAGCCCGTTATGCGCCGAGAGCCCGTTAAACCCTGGGAGCCCGTTATGGCCCGGCTTTCCCTACAATATTTAATATTTGATAAATTTACAATCTTTTTTATCTCATATATTTGTTCTTCTCTTTTTCCCTATTCTTATACCGGCTGCCCTCTCCAATCCCCTTCCATCTTTCTTCCAGTTCTCTCGCTCATTTTTCTTCCTTGCCTTCCTCACTCATTAGTTCCTTAATCTCTTCCTCCCAAACTGCCATTTCTTTGCAACTCTTAGGTAAATGCTCCAAGGTTTTCTCTTCTTCCTTCCGCACATTCTGCTGAGCTTGTTGTGAACCGAAATAGTACAACAGGAATTTTTGATCAGATTATGTTTTCGGAAAATAACGCATTTTTTGTGGTTTTTGGTTCACAAAGTACAAAAGTTATACCAATGTAAGACACTCACATGCAAAGCGTACGATGGCGTTATTGGTTAGAGCACTGGTGTCGTAAGCTAAAACTTGCTGGTAAACGAAGGGTTTCGCGTTCGAGTACTGAGTGAATTTTATTTTTTCTGTTTTTTTTTTTTTGCATTTTTATTATGTTGAAATTCTAGTTATATTTTGACAAATGTTGTATTTAATTTTTAAGAGCGTAAACTTAATAATTATCTTATTATATGATTAGCAGACGATAAATTATTTTAAAAATATCGTTCATTTTGCCGTGATTACTACAAAGTAAAATTTGTCCTACACACTCAGCATACCGCCTTCACTTATTATATACCTGCGAAACCCTGAAATGTGTGAGTATTCACACTTCACATCAATTTTTTCTTCTTCAAGTATTTCGGTATTCCGATCACTCTTATCTCTTTATATCTTTTCACACTCCACGATTTGCCTATTCTGTCTATTCTTTCCTGTGTATGTGCCTACCTCCTTATCCCTCTTAATTCTTCTACTATATTTTTCCTCCGTTTTTCCTCCTCTCTGCTTCTCTTATGTCCATTCCACACCTCCAAAAGTAGTGTTTTCTTGTCTCTCTCTATGCCAAAAATTTGCCATTTTGTTCTTCCTTTATTCTTTCTTCCCAGCATGCCCTTATTATTTTACTATTCTCTTACCTTCTGACTTTCTCCTCATACTTCACTGCCCTCGCTCCGGCACCAACTCTCAGATTTTCCCTATCTGCCTCCCAATGTCCATCTTGTACCCCTTTCCATCATCTCCCATTACTTCCATCCGCAAATCTTTACTCCTAATTCCAAATAAGTAGACTATCTAAATGTTCTATCGTGCACAAATGCGGAATTGCATCTAATTAGTTTCATAACAATTCAGAAAATAAAAATCTGAATTAATATCATTCCCAAAATGTCATTTACAACAATGAGAATAAAGCCAACCGCTGTGTCGATATAAAGTCATGCATCGCAGCATGAATGCTTGTTATGTGTTCAAAAAGTGCGGCGATTATAGCAAACTGTACGTTTAGCATGTCACATAAACGAATAACAATGGAGGCCACGTCATTGACTGTTCTGTTTTGTGGTCTTCTTTCGCAAACATTGCGATTACAAACAAGTTTGACACTCCCCAGCATCAATAATAATGTTAATTCTACGGTTCAGATTGTGCGTGTTCTATTCTGTATACGGATGTACGTAAAACACCATGATCAATTTGTCAAACATTACTTACAAATCAACATGATCATACAATACAATGCTTTTTGTTTAACGGACAATTGTTTGGACTTGTAAATAAGACAAAACATAACAGATGTAAATATCAGAGGCCAAGAAACATTAAAACAAAAGATATACAAATTTAATAAAAGAGGGCAGTTATTAAAATTCTATGGCAATATCATCGTTCACTGTGCATCGGTCAAAAAATTTTAACCACGCTTTGCAATATTTTTTTATTCTGTAACTCTATGGCGTTAAAATTTTAACCTGGATGGGGTTAATTCGGTACGTTATATATATATATTTTTTTTACGTTTACTTTTAACCAGCTATAATTCTAACCTCTAAACGTCAAATAGCCAGAAAAAACTCTATTTTTAGAATTAATCATGGCAAGTCTGTTTATTTTAAACCATTTATTACCAGAACAAATTGAACAAAAAGAGGTTAATAAAGTCAGTTCCTTTGGTTTAGGCGGAATTAGATTTTCAATTCTTGTTACTTTTACCGATTGATTGAAGTTTTTGATCATTTTGTTCAGGAAAAGCAAACTTCAATATATAAAAAAATAGCTAATGACAAATTACAAAAATGGAAATTCCGGTTAGTTCCGCCTAAACGTTTGGAATAGACTGTAAGTGAAAAAATAATATAGGTGAATATAAAATATATACAAATGCTTTTTAGGAGATCAGTTCGAATTAAATAAAGACAACTGCGTGATATGAATATTTTCATTTGTCTAAACCTTCTACGGAATATCTCGTTTTACAAATGTTTTTTTGAAAATCCAAGGAGAACCAAAAGATTTCCCGATATATTGCAAGTAAATATTTAAAACTTTAAAAAAATTGTGATAAGTACACTTATAAACTTTGATTTCTCTGTTTGTTTAAAAATAATAATAAGGTAAATATAACCTGAAAATAGAAGAATCTTAATCTATATTAAGATTCTTCTATTTTCAGGTGAAAAGAAAAGAAAGAAAAATATTGATACATTTGCATGTTATAGTAATATTATATTATTTACTTTCTGAACCTATATTATTTATATATAAATATTATATATTTCCGCAATATAGATTTATTATATTTGAACGTTGTTCATTCACGATTCAACCATAACACTTGTTTACATTAAATCCACACTTAACTAGCAAAATACGCTCCCTTGTAGATAATTTCACAACATACTTTTAACCATAAGGTTAAAAAGTTAGAACTTAACGCTTGGGTTATAACCTGAGATACAGAATAAGAAAGGTTAAAATTTTAACCCTAGTTAAAATGTTACTTTTTAACCATCATTTTTAACCAAATCTTTTTAACCACAAAAGATACAGATTAGACCCATATGTCTGATAAAAACTTATCTGAGGGAAATGGGGGAGACACGAATCGATGGTACCTGAGAACGGCAAACTTATAATCGGAAAACGTTAAGAAGAAGATATAATCAAATATAACCATACAAGAGGTGTTACTCAGGTAAATAAAATGGTTTGAATAAGGTAAATATAATCAAAAGTATTGCATCAAATTATTTATTTCCTTATTTATTGATTAAAGTTATGTTCATTCAAGTCTATATCTGTTTGTATCTAAATATTCTTAATGATTTGCTAACCGCGTTTCATCCTGTAAAAACAAAAAATTCCCCACTTCTTTGTGGACAGTTGTATGTAAAAAGTAATAAAGTATTATTGCCACAAAATATGTCATATTTCCCTCCATATGCATTTATAACAACACGCATATAACGATTTAACCGGTTTATTTATCTTTCTACTTGTCATTGAAAAGCCACAAAAAACAAAACTGCCACAGAGGAAACAGAAACATAAATAAAGCATTGTAAAATCCTTTGCACGTATAAAGCCTGCAGTAGAGGTATCCAATCATACGACAGTGTAAGCATTGAACTGGACGTTTGCAGGACATGACTAGTCGATAATGGCCATTATTAGATAACCGGATCCATTGGTAGGTATCGAAATGTCGTTTGTGAACTATCCTCAAACATTGCTGAAGCTTCAGGCTACTGCTCTGTTCTGACTAACAACCAATGGCGTATCGTTACGATGATGAGTCAATTTGTAAGAAGATTAAGGGGGAATTTGATCCTTATTTAGCTGAAGGATTATTATTAATGTGTAGAGTATGGTAATATGACTTCTGATTTGGAGAGGGTTGATCATATAGACTGCTCACTTATTAAGGAACTCTTAGGGATTATTTTATAGATGTCAAGAATGGATTATATTCTTATGTTTCACTATTTTTGTTTTTCTAATAATAATAAATATAATTTTAATTTTACCGTTTTATATTTAGATAATAAAACAAATAAGAAGAGAATATAATATAATATAATAATAGAATATATAATAATATAATAGTGAACATGTATGAGCAAAAATTAAAAAAAAAAAAATGCTGTCCATCTCCAGAAAACAAAGGATGAAAAACAATAACAGAAGAATATTATTAAATAACGAGATATTATTGATTGGCATCATCTAGGTACACTTTCTACCTTTTCGGCATAATTTGACAGTGATCTCCATAACTGCCGTATTTGACGAGTTAGCTGATCCAAATTTTGAATGTTTATTGTTCGAAGTTTATATTTCATGTAAAAACTAGATTCATCAGAGAAAACCACATCACTTCAATGGCGGTTTAAATTTTCCTTGGCGCAAGCGAGTCGTTTTTCGACATGTTTCACCGATAACAATGGTTTTGTTTGGTGCTCCTGAATTTAATGCCATTTTCAATTTAACGGCTTCTCCGGGTCATTAGACTTAACTTAATGTTCTTTTTTAACAAAATTGCCTGATATTTACGTAAGGATAACATAGGATTATTTTTAAAAACGTTAAAAATTACTTTATCTCGTGTTTTAGTCACTTTTTTTAATCCACGATTAGGTAAATCGTCAACATTTTTATTAATTTTAGAACGTTTCACCCAATATTTCACAAAGTCTACTGACTTGTGCATATATTTTGCTGCACTTGAAAAGGACATTTTTGACCCTTTTGGGTGGGTGCATAAAAATACTGCTTCAAAAGGTTTTGCATAAATAGCACTCATATGAAAAAATCTAACTAAAAAATATTTTTCTAAAATTTTGCATATCGTATCAAATGTGTAAATAATTGATCGAAATTGGAATAGTTCAACACAAATTTTTGTGTCGGACTAATAATTCGAAAAATATGTCGTTGAATTATTTTTTTTTTTAAATTTTATTTTATTGTATCTAAAGAAAGCTCTTAATGCGTTCATTAAGAAACCAAAACTAATATTTTAAAATTTATTTTTTTACATAATCCAAAATTTTCAAAAAAAAAAAAAAATCTTAATGCACAGTGATGTGAACAGGAATAATTCAACAAGAATTTTGACATTTGTCTTTAACCTGAAAATTTTTATTGCCATATTTTTCTGTTTTTATCCATATCTTTGTAATTTATATGAGCATAGATATAAATTTTCTGTCCATTTTAATCCTTTTCAAAACTATGAAACACTCAAAACCTCATTAGCAAATATAAACAGCTGTCGAATATCGATCGATAAAGTAGAAATCGATAGAAATTTGCCGATAAAAACCGATGTCAGTGTCTTAATTTCTTAATCCACATTGTGAACACTATTTAATTTCTACGTACAAATTTAATGTTAAGTGCCAATTTAACGGTAATTCTAATTTCTAATTTCGAGGACACAGCATTAAGCTTACTTGCCCAAACATAGACGTGTTTTATTTGCAATTGCCTTGAAATTGCAGTTAAAAAGATGCAGGTTTTATTGCGATAAGGAGTGAAACATTATAGTATAATTTATGCCACCATTAAAGCAACATTCTACTGAATACAGTTTATTTTTAATGGCTTTTTGGTAACTAGCAATTATACATTCCAGTGTTTTCTAACCTTGTGCCTGACTTTTAGACCTTAGGAGAGCTATAGAAGATTGTGTCTCTCAAGCTAAACTGTATTACCTTGTATTAGCATATTTTCACTACCTCTCATGAAATAGAGTGCGGAGTTTTAAATCTTTCTTTATACATTTTTAGGGTTTTGTAGGTATGACCAAAAAAGCCTTATACCGTCATTTTGTTGTCTGTCTGTCTGTCTGTGCGGTAAAAATTGTAGCCAAACGGCTAAACCTAGACAGTTGAAATTTGGCATGCTTATACAACTCTTTGACCCGCACATAGAAAAAATACTAAAACATCTAAAAAACATATCCCTCTAAAAACATAAACAAATATGTGCTCATCGAAAAAAAAAATATTTTTTTAAAATTCTGAGTAGGGTATCAAATGAAAGGATTAACGATCAAAATTTTATTTTTGCAAAATAAATTATTTTGATGCGATTTTTGCCAAAATTGTGCAAAAATATTTTTGTCCCACACCCTGTAGCCCAGATGGTTTAAACTAAAAATCTGAAAAAATACGAGGTAATGTACATTGGTTTGAACCGGAATAGTACAACAGGAATTTTAGATCAGATTATGTTTTCGGAAAATAATGCAATTTTTTGTGTTTTTAACCAAAATATGTTAAATATTTAATTCGCTATGTAACCCAGTAGATAAGCCAGTGCTCATAGCGATGTGCGTTTAGTCATTGGTTTTCTAATTTGATAAACAGGTAACTTGCGATCTAGAGTTCGAATTCTGTCAGTTTTAAATTTTTTGCAGTTTTCTTTTGTTTAAATTATTTTGTTAATATTCTAGTTATATTTTGGTAAATGTTGTATTTAATTTTTAAAAGCGTAAATTTAATAACCAGTGGGATCTGTTGAAATTATAATTTAATGCTATGTTTGATGTATACGAAATCAGAGGGCGGGGCTAATGATTTAAGCAACCAATAGAAGCCATAGGCGCAATTTCCAAAATCGTAATGAACCTTGCTATGTAAAAAAAATACTGCACATATTTAGAAACTTAAATAATGGTATTAGGCATTCGAATTAAAATTCATAAAAAAATATTTTGACATCAAATTTGTTTTGGCATCCCAAATAATCATCGTTCAGTTACTAAATACCTGCAAAACCCAGAAATGTGTGAAAATTCACACTTCACATCAATTTTTTTGTTTAATTTACCATCAGTGAAATTGCACCAAATCGACCCATTACCCTACAGAGAAGTTTGTTGGTATTATGTTAGCACGATATTTTTTATTTTCGACTAATTGCTCTAAGGAAATTTTCTAGGATGCTCTCTCTATTTTAAATTTCTAATGTTATCATATTTTACATATTCATAATATTTTACTAAATATTGCAATTACCCGTTACTTGTTAAAATAAGAAAGTGTGATGCTAACGCTAGTAGTGCTAGTAGTGTTCATAATCTCTATAATACGATCTTTTAACTAACAGAGAAGTACGTTTGGCAACGTTTTCTGTTGTCGATAGAAAGAGATAGACATATGCACTGTACAACATGTTAAAAGAGATGGAAGATGTGTTACTAGCTTGTATTATCACGGTAAAAACATAAACATAACCTTGTTTCTTGGACAGCGTTGGGACAACAGAGTGACGATTTTACCATCGATTTTCTTAACAATAAATATGAATAAATTTAATAGAATTATAAGTAAAAATGTAATGGTACCTAACTAATTGTTCATTACCTTTTAAGTTTTTACAATAACTTCACTTTCTGAGGTGATGAAACCCGCTGTCCACGCATTTTTTGTTTGATATTGGGGATAAAAAAAAAGTCGTTCGGGGATAAATCAAGTAAATACGGGCAATGAAACATTAATTCGATGTTATTCTCCTTTAAATAATCAATTGTTTGACGTGCTGTGTGGGAGCTTGCATTATCATGATGAAGTGCTTCTTTAACGAACAACTTTTGTGGGTTTCGGTTCATCTTGGAAGACCCAAACAGCGGATTGTTGCTTAGTTTCCGGTTCATATGAATAAATCCAAGTTTCGTCACCTGTAACGATTTTGCAGTGCCTAGGTTGAATTTTTTTAGCATTCCCTTACACCAATCAACACCTTTTTTTAAGCTTCGGTCAAATTATGCGGAATCCATCGGGAACAGATCTTTTTCACAGCTAAATGTTCATACTAAATCGAATGTATTGCAGTCTGCGATATGCCAAAAAATGCCTCTATCTCACGGTAAGTCACATGCCGATCTTCTTCAATCATTTTGCGCACAGAATCGATGTTTTTTTGAATCACAACCGATTTTGGTCGACCTTCACAAAATTCATCACTGACGGACTGATTCATCACTGAAGGTCATGCCTTATAAAATACAAATGATGACCTAAAAACAAAAAGTTCTCATTTCTAAACTGCAAGTGATGACCTAAAAAAAGGTCGTCACTTCTAAAATACAAGTGATGACCCTAACAAGCTCTTGGGGGGAGTCTTATATTTTTACAAAAAAACGTAAAAACGACGTGTTTTTGGAGCAATTGGGAGGATTTCAAGCCTATGAGCTCCCCCCTCCACCCCGGTGCGCACCGATAGTTTATAGTTTATCTACTGTTGCAATAGTTTTATGCCTCCTAAGTAGTTAAATTGTTAACTTCTAAGAAGTACTATTTTTATTTTTAAACTGACCAGTTCTAGTTGATGGCTGTACTTTTAAGGATATATGTATACACTTTTACAAGTTTTAAGAACACTTACTGTCACGAATATTCTATCGGGTGCAATAAACAGAAACTGAAGGAGAAAAGTTACTGACACCACATGTTGCACAGTTAGAAAGTTTTGCATGTTGACAGGACTCGCTTTAATATTTCATGTCGATGTGCAATATCATAAAGCTAATATCGAATGGAAAATACATATTTCCTAATGGATGGGATAAAGTTCCGTATTTTAATAATTAAAATATATAGCTGGAATGATTTGTAATCCTTTTGTATACCAATATTATTAATTTGCTTTCTTGTTCTCACCGAATAAAAGATCCCTTATTTATCTATTATAATCTGCGAATTCAATTACCTAGACACAGTTCTTTCGGAACGTGGGAAAATAGATGAAGAAATTATGGAAAGAGCAGGAAGAATGTTCAACAGCAAATTATCGTTCCTAACTAAACCAGTGGCGAAAGGAAACCTCCGCTAGACTTGCCCTCCCATAAAAAAAATATTTAAAAAAAAATGTAAACAAAAAAAAAAAAAAAATTAAATATTTAGATAAATCTTCAAAAATACATCAAATTATGTTCTATACAAATTTTTGTCCAAGGCTTGCTTTACTAGTTACGAATAAATTATCATGACCATGGAAACGTTACATATAAGTATGAAAAAATTGAGACAAATTGAGAAAAATTTTAAATAATTTTACAAAAAATTTTCGAAATGTTTCGTTTTATCAAAAAACGTCTCAAATAAAAGTTATTAGTTATTGCATTTATAGTAACTTTTGTTCAATAAATTTTTTCGAAATATTTTTCTGTTGCTAAATATTCGCAAAAATATTAAAATCGACACGAGTAAACTCCCATTTCTAGTCAACCGATTTTCATAAAAAACAATAGGGTTCTTCCCATTTAATAGGAGAATTTTTTAGTACCAGAACGAACTCTTTAAGTTAAACCGTTTTTGAGTTATCGTGTATACACACAGACACACAGACAGACACACACACACACACACACACATACGGACGGCACTTCGAAAATAGGTTTTTTGGATTCCCTGGACCATGAAACGTGGTCATCAGTCAAAATCTCGACATCGAAAATTTTCGCGATTACAATACTTACCCCTTATATATTAAGGTCGGGCAAGTAAAAAGAAATATCAACCAACATCAAGGTAGAGATCTGCAAAAAAGTGATAGTGCCGATTTTGACATATGCCTCAGAATTCTAGACCACTATAAAGATGCACAGGTGTAAAATAAGAAGCTGTGAAATGAGATTTTTGAGGAAAATTTAAGGTAAAACAAAATTGGACAGAATAAAAAATGAAGTATTTAAAGATAAGCTATACACAACGTCAGTGGAGACATTAATAGAATACGGACAGCTAATATGGCTGGGATATATACACAGAATGAGTGAAGACAAAATAGTAAAAAGTGATGAGAGTTAGACCAGGAAGACCGAGAAAAATCTGGCAACAAGAAACAAAAGCTGTAACGAAGAGAGGCGTAAAGTGGAAGGAAATAAGAAAATATACAAATAGAACACGATGGAAAGGAGAGTGGAGAACCACATCAGAAAATAACTTGACTATAGCCTTATACCGCAAGGTAGAAAGGCTTCAATATTAAGTAACTAAGTAATCTGCGATATATGATGACAACCGACCCTTTTACAGCCTCTTAGCATCATCCTGAGAAATATTGGAGACCAATAGTACACCCGCTGTAAACATTTTAAAATGTAACACATTAATTTGACACCACACATTAATCGAGGTAAGCACATAAAAATTAACCTCGATTGGGCCTTGCATAAGACTGAGACAGACCAACGGACCTACATATGGATATTTATTGTTTAATATTAGATTTACAAAATAGTTTTTTAACGCGGGAATTCGCTGAGCGAGGTACGCCCGTAAAATGTATCCTATCATGCAAACTGCAATATTATAATCAAATAGACAAAATATCATCAAAATACAACCAGTATTTTTTGAGTTGTATGGGGACAAACAGACACACAGACGGACAAACCTTCTAAAAATTGTTATACTGGTATAAGCTAGTTAGATATCCATTAATATAAGTAATATTTAAGCTATTTAAGTCAAAATACTATAAGGAATCGCTAAACATCACCAGATATCGGCCTTAAGACTTTCAAAAATCTCTTGTCGTGTGGAAAATTTAATTTTGGAACTGTTAGTATTTTTTGAGATTTTAAAGGGTTTATTACAGTTTAACAATTTTAGGATTCAGATAATAAAAATTAGGCCATAAATTACAAAACGTAACTTCAAAATTATTTTATATATTTTATTGTTAAAAATTACTTTTGTTCAAAGTTTTTGCCTAATAATTTTGAACACTGAAACACACTTCTTTACCTTTTTACAATTTTAGACTTTCATTCCAGGAAATGCTATCAGAACCCTTATATATACACCCGTCTCTCTGAAGACGAGATCAGTAGTATTCGGTCTAGTTCGCGAATAGTACTAAAATTGTTGAATTCTTAAAAGCCGTTTTGGGTCGTTTATTTGTTGGATTATGTATCCTGTTTTTATCTAAATTATTATAAATTTTCACTTCAACTTATTCTTATTAATATTATATTATAATAAACCTTAAAGTTAATTTTAAACCGTCTTACTTAACATGTGTAAACCTTCACCTTTAACAACTTAAGTGATCAGCTACCCAGACTATTACACGTTAATTACAAGATCTGTCGGTTGGTAAATACCAATACATATCATTTAATTCACATTTCATAATGATGAACCCTGGATAAAACTCACGCCTAGCACCCGAACTCCTTTAGTTGAGAATCTCACTTCAGTTTGAGATCATAATTTGCATTTATTTTTATCACAGGCTCGCTACCTAGTTGATAATAAATGGTACGATAAAAAGTAACGTACCAGCAGCCCGCTACATTACTAATGGCCGGTTGCTAAGTTAAGAATTATCCCTAATTCAAGTTAAAATCATTTGTTTTTGTATGTTGTAACATATAAAAGCAAATGATTTTAAACTAGGGTAGAGAAAACTCTTACGTTAGCAACCCGACATAAGAAAAATTTAATGTACAAACATAGCCTCCAACTTTATATATATATATATATATATATAAGTTGCACAGTTGCAAGTTGCACAGTTAGAAAGTTTTGCATGTTGACAGGACTCGCTTTAATATTTCATGTCGATGTGCAATATCATAAAGCTAATATCGGATGGAAAATACATATTTCCTAATGGATGGGATAAAGTTTCGTATTTTAATAATTAAAATATGTAGCTGAAATGATTTGTAATCCTTTTGCATATTAATATTATTAATTTGCTTTTTTGTTCTCACCGAATATCTTTTGATATATATATATGAACGACGCAAAAGGCCTAGTTGTCGAACCGTCGCTCAATAAATATTATGAAAATAAAAAACTCGTAAAACAAATTTTTTGTGCAACCAGATCGTAGAACTAAGCTTTAAAACTTCGTTTGTTTGTTACAAGTTCAATAAATGCAGTGTTGTTGATATGCGTAACATCAACCTGACAACAGTGTCTTCATTCATCGTGCAAGACTAGTGTAATCATTCCGTTTTCAACTCACTGCACGTATTCCTCTGTAAACATGACTTTGTTCTGTCGATAAGGTAGTCGAGACTGATCTTCGGCCTATCTCTTCCTACCTGGTCCTCTCTTTACCCTTGTCGATACAACGTCATACTCACAAACCTTCAACCATTCAGCCTCGCTTTTGAAACGGTTACACCCTTATCAAGGGATTCATATACAGAGTTCTAATGAAAATCTTATGTCAGATCTTGATGGAATTAGGCATTGATTTATTTAAGAAGGCTTTGTGAGTCGATTTCAGTAACAGAAGGGGTTAGATATCTAGATAAGGGGTTATATTTTGCACTTGTGTTATCCCTTTAAGGATTAAGAAGGGAAATTATTTGGTGTAATAAATATTTCATGTCAGGATTGCATGACAGTTTGGGTATTAGATTTATGGAAACAAGACAGTTGCAGCACAATCTGATTTATTATAGTAAGTGTTTTCTATTTGTAATATTGATTTGAAGATTAAATACATTAATTTAATGTCTCCACTGAGGACGACTTATTTTCAGAAAAAAACACTTATTTTACGCATATTGGGTATATCCGAGACGAGTGATGGCCTGGGAAAATTATTTGATGAGAATATTTCCAAAACGTGTCTCGTTAATTTTTTTAAAATTGAGAGTAACCAAGAAAAACGATTAATTTCAATAAAAAAAATAATAATAATAATAATAATAAATAATAGAATTCCAACACCTAGATAGGCGTATATGGGGCAGAGAAGGTAAGTTCTCCGTTTCTAGACCGCCGGCCATAGATATGAAAGCCACGTGGTCAGTGTGACTTTTCGACCGGTCCTAGTATCCCTGTATAAACAGGTACTCATAATTTATAATTGCAATTATAAATTACTTAAAATCACTTCTTTTTTTAAATCAGCTGTTTATTTAAGATTTCTAGGTCAGTTTGGATAGAAATTATGTTTTTTTTTCTTTCAAAAAGTTAGTAATAATGTTGCCCATAAAACAATAAAATGAATGATAATAAAATCGGACAAGAAACGTTTTGGAAATAAGCTCCTCATTTCATTTTGCAGTACTTCAGTTGACCTGCGGATATTACCAGCCTCGGTAACGTGGAGTAATACTTTTCAACTGGTTTGTTGCGACACATTAGTGTGTCACTACTCAGTAATAAAGGTGCCGCGAAATATATACCAATAGTTTAAATCAGGGCTGCAAACCGAACCGCGAACCGAAACCGAACCAAACCGGGCAGATTTTCCGAACCGCGAACCGGAATCGACTAGATCTTCTAAAACCGGTTTGCACAGTTTTGGTTTTCAAAATAATTTATTTTGCAAAAATAAAATTTTGATCGTTAATCTACGTACTAAGGCCTTTCATTTGATACCTTACACAGAATATTTAAAAAATTATATTTTTTCGACGAACACATATTTATTTATATTTTTAGGGGGATATGTTTTTTAGATGTTTTAGTATTTTTCCTATGTGCGGGTCAAAGAGTTGTATAAGCATGCCAAATTTCAACTTTCTAGGTTTAGCCGTTTGGCTACAATTTTTACCGAAAAAACAGACGACCAAATGACGGTATAAGGGTTTTTGGTCATACCTACAAAACCCTAAAAACGAAAAGTTAGTATAGCAAAATTGATGTGAAGTGTGAATTTTCACACATTTCAGGGTTTTGTTGGTATTTAATAAGTGGAAAAGCCAACAGAACGCTGGATGTCTAAAAATATTTTTTTGATAAACATTTTTTGTACATTTTTATTTGAGTACTAGAAACTTCGATTTAGTTTTTTTAAACTAAATTTAAATAATAAGTCATAATTTAGCCATTAATAAAAAAAAAAACAATTAATTTCTCTCGTACGTTTCTGGCTCAGAACAATGTACAATACCTATAATTTTTTCAGATTTTTGGCCAAAATCGTGTTAGTCGAAACCAGGGCTGCAAGCCGAACCGAACGGCGAACCGAAACCGAACCGCGAACCGAAACCGAACCGGGCAGATTTTCCGAACCGTGAACCGGAACCGGTTCGGATTTTCCTACCGGTTCGTAGCCCTGGTTTAAATAAATCAGAATAAATATAAAAAAAAATATTTAAAAGGATCCTCATCGCTCATAGATTACATGTGTTCTAGTGCCGTTTCTGTAATATTGTGACAATAATTCATAGTTAATGTACTTGGTGTTCTATTTTTACTGTCATCTTGAGTCTGCCATGGTCCTCAACATAGATACCGGGGCCATTTTTTTAAAAAAATTTATTTTAAATTAAGGACACATGTACTACGAAGCATTCTATTAACATGAAGTATAGCAATGGTTGCCAAACTGCAACTCATGAGCCATATCATCACCATCACCATAGCAGTTCTATAATGCTAGGTGTATTATGGCTTTCTGCGTTAACTTCCTCCATTCGGTCCAATTTACTGCTTTGGCTCTCCAGCCCCCTACCGTTGCCCTCTTCAAATCTTGCTCCACGCCGTCTATCCAACGATTTCGAGGTCTACCTTTTAGTCTGTTTCCAGTAGGTTTGCACTGGAGAACCTTTTTAACCATATTATGGTTGGACATGCGTTGCATATGTTCCAACCATCTGAGTTGTTGGGCTTTAACCATAAATTTAGTCTTGGATTCTTTTATTTTGAGTTTAAAATAGCAAACTGCTTTATCGATGTTAATGACCACTTCTTCTACCTCCTGAATATTCTTTCCAATAATGACTAGGCTTGTCGGCGCAAAATATTACCGTTTGTGTAAACGTTTGCTTTCCTGGCAACGGCCTCTATGGGTACGCGTATAGTGAAAGCTTGTTTCTGGTAGCTGGATGCCAGCCCTGCGAGCAGGAATATCCTTGTGTTATCAATAATACCGCGCAGAGTTGGCTGCCAACGCGAAACAGTATCAGCAACAAGCTACCAGCAACCAGCAAACTTTTTTCACTATGCACGTACTCTAATGCTAGATTGTAGATAAGCGGGACTAATGCTTCTCCTTGTTTCAGTCCGAAGTGGTCAGGAAACTGTTCTGAGTCTTCATTGTTTACGAGAATATTGTTGACAGGATTTGCTGTTGTTAGTTTGGCTGGGTCAATTAGTTTATTTGGGAGGCCAAATTTCTTCATTGCTTCCCACATGTGTCATCTAATGATGAACTCGTACGCAATTTTAAAATCGATAAATAAGTGAAGAAATTGCATGTCTTGCAGAAATTGCATGAAATTGTCACATGCAGCTTTTTCATGCCTTTGATGCGGCTTTTTCTATATTAATAAACAATTTAAAACGTAGGTTTTGACTTATTACTGACTATTTTTTTCTACAATTAGTTAATTGTTATTTTACTGTTCAATGGAAGCAAAGCATGCATAATAAACAAATCAAGTTTCAGGTTTCACAATTCCAGACTAAAGTGGGTTTTACACGATTCAATTAATTGATCAATTAATTGAAAAAGTTGACATTCAATTAATTGATGTGTGTAAAGCATAAAAATTTCGTCAATTAATTTATCAATTAATTGACAAAAAAATTTATCAATTTATTTTGAAAATAGAACAAGTTCTATTTTTCGTCAATTTTTCATCAATTTTTTAGGGAATTCTAGGGTTATTTTTATGTGTTAAGATATTGCCAACTGTTTAGTTGTAGCATAACCTCGAAACATATTATTTTTGTTTCGGTTTCAAATCTAACATAACCTAAAACGTTCTAATTTATCATCATGTAGGTTATTTCTTTTGTTTTGGTTCAAAGCTCTTAATTTTATGAAGATTTTTTCAATATTTTCATTTTGATAAATAAATTGATGTGTATAAAGTGACGTTTTTGTTCCATAAATTTTTCAATTAATTGACAAAAAACTTGATCAATTTGTTGATCAATTAATTGAACTGTGTAAAACTAACTTAACTTTTGTAAACTGCATTACCTGCGGCTCTTCAGCATTTTTATCTATTTGTATATAGCTCTTGAGAATTTGAATTTATTTAGATGCGGTTTTTTGATCATTGACCACCACTGAATCATTGTATTTTTCGAAGAAGGTTATGTAACAACTATACAAATCGTGTCACAAAAAATGTTGACGTATTATTTGAACATTTCTAAACAAAACTATATAAATATATAAGTTATTTGAAACCAACAAATATATTTAAAAATTTACAGAATATTGTTGTTTGAACTATTATTTAGTTACTGAACCATAGCATTTTTGCAACAATTTCTTCTACAAACATCCTATTAGATATTTCAAAAATTTTGCTGCAAATGCTGCTGCATAGTTGTTACTAATATTTTATTTTAGAATGTTAGTTTTGTATCAAAAACTTATAATCTGTGGGCGTTATACGTATAATTAATCTTTTGCGCATGTTTATCTAATATTTCAATTTCGATTTGAGTTTGAGTTTATTTAAAATGTGTGTATAAAAAGCTAATAGTTTTGCTTTTATCAAGCCTCTATATATTAGTAAAATATTTAATGTACCTTAGAAAATAAATATTGGAAAATCATGAGTGGATTTTAAAATATTAGTAGCGCAACCAGTCTCACAGCAGTGTATATCGTGGTAGCATACCATCAACTCTAACTATTCAGGTTTCTTTTAAGAACGTCCGTGCACTCTGACAAACTATTTATCATGGCTTTCTATTAAGGGAACTACAAATAAACAGCGAATAAGTAGAGTCTCGTTTGCAAAAGGAAGATAAATTAGTAAGTATAAAGTGCAGTATACATGAAAGACATACTGGAAATTCTCACACTGTGAGATTGTTTAGGCGAGTTATAAAAAGGGAGAAGTACCTCACGTGTATTCAGGGAAAAGAGACATGTGTCGGCGACATCCGTTAGGTGCCGTCTTAGCGGCTTTTGATGATGGAAGCTTTGTCTGTCTCTGCCGACAGATCTCCAACAACTCGCCAACTCGAGCGGCAGATTTTACACCTATTACATAACGAAATTAAACACACAAAAAGTAAATACCCGTAGAATATCCAGGGTACGGAATTATCACAACGATAAATACTGTTATATATTAATAATAAAATCTAAGACAGTAATACAGTAATCCATCATTATCCGCGGGAGTTACGTTCCACCAGCATGCCGCGGATAAGAAAATGGCAGATAGCACTGATATTTGGGTATTTCTGATGTATTTTGATATGCTGAAAACAAATCTGAAAAGTGTATTTTTCTATCACCCATAGATTTACTGTAACAGGAAAATTAATATTTTGCAATATGCACACTTTTTAATATAGCATCAATTCACGCTATGTATCTGCGGTGACGGTACACAAGTGGTTAAGATCAGTTTATTCTTGTTTATCAGGTCTAAAAGAATGCTTCAAAATAGATTGCATCCATTAGTAAACTGCAGGTATCCGAATCTGTCCTTGTACTCTTGTACTCTGTACTTTCGTGACTCGGTTACTTTTAGAGTTCACTATACAGAAGGCGTGGCCACTACGTCAGGCTCTAATTCTTTGACTAAAAAACGTTAGAAGTAAACCATTGGTCGATCCCGAAAACGTATTTTCCACACCTTTACATATTAAATTGGGCAAAATGAAGAATTTCGTTAAAGTAATAGATCGAAACGGAAGAGGGTTTTTGCATCTAGAACAAAAATTTCCTAGAATTGGTGAAGCAAAAATTAAATAGGGCATATTTGTGGTTCCACAAATAAGAAAAATAATGAAAGATGATGTATTTGACAGTATGCTAAATGAAGCTGAAATAAGAGCTTGAAGAGCTTTTAAAACAGTTGTTTTAATTTATTTGGAAATGTGAGAGCTGAAAATTACAGAGATATCGTGAATGAACAACTTGATGCCTACAAAGAAATGGGATCTAGGATTCTTTAAAAATTCAATGTGGACTCTCATCTACATTTCTTCCCAGAAGATATGGGTGCAGTAAGTGATGAACTTGGGAAATGGTTCCACCAAGACATTTCTGCCATGGAAAAGCGATATCAGGGTAAAATTTGCTTGCTGATTACTGCTGGATATTAATAAGGTATACTTCAGAAACAAAATATCGACCTAAAACATCAAAAACAACATTTTGAGGTAAGTTAAAATTAATAATAATACCTCTATCGCTATATTCCGTAATCTTAATGCATAAATAATCAAACAAAATTTTATTTTGGAAAAATTAAATATTTTTATGGTATTTTCGCCAAAAATGCGTCAATAACTTTTATTCTCCACCCTATTTCCCAGAGGGGTTGCTCTAGTAATCTGAACAAATTCTCAATAATATACATTGATGGGAACCGTGATACTTTAATAGGAGTTTTTGATCAGATTATTATTTTGGAGAATATCGATCTTTTTGTGTCGTCGAAAGAAATTATTATTATTATTTGTTATAATTCATTGTATGGAATCAAAAGAAAGCTGTTAAGACGTACACTAACGAATTTAAAGTAGTTTCCTTAAATTTTTTTATTTTAACATGATTTTAGCCAAAAAATGTTTTAAAAAAGCTCTTGTATCAACATCTTATAACCTTGGGAGGAGTTAATCTGGAAAAACTAATCTGGAAAATCTGGAGTAATGTATTAATGTGAACCAGAATAGTACCACAGTAATTTTTTATGACAATTATTTCGAAACATCGATTTAAAGATTTGGATGGAACCACGTGGATTATTCTGCCAAAAGTTCGAAATTTATATTTTTTAATATGTACCCACAATTAGTTTTCACTTACTAAATACCAACAAATGCTTGAGAACAGAATTAGTAAAAATTTACACTTCCCATATTTTTTTTACTCATCAGCTATTTTGAATCCCCTTTTTTATTTTTGCTCTACAGCTTGTATGAGTTCCTTGTTGTTGCTCATCAACTATTTTGAGTTCCTTTTTTTGCTCCAAAACCAATTTTTACGCTTTTTTCGTTTATTTATTTATTTATTTTTTTTTTTTATATTTTTTTCTGTTTCACTCTTTTTCGTTTTAATCCTCCCTTCCCCAAGAAAATATCCAGCCTAAGCCACTGATCTCCAGGTTTAGACAAAGTAAAAAGTGCTCAGCCTAGCTATAATAGGTGCTCAAAATTTAAAAAGTAGAACAAATTTATTCACCACTCAAACCTTCATTAATACATATTTATATTATAAAGATCACAGATATAATACATACAATAATCCTTTTATTCATGAATATAAAATAAAATCACAACCAGGAAATTTATTTTCCAATACTCAAAGGAAATCTGTTTCAACAATACCATGTTTTGTGTACTAATAAGTTTGATATCTTATCAATTGAATTTAATAGTTTTTGACATGCATGGTGGTTATCAGGAGTGTATTCATAAAAACTTTCCTGTTGGACAAATATAACTTGACTGATTACGATATGTTTGGGGAACTTTTTATTACTCAGATTTAGATCTAGACTTTGGTTTTATTATAAAAACGATGTTTTATGTTTAATGGTTTAGAATTGTAAATTCTTTTAGTATGTTCGCAAATGATCCATCCAAATCTATTTACATGGTATTGCGAATTGACTTAATAATTGTTAATTTATCTGTAATGTATTCTTCCTTCTGATCCAGTGCCGCTGCTTATCTTTCTGGTTGACCATAAAAATATTTTATTAATATTTAAAGATAATATCCGGCTCGAAGGACCAAAAAGATATTAAGTATTTTCTCACAAACTTGCTGAATGATTACCAGATGTTTTTATATCAATGCCGCCGAAGATCTTCGCTTGCCTACGGACACAGGTTCAATTCCCTCTAACTTGACCGCAGACTTTTCACTTCCGATAATAATCAGCTTAAAAGTCGACTCAGCCTGATACAATTATCGCTTAAAAATTGATGTGAAGTATGAATTTTCATACATTTTATTGATTCATAGGTATCTAGAAACCTAGGAGGACAAATAAGGGTTGGCATGCTGAATGTTTCATTTTTCTCTGTAACAGCGTCAAAATTAACAATATTTCAAAAGTCGACTCAGCCTGATACAATTATCGCTTAAAAATTGATGTGAAGTATGAATTTTCATACATTTTATTGATTCATAGGTATCTAGAAACCTAGGAGGACAAAAAAGGGTTGGCATGCTGAATGTTTCATTTTTCTCTGTAACAGCGTCAAAATTAACAATATTTATTTTTAAATTAAAAATTATTTTAAAATAATATTTTAAAATAGCTTGTATTTCAGTGCAACAACTGTGCAGTTCAAAACCATATTGAATTAAACATGAACTTAGCCCAAACAATAATAAGTCATGACATCTGGCAAATATATCGCGACTTTAAAATAAAATCATTCTGTCTACAATTCTGAGAAAAATCAGATTTTAAGTTAAAAAGGTTCCGTGTGTATAATTCTTCCTTCCTAATAATGTTATAATGCCATTTATTACGGTAAAAGTGTTTTTGTAATTTAAAATCCTTAGAACTGAGAACAGTTTTTCTTTACCGATTGAACTTAACAAACTTTTATCTATATGCTCACGTATCTGAAATACAGCAAATTGAACCTTTAATATATTTGAAGAGAAAATCGCCTACTGCAATGCCTTTATGAATTGTTATATTGTTTAAAGTAATGTATATGCTTCATAACATTCAGGTACAAGACTGATGTACGTGCTTTCAGATGGCAATTGATGCTTCTATAGTAAAGTTTGACATTTTTGACGGTATACGTACTCAGAGCGTTTTGACTTACGAGCGCTATTTGTATTGTTTACAGTAACTTGAAAAAATTCATCTCGGCTAAAAATGGAATTAAATCGTGAACATTTTCGAGCGATTATTTTTTACAATTTTCGACATGGATTAACCCAATAACATTTCGACTTTTGTCAATGAAGCACCATCAAGGACTACTGTTTATCGATGGTTTGCCGACTTCAATCCTGGCCGTAGTTCGCTTAAGGACGAATTTCGTGACGGTCGTCCAAAATTGGTTGTTGTTCCGGAAAACATTGATGCTGTGCGTGAACTAATACTGCAAGATCGTCATGTGACTTATCGTGAGATTGAGGTATCCTTGGGCACAACGGGACCAGCATACATTCACTATTTCATGAACATTTGGCCGTCAAAAAGATTTGTTCGCATTGAATCCCACGTAACTTGACAATCGGAGTGGAAAATGCCTCGATCGGAGTGAAAAAAGTGCTTAGAAAATTGGTTCAAACGCATGCAAAAGTGTATTGATCTTCATGGTGAATATTTTCATGGAGATAAGTCGTATGAACAATGTGGATGCTGTAGAATTTCATAATTTTGTCCATTAAGTTTCATGACTATAATTTTCAACATATGGGGCCTTGCATTATCGTTTTATCTTCAGTTTATCATGCATTTATTGAATATATTCCTAGTACCTTTCTAGTTTAGTCGGGTTAAAGATCTTGGAAAGCACTCGACCATGTTTAATATGATGTCTGTTTGAATAAAACGATATTTTAGTGAATCAATGTATTATTTTGGTAAATATTATCTAATCTATAGTTTTAAAAAACCAAGATGTGTTTTTACCGACCGCCAACATATATAAGGGAGGTATTGTGATCATACCGATTTTGACATTTCGAGATTTTGATGGATCTCCACGAATTGATGTCCCTCCATATAACGTTTTGACTATTTTTAGCATGATATCTGTCGGTCTGTCTGGCCGTCTGTCTGTCCGTCTGTCCGTCCGTCTGTCCGTCTGTCCATCTGTCTGTGTACACGTGCAGAGCAAATTCGGCTGAAATAATTTTTATGAAACTTCATATTTGAGTTTCCGACATCAATGGCACGAGTTGATCAACTTTCAGTAAAAATCGGTTGACTAAAAATGGGAGTTTTCTCGTGTCGATTTTAAGGTTTTTGTGAATATTTCACAACAGAAAAATATTTCAAAAAAGTTTATTGAACAAAAGTTGCTATAAAAGCAATAATTAATAACTTTTATTTGAGACGTTTTTTGATTAAACGAAGTCTCAATTTTTTCATACTTATGTATATGTAACGTTTCCATGGTCATGATAAATAATACCTCTGTTAGAAAATATTAGGCCAAGTTATTTCTCTGCTGCTAGAATGTATTTTATGTAAGTACTTTATAATGGCGGTCGGTCCTGTGGTGGCCACAGCTGATTTTTTTTTGTTGATTCCCATGAGTAAAGGTACTAAATGGAATGCCAGACAAATACAATCTTATTTACTTTTTTCGATAAAAGTTCGATAAAAATCAACATTGCAACAAAAGGCAATCACATCACGTCGATTCATTAACCCAACAAGATTTCATTTCCTTTGCTTCAGTGAGAACAATGCTCATTGTTACATCAAAAGGGACACATGTGTTAGTACCAACACTTTTGTATAAACCTTGCCACCCAGTAAACCCAACCAATGTCCTGGATTTTAAAGACAATAAAAAATAGAACACACTAACACAACAGTTCTCTTCTTCCGTACATAGAGAAAAAATACCAGAGGTCTTGCTTTGTTTATACAATTTTTAGTAACGTGATGTTAATAACAAGCACGTCTGCTACTGTTAACAACTTTAATCTATTCACAATATTTCCCCAACTGAGTAAGCCACGATATTTTATTATGTTGGTTATTAAAAAAAAATACATCAACTAAATATTAAGTCGTCAAGGACGAAATTTGAAGAAAAAAAAAAAAAAGGCAAAGTTGGTTCAAAACTTATAAATATAAGGAATTATTTTATTCATCAAATTATGCACCCATATTGTGTACACACTCTTGCCATTTAGGCGGCAGGTTATTCAGGTCGGTGGTATAAAACCCTAGTGAATTCCTGGAAGGCCAGTTTTACAGCATTGTCGGAATTAAACTGTTTTCCAATTAAAAAGTTGTCCAAATTGCGGAAGAAGTGGTAGTCAGTGGGCTAGGTCTGGTGAGTATGAAGGATGATGAAGAAGTTCCAACTTCAATTCCTGCAGTTTTGCCACAGTTATTTGTGCAGTGTTTGGTCTAGCGTTATTATGCAATAAGATAGGAGTCGATCTGTTGACCAATCTAGGCTGTTTTTCTTTAAGTTTTTGCATAATTTCGTCCAGTTGGTTGCAGTATATTTCTGCTGTGAAACAAAAATTGTCAAACAGTAGCAAAGGCCATTAAAAATTAAAAAAAAAAAAAATAAAAAAAAAAAAAAAGTTACCTGTATGAAATTTGGCGAACCAATTTATATTGTCTGCTGCGTAGTAACACTAGAGCTAAATACACTATTAATGTTTCGCGCGATCTGTGATGCTTTAGTTCCACTTAAGAACTCATACTTCATTATAGTGCGAACTTCCGACCGTTCCACAAAATTAATTTTTAAAAAAAGTTTTTGATATTTTTTACAGCATACAATGATTTCTATAAACAGGCGAGATGTGTAACATTCCAACAAAAAAAAAAAAAAAAAACGGAACGGTAAAATATTAAGTCAATATCAAATAATAATCTTATGGAAATTTGGCAATATTATTAACTACAAATTTCATCCTTGACGACCTTACCTGGGGATGTGTGTTTTTTTTTTAACTCTCAGTATTTTTCCGACAAAACAACTAAACTGAACATATACAAAACACTAATAAGACCAATACTACTATATGCAAGTGAGACACTCATATTGTCAAAGAAAGAGGAAGAAGAACTCAGAATAGCTGAAAGGAAGATATTAAGAGCAGCTCTTGGTCCAGTAAAAATTGGAGAGAACGAATATAGGCAGAGAATGAACCATGAGATATTAGAAGTACTGGAAGGGAGCGATGTTGTAAGGAAAATTAAGCAACAGCGAGTAAGATGGCTTGGGCATGAATGGCGAGGAGAAGAAACGTCTATAGTTTATTCAGCGTTGCAGTGGGAACCAGGGAGGAAAAGAAAACGGGGAAGACCTAAGCTAACATGGATGCAAGAAGTAGAAGAAGATCTGATAAGGGCCAGAATTACGAGATGGAGAAATAAAGTTAGAAACAGACAACTTTGGAGAGAGACACAAAGAAGATTTAATGCGAGATATAGGAACTGATCCAACCTAAAAAAGGATTTAGAAAGCCCAAAGATGTTTTAGTATTATAGTATTTTTCCAATATGTGGGTCAAAGAGTTGTATAAACATACCAAATTTCAACTTTCCATATCAAGCCTTTTGGCTACAATTTCTACTGTACACACAGATAGACAGATAGACACATGAGTGACGTTATGAGGGTTTTTTTTTATGGTCATAAAACCCTAAAAAGGAGGGCATATCCTCCTTTTTGATACAATCTGGTAAGCCTACTTGTTCATAACCCAGTTCTCTGCTCCATATGTCGTAACACTATTGACAATAGTTTTGAACACTCCAATGTAATAGTTTTTTTTTTAAATTCTTTATTTTAAAGCAATATTTGTAAAAAAATTGCTAACCTCTTTGACAAAACGAGTCAAATAACACTTTATAAGTTTGAAACTAAAAGTTGTAAATGTATTGTGTATTAGTAAAATAAATAAATCCTTACGTTTAACCTACTACTAGGATTTGCTTCTAAAACAACACATTAAAAAGCTTTCATAATACCTTTTGTTCAATCTGTAATATCAACATTAATAATAGGAACATTCATATCCCAAGTCACATCAAAATTTAACTAATAATATCCCTATATAATATGGAACAATACTTATTGTTCTATCATAAGCAAGACACATTAGAGAGTTTTGTCGGAACCCTTTGGGTTAGTGGGTAGTCCACCTTCGAAACGTCAAACCCTGAACTGACCAACAAACCTAATTAATATCGGAGCGAGGATATCGGAAGTGGACACAAGCGTGACCGGACAGCCGAACAGAACGTTAAGTCTGTCAGAGTTGTGTAATAATTCAAGAGGGGTTTGAATGACATTCACTATGTGACAGGGGTCAAGTAGATAGTCGAACAACCGCTAACGAGTCTTAACTCACTTTATCCACAGGATTAAGAACGGAATCGTCACTTTTATACACTAGTTAGTCAACTGATGTATCATATTTCATACGGATTATACACTTGACAAACTTGATTTACAATTAATACTACCATATCACTAAATTTAATTCAATAATAACTATCGATAGATAGATGGATACTTTATTATTTGCCATTTTTTGCTTGGAATCTACAAAAATCTTACATTAGTACTGTTAAATGACGTTCGTAAATTGTTCGTAAATCTTAAATATAAAGTCCAAAAAAATGATTGTCCCAATGAAAACTATCTATATCAGTGTTTCCCAACCGCCGGTCTGTGGACCGGCACCGGTCCGGGAGATTTTTTTTTGCTATGCAACTATTCGCCTAATACGTTATAACTCAATACTTAATAACTTAATATCTTATTGGAGCAACTTAGCATCTTATTGGAGCGCACGGGTCTCATTTTTCAAATTTTACCCGGCCCGGACTGACCCAACACGAACCGGAAATTAAAAAAATATATTTACCCGTACTCGGCCCGAGATCTTTTGATATTGTTGAACTATGGTCAATACCAGCAACACTAAATGATTGCAGAACAGATTATCGCTACAACCAGATAATAAAATATATCAACACTAAAGCAACAGCTAGTTCTGTATTTCCTGATCAAAAGTAATCAAAATTGAACGAAGAGTAAGACAGGGAGATACAATTTCCCCGAAACTGTTTATTACAGTTTTAGAATACCTATTCAAAAGTCTGTCCTAGGAAAACAAGGGCATTAAAATAAATGGTGTGAGGCTAAATCACCTGAGATTCGCTGATGATATTCTTCTCGTGTCAGACTGCGTCCAGGATGCCTACAAACGCTGCAGCAACTGAATGAGACAGCTAAAAACGTTGGAATCAAGATAAACAAAAAACAACAAAAATTACGGTTCACGGCATCGATTCCAAGGCATCACTGGCTGTTGGACACACACTACTGATGGATGCCTAGATGCAAAACATTGAGTCGACGGTTGAACACAGCTTTGTTTAGTAAACAGCTCGACGTTTGTTCAATTGTCACCAGTTTTGAATAAACTCAATAACTTAATTTTGAGATGAAAATCTCGGTCCTTAATCTGTTAATTGCTTAAGTAATAATTTGATTATTTTTTCACTAATGTATTTGATTTTTTATTTGTTGTTTTCTTTTTGTGTTTGTAATCAGTGCAATAAAAAATATATTTTTTGCGATATATATTACTTTCTAGGCTTGCCGGTCCGTGAATTTTTTTTAGGTCGCTTGCCGGTCCGCCATTAAAAAAGGTTGGGAAACGCTGATATATATAATATATACATCTTATATATAAAAATTAATTTCTGTTTGTTTGTTTGTCTGTTCTTTATACATAACCAAACAGATAGACCAATTTTCACCAAATTTACTAAAGGGGGGTAAAATAATCCGAGGAAGGTTTTACTGAAGATTCTAACATCGTCCATGTCCCCCTAGGGGCCGTTATTAGAGGTAAACCATCAGTTTAACAGTCTCCGTGCAGTTTAAATTGTTTACGTAGGCCAAACCTTAAGAGATATATTGACATTTTGTAGACAAAAAATGTAGATCTTAACAAGAAAAAAAGTCCAGGAGAGAATATACCTATCATGCACAAACATCGTGTATTGGGCAATTTTCTGGATTTAAACGTAATAGTTTTTGTTTTATAAAGTTTAGGGGTGCATAACATCGGAGTGTTATATTTTTGAATAATAAATTTCCATTAATTTTGGAACATTTCACGTAGAATCATAATGTATTTAACACTATACATCAAAGATCTATAATACAGGAGTTATCACAGGGTAAACAGAAGTCTGTAATGCAGATATGTTGAGAGTTGTGGAATTTGTGAAGAGATGGCAGTGTAGCTATTAGTCTCCACTGCTTAACGTTAGTTAAAATTACTATACCCATCGTTTTATATTTAAGTTTATGATCGTTATGTTCAAATTTCTTGAAATTAGTTGTGAAATGCCGTAGCGAAGCACGGGTACACCCGCTAGTAATATATAAGACTCAGCGTCTCTCTGTCAGTCTGTTCGTATGTGCGATTTTCACTCGAGAACAGTTAATCTGACTTTCATGTTTTTTTTTTTTTCTACGGGTAGTTACGTCATTTATTCAGATTTTCGGCTATGTTTTATTAAAATCGGTTGACCAATGTAGCCCTTCTGATTGCTGAGTTATGACTGCCTAAGTGGCAAGTAGTAACGTTGTTTTCGCCTCTCGTCCCAAACTCAAGGTCGTGATAAGTAGCAGTAAGTATCACGCGTACATAATCTATTACGTGATACTATTGTCATCTGCATCCAACTACTGTACGCGTTGCAGTAAGCGTTTGAAATCTATCAGATTTCATTGCCGAAAATATCCCCCACACTAACTGTGGACAAAAACGTACTACACAAATATATTGGTAGTATTTTCCATTGTCTAAAAACGACTTATATTTACAATTATTTTTTTCAATCAGATTAATATTAATAAATTGTTTTTCTATCAAATGGATATGTTAACTTAAATATACTTTCTGAATAAAATGTACTGATTAAAAATTTATTTTAATCAACTCTGTTTCGTAGTTAGTAGATCAAAGATTAGTAAATTGGATTTTAGTAATTACTTTTTGTTTCGTGACCGTTTGCTTGTATATAATTAAATATTAATACCATTTAAATAAAATGAGCTTTTATTTGAACAAAAAATCTCTGAATTAAAAAACAAAAGTATCCCAGCAAACATTTTTATACGAGCCAGTGTTGGTAAAGCACATACTCCCCGGCATTGAAAATAATGGGCCAGTGCTGGCATTTCGTACTGGGCCAGTACCCCGGTGTCCCCGTGGCCGTTATTGGCCCATTGATGTATCAGTTGCCGGCCCAGCAACGGTAAAGTGCATTAAAAGAAATGGGCCAGTGCTGGCAATTCGCACTGGGCTAGTGCTGGCATTTCGCACTGGGCCAGTGCTGGCATTTTGCACTGGGCCAGTACCCCGGTGTCCTCGTGGCCGTTAGCTGGCCCATTGATGTATCAGTTGCTGGCCCAGCAACGGTAAAGTGCAAAATAATCGCATTAGTTGCAAGATTTATTTCTGACGGACCAGTGCATATATTATACCCACTCTCTAGTGTTTCAAATGTAACATATGTGTACTTATCCAGTATTAAAATAAATTAATGGTTAGGTGCAAAATAAATACTCATTTGGCCATTTTCACCATGGTTGAATAAATTTATTTAACAAATAAAGTTGTCAATATCGCATCAGTTTTAAACTATTAATGAAGAAATTAACATTGCTATCAATAGAATGATGCGATATTGTTAACTTAAGTTGTTAAATAAATTTATTCAACGATGGTAAAACTGGCCGATTGTAAATTGTATTAACAGTTATAATTTATTGATTTATTTATAAATATTAAATAAATATAATTTCAGGAATAACAGGAATTAGTTTATTTAATTTATTAATTTAATGAAGAATTTTAAGAAAATGGTTTTCTGCCATTTCGGCCACACTAATTGCATCCTAAAGATAAGGGGTGACTAATAATTTTCGCCAATATTCGTCTTGTATTATTTACCACATCTTTCCCCCCTGACTTGAAGAGTGCCAACCTAAAGAAATCATACTTGTTAAAATAAATTCAATAATCAAATTTTATAAGCATTAATCCTATAAGCTGTTCACTTTTGTAAGAACAAACTAGATCTGGTTATTTTGGTGATTTTTATAGTGTATTACTCACTTTTAGAAACTTGGTTATATTGTAAAAAAAGCTTTTCAGTTTTGGAGTAAGTTTGTATTATTTTAGGTTAGTATTATATTTACAAAATATTTAAGATGTCACTATTCAAAATAAAATATGACAAATTATATTTTTTAAATGACATATTTATAATCTTGTAACAGATTTATTAATAATTGAAAATTTTATTACGTGAAAAAAACTATGATTTAACTAAACTAAAAATTAAACAATTTAACATGAAACAGTTTGTGTAAACTACGTCCTTAAATCTAACAAGACACACACAAATCTCAATAAAAAACTGTATAATGTTCACAAAACAATAACTATTTAAATACACATCTTGACAAACTGTCCACCAACACGTATCAACTTGTACTGGCCCTCGCCGGCCACGCGGTTAGGGCGTTTTATGACTAAGAACAATCAGACTTTTCAAATTATTACATTCAAAAAAAGTTTAGTTTTAAGTAAAAAGTATGAGTGAAGAAGAGACGATAGCCCGTATAAAAATGTTTGCTTGGATTAATACAAATAAGGAGTGCTTATACAATGCTGGTAAAATACTTCGTATAGGCGGAATGCGAAATACAAATGTGAAGTACATTATTAATACTGGCGTTGCACTTACTTTTGGTTCCAGCAATTTACCAGGAGTAAAAGCAGTTTGCCGGCATTCGGCCGTTAGTTGAATGTTTGCTGGGATATTATGATATTTATTAAAGGGAATAATAATATTTATTATTCCCTTTAATTTTAACCCTATAACGCCGGGAGCTAAATTTTCGTAACGTTTGCATATAACTTATTTGATACAGAAAACTCCCGTCCAGAAACAACAAGATCAGGTTATTCCACACTATAAGTACGTTGCATACTTATTTACTGCCAAAAGTCAACCCGACTGACAGTGCCCAAAGGAGAAGAAGTATAACAAGATGATACTAATATACTACTCCGAAATATGAACCTCCACAAAGGGAGATCGACAATACCTCCTAGTTTTCTAAAATAAAATATTACCTCGTATTTTTGGTCCCATTCAAACTTATGGCAAATGAAGAATTCGCAACAAATATATCGAGAGCTGTGCTCAAGGCCGAATATCATATAAGAACTGAGAGATAAACGAGGAGGACACAATAGTAAAGTAGATATGGGGAGACAGTGGGAAGACAGCACGAAATGAAGAGATCAACTAACCAAAGATCTAACCAGTATTGGTATAACGGACGCATGGAAAATCCGATAATTAACAGATTAATATGAGGGGGGGGGGTGATGTAACTGTGGCCAAAAGTCAACCCAGCTGAGTGCCCCAAGAAAAAGAAGACGATATAGAAAAAAGATTATGAAACCACAGTCCAACGAAATACCGATGAAATTGTGATGCTTTACTACTACAAATGCTGACCATTAATCAGACATTTTGGCTGCAAGTGCCTTATTAATAGAATATGTTTCACAGATTGAGCGTTTGAGGTTGTCGTTTGGAGAGTGGTTGTTTGGCATTTATTATTTTTTAGGAAAACTATTAATCCAGCAAAATTGTAGTGCTGATATTTTTGATACATAAAAGCAATGAAAAGTTGGACAATATTTTAGAAGTTAAGATGCATTTAATTTTTGCAATATTCATGTTGTTCGCGCCACAACTCAGTAGTTAGGGATTTTAGTTTTCGTTAAATATTATTCAGCAGCTAGTTGTATATTTTAATATTGATTATTCTCTTAACAACTCTTGCAAGAGATGAATTATTCGTGCACTTTCTTGTCAGTTTTCCCGCATGTATCTATTGCAATCCATGGCATATGATATGCTATGGTATATGATCTTATTTATTTAATCATTTGGTTTCGCGAACTGGAGTTTCTTTTTGGGCCATGCTGTGTCTGTGTGTTAAGTTCTGAATTTTCTTCTAGCGGCCTTTTGTGCAGTAGCAATCTTCAAGAAAGTGCTCCGTTTACACAACGCTTCATCACTCAAAGGTAAGTTTCGTTTAGCCATTTGTTCCCCATTTTATCTGGACTAAAGCAACCAGCAATACGGTCCACGCTAAAATTCGTGTCTCTTGACCTTAATATCAAGATCGACGTAACACAATTATTATAAAACCAAGGACGAATATGATGATTTAGTAAAATATCAAAAGAAGATCATCATTTCAAAATGATGCGCAAAAAATAGGAAACATTCAGAAATCAAGTGTTGAGCAAAAAGAAGAAACATCATTTCCAAATTAGGTGACGACCAAAAAAAGGAACAGCATCTAGAGATGGGAATTTCGGCTCAGTATGCGGAACCGGATCAGTGGAGGTCGTTCAGTTTGTTGAGCCGGTTCATTGATCCGGCTCAGTGATCCGGTTAAGTAAACATGTTTTCGAGACACAGGTTGGTCGTTAGTTTGTAGATAGAACGTCGCTTAGAGCCGGTTCTTGCAATATATGAACTGTAAACATGATCCCGAGACACAGGTCGGTCAGTTATTCGGTCGTAGGTAGAATGTCGCTTAGAGCCGGCTCTTGCTTAGACCCGGTCAGTTGTCGGTCGTTCGCTTGTAGGTAGACGTCGCTTAGAGCCGGCTTTTTCTTAGACCCGGTCAGTTGTCGGTCGTTCGCTTGTAAGTAGACGTCGCTAAGAGCCGGCTCTTTCTTAGACCCGGTCAGTTGTCGGTCGTTCGCTTGTAGGTAGACGTCGCTTTGAGCCGGCTCTTTCTTAGACCCGGTCAGTTGTCGGTCGTTCGCGCGTAGGTAGAATGTCGCTTAGCCCCGGTTCTTATCTAACATTTTTGAAACAAACAATTCACTTTATGTAGCTACTGTATTTTAAACCAGATGTGTTAAGTTTATGGCGATGTTTATTGCCCTTATAAATCGGACATCTGGGATTTGGGCAATATTTTTAATATTTTTATATAGTATGGTTGTAAGAAAATACAGACTAAGCCTATTAGTTTCAAATAAACTGCACTACAAATTGATGACAATAAATAAAACACTTTATGATAATACATTACACGCCGAGTTCTCGCGAAGTTCAACATGACATCGATCCAGATCCGGATCACTCCGGTCGCTGCTCACAATCGCCCGACCAATCGTTGAAACTTGAAACTATACAGTGAATACTATGCCGTGAGCCGGCTCATTTCAATTTGGTGAACCGTGTCACTTCGGTCAGTGTACTGACCGGGCCAATGAGCCGGTTCGTTCATGAACGATCCATCTCTAACAGCATCGTTTTACGAGCTCCAAACAAATACAGGCCCAAGGCAGTTGCCTTGTCTGCCTAAGACAGTCTGCCCCTAAATGTCTAATTTAATACATCGAATCTAGTAAAATGGTTTCTTCCAAATCAACCAAATTTGACTTACACCTCTTTGGTTTTGACCACCCCTATTCAATTATGGAAATAAAGAATAAAAAAGTATATTTTTTTAATGAAAATTCAAGTGCTATATGGTTAAAATTTTCGTCATATAAATAGACACAACATGTGCGTATGAAACGTAAAAGAGAAGTCAAATTTCACTTAGAAACCACATCAAAAATTACATGCGTCATTTTATGAAATCCCTAATCAACATGAGTTTAATTTCGGTAGAAATTTCAGCATAAGATCCCTCTATTGTACCGTAAAGTCGGAGGATATTCCTCGCAAGACTGTAACGGTGGCCGCAACTCTTAAGCCTTGTTTAAGTTTAACAACTCTGCTAAGAATCGTTAGCGGCGTGTTCGGTTGTCTACTTGACCTCCGTCACATGTTAAGCACACGTACATGCTGTTTAATCATTGCTGACTATTAATCATTAAATATTCTTAGCAACTGTTGCATCACGGAATTAATTGTTGTGTGAATTAACACGATGACTGCCGTCTACGAGCCAACATCTGATAACATACATATATACCGATGGCTAGTAGATCTTCTGTTACAGCATCAATTCTGTATTAATACCAGGTCTACAAGTATGAAATGCGGATTTTTTTAAATAAAACACATTAAACTCAAAAGAACACTAAAAGTTTACTTATTCAAAGTATGCTCCATTAGAAGTTATACATTTTTGCCATATTTCAGGCAATTTGTGAATACCTCGCCAGTAGAACTCTTCCCCTTTCCCCGCAAACCATTCATCTAGCCATTCTTTCACATTTTCATATGAACAAAACTGCTGCTCGGCAAGTGCGTGACTCATCGATGCGAACAAGTGGTAATCTGAAGGGGCCAAGTCTGGTGAGTAAGCGGCATGGGGTAGCACTTCCCACTTGAGTGCCTCCAATGTGTTGCAAACTGCTTTTGCCATATGTGATGTAGCGTTATCGTGAAGAAAGATTACCTTGTGCTGTCTTCTTTCGTATTCTGGTCGTTTTATGAGCAGCGAATGGTTCAATTCGTCAGTTGTTGTTGGTAGCGTTGGGTATTAACTGTTTCACCAGGTTTTTACAATTCATAATAGACCACACCCTTTTGGTCCCACCAAGTACAGAGCATTGTCTTTTTGCCAAAGCGATTCGGTCTTGCAGTTGATGTGGATGGTGGCCTGGGTTCACCCATAATTTTTTGCGTTTGGGATTTTCAAAATAAATCCATTTTTCATCGCCAGTAATGATACGATGCAAAAAAGACTTTCTTTTGTATCGTGCAAGCAAAATTTCACAAGTGTTTTTGCGTTTTTCCATCTGCCTCTCATTCAATGCATGTGGAACCTATCTGCCGACTTTCTGGATCTTACCCATCTCTCGTAGGCGATTGGAAACAGCTTGTTGACTAACGCTTAACTGCTCTGCTAGTTGTTTTTGTGATTAACAATCGTCTTCCTGTAGCAATGTTTCCAATTTTGTATCTTCATATTTTTTTGGAGGTTTTCCATGTTCTTTTTCTGTAAGATCAAAGTCACCACTTTTGAAACGCCGAAACCATCTTTCACACGTATCTTGCGATGGAACATATTCACCATAAGCTTCTCGAAGCAGTCGGTATGATTCAGCAGCAGTTTTTTTTAAATGAAAACAAAACAGTAGTATTGTCCGCGAATGCTGTTTATTTGGCACAAAATTGGACATTTTTAACACAGTAAAGCAAAACTATATGATCACTTTTCAAATTATAACCTATACGCATTTGACACTTAATGATAACTTAACAAAACGCCATATGTGTTGCAACTTTGAACTATACACTCTGTTTGCGCGGCAAGTTTGAAAAAAAAACGCATTTCATACTTGTAGACCTGGTATAATATAATATACTTTTCTCACGACCGGGTGTAAATCGACTTTATGTATCTAGTTTTTGACATGTAAAGTGTCACTTTATTCCGTAAGATTTTTGTTTTGAACTTTATTCCCTCCATAAAGTGACAGATATAAGAAAGAAAAAATTCCATCATTATTTATTATTAATTGTAATACTAATATTACTAGAATTTACAACATTAATATATGACCTTCAAATTTTAAATTAGTTTTGTTACTAATTACATTATTAATTGACTCAAAATTTATGCTTGTTTATGATTTTGCAGTCAATAATTTCGCAATTACAATTTCAACTGACGCAATATCTGGTGACATCTCGATAAAGTTTTCGGCACCATCATCACAGTTTATTACATTACGTTATAGACCGGGAGCTCATGACAGTTTTTGGTCACCGATTTCATACAGCATGCCTTTTGGATGAGAGAATATTTACCCTGTGACAACAAAAAAGGGATGGTACTAAACCCCTGCACGCTTTCCGGTCATAGGGAAAATTGCATTTCCACTTAAACACAAAATTTTTGTGCTTTTCTCTGATTTAATATTGCTTACCCTTTTGTCAAAAGAAAGTTATAACAAATTTAAAGTCTTTTAAATATATGCATAAGATTCGGAGGGTCCCAAAGGGCTCAAACGGTCATGTGATCTTGTAATAAAAAAATATGATTTTCCGCGTTTTCATACAGCATGCCTATAATTAAAAGACTTTAAATTTGTTATAACTTTCTTTTGACAAAAGGGTAAGCAATATTAAGTCAGAGAAAAACACAAAAATTTTATGCAAGTGGAAATGCAATTTTCCCTATGACCGGAAAGCGTGCAAGGGTTTAGTACCATCCCTTTTTTGTTGTCACAGGGTAAATATTCTCTCCTCCAAAAGGCATGCTGTATGAAATCGGAGACCAAAAATGTCATGAGCTCCCGGTCTATTAGTCTACATTTCAGTGGACAAGATTAATCCTTTTGAAATATGACGAACCAAAGACAGTGTACTTTTGCTATCTGGAGACAATGGAAATCTTTTAAGTTCTATGGCATAAAGATATACGGGTATAAACCTCATGGAGTAATTGTATAATATGGCAATATTATTTAAAAATTAAATTCCACCTATTGAAGAAGAAATTCAGATACCTGGAGACGCTTCTGATGCAGTTTGAAACCAACAGAAATCTGCTAAACAATACTGCTGCAAGAACTGCAATTATTAATACCGTTTTTAACAATTAATAAAAGAAAAATAATTTTGTTATCTTTTTTGTAATGTCTATTTTTTAGTACATGCAATATACGAATATAAAGAAATAAAAAAGAATTTAAATTATTTTCCTCGCGTTTACTTATTATTATTCGTTGATCATCGTCGTTTGAAGTGATTCTCGATAGTCACTCAATTTTCGATATCATCATTTTCCTCACATCGGCGTTGTATGTCATTTAGAGTCAAACTGGTATTTTTTTTTAAATATTAAATCTCAAAATTATGTTAATATTTTTAATATCTTTGAAATTATTTTGCAATGTTCCAATATTAATGCAGACACCGTTATTTTGGACGTTTGCCATTGCTGATAGTACTAGGCTAGAATAGTACAATATAATGAGTATTAGTATCAAAAAGATATAATACATGAGTATATAAAAAATAAATACGGACGTTTCGGAAACAGCTCAACAATCTGTTTCCGTCTTCAGCGATCATGAGAAGTGATAAACATTTCAAATTTCTTCGAGTTTTTATACCGAGTATTGTAAAAGTGGGAACAGGTTATAGGTGCGTTGCTATTGGTTGGGTGGTTAGGATCAGATATGGGTAGGGACCGGAGTACCTGCGGAGGATTAACGACCGGATTAAGGTTGTCGCATTATTGTCTGGTAATGACTTGTTTGTTGCCGGATTAGTGACTTGAGGATTAAAAGGATTGTTTTGAATAATGGAAAGCCAGAGTTGAGGAAATTCTATGCTAGCTTGGCTGACAGCATCTCCAGAGTTTTCGATCAAACCAGACTCTTTCAATTTTCTTTTGAACTTGTTTTCTTCATACATTAAGGGTTTAGCATCTTTCCATTGGAAATGGTGTTCATTTTCCCAAGCATGTTCAGCCAGTTTGGAACTGTAAATTTCGCCCTGCTGAACTTTCTTCTTATGCTCGTGTACCCTAACATGTAAAGGTCTGCAAGTCTCGTCCAGCCAGTGCGGGAAACAATATATTGGCGTTATCTTTGGTAAAATTTTCAGTTCTTACAAATATTTTTTTAAAATTTTATCAACTTTCTGAGTGTGAAGGAGCGGGGAAATATGTATCTTTAAACTCTTATATTATTCTTTTGACTTATTGTTTTAAAAAGATAATATTGTTACTATTATTAAATTAATATTGCAAACTAACTCCCGCTTGTCGGTCTGATACAATAACTATAATCTAAAAATATATATTTCTATAAATAAAAATAGTGAAGTAACAGAATATATTGTGTTTTCTATATCTAGCCATAAACAAAGGAACTGTTGCTGAAAATAAAAATACGTCTTTTTTGAAAGGACAGTAAGGAGCTATGACAATAACTCCCTGTGTGCCAGATTTGGGATTATCTTTTGTTATGAGCAGAATAAAGGAGATACAAGTCGACCTTAGCCCACTGAGCTCCTGAGGATTGCTGCGTGTTCGCAGACAACTAGATCAACTCGATGGATATAAAATCCATATCACGTTTACAAAACATTATGTCTGATGGAAATATTCTGTTAACAATTAAATAATATTGATTATTTGCAACATTTTCCAAATTAACGGAAATATTAAAGGGTTAAACCCTTGTTACAAAATGAAAAACCTTCGCATAGTGTCCGGAAAGATCAACCTTCAGTCCCATTTCGTATCTAGTAGGCTTCAGTGTGACCTTGGATGACCCAGAGTGACTCTCACAGAGCGCTCTGTCCATTCTGTATTGAACAAACCTAATCCATAATCCAAAAAAAAATCTCTCCATAATGCCGGGTTTACATTGGTAGAGTAAAAGAACTAGTAACTAGCGCAAGTAACTAGCAACTAGTTACTATCCCTGTGTAAACAGTTGACATTGTGACTAGTAGCGTACTAGCTGCCAGTAGTTGGGCTAGGATAGCAGCTAGCTCGTCGACGTATTTACTAGCTACTGTCTTTTCCCCCACTACGCAAAATTGATTCATTTCAAATTGGCAGCAAGCGGTAACCTGTCATAACAAATAGAAAAAACCCATATCAGGTAAGTTACAATTTATTTACATAAATTGCGTAACATTGATTTATTAATTGATGATTTTTGAAATCATCTGTGAAATAACTGTCTTTGATACATGAAAAAGATGTTGTAGACCAGCGTTTCTCGACCAAAAACGCACCGTGGACCAGAATAATATATAATTTTCTAACGCGGACTACTAATAATAATTGTTGGTTTATTTTTTGCATGAAAACAAATATATTTAATGTGCTACTAAACACATTTATTTTATTTGTAGAAAATCACAGAAAGTTTACAGAAAATAAACAAAACATAAACTATTTACATAAAAAATGTGCAAAATAAATTAAAAATAAAACTGCAAAAAACACATAAAAACTTTCGCGGACCATAATTTTTTTTCTGGGGACCACTGGTGGTCCGCGGACCACCTGTTGAGAAACACTGTTCTAGACTACAATAACTATTTCCTGTGGCTGGAAACAAAGCGTTAATTCCAATTTTATTTTTGCTGGAATCGCATCCTTTTTTAGTCTATCAGTTCGTTGTATTAATGGACTAACTAAATTTAATAGCCTATTAAAATCATCTGGTGTCATTCTTAAACACAGTCTGTACTCTTTTTGATCTTCCACGGCTAATTCACGAAATAGAAGGACTGATGCGCCATGGGTAGTTCTTCTATCAATCCATTTCTAACCCATTTTCGTTTAGGCTTATATTCTGTACCGAATACTTCAATAAGACAATCAATTATTTCCTCCACAAGAAATGATGTAATTCAAAATAACACTTCTTTAATAGCATCACGCCGGCGACGATGTATAATGTTTTGCAAAAAGATAATTTCACTACAAAATCACAGTGAAGATGTCAAATGTGTTTTGACAGTTACTATCCAGAAAATAAGATATGTATGTCAATTGCGTATGAACACCTACTATCCTGAAAATAAGATAGTAGAGTAAAGCGCGTAGTACTTGCGCTAGTTACTAGCTTTTTTACTCTACCAATGTAAACCCGGCATAAGCGATAGTAGCACACCATATATTATCGACTGTTGTGCTGGAGTGCGGTCGGATGTGATTATCGGCTAGAGGGGTACATATTCGTAACGCGCTATCGTCACACTCGATCCACAAATGCTCCCATAAAAGTGTTTCACTTCAATAAGTTATGATATGCATTAACAGTAACACTGTTTTCATTGAAATGTATTGGCTTTGATGTTGCTATAACCAAAAGATCCTTACTTTCTGGACGATCCCCCTATATGTATATAAATTATTTCTCCAGTTGTTTATTTCACAGGAATTAATATCGAAATATCCTTCACAAATAGAAGATTTAAAAAATAATAACAAAACGAAATACATAACGTAATATTTGTAATATACCACCGTCGATTCGAGAACTTAGTTCTTAGGAACAATAAGAAGACAATCATCATAAAAATTTAATCTCTCGACGAATTGTATCTCTCAAGTACCAACTCCTCTTTTTCAATTTCTTTTGGATGCTTATTTTTTTCTGTTTTCATTTCGTTTTAGCAAATGAAAAATGTTTCCTGTGATCATTTTAAATCAGTTTTTCCGAAGTAACTGACAGAAACATGTTAAAGATTAATTATAACAATTCTTTCGAAAGAAAAAAATATACATGGTAAGAAGGGTGAATGTTTTTATTCAAGTATCAGATAAAAAGCAATTTTAAAACAACGAATAAAGTGAGTTTTATTTAAATTTGAAAATATGTGTTAATTAATTATTTTACAGTTATTAATTATATGCCAGAAAAATAAAGACGTAATACAAAAACAGTATGAAAAGGCATATTATAGGTAACCCCTTTTAGGATTGTAGCGCCGAAGTGGTAAAATCGAAACTTACCAAATAAACAATAACAACTTGTTGACATATGGACAATACGTTGTAATTTGACATTTAGAAACAATTTATTAATATTTTTGTCTTGATATGTGTTTTCTTAATAAATATCAGACTTATGCCAAACAGATATAAAATCCAAACAAATGTAACACGTGCGTCATAACAATAACAAACTTGTCTATTTGGTTAGTTCAACATAATTCCGCCAGATAGAGTCTCTCTTATGACCATTTGCCTATATTCCTCTTGAAAAGTATCTACTCGAAGTTAAGAAAAAGAAGAATTTATGCTCAATGTACCGGTGTCTCATTTAACTAGGTATAAGGATATCGAAAACTACAAGAGATACGACTTCGATCAAATTACGCTAAATTTTTACTATAATTAGTGCATTTGAATGACAGTTCATTTGGTTTACACTAGATACAAGCAAAAAAACTAAATTTTTGCTAAATTGCTAAATTTTATGTTTATCTATTACATTTTATAGAAAATTATAGAACATTTTGAATACATTAAGCAGCCCAGTTTTATAGAACAGAAAAAGGACAAAAAGGACAAAAACAAATATAAACAAAACTATACTCCAAAGTATTATCACATAAGGAGCAGAGAACTGGCTTACGAACAAAAGGATTCGAAATAAGATCACGGATACGAAAATGGAGTTCTGTAGAGGATGTTGTAGGGACACAAGAATAGATAGGGTCAGCAAAGAAGAAATAAAAGAAGAATGGATGTAAGACATTTTAACGTACATAGAAGAGACTCATCTAGCACGATCATGTTAGGAGAACAACTGAAGGAAGATGGATAAATAGAGTGACAGACTGGAACCCAATAGGACGAAGAAAGAGAGGTAGACCGAGAAAATCGTGGCGTGATGAAGTAGATGAAGCCATTGAGAAGGCCTGAAAGATAGAGAATGGGAAGATAAAAATAACTGGAGAATCTGGCTGAGATACGGAAAAGAGCGTCAGCCGTAGACAATTCTACTGTTGGTACTTGCCTATGGCTCGGGTAGTAAACTCCATCCTCGTGAAATATAGCTCCTATTGTATGCTTGTTAAATAAAATACTATTATACAATGCAAAACAATACTAATAAATATAAAAACATAGGAGAATAAAATACGCATTTAAATGAAAAATTTGGGACTTAAAGACTGGAGCAATAATATTATTTGTTTGTATAATAAATCCAATTCTCTATCCCAGCTGACCGGCGTAGCGTAATGGTAACACATGTGCTCTGCGTTGCTAAGGTCTCGGGTTCAAATCCCGTTCAGGCATGGAATTTTTCAAAAATAATAATTGTCCTGGCTAATTGCCAAAGCAGCAAAGGCCAAGAAAAAATTAAAAAGAAAAAAATTCTCTGTCCCAAATATCCAGCTTTAGTTTTTCCATTTTTTTATTTTAACTCATGATCCAGAAACTTTAATTTTTCTGTAAAATTTGTACAAACAGGCACTAACGAGACACTAACGGATGGCCGACGAATTTTCGTTAGTGCTTCCAACGAAGCGTGAAGTTAGCAGTCCATTTTGAATTGCTTTTTTTTTCGAAAAAGGTTAGGGTGGGTACGATTTTTTATGAAGCACTAACAGGCACTAACAAAGAACTAACGGATGGCCGACGAATTTTCGTTAGTGCTTTCAGTGGACTGCTAACTTCACGGAGCCAGTTTATAAGGAGGTGAATATCTCGGCCACAAACACAAAAGGATTAGAATCTTCAGCAGTGTATAAATTTAGTTGGTAGATAATGATGATGACTATCTACAATATTAATCAACTACTTTAGTAAACAACATTATAAATAGTATGTTGTTATAAAACTTCAACTACAATTGAATAAGTTACAACCCACATATGAAATAAAACTATATTTCCAACAAAATATAATAGTCGAAGCGAGTCAATTTTTTCGATAATACACTATTACTAAAACGTACATTTTTTATCGATTCTATTCTTGTATACAGGTTCCATATTCAATGCGAACTGTATAGAAAGTTACGAGCAAATAACGGAAAAATTCAGAACGCATGAAAAACCATAAAAATGAACTGCTCTTCGTGATCTGAATAAAATTTCTATACGTACATACGCAAGGCATTCAATTATACTTTAATACTGTTTATGCCAGAATATTTATTGTCAACAGAAATGTTTCCGATGCATTTTTATATTAGTTTCGCTGAAACTTACATGGAAATTTTTATGCAAAATTATAACAAAAAATACTGATTCTTCAAGAAATTATATTAATCAAAAACATTGTTTACAGTCCCTGGGGTTATTATTAGATGCAACTTAATATTTTACTATTCATTGCACAAGTGTAATAGCACAGCTCTATTGTTGCTATAATCGATCGAATTATGTTAATAAACTTCATTCTATAGAAGGCAGTCAATTGGTTATGATGCACATAATTACTCCTAATAATCTGGAGTGGACTGGCCATAAGTGTTCGGTGCAATATCCGGGAAGGACAGGTTGAGGGACGTTTTCAGGCTGTCCCGAAATGTATTTGAAAGCATCTGTTGTATGGAATCCTAATTATCTTCAGTACATCAGTCAATTGGAAAGAATTCAAAAAAATGCTCTTAAATATTTTTGCTATAAATCCTCTACAGAATATGTAAACTATGATGCGGCATGTCTTTCCTTTAACATGTTACATTTGAGCAATCGTCGCAAGCTTACAGACATGCTGTCCATATAAAGTTGTAACTAATAATATTTCTTCTAATGAATTATTATCATTAATAACATTTCGAATTCCGAGATGCAATACCCGTGGTACGGTACTTTCTCATCAACCCTTTTCAAACACCAAATCATTCGATAATTCAGTAATAAATAGACTTTGCACCTCTTATAATAACAATTTTTCAGATATTGACCTTTTTAACGTAAACCTAATTCAATTTAAACGCCTTTGTATTAATAAATTAAAGCACATACGTTCTGGCTGATATTATATCTTTTCCATTTTATCCGTTCTATACTTCTATACTTTAATATTTCTTGTCTTATTCAATTGTATATTTATACATTAATATGTTACAACTTGTTATGACCTTTTATGTAAACGTGTAAAAAATTTGATAGCGAACACTTCACTGGGTTTGTCCGGTTTGTGTTCCAAACAATGTAAAATAAAAAATAATAAATAAAAGTACGTTGGTATTATTTCAATTATTATTTAAAAGAATTTGATATTTCAATGTATTTCAAATGTCTTAAATGTATTTCAAATACTAGAAGTATCCCAAATACTATAAATGAGAAGACACAAGGCAAAACCGACTTTATCAAATTTTTTTCAATATTGATATATCACGTAATTATCATTTCTTAATTTGGTTTTAAACAGTTCAGTTAATTGATAAATAAATTGATCAAGTTTTTTGTCAATTAATTGAAAAATTTATTTTTCAATTAATTATATTAATAAAATTATAATTATTTTTCTAGGTTATGCTACAACTAAACAGTTGTCAATAGCTAAACAGATAAAAATATACCTAGAATTCCCTAAAAAATTGATAAAAAATTGATGAAAAATAGAACTTATTCTATTTTAAAAATAAATATATCAATTTTTTTGAAAATGTTACATTACCAACTGTAAAACATGTCGACATATTTATCAAAATGAAAATATTGAAAAAATCTTCACAAAATTACGAGCTGTGATCAAAAACAAAAGAAATAACCTAGATGATGATAAATTAGAACGTTTGAAGCTCTGTCACATTTAAAAACCAAATACAAATTTTTTATTATTTTTCTAGGTTATGCTAAAACTAAACAGTTGGCAATAACTAAACAGATAAAAATATACCTAGAATTCCCTAAAAAATTGATGAAAAATAGAACCTGTTCTATTTTCAAAATAAATTGATAAATTTTTTTGTCAATTAATTGACGAAATTTTTACACTTTACACACATCAATTAATTGAATGTCAACTTTTTCAATTAATTGATCAATAAATTGAATCGTGCAAAACCTACTTTACATTGAGAGCTATTCAGAAAACAGAAAAAATATAAACGTAATTAACGATATCCCTTTATAATATCGCATCGAATTCTGCAAGACAAAACAGAACCAACTTTATCCACAAACGAGTCTGCTGCAAAATCAACTATTTTCATTCAGCCAATTACATCACTTCATTATTTTCTCTATTTTCGCAAGTTACAAAAACATGTGGATAAATACAAGTTGGCAATAACAAGTTATAACACGTACATAACTGCCGTTTTTACGTTTAATTATGGTATTTTAATTATCTAAAAAAAAAAATCAATCTTTAATAAGATTTCATTCCAATTTTCAGATAACATAATATAACATATATTTGAAATATAATATCTCAAATACCAGAAAGTGAAATTTAATATCCGTAAAGTGACTTTTTTCATGAACATTAAGCAGTATCATGCACATTTGCGTTTATAATTTTTTAAATTTCGTTATGATTTTAACAAAAAATAATTATAAACACTTTTATATTTTAAAATTTACTTCATTATGACATAGCTGCCGCTAGTGGATGTTCTGCTTATAAATTATCGCACATAAATTATCTCACTCTCGAGTGTATGAATATTCATCAATTCGTATTATATCTCCTGCTTGTGTCAAATAATTTGTGTAAAAATATTTATACAAATTACAGGTTCTGCTTAGCCGTTCGCAACCGGCTGTAGGTGCCTTTCTGTGTACGCTAAAAAAAAGTGGACGTGATACTGACCATATTACTCCTGAATGTACATAGATTGAAAACATGGTCACGAAACCTGGAAACAGGAGACCTTGGCTTATTTCGGGCCGTCGCGCCTTTGATGATGATGATGACGTATTATATCTTGCGAATATTGTCAAACATAAAGTTTGTTGTTTATATCATTTTATAATTTTTTCTTCTGTTTTAAAAATAACGAAATTGTAAAAATAATGAGACAATCCTAAGTGCGTTCGGCATAAGCTAATAATCTACACATTCTGCATAATTTATACATTTACACAAGAATCTTGTGTAAATTATGCAGAATTAGACCGGGAGCTCATGACAGTTTTTGGTCTCCGATTTCATACAGCATGCCTTTTGGAGGAGAGACTGTTTACCTTGTGACAACAAAAAAGGGATGGTACTAAACCCCTGCACGCTTTCCGGTCATAGGGAAAATTGCATTTCCACTTAAACACAAAATTTTTGTGCTTTGTTTTGATTTAATATTGCTTGCCCTTTTGTCAAAAGAAAGTTATAACAAATTCAAAGTCTTTTAAATATATGCATGTGATTCGGAGGGTCCCAAAGGGCTCAAACGGTCATGTGATCTTGTAATAAAAAAATATGATTTTCCACGTTTTCATACAGTATGCCTATAATTAAAAGACTTTAAATTTGTTATAAATTTCTTTTGACAAAAGGGCAAGCAATATTAAGTCTGAGAAAAACACAAAAATTTTGTGCAAGTGGAAATGCAATTTTTCCTATGACCGGAAAGCGTGCAGGGGTTTAGTACTTAAATATTTCCAGCTCTGCTAATAAGATAAGAGGTGTCATCTATTATTTATATGTAGTGTATTCATAATAAATATATTTGTGGTTATGTTTATTAATAAATATTCAGTTTCATAATATTAGGACTAGTCCCGAAATAAATAATGTATTATTTCAGTTAAATGAAATTATTTTTGCGCCAAACAATACAAAAATGATTTTAATAATAAATACATGCAAACATCAATCAAATATAACATATATTCCATAAATAAAAAACAATATAGGTAAATATTCTATATATAGTTGACTGTTTGTTTTACAAATATTGTAATGTATATCGCGTTTTTTGTTTACAAAATCAAATTTCGATTTATTGTACATAAATATCATGGTGAATTAATGAGAAAACGCCATCTAAACACATTATTAATATTTTATTTGTGAGTTAAATTAAATATGCAAATTAATATAATGAATGTGGTATACCATTCGTCAATTATATAAATGCATTTCTCGTGTTTTTGGTGTAATATATCACGAATAGTATAATTTTAACCTGCATTCTAAAAACGGATTATCAGATAGTTACAGAATTCCAATAAGGAGGTACATACACTTTTGTAAATACAGGCAGTGATGTGTTAGTAAATAATGAACAACCAGTTCTCTACAAAAATGTTCGTTTCCCACTATATGCGTTCGCGGATAAAAAATTCCAGACAGTTCACCGTGGTACCGAGTATTATATGACGTACATCGAATCAAAATCACTATCGCAATCGCGTAATTGCGTAATCGCAAAAACAATACATGAAATCCAGTAGTGGCTGGTGGGTAAAATATTTGGTGGGACACTTTTTGATCAATATATTGCAATGGTTTCCGGCCCGCAGGCCTAATCTGGTCCAACAATAAGTTTCAAACCACTCGCATGAAATTTCTGCCCCTTGTTTTTTTAAAATTACCCCCCTTCCTCATCAAAAGGTTTTCGGAATTTCTCCACTCACCCTGTCCTTAATTGATTTCCCGAATTTCTTCCCCACGTACTCAAATGAATTTCAGAATTTCGCCCACCCATACTCTGTGATTTTTAAATATCTGGCCTCCGATCCAACACAATCTGGCCTGTGAAACATATTTAGAATTCATATACACAATGTATCAAGGTACAGAAAATACGTTTTTTCTAAAAAACACGATGTGTATGTTGGTAAAAAAATTGATGACCTAAGTATATCGCTTTCAAATTATACTTCCAAGTACGACTTGAAAGTTAATAATTTTTTATTATACCTAGTAGGGACATAAATACTGTTACAATAATGAACGCACCCAATAAAATAATACAAATGAACGCACCCAAATTTAGACAGTTGGTAATCGTGAGTTAACCTATAAATTACTTTACTGTGGAAAGAATTTGATTTTGTGTTGTGTGTTACCATGGAATGGTCAGACAAAAAAAACCGAATTGCAGTTATTGCGCTTTATAAATGTAAGATGAAAAAATCAAACATTTTTACGACCCTACGTCCGTTCGGCATTGGTCGAATGTTTGTGTATCAGTGCATTAAATTGTTTGAGGAAACTGGGGACATAAAAGACCGAAAAAGATCCGGGCGCCCGAGAACAGTACGCACGCCAATAACTATCAAAGCTGTTAAGGCCAGAATTGCAAGAAATCCGTTGCGAAAACAAAAAATTATGTCCCGCGAAATGAAAATTTCACGAAAATAAATGGCGCGCATTTTGAGAAAAGATTTGAGTCGGCGTTTGAAGGCCCCAACTTCAAACGCCGCACTGGACAATTACTAACTGTGCCTCTTAAAAAAAATAGGGTCGAAAAATCGAAACGCTTGTTAATCAAGTACGCAGACGACAAACACAAGAAAATCCTTTTTACCGACGAGAAAATCTTTACTATACAGGAAAAATTCAACAAACAAAATGACAGGGTTTATGCCAGGTCATCTACTGAAGCCTTGGAAGTAGTTCCAAGGATAGAAAAAGGTCACCACCCAGCTTCAGTGATGGTTTAGTGAGGCGTTCCCTATGATGGAGTAACTGACCTTCATTTTTGTGAAAAAGGGCTACCAACAAACGGTCCTGGAAGATGTTGTGAAACCCCTTAATCATGCTCTCTTTCAAGATCAGCCATGGACTTTCCAACAGGATTCTGCTCCAGGCCATAAGGCTAAAACAACCCAAACGTGGCTTTTAAACAATGTTCTTGATTTTATCGGCGTAGAAGATTGGCCCGCTGCAAGTCCAGATTTTAATCCTTTAGATTACAAGCTATGGACCGTTTTAGAGAACATGGTTTGCCACAAACGATAGCCAGATATTGAATCTGTGAAACAGGCTTTAGCTCGAGCTGTAGCCAAATTTCCCATGGAAGTAGTACGTGCGGCTATCGATGATTGGCCTGTACGACTTAAGGCCTGCATTAAAGCCAAAGGTGGTCATTTTGAATAATTATACCAATTATGAATAACTTATGCACAAGTACAAATGTCAATAAAATTTGGTGAAAATCTTAATTGTAGTTTTCATTTTATTTCATAAAATATTTTTAACAGTATTTATGTCCCTACTAGGTATATATATTTTGCTCGAAGTAGCAGTAGTGAACAAATTAAAATGAACCCTCTGTATCTGGTGAGAAGTCTAGAAACAAGAATATTTTATACTCATATGCGCGACTTAGAGTTACTGGGCACTTTTTATTATAATTTACAGGACCGTCAAGTGTAGATATTTAGGGTGCATCCCGTACACAGTCAGCTCATTAAAGAGCTTTAGTGTCGGTTCTAGTTTGTACGGTCTTATGAAAGTTTGCGCACGGACGGAATTTGGGTTCGATTCTATTAGAAGGCAATCTTAAGGCAGCTATCGACGCTTACGTTGACCAACTCTGGTACCAACGTTGGATATAATATTTAGCACTGGTGGACATTTGTATATGCGTAGCATACAGATAATATGTCGATTAAGTGCCAGACGATGTATAAAAATGGCGAACATAGGCTAACTTTTGTAATATGGCATCTGGTAGTGGAATTTAAGTTATCGTCGCAGTTTCTAGTTTGCTTTTGACATTTAAATTAGATTAAAAGTATAAAAAACTACTATTTACTTTCAGTAGACTTCATAATTAAATAACAATGATTATAATCTTCCTTATTAGAACAACTCTCTCGTTTGTACAATGAGAAGTGTGTACGCGTCGTGCATACGTTAGTGACATGCACGTGCAAGTCTGCATCAACGTTGGTTCAACCCCTTTGATGTGTGAAAGGAATGCCACCCTCAAAACGAAAGTCGGCCAGCCTCAAGCCTAACATAACTTTGGCTATGATTTGATACGTAGAATTAAAGTGCCTACAGACGGAGTGGCAAGTCACGGCCAATATTTATACTTGTCTAGCTCCACGGATCGTGTGTAGGGGCAACAAGACACAAGTCACAGCCAACGTAGGCTGGGCTTGCTACTGGCCGATGTTCGCTTTCGAGACGGTATTCTATCACAAGTCAAAGGAGTTTGTCCAACATCGGTGCAGACTTGTACATGCATGTTAGCATCGTACACACGACGCGTACACACGACGCGTACACACTTGTCATCACATCAGTCGAGTGTGCTCAGAGGGTAAATTATAACAATTTTTACGTAATTATGAAGTTTACTTAAAGTAAAAAGTAATTTTTTGTACTTTTAATCTAATTTAAATATCAAAAGTAAGTTTAAAGCTGCGACCATAACTTCACTTTCACTGTCAGACGTCATTTTACAAGCGCTGGCCCATGTTCGCTGTTTTTGTTCTTGGCCAGCACGGACGCTTCGCCTGTAGGGTACACAAGTACAAGTGTCCGCCAGTGCTACATGTTACGGCCAGTGTCAGAACCAGTGCTGGCGAACTCTGGCACACCGTCAGTAGGCATCTTTAGACAAATGTAAACATTGGTCATCATTTGCCCCACCGTCTGTAGGCGCTTTTATGAATGTTTACACACGAGCAACTGACCCATGTGGTGATCCTGCTTATTTATTTGTAGTAATTTATTAAAAGAATCTTAAATAAATATAACTTTAAATGTTTTTCCGTCAATTCTAAAATGAAATTAGAAGAGAAATTACTTAATAAAATCTGACCTGTAACGAACAAGACAATTACGGTCTATAATTCGTAACAGACAACATTGTAAGGAACAATTGTAAATAAGGAAAACGTAACCAACAGATCTAAGTATCTCTTATTCAATCTCTCTCAGGCAGGTTCAGAAACACAAAGCAATTAGACATAAAATTACGCACAACATGGAAAACACGTAACGCACTCAAACAACGAAACATCGTGCACAACCGCACAATAAAACGAAAGAAGGAAACAAGAAGGTTACGACGAGAATAATTTAGCACGTAAAGTAACCAAGTGGAAAACATTTCCTACTTACAAAATCAAGAAGCGCAGATTAATTTCAGGGCATACTTTATATTTGAATTGCTGCCAACTGGAATTGTACAATGTTTGGGGGAAAACATTAAGGCTTGTTCACACTTGATTACAATGCAGTTTTCACGAAAATACTTCTTTAAATACCAACTTCCCTGTACAGTTTTTTTTTAGCTAGGGCAGTTAATCTCAAACTTTTTAAATGCACCACTCAAATTGCGTAGTTGACAATTCTTTGTGACCTAACGTAAGATTTTAAATGAAAACGCAAAAAGATCGGAAATGTTATATTTTTCTACTTACGAGGCTGGGTATAGAGTGCGAGAAGAAGAGTAGTGCGAAAGATTTTTTTTTTTTTAATTTAGTTTTTATTGCTCTTTATTATCACCTCTTAATTATATATACCTGCTTAATTCAGCGATGTTGGAGCATCTGTATACACACCTTAAAGTATTTTTTTGAGGTGCTCGAAATCAGCATTTACGAAGGTCATGACCTTCTCAGCCTACCGAAATCTCTTTCCAGCTAGATATTTTTTAGGTTTGTGTAGAGATAGATTAACTAATGAAATTTTTAAATATGGAGGATTTATTCATGTACCAATTTGGTTAAATGGCATAAATTTAATTATTTAAATGTCATTAGAATTAATTTATTTTATTGAATAAAAGGTACGCCGGCAACCCATAGACCCCCAGGAAGGGAGGACCGTTGAAGGGCCGAGCTCAGTTTACGAATAACTGATCTGATCTATTTTACTCAAGAAGGTTAAAGATATCCACCACTGCAAGAATTTTTCAAATCGATTCGGTTGTTTCCGAATTTAAAATTACCACCGAATTGAACTTGGTCAACTCGGTGGAGTTTTTTTTTTTTTTTTTTTTTTAATTTTTAATGGCCTTTGCTACTGTGGCAATTAGCCAGGACAATTTTTGTTTAAGAAAATTTCCATGCCATAACCGGGATTTGAACCCGAGCCCCCATGGTTGGTAGTCAAATGAGCTGACCACTACGCCATAGCGACCAACTCGGTGGAGTTGATCATCGCCAAGTTTACATTACCGAGTTTTACAGACCTGTTCCGACTTATCATCCCGCCATGCTCGATGCCAGAGTGCCATGCTCGATGCTCTGAACGGACAAGTTCATATTGAGCATATTTCGAGCGTTTGCCATTTCCCCGCATACAGTTGTGTACAGTTACAGTACATAACACAATCGTATGGGACCTACAATTTATCATCGTGGAATCCGAACCACTAATTATTTTGGGGAAATTTGACTAGGGCTTTTACCTCGGTGGTTGCCTGATGCCTTCCGAGGGAGAAATGGCCGAAAAAATGTAAATGATGGTTTCCAATTGATGTAGATGTAGGATTCTACGTCTACGTGGAAATATAAGTAATAGGAAAATGCATGCTACGGTTTCCAATCAAACGTAGATGGACGTAGACGTAGGAACGGTCAGGTAGAATATTCTTATTTTTATATTTCACATCTACGTTTTTAGTTCCGGCCAATATGAAAGAATGATTGAAAATGACAAAACATACTCAATATGTCGTATGTACGAGGTATGTTTCCTAAATTCTGGAAATTGTGCTATAATTAAATTACGCAGAAATTAAAGGCAATGTTATTAGTGCCAGACAAGTCTTCACATGTTTATGCAACTATCTAGTGCAATATTGTTCAGTCTGATTTAGGTGTTCAACTGATATAGACGGGTTTTCATAGCACTGTTTTTGTAACCATGGAAGACGCAGCAAAATGTCAAAGAGCAATAATTTTCTTTTTGTGGAAGGAAGGTGTGAAAATATCAGAAATTATTCAGCGTCTGCAAGGAGTATTTGGTGAGTCTGCAGGATCCAAAAGTATTGTTTATCGGTGGATCGATCGTTTTAAAACCGGTAGAACATCACTAGAAGACGATCCACGCAGTGGGCGCCCAAGCACGTCGGTAAATGAAAAAAACATTACTGCCGTCGAAGACCTACTGAAAGAAGACAGGCGAATGACTATTCGTCAAATTAGTGTGCGTCTAGGGATAGGTACACGACAAGTTCATGACATCTTGCATGATTGTTTGGGCGATAGCAAGGTTTCGCCGCGCTGGGTGCCAAGGCTGTTGGGACCAGAACAGAAACTTAATAGGTCTGATACTTGTCGTCAACTTCAAGAGCTGTTAATCCGTTACGGTGATGAATGTATTCAGTTAAATGGAGATTATGTTGAAAAACTACATTGTAATATTGACGAAAATTAACAAAATAATAAAAATTATAGCTAAATTCCCAGAACTTTGGAAACATCCCTCGTAGATAGAGAGAACCTGTCAACATTTGTTGGATTCACGGTATTGAAATAAAGGAAATAAATAATTACCATGGTTAAGTTATTGTTTAATAATGAATATATATTGTTTAATATATAATAGATAAACTAATTGTGGAAAATTTTCAAAGTACACGACCGAAGCGTGTGCTGTACACAGTCGACGCAACAAATGGGAATTTGTGGTCGGTTCTATAGACTAGTAGAGGGCGATCTTAGGCATGCTTGCGTACAGGCGACATTCGATTCGATTCTAGAAAAGCCGGTCTTTTGTATGTCTGCATACGGGCGGCTGACACCAACGTGACAGCCCTGGTTGCAAAATTGATCTAAACTACCATCATACTTTAGATATTCTGTATTTACGACGTTGTTTGCGAGTAAATAGCATAACAATAACAATTAAAATTGCTAACATTGCTAAATCGTCGTCCATATTATTTGACGAATAATAATAATAATAATAATTTATTTAATATTTTTCTATGCATTATACACAGTTTTATCAGTTTTATCAGATACATAGAGAAATATAAAACAAATTGACTTCGAAAGAAGTAACACCACAATGAACCGTGTTCAGTACGTGGCTTATCAGTGTTAGGTATTTAATCTGATAAGGTTACGCAGTACAAAAAAAATACAAAAAAAAGAAAAGAATTAACAAAATTAATAAAAATTAATAAAAATTAAAAAAAAGTATGTAAGTAGGTAATGAAATATATAAAAAAGTAATATGTTCTTAGATTATAGAATTACAGTATACATGATTACATATCAAGAATGTTATTTACATCTGTCACATTTAGAGAATTTAGCCATTTTTTAATTTTTTACTTATTATTGTAAACATTAGTTTCTTTATCAAATAATTCCAGAAAATTATTGAAGAGATTATAGACATTATGCATATAGATACAAGGTGTCTCAAAAGAAATTTTATATTTATTTAGCTTACTGCGTGAACGCAACGTATCCGAGGGGCGCGGGGGTTATGTCAATCGGTAGCCTGGCTTTTGGGAATTCAGTCGCTATGGAGCGTTTCTCGGGAGCAGACCGCGCGTTATGCGTGCGAGAGTTTTACAAAAACGGTGATTCGGCGACTGTAGCGCGTAGAAAATTCTGCAGTATTCGAGGTTTTCGCCACTTAAATGATGCATTCGACATTGGGTTAAAAAGTTTGAAGAGACTGGTACAACGCTGGATAAATCAAAATCCGGGCGACCTAGGTCATCAAGAACGGTAGAAAACGTGGCGAATGTTAATCAGTCTGTTCGTGACGACCCGAACCTTTCAATTCGGAAGCGCGCAAGTGCTTTAAATGTGCATAGATCATTACATCGCATTATGCACAAAGATCTAAAGCTGCACCCCTACAAAATTCAATTAATGCAAGAATTAAAGCTCCAAGATGCCAGTCAGAGGCTTAATTTCGTAAATCAGGTGATTGAGCGATTTTCAACGTTTACCAACATTTTTTTTTCGGATGAAGCTCATTTTCATCTTAATGGCCACGTAAATAAGCAGAACTGCCGCTACTGGAGTGCACCGAATCCGAAACGCAAACATCAGAAACCCCTACATTCGCCTAAAGTGACCGTATGGGTTGTGATGTCGGCGCGAGGAATTATCGGCCCTTACTTTTTTGAAGACGAAAGGGGGCGTGCAGTTACAGTGAATTCAGAGCGTTATGTGGAGATGTTAGACAACTTCTTGGTACCTGAACTGCAAAACTTTCCTGGCTATAACCAAAGAACATGGTTCCAACAGGACGAAGCAACTTAACACACGTCCAATATGTCTCTGCCACGTGTTCGTGAAATTTTCTCAGGCAAATTGATCTCCCGGAGAGGAGACATCAATTGGCCTCTTCGCAGTCCAGATTTAACCCCTATGGACTTTTTCCTATGGGGTTATCTTAAATCTAAAGTTTACGCCAATAAATCGACTTCACTGGCGCATTTGAAAGAAAATATCCGTCACGAAATGGCAGCCATCTCTGAGTCCACCTGCCGAGACGTCATAAGTAATTTTACTGTTCGATTAAATAATTGCCGAGAACGCGAGGGTTTACATTTAGACAATATTATTTTTAAGAAATAAATCCCCAAAAAGTGTATTTTAATAATTAATAAACATTTTTTCTATATACGGCTTACTTTTTTTTTAATCGATCCACTAAATATAAAATTTCTTTTGAGACACCTTGTATAATAATAGTTTTTCATTTTGTATTTATAATTTTTTTTCTGCACTGCCTGATTTGCTGTCATCAGCCTAGTGCTGTATGATTGTGATAAGAATGACAATAGGGACGGTTTTTTGATAACGTGACTGGCGATTGCAGAAATGTATATTTTATTTAGGTCGTTAATATGAGTTTCATTGAAAATGAGGTTGGAGGGATACAGTCGTGGTTTGCGGTACATAATTTTTAAAATAGTTCTTTGTAGTACAAAGAGCTTCGATTTGTATGTATTAAGTGCCCCTCCCCAACTCAGTACTGCATACTGGAGAAAAGATTGTGTTAGACCAAAATAAAAGGTTCGTAACTTATTTGAGCTAAAAATATGACTTAATTTTTTTATAATAAACATAGTTTTACGGAGGTTGCCAGCCACATGATCAATATGGTAATTCCATCGTAAGTGCTGATCTATTATCACTCCAAGATATTTTATTTCATTTTTTCTTACCAGGGTAGTAGTGAAAATACAGTTTGCGGAATTCTCATCACACTCATGCAACACTATTTGTGTTGTTATTCATACATGTTGTTATTAATACAAGTTATTCGACACTTTTTAATAAACTACTTTTACAAAGACGTTTACTTAAAGAGTTTGGACACGATATTCTATGTTTATTGGAAACCAAAACAACAAAATCTACGTTATACGTTCTATGTTTTATTTCTACGATCTAGATCTACGTCAATTGGAAACCATCCTGAAGATATTTTTGCCGGTACCGGGGAATGAACCCTAGCCCGCCGCTTAGTAGTCTACACACTAAGTAACTGAGCCACGACCGTCCTCCCCGCCCTCATATATAGCTTTAAAAAAAAAACAGTTTTTCTAAAGTTTCAATACAAAACTGTCATAGTCACTCACTGTCTCTTTTAAAGACGACCTTGCCTAGTTGTAATTATGTGGACCCGTGTTTTATGTTCGCATTTTCTCTTTATACAAATTGATCGTGTAAATATTTTCACTTAATTTTGTTTTGGTTGTTTATAAAAGCACGAAACGTCACTGTTACAAAATTATCTGTTTACCTAACGGTCTGATGTAACAAAAAACAATTCGACAATGGCCGACAAGCACCGACCCTAGCTATTCGTTTCAATTGGTAAATGTTCGCGCACAAGATTAAAATTTTACTACACGATATCTCATCGCTGGTATTCCGAAAACACGATAAATATTTTTAGGGTAGAACATTTCCAGCTAATTTAAGAGCTGTTGGAGAATTTTTAGGATTCTAGGGGTTTTATTAGGATAAAATCACAAAAAATTTACGGCATTAATTTGAACAATGGATTTTTGAACATTTATTATTATAATTTATTAAATGTAATGAATTGCGCGTCTGACGTCAAAAGAAGAATAACCTAGAAACAAGACTTTATATAGTCTACTATAGTTCATTTCAATTAAAATTACAGTGGGTATGGAGGGCTGTTTGATCTTGCACCTGACTGATTTAGCACATAGCTTAACAATGAATACACTAATACTTCTCAGATTAATATTTTTTTACATTATTTATTATCAACTTTAACACTGAAAATATGTTATTTGTGTTACTGTTCTTAATCCTATTTAACCATAATTTTTAAAATCAACTTTTTTTAACTCGTTCAAATTTTGGATTTAACAGGATGTAGCACACAAGGTCTAGACACAGCGCCGCTTATCAAAGGCGGAATTAGAAATGTAACATATTTAGGATTTTGTTGTTATGACCAAAAACCCTTATAACGTCACTCGTGTGTCTGTTACATGTTCTTCAACCGTTGTGTTCTTATTGTGTGTTGAGTCATGAGGTCATCTCTGTATTTACCGTTTCCTTGTGTGTCCAATTCATCAAAAAAGTTTCTTTTTAGGATTTTGTAGGTACAACAAAAAAAACTGCTGTATGTGCAGTAGAAATTGTAGACAAACAGATAAACATAGAGAGTTAAAATTTGGCACGTTTTTTACAACTTTTTCACCCACATATAGAAAAACTACTATGAGTTAACAAAATATACATCGGGAAAACAAACTCGGAAAAATATAATCAAATATGTATTCAACCAAAACATTAATAGTTTTTTAACATTTTGAGTGAGGTATCAAATGAACTTAACCTCTTGATGCGTGGATAAACTAGCAAATCTATAAAATATATTTTTTTAAATTATATATTCCTCAAAAATGTGTCTAAAAACTTTTGTCCTCCAGCCTATTTCCCAGAAAGAAAAAATCTTAATAATGTACATTGATGGGAACCAGAACAGTTCAAATTTTGAAAAGATTAATTTTTCGATAATTATCGATTTTTTTTGTGTCGTTGAAAAAAATTATTATGTTTTAAAAATTTATTCTGTGGTATCAGATTTATTTTATTTATATATTTATTTTACATCGGCCTATTTCTGCAACGAGGCTAATCGCCGATGCCAGGGAGCGAGCTCCTACACCTGGATCAGAGGTGAATGATTGTGAAATGAGAGTAATGTAAACATATTATTCTCGCCCGAATAATATCACCGACGGAGAATCGAACTACCAACCACACAATCCAGACTATCTATACCAGTCCAAACTATTGCGATTTAATGCGCTCGGTCACTCCGTTGGCTCTGTGGTATCAGAAAAAAGCTCTTAAGACATAGATTGAGGAACAAAAAGTAGTTTTAATTTTATTTATTTTTTTTTTACACTTTTACATTATTTTTAAATTTTTATGACAAAAATGTGCCAAAAAATGTGCTGTTTAGCACCTTTTAACCCAGAGGGGTTATTCTAAAAATCTGGAAAGATGTTGAGTAATGCAAATTAATGTAAACTGGAAATGTACCACAGGAATTTTTGATCTCATAATTATTTCGAAAGTTAACGAATTTTTTGGCCACTCTGTGTTTACAATATTTATTTGACTGACTATCTATAACTGGATAGTTAAAGCTAGGTCTTGATATGAGAGCATCTCAATTACGGTTGTAAATCTCTAGATGGAAACACGTGGATTATTGTTTCAAAAGTTATCGAAATTCATGATTTTAAATGTTTCCATAATTTGTATTCACTTATAAATACCTACAAAACCCTTAAATGTTTGAAAATTCACACTTCACATCAATTTTTTCATAACATAAGTAATATAAGTTTTTCCTTATTTAACCTGATTAAAAATTATTTGCGAATATCAATGACCCAAGAAATATTGGTTGCTTTAATCACTATATCGATAGAGGTGGATGTAGCCCACAATTTAAATTTAGAAAAACCTTGAATCAAGTATATTTTGTGACATCTCTGCAGAACGTGGTTTAAATTATCATTATATAATATGTGAAAATGTTTTAAGTCTTAAATGCTTCTCTTGTAATAAAAACTAGATATGAAAGAAAATCGTTCATGAAAGAAAAGGCACATTGAGCTGGATCAGAACACTGATCTAAAAAAATGAGTCGGTTCACCAAAATTTAAATGATTTAGTAGGACTTTTGGGTTTCTATGACCGAAGTGAACCGCATGGATGTTTAAATAGAATTTCGCGAGGATTCAGCTTCTGATGTATAATTTATTTATTTATTTATTTATTTATTATGCACATGAAGATGCACCTATGCCCGGTTGCAAGAATCAGGATCAAATGGCTTGATATCTGATCAACATTGATTTGCATCAAATCGTGTATCAAACTATTGCAAGTAAACAAATTACCTCTTGATCGCGGAACAAATCGCGCATTAAATTGATACCCGAAAATTCACCGATCAAGAAGAGATTCGAGCCAAATTCGTACCGCCATTTTATGTTAAATATTATGACGTATGACATAGATCTCGTTTTGAAACATTTTTATTATCGTTTACCCTTTTTTTAATCGTTTTTATACTGTAATATAAGTACAACATATTTATTGGAGATATGAACAGGGTAATTTTTGTTTTAGTTAATAAAAAGTTACAAGTTAAAAAAATTCACCTAAAAAAATAACACAGTTTTAGAATGTATTAATTATTAATACGTATTAATAATGTATAAAAAGTAAAATAATGTGTAACAAAATGTATAAAAAATAAAATAATATGAAGAGAACAAAATTTATTTAAGTATAAAATAATGGAATAAACAATCTATTAAACTACACTAATCTATAAAATAATGGAAAAAACTAATTTAATTTTAATTAAGCAACTAACAGGCAATACTAATCTAATACAAAATATGAAGAAATATATCGGTATTAACTAAAATGTAATATTAATAACTAAAAGGAAAGAAACAAACTGAATTATTGTAGTGTAACAAAACTAATGATAGTAAATAAATAAACTAATATTTAAGCTAATAAACTTATTTTTAAACTAACAAACTAATATTTACACTAATAACAAATATTTAAACTAATATTCAAACTAATAGCAAACTAATTATGTGTAACAATTTGACAGATGGAATAAAATTTTAGGTTAGAATAGATCATTCACAATTACTTGCCCCAGTAAAAATTGTGAAATGAACGATCAACTGATCTTGCATTCAAACAATGGTGTTAAAATTTAATCTGGTATCAACAGTGATTTGAGAACAGTTGATCTGAGAATTGATATCCATTCTTGCAACCGGGCATTAGTAGATTTCAAACAAAGTATAATTTTGATGGTGCTGCTTTATTCAAAAACTATAGTTCTTCTAAAGGTTGGGAACTTCTGTTCTATAACAAACCTTTAAATTGCTATTATGATGGAATCTAAAACTTTATTGCAAAATAAATGTTCAAGCCATTAGAGCAGTCACAAATAGTTGTATGCACCATTACTCCTGTTTATTATTTCAACACATTTCTTCATTCTCCCTTTCAAGCCATTAGAATAGAACACATAAGGGGAACACAACATAACTCCATTTTACGACACTCTGCCCTATTCTTTCAACGTTCCTTGATCTCCAGACAACTATTAAACCATTAGTGATAAATAAAAAATGGTTTCACTTAAAATAACATCCTAGTAAACAACGTTGGGGGTGAATTTCGATTGCGTACGAATAAAATTTTAGGACTATATAATTAACTATTAAAACCACGGATTGTTTATGGGGTTATTTTTTATTCTGTTGGTTCCCCTGATTCGTTGAAGGGAGATATAACTTTTAATGTCAGGAATATTATCAGTGAAACCACCATGAATCGTTTTTGATGGAGATAGAAAATGAAATAATGGGAAAACAGTAATTGTGGATTACCATTAGAAACTATCTTTTTCTTATCCAGTGTTCAATATCGTTGGCTATCATCATTTCAATCCACACCTTGCTGCTTACCAAAATAGTTCTGTGGATGAAACTCAGAAACATTTCCTCAGTCTGGCAATATATTTGTTATGAGTCCTAACAAACAAGTTGAAAATTTTGTGTGGGTAAGGCCGACTGGAAAACTGTGGTGGATTGGTGTGTGTGGATATTTTCTACCACCAAGCTTCTCTCAACCAATGAGCCGGACATCGTTCTGCTGGATTTCGAGACAAAAGACATTTTTTTCATCGAAATATCATATCCGTCTGAGAAGAATATCTCTTCTTAAAGAGGACGAGCAGAGAATCAAGTACCTGGACCTCTTGTCCAAGCTAATAACGATGTATCCGGGTTATTCTGTGAAGCTTGTAGATTTTGGGGTAGTTTTTGAGTTGATTTCAAGAAGGCAAACGAGATTATTCCCGTCTGCAGGCGATCTGCTACCTCTCTGGTATGCAGAATGCAAAAAACAGTGCTGCTTGGGTTGCTTTGCATTGTGCGAACGCTGGATTTGGTGTGAGTCTATTGGTTACATATTGACAGGGTTTGGGATACGGTCGATTACTGGTATAATCTCTATCGCCCTTCTCTGTGGAGGTTAGTGACCTACGTCTTGTTTGAGCTGAACAAGTTGCGGGCAAACCTGGAGAATATTGGTGGGACTACAAACCCTATTTTTTAAATAATAATAATAATATTAATAATAATAGCATTTTTATAGTGTTTATTTAGAGACTGTATTATTATAAGTATATATAAATATTTCTTATAATTGCGTATCTATATATAAATGTAATGTATACATATTTTTGTGGGATAATTATGTCGGCAGGATTTTAAATAAAAATGCCAGTGTTAGAGTTTTTAAATGGTTTTTGTATTTGGCCTAATATGATGTTGACTGTTCGGAGATTTATTGGTAACTGGCTAAGTATTATGGATCTTATTGGTAATGTTGCTAACATAGAGTCTTTAAATTATGATGACTGTTGAAAAAATTATGACTGTCTTGTTGCTAACAAGACAGTCATAGAGACCGGTTGCTAGTAAAAGAGATCGTTGGTCGTATTGGCCAGATGGTTTGTGACCTCCTTGGGGTAAAAATAATCTCTAAAGTGAAATCTAAAAGTACGTGACTATTTGTAAATATAAAACTTGTAAAATAACTTAGGTTGAAAAATAAATGGAATTGTAAAAATACTTTTAAATATTAAAACAAAAGAAAATAAATGATAGAAAATGTCTATTAGATGGGTCATAAACCAACTGCGACCACATTTTTTTTTCAAACGTAAAAAAACATTTATTCTGCGCCAATCTATTAAGAATTATTACTAAATAATAACTGATTAAGAAATTTTATGAAATTTTAATTAGTTAAACAATAATCAAAGATATTCTAACCCACTTGTCCGTATTTGCAACAATAAACTGGAAAAGTCCGGTTTTGAAACGTAAATACACTTGATTTAGTGATACTTGCAATATTATGAATGATATAAACAAAAATTTATACCATTTATTTATTTAATATATAAATAATTATAATAATATTATTAATAATAATAATTACTCCTTCCCCACCTCGAGGTTACTGACAGCCACTAAGCCGGACATAACCCTCCTGGATATCGAGACCAAACAGATGTTTGTGATCGAATTCTCAAGTCCAGCTGAGAAGAATATCTCTCTCAAGGACGAGGAAAAGAGGTCCAAGTATATGGACCTCTTGTCCGAGCTTAGAAAGCTATATCCCGGGTATAAAGTTAAGCTTGTAGTCCTGATAGTTGGTGTTTTGGGTGGCATGAAAGCCTCCTATCGAAGGGAAATCGAGTCCATTCCCGTCTGCAGATCTTCTGCCAACTCTTTGATCTGCAGGATGCAGAAAGCAGTGCTGCTCGGGTCGCTCCGCATTGTGCGGGCACTGGATCTGGCGTAATTTCCGCGGCTGCATATCGCCAGGGTTTGGGATGCAGTCGTGTGTATTTAGCTCCACTAGTCTCTAGTATGACGCGGCTCAAAAGGTTGCTGAAGTTTGAGATTAGTGGACGCTTGTCAAGACCTGACAAACCCCAAAATAATAATAATAATAAAAAGGCGCGGCTCAAAAGGTTGCTGAAGTTTGCGATTAGTGGACGCTTGTCAAGACCTGACAAACCCCATAAATAATAATAATAATAATATATTATTATTATTATTAGAATATGAAAGTAAATTTTAAAATGGAATAAAAAATGATAGTTGCTATCGCAAATCTTTAAAATTAAAAATAAACTTAAATGATTTTTAAACATAACAGTGTAAGATAATTAAAAAAATACATTAAATCATTTTTTTTTTAATGATAATGATCAAGTTGTTATTGAACGGGAGGAACTTCTTCCAAAAAATCGCTTCTTGCTTCACTATCATCTTCATTTTCAACTTCTTCTTGCAAAACATTGCAGTTAAGAATGTTCTTAAAAACGTGAGTGTCGGCAAGGTTGGCCATTCCTTTCCAAAATGAACAGTTAGCGGCATTTCAACATCTTTCTTCTTTGCGTCTTTCACTGGAACTCCAAGTGGTAATTCTGCTGGTGTTAGCTGAGATATTTTTCTTCCTCTTTTTGTTATAGACAAAGCATTTGATGTTGAAGTTCGATAGTTTAATTCTCCCAAAACGTTTATATTGTTTTTCGACGTGCGTTTTAGTATAAGTCGCTTTATTTTTGAAATATTATAATGTAGAGAGCTCGGTGTTTTTATAAAAACCTCTGCTGCTGCTTTCCAATTTTGTACGGTCCAGTCTTTTCCTAGTAAGAATAACGTAGCCTGTTCTTGAAATACGGTGTAATATTCTTCAGGCAAAATTATTGTATCCATTCTTCTAAGCTTTTTCTTAATGATACCAAAGACTCGATCAGGGGGAATATATGAGTGTCCCGTGACAGGAAATATAATTTGAAGTTCCTTGATGTTCATAGGCGATTCTCTTAGCCATTTAGCGCACATTGCTAGTAAAATACAATTTTTGTTTTGGCCTGGGCATCCATCTGATACTAGATGAACAATTTCAATATTTGCAGTAATAGAAGATGACGTGGTTATACTATACTATTTGATTGACTGGAGATAATGCGTATGGACAAGTCCGATTTTGCAATAGCAACGCTCCGGACAAGACCGATTTTGAAACCAAACCTGATTTTCTACCACGGTTTTAATAGGGATTGGTTGTTTTTGCAAGTCAAATATCATAAGCACTTGATAGAGCAGTCCTTCAGTAACAAAAAGTATATCTCAGATTATTTTCACCCGAAATGTGACACGTCCGGTTTTGATTCTACATGTCTCATTTGCAAAGAAAAAAAATGTATTGGGATGTATATTTTGTTCTGTGTTAATAAAGGCATTTATTATTATTTAGAGACTGTAGGTGCCTTTCTGTGTACGCTACAAAATTGACGTAATACTGACCATATTACTCCTGGATGTACAGATTGAAAATATGGTCGTGAAACCTGGTAACAGGAGACTTAGGCTCACGTCGGGCTGCCGTGCCAATGATGATGATGAACCTTATCTTTAAGTTTGATATTCAGTATTGGTCTTTCCATTTTGAAACTGGAGAATGTGATATTCCCTGTAAGGACCAAAATTTTTACCAACCTATGGATATTCATCGATATATCTCTATCGCCTAGCTGTCTTAAAAGGAAATTAACTACCCTGGATAGACTGCCTCACGTGCACAGCTTATTATATTTGCGTTAAGCTGAATATCTTCTTTTGGACCATTTTTGTTTTTAAATAATTAATTTCTAAAAAAAGTGTGTGACGTAAAATACATGTGATCAATATAACATCAACGTTTATCTTAAAGGTTGACCTTGATGGACGAAGTTTATTTAAAAAATAATAATAATAATTAATACTTCCGTTAGTAAATATGCCACATCCGAATTTAAAATAAATTTCATCCTTGTCTACAAAATGTTACTTGGAAAGTTTATTTATTGAACTCTGAAAGGTCAGACCTATCAACTTCAATATCAACAAACAATATTTATAGCTTATTTTGCATAAATGTCAGCTCTTTATAAGCCGTCAAACACAGAACCGCTGTTTTAACAAATCTCAAGTGTTCTAAATATATTCATTCCTGTTAATTAAACGTGCGTGGGTAGCTTTGAGATTATTGGAATTAAAATAAATTTAAATTATGCTTACACAGGAAAAAAATATTTTGTCATATTCACACTGCACATATTTCCTCTTATATGCCAATAGTTCCCAAACCCTGGGTCGCAAAAGAATTTTAGAGAGTTGCAGACTCAAATTTGATATTTGCAGAAATTGGTTTCCTTTTGCTCATCAGTTTCCTCGAAATCATTTTTCTCTGTTTGTTAGGTTTCTCTAAATCTTCTTTTTTGGCTTATTAGGTTTCTCCAAAAGCTTTCTTGTCCATCAAGTTTATTAAAATATTTTTTGTTTCTCGAAATTCTTTTTTCAGTCGGTCGCGAGTTATAAAGTTTGGGAACCACTATTCTATAGTCCGAAGGTGAGTTTGCAGTACAGAACATATGGAGTAGTTTGTTTTGATACTCTCTAATGGGTTTACACAATGACGCTATCCTTTTCTTGCTTGTCGACGTTGCCATATCTAAAACACGCTGATCTGTGAAAACGCAGTGTTCTACAAATGGTCATTTGTTTTTGTTGAGTGTTATTTTGAGTTTTATAAGAGTTGATTTTTGTAAATGCTACGAGTTTTTCACATTATTATAATTGACACATTTGACACTGTTACAACTTTTGGTAACACCGCTCTCATTTGCCATAAGAGCAATACTGCATTCTCACCTTTGAACGGATTATATACATTTTCCTTGTAGAGGCTGGATGCTCACATTTTGGAAACTGAGGCTTGATGAATATCTCCAGAATATCTAAACCATTCGCGTAGATTTCTTATCCATTATGTTTTCCTTCGTCGTTCATTTCGCTTGTCCAAGATCTTCCATTGTATGATAAGTTAGTATAGATAGGAGTTAATATCTTTTTCCTCCTATGATTTGCCCAAGATACTTCAGCTTTCTTTTCTTAACCATAAAATTGTGATCTTCTATCTATGAGATGATCAGTATATACCAATAAACCTAAATTTCAAAAATATACAGTTCCTCAATGTGTTTTAATGTGTTTAATCTGTTTACATTACATACAAAAGAAAAGAAAATATGTAATACTGTACAATTACTATACGATATTAATTAGGGCCTCAGTTTATTATAATCTGCATTCTTATAAACCCAACTCTTGCCATCAGTATTCCTGTTCGTATTTCCTGTCGATAATCCAAACTATTTTTTTACCCATTGATATTTGTAATAAGAGATTGCAACTTTGTAGTTATCAATTAAAATTAAAACATTGGTGTGCTAAAAAGTTAGATTTAGTTATGGTTTGCGGAAATTCATACGAAGGCCTTATTTTTCCGAGTTAATTATTTGTAGTAAGAGATTGCAACTTTGTAGTTATCAATTTAAATTTAAAAAATTGCTGCTAAAATGTCAGATGTTTTGCAGAAGTTCATATGAAGGCCTTATTCTTTACCAGATAAGATGGAGCCACTTCTCTCTAACTGGGTTCTAAAATGGTTTCAATTTGTTTGTACCACTCTGAGGTAACATTCATGGGCCCAGGCAGAATTTCTTGCAGGTGGGTGCATCCAAAACATGATGCACTAAAAAAAGAGTTTCTTTCAAGTTCAGAATCACATTTTTGTTACCATTGATGCTATTGTTTGCTATACTTTTAATAAATTCCAATTGCAGATTTGTCAGTATACTTAAAGAATCTCGATTGACAATTGCAAATTTCTTAATAGTTAACAAGTATTTATTAAATGAGTACCGATGGCTTCTTCTAATAAATAATTTGTAAACGAATACACTATTTATAATCCAAATGAATACAGTTCTTAAGATTACTGTTATTTTGTAAGTACAATGTGACGAATGAATTTAGTAAGCAACCAAGACGACTAAAATTTTTCTAAAATGGATTCCCAAAGTTCTATTACAAATGTTAATTAATATTTATATATCGTGTTTCTATTTACCTGAGAAAATTGTATTTAATATTACATGACGTTTCTTCCTGTGGATATTTCTCCTTATCCACTTATTTCAGGAAATCAGGAAAGTGCAAGTGTTCCTCTTTGCACTCCCCTCGCATCGCCATGGTTACATACTTTTAGTTACCGCGTTCGGCTTCAAAAAATAATGACCTAAGCCCTTAACGAACCCTTGCGAATTTTTTTGGATACCAGAATAAAGTTTAAGGAAATTCTTTGCATTCTGTAACTGAATTTAAGATGAGAATTCGCAACGAAATCAACGTCATTCCAGCGGTCTTAATGCGCACAATGCGGTATATGATGCGTCGACTTCAAGAGTGACCATAGCGAGACGGTCAATATTTGGACAAAGTAATTTTTAATACGTAAATTTCCATGTTTGTCTTTATATTGATATCAATAAACCTTTTTTCTTTAAATTTATACAGTTAATATTTTTCAAAACTGTCCAGAACTATCCGAAGTTGGCGATCTTGTGTGTTGTCCACCAAATCTACAATGTCAAAAGCTTTTTTGATGTTGCTAATATACGTTTCACTAAAAATATAATTGTACATGCTGTCTCTTCACTTAATGATTTTCAAAATATTGCCTCCGAATAAAAAGTAAACAACAACAAAGATAATAAATGTCGATAACAGATAATCCTATAAATACCGAAAATCACATACGTAATATTGTAAGCGGCATGTATTTTGTAAGGAAAGTAATTATCAGAAATAAAATTTTATAACTAAATTCAATATAATGATCCAATTAGAGTAAATATGAAATAATCTATTAAAAATCTATTTGATAGAAAGGAAAAGACATGTTAGTTAGTATAACTTGAAATATTAATATCATGAACAGAAAAAGTCAGTCGTAAATTCTACGAGGGACATTCAATAATTAAAGCTATAAATTGATGCAAAAAAAAAAAAAAAAAACGGTTTGTAGGAGGAGATTGGTACTTTCATGACTTTCGCATCACTGGGATGAGCTGAGAACACCTGACGGATAAAAATTGTTTTGTTTATAACCTCAAAATTGTATTTAACGATGGCGTGTCCGCTTGAAGTTTCCACATTAGTTGAACAACGTTCAGTGATCCGGTTTTTGCTTTCTGAAGGTGAAAAACCGGCTAAAGTCTTTTCTCGAATGATTTTACTGTATGGTGAAAGTTGTATGAAAGTTGTATAAGATCGCGGAAATTTAGCGGGTAGAACAATTACATTATTGAGACTTACTCAAATATTTGAGTAAGTCTCTTTTCTATTATATAATGTATTGTAACACATTGTTTCACATATTTAAGTATAAATTTTCACTGACTGTTTTGTTTTTCTTCTCTCTTCAGAAGAAACTGATAAAGATAATAATTTATCGAAACCGGTCTTTTTCAATTTTTGTTTTTTATTAATTGACCTAAAAATCCTGATAATTCTAATACGTAATTAATATCAAGGTCGATAATCAAATAATTAGAAGTAAAATAAAAATGCAATCCCATATATATGTGATGCAATGTATAGCCAATGACATAGAAAAAATGATATTTTAAAACTTATGAGAGGCAATTGGTTTCCGGAGACGGTAGTCGGACGATTTGGTATTCAGTGTTTTAATTGGTGAACTCGTTTAAAAAGGCCTGTTACGTGTTTGAGTGATTGTAAATTTGTTTCTTAATATTAGCTGTTATAATTATAATTATAAGTAAGTGTATAAACTATATAAATATTAAAACGTAATAGTTAGCTAAAGTAGGTTATTTAAAATGAGGATTTTAAGTCATACAACCAGCTAGCGAACAGGGAGAGTTCATATCCGACACCGCTCGCGGATTATGAACTAAATATGGCATAAAAATATAGCATTACATTCTGACATATGTACAAATTTGTTTCTTAAATGCTTCCACTATTCTATCTTGTAAGTTTTTTTTTTTATGTGGGAGTACTCGAATTGTAGGAATGTACAGAGTAAGTACAATTGAAGTATATTAATATCATATTCAAAATTAATCAGTCAATCGTTACTTTCATTCTTATATAAGAACTACTTTTCTACGGTTATCTGTACGATAATTTCTTATTAGAATATAAGTTTGTGATAAAATCTTGACAATAATATAACTGTCGACAAAATAGTATCAAATGAGATAAAATAAAATTAGCGAAACTTACTGCGTATTTGTTTTATATATTTATGACTTTCTGTTTAGGTTATTTTATCGCATTAACAAGTCGTTTAGGAGGTCTTGTAGACGCCAAATCGGACTTTTTTTAAAATTCCTGTGTTACATATTAGCAGTTAATAATCTTAATAAAATGTAATTAATGGAATCTATTAACAGTTTCATTTCATCTTAAGGATTAATGCATTTAAGGTTGACCGATCCAACAGGGCGGATGTAACTTAATTGCTTATTCATTTGAGATAAGGTCTTTATCTAACTGGAAATCTGGCAAATTTTAATTAATGACCTCTATTAATTTCGTGCGATATCCGGTCTTGAAACTAGAGCAATCAACATGATCTGGAGCGACAGGACCGCACACATCACTAATACACACACGTACATTCATTACATCTGCCGAGGTATTATTGAGCTTGATGTAGACAACGCATAGGCTTCTGACTTTTACACTGGAAACTATATTGTGTCGAGAAAAGTTGGCAAAAAATAACTATGTGTAAAAGAACCAAATGACAAATAAGTTATTTTTTACGTCTTAAGTCCGGTTGCTAAAGAACATTAAATGTTTCAACTCGAGTTCTCTAACTCAATTTTTTTTTCATTTTTATTTATTTTACATCGATCTATTTCTGCGACGAGGCTAATCGCCGATGCCAGGGGGCGAGCTTCTACACCTGGATGAGGGGTGAATAATTGTGAAAATGGGACTAATGTAAACATTCTATTCTCGCCCGAATAATATCACCAACGGAGTCTCGAACTAACAACCTCACAGTTCAGACTTTTGTTACAAGTCAAAACTGTGATTTAACGAGCTCGGCCGCTCCGTTGGACTAACTGAAGTTAAAACGATATATTTTTGTCTGTTGTTTTGAATTGAAGTACGCTTAACTCGAGTTAAAACAGTGGTGGGATTACGATGAATCAAATTGTATTCTAGCGTTGCCAATAGAGTAATTCTATTGGCATTCTATTGCCAAGTAACCAAGTTACTTTTTTTTTTTGTCAACTATAGAATAGAATTCTATTACTCGTAATCCCACCACATGATTGATATTTATAGTAATTTTCATCTATCTCAGGCGTCATTCATAAGTAATATTTTCCCATTCAATTCCTATATCTCATCTCTGGGGCAAAGCACATTAACAAAGGGTTGTCATCTTGATCTGCTAGACGACAGGGTTTTGATTTGGTTCCAGGGCTGGGATTACGATCAAAAAAATTCTATTCTATCATTGCTAATCAGGCGATCTTATTGGTGGTTGCCAATTAACATTTGTCAACTATCGAATACAATTTTAGTACTCGTAATCAAGAGAGGATTTATGATCTTGCCGCCCCTAGACTATAGTTACTCTGCCACCCTAGCTAATTTATTATTTGTATTTTGTATTGTATTTTACAATATTCGCCGCCCCCCAACATTTGCCGCCCTTAACTTTAGCCTACTTAGCCTATGCGTAAATCTACTCTTCCTCGTAATCCCACCACCGGGTTTACCAAATTTTTTCAGTTTATGGAGGACTATTCTTCGCAATATATTAGCAGGGCGACTTCTGCGTTGGTTCCCTTACAGATAAAATTTCAAGGCCATCCTAGTGGCATCAATTGGATCTCTCCACGAAATATGGAAATACATCTCCTCTTGCTAGTTCTTGTTTGCTTATGATTTCGAGCCGATTGGTCTGAATAATTATAAGTATATATACACTTGTAAATAAAAAACATGAGAACTATTGCAGCTCCAAGAAATTCTTTACAAACCTTGCTCAGCAACGTTGGGACCAGTATTTGATGTTGCTGAACGTTGTACAAATTAGGTTTTTAGCTACATTGATTTTCAAAAGAAAAAAAAAAGTATTTTGACACCATATATTTGTATAGTTCCATCAATCCTAGTTGGAGCATAGGGCTTCTACAAATCGCTTTTATTGGACTCTGTTGGCTGAAAGTCCTTTTACTTCAGACCACGTCCTATTTTCCGTGTTAATTTCGTCTCTGATACTTCTTCTCCAGGTAAATTTCGGGCGACCGATTTTACGCTTCCCCTGTGGATTCCAATCTAGCGCCATTCTTCCTAGATTGCTTAGCTCTCTTCTTAGTACATGGCCAATCCAGTTCCACTTGCGCCTCCTGATTTCTCTGTCTATTGAAATTTGGTTGCAGCTTATTAACAGCTCTTGATTAGGGACCCTGTTCGTCCATCTTATTTTAAGAATCCTACGCATATATTTGTTGACGAATACTTGCAGTTTGGTGATTGACTGTGTAACCATCCACATCTTACATCCGTATAGCATTACGGATTTTACGTTGGTTGCAAATATACGTAGTTTTGTGTTCCTGATAATATTTTGACACCATGCCTATCCTAAATGTGCCTAAAAATGTAACTTTCGAGATACCTATGAAATCCCATAAATAAAATAATATATTCCCTACGCCTAGATAAGCGGATAAGGGCAAAGAAGATAAGTTCTCGGTTTTTAGACCGCCGTACATAGATATTGAAGCCATGTGGTCAGCGTGACGTTTCTACCGGTCTTATTATCCTAGTATAAATAGATACTCATTTAAGTACTAAATACTTGTGGCTGAGTCAACCCTAGAGCTGACTATGTTTACTGAGAATGAGATTTTTAGTTTTGAGGTTAAATATTCTTAAGAAATATTTACAACCTAAATACAATATAATGGTTGTTGGTTTTAATGTATGGCTATAAAGTTAACATCTCTTTTATTTATGTACAGAAAATGAAACTAAAACTAAAAATATATAAAGAGTATTAAAACTTAATCTACCCTGAATAAGAGGATAAAGACCCTCTTAAATTAATTCCGAACAATACACGTGAGCAGCCTTCCGGTAACCGTCTAATCTGGTCTTTAGAAAATATACATGGTCCGCTTTTGCACGCATGATACTCTACCATCCGTGATCAATTAAAGTTTGATTAATCGACAGTACGGTAAGCGCGCGCACCTGAGCTTTAAGTGGATTGTCGTGTCTGGTAATGAAGCCTGATGGACACAGCGTCCATTAGATCCAGAATATCGCGCTGCGTCAGAGCATATCCTTCCACTGGATGGTACTGGATATGCGTACTGCTTCTATACAACACTGTTTACTGAATCTGATCTCAGAGTGGGTTTTGATGTTTACGCTGTTTCGAAGCTTTAATTGTTGAGGGATGAGGAGCTTTGATTTTTTAAATGGATTTTGAGAAAATTGGGGTGGATTTTATTACTGTATTGAGGGGAAAATATAATTTTGTTATGTGTTTTATGAATTTTCTCTTGCTAAACAATATGCAGACCTCATAAAGCTATTATCGTGTGATTGATTTAAATATCTTGAATGCACTATCTCAAAAAATTTATCGACGGAACAAGAAATAAAAAGCCGACTGGGACAAACAAGAACATGTATTAAGCAGCTAAACCAAGTCCTCAGTAACAAAATACTCTCAAAAAAGACTAAAACTATGATGTATAAAACCATAATACGATAAACATAAAAGTTAGCCCTTTTATGTTAATACGAAAACTAAGAAAGATTTTTTTTTTGAAAACTATTTTATTGCTTTTCAAAAGATTTGCCTGTAATATTTATACACTTTTGCATGCGTTCAAACCAATTCTCGAAACATTTTTTCCACTCCAGCTGGTATCTCAAAAACATAGTTTTCGAAGACTTCAACAGTTCTAGAGGTGATGAAAATCGCTGTACACGAATTTTTTGTTTCACATTGGGGAACAAAAAAAAAAGTCGTTAGGGGATAAATCAGGTGAATACGGGCAATGAGACATTAATTCGATGTTTTTCTACTTCAATTAATCAATTGTTTGATGAAGAATGATGCGACGTTTTTGGTCGTTTATCCTTATTTTGTCAATGATTTCTGGCAAACAAATTGTTGTATACCATTCAGCATTAACTGTTCTTTGATCCTCTAAAGAAATGATTGCAACATGTCGGGTACAACCGAAGAAACAATCAATTTCTTGGAAGTGCTTCGTGAACGAACAACTTTTGTAGGTTTCGGTTCATCTTGGAAGACCCAAACAGTGGATTGTTGCTTAGTATCCGGTTCATATGAATAAATCCAATTTTCGTCACCTGTAACGATGTTGTATACGGATTTTTCATTCCCTTACACCAATCAACACGAGTGGTTTTTTGAGCTTCGGTCAAATTATGCGGAAACCATCGGGAACAGATCTTTTTCAGAGCTAAATGTTCATGCAGAATCGAATGTATTGCAGTCTACGATATGCCAAAAGATGCCTCTATCTCATGGTAATTCACATGCCGATCTTCTTCAATCATTTTGTACGCAGCATCGATGTTTTTTTGAGTCACAACCGATTTTGGCCGACCTTCACGAGATTCATCACTGACAAACTTACGACCACGACGAAATTCTGCAAACCAATTGTAAACAGTCTTTTCTGATGGTGCTTCACTACCAAAAGTTGAACGAAGCGAATTTATACATTGTTTTTGAGTTAGGCCCTTTCTAAATTGGTAAAAAATTGGTCAATTTATAAGCTGCCACTGATTTTACAATAACAAATGTGAAATTATACGAATATAGTAATGACACATTTCAATATTTTGATATTCTGAACCCATAAGTCTCTATTCAATATTATATTAAAATCGTATATAACGGAATTATTTTTATTTGTATAATATATTTTTAAACATTGTAATAAGGTTTTATAATAAAATAAAGATTGATATGTAGTTATACCAAACAAAATAATACGTTTAATAACTGCACAAGATTGCGAAAAATGGAGGGTATTTATAAAGAAACGAGGTATCTCAATGATTGATCACAAAAAACTGATTGATGATATGAAGGAAGAAGAAAAACTAATGTGTGTTTCGCAGTAAATTTGTACATGCATTCTTTAGTAAGTTTTCTTGCGTACCGTCTCCATTTTATTTCTTCGCGCTTTATAATCGTTTTTAATTGCTATTTATTATTTCTTTTACTTTTGGCGAAACGCGAAAAATACCATTCAACCTTTTTCTTTCGTGTAAAAGTAAAAACCTCTTAAAATTAAATCTAAATTCAAAATATTATATTTCTCTTTCTAAACGGTTAAAAGATAAAGTAATTACCTGAAAAGAGAGCTTTGCTTCATGTAATCGGATTGTAGGATTTTAGAATTTAAATTTTCTTAAAAATACCTTGAAAACAAAATTGATTTGCTAATTAACATACCTAAATAAAACTTAATTGTGTAAAACGATTTAACAGAATGAGACAAAATGCAAAAAGCAATTAGTCAAGGATTTAACTAAAATACGAATCATTCAGATACTGAAGACGTCAAAGGCTTTCATAAAATTCTATAGAATTTATTTAAAATACTCCCTATCATTCACAACAATTTAGTTGCCGATTGATCGATTGAGAACCGATAAAATATGTATATTTCACACAGCTCTATGTGAACTATCAATAACGTATTTGAACTACTTGTACCTACGTATGTCCGTAGTTTTTATCTTCGTTTGTTATGTATATTTGAATATATTCACATAAACGTAAGTGTGTTTTTATATGTAAGACACTATCCGTGGTGAGGGAAGAGTGACTAAAAGAGAGCAATATTTCCTCCTCTTCACCCGATGGAATGACATCGCTTAATTTTCATATCCTTCTGGGTTGAACCTATGGTTGCCAGACGTTCCAGTTTGATCGGGACTGTCCCGACTTCAACAGATAAATTCAGAGTCCCGCATTGCCTAAGTAAATTCCGATTGAACAAAAGTTGTAAGTAGAAAAATAATTAATTAATTTTTATATTTAACTAGCTGGTGTACCCGTTCTTCGCTACGGCATTTAATTACTTTAAATTCAAGAAAGTAGAACATAACGTTCACAACCTTAAAGTAATTTGTTCCTCTAAGAGGCTGTTAAAAGTTGAATTGAAGAACACCCGTTCCACCTTACAGGATAATGGCTACAGTCATAAAATTATGACTGATGCTATCAATCATAAGAAAAATGATGCACCTAGAACTAACGAAGTGAGATATGTCTCTATGCCCTATTATAAAGCAGTATCTGAAAAAATTGGTAAGATATTAAATAAGTATAAAATCCAAGTAGCCTTCAAATCCTGCTCGACTTTAAGATCTATCCTATCATGTAGGAAACCCAAATCTGTCCTAGACAAAAACTGTGTCTACTCTATTCCCTGCCTGTGCGGGAAACAATAAATTGGCAAGACTTACAGACCTTTGCATCTGAGGGTCAACGAGCATAAGAAAAAAGTTCAGCAGGGCAAAATTTACAGTTTCAAACTGGCTGAACATGCTCGGGAAAATGAACACCATTTCCAATGGGCAGATGCTAAACCCTTAATATATGAGGAAAACAAGTTCAAAAGAAAATTGAAAGATCGAAAACTCTGGAGATGCTGTCAGACAAGCTTCCATAGAATTTGCTCAACTCTGGCTTTCCATTATTCAAAACATTCTTTCTAATCCTCAAGTCACTAATCCGGTAACAAACAACTCATTACCACACAATAATGTGACAAACAACCTTAATCCGGTCGTTAATCCTCCACAGGTAGTCCCGTATCTACCTATAGCTGATCCCAACCACCCAACCAATATCAACACACCTATAACATGGTCCCACTCTTACAATACTCGGTATAAAAACTTGAAGTAAATTCTGTTTTCCCACCTTTAAATATAAGGAGGGAATGCCAAGGAACCGGAAAAAAATTCTACTTCAGATTTTTAACGGATAAACACAGTTTGAGGAACTTAGAGGTCGGCAAAACAATTTTTGGAATGATGCCTGTCTGTCCTTTGTGGAACATCGTGGAGAGACGAGCAGTCAAATAGAAGAGTACCTAAGGTTTTTGAAAACCTTAATGACGCTCTGTACTTATGGACCGTATATTATTCTAAAAATGACTTCATTATTAATTTTTGAACTTTTATTTTAATTTTCAACGTAAAGAGTTTAAAAGAACGATAAACATTTAGCATAAAACAAATACAAATAATTTTAAACAAGTCTTTTCAGAATTCTTTTAATTTCATTGTTTTCATATCTAGAAATAAATCCGAATGATAAAGTATCATCCACAAAGAAGATCAGAGACGTGGAAGAGAGGGAAGAGGAGAGAGAGGGAGAGTCGGGAAACTCTGTGTATGATAAAATCAGTGAGCCTGCAGCGGATAGTTCATAAAGACAATTATGCTATTCCGAGTTTCATAACATAGAAGCTATTTAGATAAGTTTAAACTGATACCGACCTCGACCTAAGCATTTTTACATCTCAAGAGATCAGCTCTTTTACTGCCATCCTTTACTAGTGCAAGGTTTCTAATAAATATCTAGGAAAATAAATAAAACAAGTTTATGCACGAGATATTTGAATTTTCTCTTTCTTCTTGTGTTGTAAAATAAAATCAAAGTTAAAGATTAAAGAATAGGGGCCTATTTTTTTTTTTTCAATTTCCCTTGAATTAACAAAATCAAAAAAGGGTAGTAAGAAAAGTTTTAATATGCACAAGAGTTACTCATACATCTAATTTTTTTCTGAACGTACTCGCCACCAACATTAACGCATTTGTAGTAACGGCAAACCAGGTTTTGTATACCCTCCTCATACCATGTTGCAGAACAACTTTTGTGGGTTTCGGATCATCTTGGAAAACCCAAAGAGTGAATTGTTTCTTAGTTTCTGGTTCATATGAATAATGCAAGTTTCGTTACCTGTAACGATGTTGTATACGGATTTTGCATCAGCTGTGAAGCGCTGTGATTCCCCGAATACGAGAAAAAATCACACAGCCGAAAGTTGTTATTGATAGATGCCACAGAAAAAAAAAAAAAATAGTGTAACATTCACTAAATGTATCCCTCATTAAAATATATACATTTGAAACATTATAGGAGTATCTAATATGTAAACATAGCGTGGTAGCGGACAGCACCAGATAAAGAAAATTACATTTTGACTGATGTATCTCGTTCATTCCGTCATTTTGCGTGGTCCATCATTATAGAACCAGCCCTTTTTGACCATCGCGTCAATATAATTTTTTCTTGTCAATCTCGCACATGGCCTCCGCCTTCGCTGGCACATGACCTCGCAAATCCCATCTTGTGTGGAACATATCAATGTTGTTTGCAATCGTCTTTTACGATGAAGTTTTGCCTGATTTATGTGCGGAATCTTATAGGAATTCTTTCCCGTTGCTAACATGGTTGCTTTTAGACAAATTTGCAATGTTAGAAAAACATTATCAAATATTTGTATGTCTAATGCATTAAATGCATTTTTTTACGCATTCAATCAGTTCGTCGATTGTATTCGGTGAATCTCTATGTTGTAAGGATTGTATAGAATTGAAAAAGCCAAGATCCAAAACATGAACATTTGGTTTGATCAAAATTTGCCATTTTGTTAGAACAGCGGGTGTCACTATAATTTGTTTAAAAAAACCGTTTTTTTTTTTTCTGTGAATTACTTTCGACATATGCAAAACTATTTGCGCGCCATTGGTTTAGTAGTTGTCTAGCAACCACTTATTTAGAAATAAAAACAAAAAAAGATCAAGATAATATTACTTTCATTAATCCCACATTTTTTATAAGATATATTTTTTTTTCCTTTTATTTGTTGGCTTTAGTGCTTTGGCTATTAATATACAACTAGATTTTGTATGAATAAGTTCCGATTGCAAAAATGAATTGGGCATTCAAACAATACCTGGTTCGAATCGCTGACAGACCACTTATCACATGGCCAGAAAAGAGACGAAACCATATTAATTCTATGCCGACGCTATGGAGAGAAGGTGTGATTAAATCTAAGCCGGATAAAAGTCCATATAAAAGATCTGCTTTTGTGAAAAGAAAACCAAAACTTTATAGGAAGAAGAGGTTGAATTTGACCATAGTATGATCCTTTGAACTGTAGAGAATCTATGTATTCTTATTGCCATGGTTGTATATGAAAGATTTGAAGATTGACATAATCTAATAACTGTTTAGAGAATTATTTAAGAGGGAGCCATTTACAGCTGCTTCTTTGGCTAGAAGATCGACTTCGATGTTGAACTCAAAATCTGAGTGGCCTTTAATTTTACCGCTGATCGTAAGATCGTTAAGGTATTTAATAACATCATAAATTAATGAATAGTTCTTTTTCTCAAATCCAGGGCAACTCAATTTTTGGACGGCGCTTTTACAATCAGAAAAAGATACAAATTCATTATGAAAGTGATTCTTTGAGTATTCTAAACTCAACTTTAATGCCACCATTTCAAGATAATATTTCTTTCGTTAATCCCACATTTTTTAGAATAATTTACCATATTTTCGGACGTAGGGAGCATTTAATATTTTGAATTTTGTATTTTGCATTGTATTTTGTAACTTGTTCTTATTCTTACTTATTTTTATAATCTGACTGTCTAAAAACACGCATTGCGGTGCTAAATATTTTAGTGTCTTACATGGAGTTTTAGCTTTCATATATTTTTAAGACTTTTATGCAGCTGGATATTAATATATTAGAATTTGCAGGATTACCCAAAAAAGTTCCCCGACCACTGTTCTACATGATCTTTCGATTTGATTTAATTCAATACAAAATGAATAATTTATAAATTATCAAAATTAAAATCAGTTTGGTCGTACGTATTTAAAATAACCGTAATGCAAAATTGAAAAAATAGCTGGTCATTTCCATTGGCGCGTTAAAAATAAAGAGAAACGTGATTCAAAGTAGAATATTTTAACGTTCATTTCCACATAGTTAAACTTTATAAAAAGTATTCATATTCACATTTTAATTAAAATCAAAAAGAAAAACAAAACCCACTGCCATTTTGGTTTTGTTACGTTCAAAGTTTTTCAACCTTTTTTTTGTCGAAATATTAATCAGACTTTAAAAAGATTTCCATGATGTTGCAGGTCTCATAAAGTATTCCGGTTTTAAAAGTTTTGCATAACACTGAACAAGTTGTGCCTTTATATGACGAAGTGTAGTTACAGTATAGAGTTACTGGGATATAAAGTGGAAATGTTCTTCTCTACATCTTTATAACAGATTTTACAAAGTTCATTGTTAAATCTACACACTTAGATTATATTTACCTACTAACTGCTCCGCCCAGCTACGCTTGGGGTCAATTGACCTACATTTTTTTGGTACAACTCTTACAATATACCTACTCATAATTAGATGACTGGAGAGAAGACAATACTATAAACATGTGAAAGGCCAGGATTAAATTGAACAGGATTACTTATCTCAGAACCTCCTTTTAACATTATTTTTATTTTCATTATTGGGCATCAGCAGGTAATGGTTGTTACTAGAACTGACACGCGAAAACGCTACATATAATTGCCATGTGAGAAGAATGGACTCCGCAAATCAACGCCAATTATCTTCTGGGTTTGACCTTCGGACTTATTGATAGGCACCGTAAAATAAAGCCTGACAGGAAATTTGAGACGTTTGAACTGAAATGGTAAAATTGTGGGAATCATTGCTATTCTAGGGATTACCACCATTTTGTATCGCAACGCTTATCTTTCTATCAGACTATCCTGGCGAAAAAAATAGTTACGGCACTGCCAATGACGACTAAAAGAACGTATGGTTCAATTAAGAAGACTATCAAAATGAAGCGATGTTAGTGCTGAGATTTGGAAAGAAATATCGCTCTGTTTCAGTCGATCTTTCCATTACCATGGTAGAAGTGGTGTATATAAAAAATACACTTACATTTATGTGAATATCTTCAAATATAACTGACGAAGATAAAAACTATGGACGTACATTTGTACGAGTAGTGCAAATACGTTATTGATTGTTACCACGGTGGAGGTGGTGTATATAGAAAATACACTTACTTTTATGTGAATATCTTCAAATATAACTGACGAAGATAAAAACTACTGACGAACATTGGTACGAGTAGTGCAAATACGTTATTGGTTGTTTACATAAAAATGGGTGAAATAGATATATATTTGTTTATGGGTTCATAATCGATACAGATCTGAACTCTCAGAGAATATACCAACATGTTAGGCAATCGAAATATCAATAGGCAATAAAACTTCGATAATATAAAGGGTACATCTATTAGGTCTTGACACAAACTTTTGTTTACAGCAGCGTCCAGACAAAACGCGTTCATGATTGTCTTATTTGGACGATAAACTGCGATAAACGCGCCGTTTGGCGCAACTCTACGCTCGAATGAACTCGATCCGCCGCTCATACTAATAACCAAGATAGATACCGTTGTTTACATAAAAATGCGTCTCCAACATTATTGAACGAAAATACACGAAGACCATATGAAACTTATAGCCGAAGTTACCTTCCTTTCATGTTTGTTTATAGTTGGTAGGTATGGGATTCGGACCAGTCAGAAAATAAAACAAAATTTATTAACTTCGCTAACGTTTCGATTTAATTTAAATCTTCATCAGAGCTACAAAGATATATGGAATTAATAACACAATAAGATTACATGTATGAGGTATAATAATGTTCAAATTCAACTGGTCAAGTAGTTTTAATCTTTAACTTATTGATACGTTTTTACTTTTTAATAATTATTTTGTATTGTATTTTAAATTCCGATAGTTTAGTTTCTTGTTTATACTACTTGACCAGTTGAATTTAAACATTATTATATCTTATACATGTAATCTTACTGTGTTTTAATTCCATATATATTTGTAGCTCTGATGAAGATTAAATTAAATCGAAACGTTAGCGAAGGTAATAAATTTTGTTTTATTTTTAGACTGGTCCGAATCCCATTACCTATAAACTATACTAACTTACGGACGTAACTCATCTAATTCAAGATGTTTGTTTATATTTGATCGTGCTAAACAATTTTTATTTTTGGTTTTTGAAGTGATTTTAAAGATAAATACATTATTATAGTATACATTCTATGAATAATAGAATAAAAGTGGTATATCGTTTATAGTATACATTCTATGAATAAAAGTGGTATATCGCTTTATAGGCCAGTTAAAAAGTAATTTTATTAAGGTTATCGTTAATCCCCTTGCCTCTCCTAGGCAACACATTCTGTTGTGGATTACATATGGCATGTGCTCTCCATCTTGGCTATTGTTCTGAGATCCGCCGAGTGACGGTACTTTAAAGAAAACAATACGTTCGTGCACGGTCGGTTTGGTCAAGAACCACGATATATGGTAAATTTGAACGGAGCGTGCGTAATCTGGAACATAATTATGCGCGTGGCATCATATTTTCAACCTTGCGCAGCTCCATGCAGTTCCGCGTTTTTATGAGAGCATATTAAAAACTAATACCTCCATGGCTATAACTTTATTAGTAATTGATATATGGTTTATATATAAATGTGAAATAATAGTATAAAATGTCCTCTACGCACTGATATATTCACTTTTCTCCATAATCACCGTTGACAGTAATACATTTACGCCAATGTGGTACGGGTTTTTTAAGTCCGTCACGCAAGAAGTCTGATGACTTTCCACGGCACCATTTCCGCACCTCCGCTATCACCTCTGCATCCGAAGAGAAACGCTTGCCCTTGAGATGTTCCGTAAGCTTGGGAAAGAGGAAAAAGTCACAAGGCGCAAGATTTGAGCTATAAGATGGATGAGGTAAAACGTCATGAAACCCAAGCTTCTCCAGTGCATTCGGGGCGCCCAACGCGCGCAAACTCTCCTGTACTGCAGCACATTGCAGATAATGTGATGTACTCTTCCTTGTGAAATACCCACCCTGTTGGCTATGTCAGTTTGTTTACACCGTCGATTCTCACGAACCAGTTCATCCAAGAGAGCCAGCTGCCTTTCACCACATGCAGACACTGGTCGGCCACTGCGTGCCCGATCATGGACATCCGCTTCAGCAGGACTTGCGTCTTTCACAGCCCTTACCCACCTTCTAACAGTACTCACATCAACACACACCTCACGGTAGACGGCACTTAACCTTCGATGACAACTCGTTGATTTAACCGTACATCCATGCCAGCCGCCATGTTTAGAACTGTCATGGGCAAACGCGATGTTGCTGAGAATCTCTGTTAGAAGGACTTATGTACAGATACTTAAGGTAAATGGCAAACCACTTTTGACACGGTCTGACCCGTCATTATAAAAGTTATGGCCATGGAGGCATTAGTTTTCAATATGCCCTCGTAGTTGTATTACGCAGTTCAGCGCGGCGCGGGCCTTTTGTCTGGACGTGATTTAAAATAGTATAAGGTATGTAACTGGTCACTTTCAATTCAATGGGGTTCCGCACAAGCGTCCTTAGTAATCCATCCGTGATTTTGCATTACATTGGAAGAGAGCCGTAAGCTACCCGTTTGTAACTCGTCTCACCAACGAACACTTTCAGAGTAGCGCCGTGTGCGAACTGCCTTACCAAAATGCGTATGCGCATACTCTGGCATATTTCTGACAATCAAAGCTTGATGTTCAACCAAAGTTTTAATAGAATGTGTGTAAATAATTTGTAACCTGACATTTTATTTGTGATACAATGTCCAGAATCATATAAGGTTCCTCGTAAATATACTCGGGTACATGATGTAGGCATAGCAGTAATAAAAAGTCTATTAAACTGTTAACAAACGCGTTATAACGCAATTTTAATAAATCCCCAAAAACGCATAAAAAATGTAATCAACGTCACCCGCCATAAAATAATAGACTAACAAAATAGTACACAAACCGAAAACTTAATAAATTAGGTACACACTGCAAATTTGTCTGTAAAAAATAGGTTTGTTTATTGTAACATCAGCAACTACAAATTCGTAACCATACACCATTTAGTAAAAGCTACGCTGATAATACGTTTACATGTCACGTTAATAAAAACTTTTGAAGACCGAACTGAAAATTCCATAGAGATCCACGAATTTGTCGAGTTTTAACCCAATAAAGAACTGGTATAAACCGCAGTTTTCAAACAAAAAAGTGTAAAAATTTACTTTTTCAAAATGGACTGTACTATAAAATTAGTTCTCTTTGATACCCTAATACAAGGTACTCTTCTATATGGCTCGGAAATATGGGGATGGAAAGAATGGGAAGAAATAGAAAGAGTTCAAGAGACGTTCATTAAATGGACTTTGGGATTAGACAGGCAAACACCGAGCTATATAGTTTTAACAGAACCGAAAAGAGACAAAATGAGGCTAAAAACCGGATCGCGAGCTGTAAGATACGAACGGAAAATACAATTTTGCAACAACGAAATCCTGAAGGAATGCTGGAAAGAAAGAGAAAACAATACAGAAACAAATTGGAAAACGGAACGAAGGAAATACTACGAGAGAAATGGCTATAGCAAGGACGAAATAAGAAGAAAGCAGGAAGAAGGAGCCGCAATTGAAAATATAACTATAGAAAGAGATAGAGAGATACAGCTACAGAACCAGCAGAATAAGATCGACCAAGCCAGGTATTTTAAAGAATATAGGATCAGACAAATTCAATGGGTGCCACAATACCTTCAAGAAAACAACAAGCACCTAAAATCTATAGCGAGATTCAGGTGCGGAAACGAGTCAGGGGCAAGTAAGTACTGGAAGGAAGAAAACGGGAGATTGTGCAGAACATGCGGTGAAAGGCAAAAAGCAATAGACCATCTAAAAAACTGTACAGAGATAGGAAGAGAGACAAGGACAATACAAGAATTGCTGGATGAGTCGGGTGCCAAGGCGACATGAATGAAAAAGGTGTTCCAGAAAAGAAGAGAAAAAGAACTGGAAAAAGAAACATAACTACTTTTTTTCTGAAACTCATATGAACTTTGTTCTTTTTGTTTTTTTTTTTTTAGTTGTTTTTATATTTTTTATATTAGTATATTAATTATTGAATTGTTAAATAATATTAATTATTAGAATACTAAAATATAGTAATTATTTGATTATAATAAATATTATTATTATTATTTATATAGTTATGTCTGGAATTTAATGTAATAACTGTACTCCATTCAAAGCCGAAAGGCAAGAATAAAGTATATATCTATCTATAAAATTAGTTCCGTATCCACGTAAATCAAGGACCAATCTTTGCAAAAAAAAATAATTTTGTTTTAAAAGTTTTTCTCAGTATTTTGGAGAAATTTATTACATATACAGGGTGTCCCAGCCAAGTGGCTCACCATTGCTATCTTTCTTAATATTATAGATAGAGATTCGGTTAAATGGACAAAGTTCGAGTATTTTACATAGGAAATATCATTACAGGCTTATAAAAAATTTTGAATGTTTCGTTGACCAGATATTTTGAGAATAAATGTATTTTTAAATGGAATATCCTGTATATTACTAGGCCATAGAAACAAAAAATTTTTTGTTTTTATATAGAACTTAACATGTTTATAATGATTTTTTTTTTTAATAACGGAGATATCAATAGTTGAAAACTTATGGTATTACTTATTAATCTTTTTGTCACTAGATGGTACTGAGCAAAATAATTGAATTAAATCTGTCATTTTGTTAAAGTTTCAGGTAATTGTTACCTTTGTAATAGTTTTGTAGACTAATTTTAAAGAATGCATTTTGTAACTGGTTCATGCAAGCTTCTACAATCGATAACAAGTTAGCATAAAAAATATTGTGGACGGACGAGGCTAATTTTACAAATACCAGTGTTTTTAACAGAAATAATGAACATTTGTGGATACGTGAAAATACATATGATTTCCACACTGTGCGACAACAAACAAGATTTTCTATAAATGTTTGGTGTGGAGTTCTAGGATATACTGTAATAGGGCCGTATCTCTATGAAGGAAATTTGATTACTGTAAAGTATTTAAATTTTTTGGAAAATAGTTATAAAGATTTATTTGACGATGTGCCCATAGGTAACAATTTTTACTTTTGTTTTAATTATATGTAAGTTTTTAATTGTACTATTTTTATAAGATTGTAACATTGATATCTCCGTTATTAAAAAAAAAAAAAAAACATTATAAACATGTTTAGTTTGTTATAAAGACAAAAAAATCGTTGTTTCAATTGCCTAACAATATACAGGTATTCCATTTAAAAAAATGTTTATTTTCAAAATATCTGGTCAACGAAACATCCAAAAATATTTTTGAGTTTGTCATAATATTTCCTACAAAAAATACTCGAACGTCCATTTAACCGAATCACTATCTATATTATTAACAAAGAATGCAATGGTGAGCCACTTGGCTGGGACCTACTGTATATTGTACAAGCATTCTTTTTAATCACATTTGTTTCGATTCCTTGATTAAATATTTATCAATTACAACAATATTTGATGGAAATTGCCTTGGGAGCTGGGGAAAGGTTCCCGTCCACCTCGTGCTGACCAGGATTGCATGGAATCTTCCTCCTGGCGGAGGTTACCCAATAGGTAGTCGAGGAGCCTGGTGAAGTGTTCCTCCGCTCACATGAGGACTGCTGCTTGGTCTACTCAAAAGGTATTTGTATATGGAGTCGGACTCGTGGTCGTCACCGTGGTTGAGTGGAAAGTCATAGAGTAATTGGCTAGGTTCCTTGGCCAGGCTTTCATACGACATCCATTTACTTATACTCCCGATTAACCTAGTTCCGCTATTCATTTGTCATGACAAACGTAGTCGGGTTATGCTAGACGCTGACAAATAGTTTTTTTTTATATTTGCACAAATAACCACTTAATTAAAAAATGTAAACAAACCATGTTTTGCCGTAAGAAACTGACATACGTTAATTTTCCATGGCATGATTTTTTTTTCTTATGAGCAAGGATTATTAAGGTAAAGGTGATGAAAGGCGCGCAACTATCTGCTTATAAAATATTTTTTTCTTGTGGAAAACTATTTATTTTCTGTACATATTGAGAACCTCTGTTCTATGATGTTTGCAGCCAACAGCGACCATCTAACAATTATTCGAGAATGCTTTAGTAAAGCATATACTAATAAATATAATTTACTAGACAATTTACATTGGTTTTCTCATAATCGCAGCCATTTTGTCGACTTCTTGGCATTAACTTAAGGAATTCGTCGCTAATAGTGATATATATTTATTCTTTCCTTATTTTCTTTCAAACCCAATTCTGCAAATAAACTCCTTATTTTGCTGCGTAATTTCTTTTACTCGCGTCATTTGTTTCCGGTTCGACACGCCTTTTCGCCTCATTCATGTAAAACTCATTTCTTTTACAAAGACACTTTCAGAATCTTACCTTTTATTTTTGTCTTTGAATCCTGACTTTCTATTGACAAAAAGTTGAGAATTCGAATACTTAATTAGAGGGGATATTTTGAAGATTATTTGAAGATCGTGAATTCTGTTCTTTTTTATCGTTCTTTTGAATTAGGATTTTATTAAGCCTTGTACAGCTTAAGAAAGTCGTTATTTTGAAATATAATTTTATAAAAACTTCTGAAATAAATTTAAGACTTCTTCCGGAGAATTAAATAAGAACCAGGTTGTTAAGAATTACTTCTGAAGTGATATAACGAGAAAATGTTTTTTTGTGTTAAATTAAAAGAGACCAAAATATTAAAAAAAGTATTTTAAATACGAAAGTTGAAATTTAATAGTGGCATCTATTTAAAAAAAAATAATTTCCAGCACACGCCAAAGTTCAGATTTTTTATTTTTGTTTTATGAATCTTTATTTAGTGACGATTCAATAACATGATTTTTATCGTCAGTTATTGGGTATTTTTATTAAGCGTATGGATACATTAGTAGAAGTATATAGATACACTAACAAAAATACAAAATAACAATAAAAAATCTATTGCACGAGGATTCGTCATATTTGGATGTCAAGGGTAGCTAGCCAGGTCAGAACTTCATGTGGGATGGTAATGAAATCCTGCGTTTTGCCAGGATAAGCTTGAAGAGAGCATTGGAATGCAATGCACTGTTTGGTTTGGAGCGCCGCAGTCACAGTTTGCCGAGGAAGTGATTCCCCATTTGCCAAGGGCGGCAAAACACAGTTTTGCCCCTAGCGCAAGTTTTCCTTATTGCGGCTCTGCATCCATTTAATCAATATATCCTAATGTAATCCTGACTGTAGGCTATTACTCTTGGTACTATTGGTTATTAAACTTATTATATTACATATGTTATATATTGTTGTTACTTATAAACTTGTCATTTATATTTCATTCATTTTTTCATTTAGTAAGTTGTTGGTTGAAGTCAGGAACAGATTATTATTTTATCAAATCGGGATTTTTACCAAATAAATATAAAAAATTGGGGATTAAGACTCAAAAAGCGGGACAACCTAATAAAATGTACAGTTTAAAATTTTTCTAAATGTTTATAAACAAACTCTCTCCCAAAATAGTAGTGACGAGCAAAAAAATAAGATCCTCACTTCCAAAATAGAAGTTATGAGCTATAAAAGGTCTTTTTTCCCAAAATAGAACTGATGAGCAAAAAAAAGGTACTCACTCCCAAAATAGAAGTGATGAGCAAAAAAAAGTCCTCACTCCCAAAATAGAAAAGTGAGGAGCCAAATATTTTTTTTTGGTTAATGTGAGATTTTAAATGTCCCGCGCGGGACAATCTATTTTTGTTCAAAAAGCAGGACGTCCCGCGAAATTCGGGACGTCTAGCAACCCTGGTTGAAGTGTTGTTGTTCTGGAGTGCTTCTTTCATAGTGCTTGGTATCTTGTATTTATTTCGGTTGGTGCGATATTTAAGACAGTCTATTAGTATGTGTTCTACAGTTAGAGGTGTATTGCACTGTGTGCAGGTTTTGGGTTCACTTCGTGCAAGTAGGTGTTCGTGTGTTATTTTAGTATGCCCAATTCTCAGTCTAGTGAGCATAGTTTATTGTTCCTTACTTCTGTCCAAGGTCCATATTCTTGTGTCTTCTTTAATTTGATGCAATTTATTGTTGGAGATAATATTAATATATGGGTCAGGGACTTGGACAATATCGAAGATATTTAGAAGAAGAATAAGAGGCAGCGAAATGAATTTCCTACGATAGATCATGGGGAAGATAAAATTAGATCGAATTAGAAATGTGTAGTATAGAGAAGAACTGCGAACAAAACCAGTAAAATAAATTAAAGAGGAAGGCCAATTGAGATGGTAGGGTTTCTAAAAGTAGACGTCGATGAAGACCAAGAAAATAACTGGCCGATGAAATTAGAAGAGCGGTGGAGGGAGGAACGATGCAAGAACTAGGACACGACAGGATCAAATGGACAAAACTGTGGTAACGTACCCCCTGAGAGAAGAAAATAAATATAAATAGTTGCAAAAGTTTAGAAAGAAATAAATAAAATGGGTAACTAACGCCCTAAATTATATTTTTATAATCTCTTTGTTAAAATTATAATTTTAACAAAGAGATATTTTTGTTAAAGTACGTTTACTTAATATGCGATATCATATAGCGTTTGATCGACAAAAGTGGAGTTCAAAAATCCAAAAAGCGAATCCGCACTAACGGTAAAACGCTAAGAAGTAGAAGAAGAAAAGATAAGGTCTTCGTTCAAGCAGATATTATTTACTATTACAGCTCGTTAAAAAAATGTTTGTTCACGCAGACTTGTTACATAAGCATTATATTACCTCTCGAACTAAAGAGATTTAAGAATCAAATAAGTTTTGTGGTTATTCAATTATACGAGTTATTTTTACAGAATAGTTTTTGTAATTATTTGATTTTAAAGTCTTGTTATTATACAATATTTGTGTCATCGTAAGTACCTCTGCATATGTTAACAAAATAACTTACAGTTTTATGATTTGATCATTTTAAATTGTCTATTTTCCCCCAAAGTCTGTATAACGATAGCAATAATTATGTCAGTACACGAAATGAAGTATCGAGATCATTTATAACTGAAAACGGACTCAGACAAGGATGTGTACTCAGTCCGCTACTGTTCTCACTGGTAATAGACTACGCCATAAAAAGAAAAGACAAAATATTAAACAATATTCTGTGGGCTACTGGAAAATGGAAAATGTGATAGTAACAGAACTTTGCTATGCGGATGACATGGTTATAATAGCAAGGAACGAAGATGAACTACAAAACAACTTGAACCAATAAAATAAAGATTTGAAGAAAATAAACATGAAAATTAGCACACAAAAGACAAAACCAATGGTAATAAGCAGGACAAAAATGCAACACAAAATAAAAATAGATGACAAAAAAAAATAGAACAGATAAGAAAATTCAAATACTTAGGCACAGTTTTCGCGGAAGATGAAAAAGTGGATGAAGAAATTATATAAAGAGTAGGCGCAGCAGGAAGAATGTTCAATAGCATCAAATCATCGTTCTTAACTAAAAAAGTAATACCAACCAACATCAGGGTAGAGATCTTCAAAAAACTGACAGTACCAATTTTGACATACGCCTTAGAATCCTGGACCACTATAGAGACGCACAGGTCGAAAATAAGAAGTTCCGAAATGAGATTTTTAAGGAAAATCGAAGGTAAAACAAAATTGGATAGAATAAGAAATAAAGTATTTAGAGAAAAACTAGGCACAAAACCAGTAGGGACTATAATAGAAGAAGGACAGCTAAGATAGCTGGGACATATACACAGAATGAGTGAAGACAAAATAGTACAAAGAGTTTTTGAAGCAAGAACAGTGAAGAAAGTTAGACCAGGAAGACCGAGAAAAACCTGGCACCAAGAAACAAAAGAAGCTGCAACGAAGAAAGGTGTAAAGTAGGAGGAGATAAGAAAATATACAAAGGACAGAGCACGATGGAAAGAAGTATGGAGAACGACACCAGAGAATAAGTAACTCGACTATAGCCTTACACTGCAAGGTAGAAAGGCTTCAGGATTAAGTAAGTTAAATAAGTATTTTCCCCCAAAAAATAATCAATAACTTCCACTTAATATTAATTACTATACATAGAATATTTTAAATCAGACGTCTTCTTGGCGCAAGGATACGATTGTAAATAAACTTTAATATAACAGTGAGCGCTTTATTCAAATCACGTTACATCTAATTCTTATCTTCGTTAAATCATTATCAGATCATTGTTATATCACTATCAGTCTTACTTCAATGAGTACTCGGGCTTATATTTTCACTAAATATCTATCCCGTCTTGGTGTAATACATACGTCCCCTGCAATCGCCAGGACAAATTCATCCTGAATCCGAGCATGCCTGTATCACCCCGAGACTGACACATCAATAAAAGCATCTGTTCGATTGACGATTGTGGGATAACAGCGACCCGAATGACGTTCTGATGTTCGTACTTTGGGCAAAGTCCTCCACAATTCGTTTCTTATACAACCAAGAATGTTATTTATGACCCGTTTCGAATTGCCGAATTGTTTTTTCTTCTTTATACGTCTCGGAAAGTGCCTGTTTTAGAAAAGTGCTTGTAAAGTAAACGGTTGATCCTCTTCTGTTTTTCGTTTTGAAAATATTTATACTAAATTCCTTTGAAATTGGTGGAAAATATATCCTTTATAACAGATTTTTTTTACGGTAAAGTTTTTAAAATATTTTAAGGGAATTGTTAGATAAACCACGTTATATTACTTTCAAACGAGAAATAGAAGATTTTGGAATATTTTAGAAGTTTGTGACTCAGGAAAATAAATTTATTTATTCAATATTAAGGGACACCGCATACAGTGGGTACTAGATGTATCAATAGACATAGTTACGTGGGCTACGTTTTAAGTTTTTACAAAAACTAAGAAAGGTTTTTTTTTGAACAAACTATTTTATTGCTTTTCAAAATATTTGTCTTTAAGATTTATACACTTTTGCGTGCGTTCAAACCAATTCTCGAAACAATTTTTCCAATCTGAAGTTGGTATCTCAAAAACGTGGTTTTAGAAGGTTTCAACAGCTTTCTGAGGTGATGAAAATCGCTGTCCACGCATTCTTTTTTTGACTTTGGGGAACAAAAAAAGTCGTTAAGGGATAAATCAGGTGAATACGGGCAATGAGACATTAATTCGATGTTTTTCTCCTTCAAATAATCAATTGTTTGCCGTGCTGTGTCGGAGCTTGCATTGTCATGATGAAGAATGATGCGAGGTTTTTAGTTGTTTTTCATGATTTTGTCGATAACTTCTGGCACGCAAATTATTATTAACCATTCAGTATTAACTGTACTCCGATCCTCTAAAGGAAAAATTGCGACATGTGCAGTACAACCGAAGAAACAAGCAAACATTTTCTTGGAAGTGCTTCGTGAACGAACAAGTTTTGTGGGTTTCGATTCATCTTGAAAGACCCAAACAGATGATTGTTGTTTAGTTTATATGAATAAATCCAAGTTTCGTCACCTGTAACGATATTGTATATGGATTTCGCAGTGCTTATGTTGATTTTTTTTAGCATTCCTTTACACCAATCAACACGAGCCTTTTTTGAGCTTCGGACAAATTATGCGGAATCCATCAGGAACAGATCTTTTTCACAGCTAAATTTTCCTGCAAATTCGAATGTATTGCATTCTGCGATATGCCAAAGGAGGTCTCTATCTCACGGTAAGTCACATGCCGATCTTTTTCAATCATTTTGCGTACAGCATCAATGTTTTTTTGAATCACAACCGATTTTGGTTGACCTTCACGAGATTCATCACTGACGGACGCACGACCACGACGAAATTCTGCAAACCAATTGTATAGTCTTTTCTGATGGTGCTTCATTACCAAAAGTTGAACGAAGTGAATCTATGCATTGTTGTTGAGTAGGCCTTTACTAAAATCGTAGAAAATCATCTAACGGAATCCTTCACGAGTAATATCCATTTTTTCACAAACTTGATTATTTTTCCCTCACTGTCAACAAACTACTTAGTCAATTTATAAGCTGCCACTGATTTCACAATAACAAATGTCAAATTTTACGAATATAATAATGACACATTTCAATATTGCCATCTAATGGTCGTTTGTAAAAACATAAAAGGTAACCCTCACACGTAGCGTTAAAGAGTATACTCGGAGAGAATTCAGATTGCCTGTAGATTGATTTTAAACCGACAAACAACTATATTCCCAAATCACACAATTCTATATTAAATACCAGTAACGTATTTGGATTACTCGTCCCAACGTACGTCCTTAGTTTTAATCGTATTTGTTATATTTGAATATATTCAAATAAACTTGTATTTATTTTTGTATGAACGAATGACATCGCTTTGATAATCTTTTCGGTTGTACCATACGCTTATTTTAACAACCATCGGTCATTTGAATTCTCGCCAAGTATAGTCAACTACTACCACAATGTTGAGAGTGGTTTTAGATTTTACTAAAAGTCAAATTTAATGGCGTAACTTGATTTCAAAATTAAATATTTTAAATCTATATTAATTTCGGATTATAACTCAGTTTTCATTTTTCTGTAACGAAACTAAAAATATAATTTTTATAATTATGAAATAAATAATAAACTTTTAGAGAAATTTTCTTTTGTAAAATTTTAAACATGTATTTGTAGGTTTTATTAGGATGTTACTTTTTTGTGTGACAGCGCGCTCATTTCATATACGGTGACCTAAAGAACTGTTTGAGTATGTTGATAGTTTTGCTCATTTTACCTTGTGGTCAACGTATATATCACAGCATATTTTTCTACGGCAGAGATTTAAAGATCTGTAAGAGCTTTAGCTCGTTTCTGCACACATATTTATATAACGTCAGAAAAATTAATTTAAATTAATATTCATTTCCTGTGTTACGGATTAATTTTATATATGGATTATGCTAATGATATTTTTATAATAAAAATTGATGTGAAATGAAAATCACATTTCAGGGTTTTGCAGGTATCAACAATTAAGTGTCAACAATGTAAGACTACATTTTTTAGTAAGTAACCGCATTATAATCTTTCTTTCATTTTTGAAAATAAATTTGCTTCTTTTAATTTAAGTAGTAAGCGGTTGCAATACGTAATGGCTAACTCACTCGCTTTGTAAGTATGGGATCGTGAGCTGGATCCTCAGTATGGGCAAAAGATTTTCAAAAAAATTATTGAAAACGTTTTTTTAAGATTTTGTAGGTATGATCACCAAAAATCCCTTATAACGTCATACATGTGTCTGTCTGTTTATCTGTCTGTATATCTGTATGTTTGTGTGTCTGTATGGTAGAAATTGTTGTTAAATGGCTTAACATAGAAAGTTGAAATTTGGCGTGCTTATACAACTCTTTGATCTATATACAGGGAAAATACTGAGAGTTAAAAAAAAACACATCCCGAGATAAATATAAACAATTATATATTTTTTTCTTCTATTATTTGTTGGCTTTAGCAACTTTGGCTATTAGCCAAATATAAATAAATACATTACAGGTTTTTAAAATTACATTTATAATTTGATATTTTCTGTTTTAATATAGTTATAAATAATTTCATAAATATCTAGAGAGTTAGTAGCAAGAAGTGTCCGAATATTGGTAGGATATTTTTTGGAAAACTAAATTTTGAATGAATAAGTTACGATTGCGAAAATGAACTGGGCATTCGAATAATAAACGGTTCGAATCGCTGGTAGACAAATTATCACACGGAGAGAAAGGAGACGAAACCATATAAATTCTATGCAGATGATATGGAGAGAAAGTGTGATTAAATGAAAGAAAAATCGCTTTCTAGGAAGAAGAGGTTGAATTTGACCATAGTATGGTCCTTTGAACTGTATAAAAAATTGTGTATTAAATAAAAAATAAAGATTTTTTAAAAAATTTCATTTTTGAAAAAAAAAATGTGATTTTTTCCACAAATGTGTCAAAAAACTTTTAACTCCCACCCTATCTGCCAAAGGGGTTGATCTAAAAATCTTAATAAAATCTCCGTTATGAACATTGATGGGAACCGGAATAGTTCAACAAGAAATTTTGATCAGATAAGTATTTCGAAAAATGTCAATTTATTTGTGCCGTAGATAAATATATATATATATATATATATATTGTGTGGTATCAAGAGAAAGCTCTTAAAACGTAGATTAAGGAACGATAGATAGTTTTCTAGAAATTCTTTTCTTTTAATACGATTTTAGCCAAAAATGTGCTAAAAAAATTCCTTGTCCCTTACCCTTTTACCAAAAAGAGCTAAACTAAAAACATGGAAAAAATGTAGGTAATATACATTGATCTAAGCCGGGAATGTACCTACGAGAGGATTTTTTGATCAGAATGTGTTTTCGAAAAATATGGCAGTTTATTATTATTATTTTTTTTATTCATGTCTAAATTATGGGTAATATTGTTATGTTTTTTTGTATTTATAGCTAAGTTTAAGAAGTATTTTTTTGAAATTAAAAATATAATATTTTTGTTAAATAGTTGCGAACCGAGTTACACACCACACCACACCACACTACACTCAACACTTCAGTTCAGCAGGAGTGTTCAATTATTTTATTATACTATTATACGCTGTGAATAAACCTATTTTTTGAATTACAGTATATATTTGTTTTTAAACTATCAAAGAGGAATAAATAATTTGTAGCAATAAAATACTTATAAATCTAATAACACATTGTTAATAGTGAGAAATGATTCTGAAATTGAAAAAAATTAAGCTATTTATCAATATATATCTTATTAATCTAATGAAGACTTGAATACGAAGCAAATGCAGAAAAAAACGTTAGGATTTTTGTCAAATAACAAAGATTATCAAAAAACTATTGATTTTGATGTGATTAATAGAACAAATATTCCTAGACATTCAGTATTATGTTGGTTTCTTACACTTATTAAATACCTACAAAACCCTGAAATGTGTGAAAATTCACACTTCACATCAATTTTTTTTCAATGGATCTAATATTTTCAAAATTCCGCATCGATTGTTGCAAGATACAGGCAGAACCTAAGCTTAAATACCGATAGGTATTCATAGGTATTCATCATACATGGAGATGAGAAGCTCCATTATGAGCGATAATGCTGAAAGTCAGGTTGCCATACAGTACCCAAAAGGAGAAAGAACGATTTTTAAATCCGCAAATAAAATTGAAGTACCAATAATTTAAATTTTGGTGATATACCGGTTTACGTTTCCACAATTTATAATCCCAGATCGTCCCCATTTCAAACTTAAATAACAAACAAAACTGATTCTTACTCAAATAAAACCTTTGAAAATTTTAAGCCAGGAACAAAATTAACGACATTTGTGTTTTAAGCCTTTAACCAAACATTGGCTAAACAGTATACAACTCTGAAAACAGACTACGTCCATAATTTGCGCATTTGTTAAACAAGACTGTGATGGGATGGCGCTGTTAACCGTCAGTGCGAATATGATTGATTTCCAGGTAAAACAGTACTAGATCCAATACCAGACATTATTCATGGTAAATGTTTTTTCGACAAAAAACCAATACAATGGTTGTTATGAAAAGAAAACAAAGGGTAGGAGAGTTAATAAATGCTCATTTTGAAACATTTCAATGGTTTTTGTACATTGTTTTCGTATTGAATTGACGATTTTCAATTTTTTATATCCCTATATTTCATAAAGTTTATCCATAATTTTTGTTATTATTTTAAACCGTTATGAAATTGGACTTTTTAATAATAAACTAGTTGATGTACTAATACATAGGCGTATCTAGGGTTTTTTAGGACAACGAAAAATATCTCGTACCGATCCATTTTTAGGGTTTAGTAGGTAATAACGAAAAAACCTTTATTACGTCACTCATGTGTCTGTCTGTCTGTCTGTCTGTCTGTCTGTCTGTCTATCTGTCTATCTGTCTATCTGTCTATCTGTTTATCTGTGTGACTGTCTGTCTGCCTTTCTGTTTATCTGTTCGGTAGAAATTGGAGCCAAATGATTGAACATGGAAAGTTAAAATTTGACTTGCTTGTACAAGTATTTGAACCACATACAGGAAAATTATAGTGTTCAAAAAAATATCGAACATAGCAGGAAAAAAATAAAGAAATATATATTTAAGGGAAAAATAAATATTTTTAAAATATTGAGTGGGTTATGAACTGAAGCTTAATATAGATATAAATAATCCAACAAGTTTTTGGTTTTCAAAAATATTTATATATTTTTTGTGATTTTCGGAATGAAACGAAAAGAAACTTTTGTACCCCACAGAATTTCCTAGAGGAATTTGTTTAACAATCTTAAAAAAATCTCAATAAAGTGCATCTATGACAACCAGATTAAACCAACAGAAAGTTTTGATCAGATTATTATTTAAAAAAATATCGATCATTTTGTGTCATTGAAAAAATTTATATATTTTTACATTTATTGTATGGTATCAAAAGAAGCTACTAAAACATTAATTAAGGAACGAAAAGTAGTTTTTTAAAATTTCTTTATTTTAACACGATCTTCTTTAAAATTTTATAAATAAAAAACTTGTCCCGCACCTTTTAACCTAGGGGAATTAACCTAAAAATCTGAAAAAAAAACAAATAATGCACATGTTAAACGGAATAGTACCACAGGATTTTTGGATCTAATAACTCTTTATAAGGTTATCGATTTTTTTGCAACACTATGCTTACAATATTTATCTGTAACTGACTGCACTGAATAGCTATAGCTGGAACTTGGATGCGAATCCATCTCAAGTACGGATTTCCGTTACAAGTTTCTAGATAGGAGCACGTGATTTATTCTTGTTAAATTTCATACATCCCATGCATATTTTTAAAATTTTTAACAGCTGAGAATCGAGTGCATGTGTGTAGTGTGTATTATTCAGTAGACGCCGTCTATTAGTATAAGTCATGATTCAACCTATTGTTTGAATTACTTTAGTTTTTTCTTCTTACGGTATGAAAGAGGAATAAATTCTTTATAGTAGTGAAATTCTTATAAATCAAATAACTCATTATTAATACTGAGACATACTTCTAAAATTCAAAAAAAGAAGCTATTTATCAATATATTTCTTATTAATTTAAAAGCGCAAATAGCCATCGTTGCTGAATGCCAAAAACTTTAACTAACTAACTTACTCTTACTAATTGAATGAAGATTTGAATACGAAGCAAATGCAGATAAATCTTTATCAAGAAACTGTTGATTTTGATGTGATTATTGAGAAAATATTCCTAGAAATCCAGCAATCTGTAGGCTTCTCACTTATACATTACCTACAAAATCCTGAAATGTGTGACACATATATTATTCAATAAATTTGACCAAAAAAATGTAATGTAAATATTGACCTGGTCAAAAGTAGCTGCTAAGCATTAAATTACACCAGTCCTGGTGAACCTTACCAAAAAAGTATCTACACAAATCGCAGGTCCACGGAAACATTAACACAAAATTAAGTAATATTATTCAAATTATCAAAAATACGGTATTGCTTGTAGTTCGTGTTAGTTAAGGGGTCCTTTAAATAATTTTTTTAAACCCTTTTATTTATTTAACCTGCATTAAATTAAATATTCGACAATGTTCGTACATTCTGATGTAATTATGATGTACTTTTATCATTATCATTGTCACAGAACAAAAATAACATCAATACTATGCCAAGTTCATTATGCTTATCATAATAAATACAAAATAATAAATATGTGTTACTATTCCAGATCCTTGTAACAATTATTATGTATCTGTTTCATTCAAACTTTTTGGAAATTGAATAAAAATTTAAACCCTATAAATACATTCAATCGTTATCGGAAAGTTTAGTTCAGTTTAGTGTTAGTTAAACAGTTAATCAAAATGGTAAATATATGTAAAATATATAAAGCTTTCTTTACTATAGTCGGATTTATTAAGTAAACAGAATGACGTCACCAATCAAAGACATACTTAAAATTCATTCACAATAACTATGAAATGACGTCATACTTGGTTTATTTTGTTGCCAGTGTTAGAACGTAACGTAACTAAATGCAAGCATTACTCAGTCGTTACTTCGTTACTATTTGGAAAATATCTCGTGAAAGGGCGAAGTTTATGGTACACATAGAGGAAACACTATGATAGACAGTGACAGACACAGACAACAGTCACACAAACAAGTATCAATTAACATTCTAATACTTATACATTATATTTAGTAGATGGGTCTACAAACTTAATACCATTCATCACAGACGGACATCGAAACTGTAAAAACGTTGCTGCTTTCTTTATGTGAAAATTTCACTTGACGATTTTTATGTCTTCTTAACAAATCAAATCAATTTTATTGAAGCTGATTGTACATTTAGTATACAGTAACTTACATCAATACAAACAATAATATGTTTCAAAATTTTACGACACTAATCGTATCTACAAATTCAGAGACGCTATAAAACGCTCCTTCAAGCAGTATGTTTTTTAGGCCTCTTTTAAATTTGACATTGCAGCTATTTCTGAGCACAGCTGGCAGGGCATTATAGAGACCGATACCTGCAATTAAGGATAGATTTCTAGAAGCACTATATCTGTGCCTAGGAATGGTAAAAAGTTCTCTGTTCCTAGTATTGTACTTATGAATCTGACCGTGCCTTAGTATGTTGTGTTCGTTGGTGTTTATATACATTAGTATATGTAATATATACAGAGACGGGACTGTCAGAATTTTGTATTCCTTGAAAATTTGCTTGCATGATGTGCGCGGCGAAACCTGATAGCTTGTTTTTGGATTATAAAAATTCTTTGTCAGCCAGTTGACGCACCCCACATCTCAATGCCATAGCTAATGGCAGATTGAAAAAAGGAGAAGCACGCAATTATGACAATCTCCGTTGACACAGTTAACATCGTTTTAACTTAAGTACAACACTATTGAGTTTTTTTGGACACGTGGTTTATGTGCTCTTGCCAAGTGAGTCGGGCATCCAAGTGGAACCCAAGGAACTTATCTATTGACCAGAATTGCTGGTCCCACACCCTGGCCTTATTCTCCAAAATCAATCTGTTCCAAGTAGTTCATATTGTAAACAATAATAACGTCTCACGTACTACGCTATAATACAGATATGTTCTTCCACCAAATAAATATACAATAATAAGTGTCTGTGCACTTGACTGTATGTGTCAAGAGAATGTAATTCGTCATCGCTTAGAATACCCACTACTAATTTCACACGCAGCCTTCACACCCTGTCACAATGTATATATTGAACTGTAACATTTGGCTGCCAAAGGTTGGTAGCACTTTCCTATGTTGCAATATATTAATCAGTAACTAAAAATTATAGTATTATTTAGTATTTTATATATACAAGGTGTCCATTTTTAATTGCTCACCATTGCTATCTCGAGAACTATAAGTTCTATGAGGTTGCTTAAATTAGACAACAAATACTATTTTACAGAAAAATATCAATGAGTGAAGCAATTTTTTTTCGGGCATTGTTTCTCAAAGTCAGGGCTTCGAACCGTTATTTTTTCGTTTCGATTTTTGTTCCGGTTCAATTAAAAATATATATATATCAGTTCGGTTCCAGTTTTAGTTCCGGCGAAGGCTTTTTTCGGTTTTCGGTTCAGTTCCGAGTAATAAATTTTTAAATGGTTTTCTTTATATTAGGAATTTATTTTCTGCTATAATTTAGAAGAACATTTTATTCCTTATTTTGTAATAATCATACCAAGGCCGCTGCAAGGGGGGTATTCTGGGCGTTCAATCCCCTTCCCCCCCTGAAATAATAGAAGAGCATTTTTTTTACTTATCAGTTAAAAAAAATCTGCTCATCAGTTTAAAAAATAATCTTAAATAAAATGTATTTTATATTTTGGTTCACTCCCATAATCATTATCTGAACTGAAATTTTTCCGAAATCTGAACCGATTTTTTTTTCGGTTTTTGGTTTTCGGTTCAATTCCGGTTGGAAGCCCTGCTCTAAGTACGGTATGTAACTTTTTACTTGCCCGACCTTAATATATAAGGGGCAAGTATTGTAATCGCGAAAATTTTTGATGTCGAGATTTTGACTGATGACCACGTTTCATGGTCCAGGGAATCCAAAAAACCTATTTTCGAAGTGCCGTCCGTATGTGTGTGTATCTGTGTGTCTGTGTGTCTGTGTGTATACACGATAACTCAAAAACGGTTTAACTTAAAGAGTTCGTTCTGGTACTAAAAATTTCTCCTAATAACTGGGAAGAACTATTGTTTTTTATTAAAATCAGAAACCGGAAACGGAAGTTATTAAACATTAAAATTTAAAAAAATTCGTAACTAGTAAACCAAGCCTTGGACAAAAAATTGTATAGGACATAATTTGATGAATTTTTGAAGATTTACCGAAATCTTTTTTTAAATTAAAAAAAAATATGTATTTTTTTTATTATTTTTTTTATGGGAGGGCAAGTCTAGCGGAGGTCTTCCTTCGCCACTGGTTTTTTTTATGGGAGGGCAAGTCTAGCGGAGGTCTTCCTTTGCCACTGGTTTATTTTAAATAAGAACACACATTTTATTTTTACTTATTCGATAGAGTATTAATATAGAGCAAATTAAATTTATTTGAATTTTATTGAAATCTCGTTGAAACAAGAGCGATATGAATGGTAACAGTTGAACATTCTTGTTTCATTACTTGTTGTAATTTGTCAATACTGTTGTATTAGTATTTAGAAAAGAAAATTAATAATTTTAGTCATGACGGAAAAATTGATATGTTAGAAGTGTATATTTTGTGTCACAGGAAATCTCGTGCTGTGGTACAGTAGCTAACTGTTGTTTCATTACTATATAAAAACGATACTGTCACAAAGCGATACTGACGTATTCTACGTAGCAGGTCTGACCTCCACACTGCCCTGTTTTTATTTCTAAAGATGAAGACATTTTTAATACGATCATATCATAAATGATTCCCCTTAAATAGGTTTAAGGAGCCGTACTAATAATAATTTGTTTGTTTCAGAATCTGCTATTGGCTTTTTTGACTATTTGTACAATGTCCTATGGACTTCCACGAGAATTAATGAAAACAACTTCATCAGGAGATGAAACTGGACTTCTACGTGTAAAACGTCATGTCGTCTGCACACAGCCTTGTCAGAAACAAAGTTGCTCACAACCTTGTCAAACACAGACTTGTTCACAACCTTGTCAAACTCAGACATGTTCACAACCTTGTCAAACACAGACTTGTTCACAACCTTGTCAAACTCAGACATGTTCACAACCTTGCACGTCGCAAATACCATGCACACAACCTAAACCATGTGCAATACCATGCACCCAACCAAAACAATGTGCGCCCACAGTTGATTGTACCCAACCTAAAACATGTGTGCCAACTGTAGACTGCACACAACCTAAATGCGTAGCTCCAATACCTTGTACTCAACCCAAGCCATGTGTGCCAACTGTAAGTTGTACTCAACCTAAATGCGTAGCTCCAACACCTTGTACGCAACCAAAAACATGTGAATCTTCTTGTCCACCGGCACAAACATGTACTCCAGAAACGAAAGTAATAACAATCCCAGGAGTTTCTTCTGGAGGGGGGTCATTACAACATTCAAGTGCACACAATGCATCACAAGAAAGCAATAATAACGTAACGAGCATTATAGTTATAACGAATCGAATAAATAATATAAATAATATTTCCATACCTATTGAAATTAATAATAATAACACTCTTAATTCAAACATAGATGAGAAAAGAGAATCAAGACTTGCTGATATAAGAGGACCTGGTGAAATTCGGGAAAGAGAAAGAGGAAAAACAATCATCATTAAAGTTCCTCATCCTTTCCCAGTTCCAACACCAGTGAAAGTACCAGTAAAGGTTCCAGTACCAATACCAATTCCAAGACCCTATCCAGTAATCGCTCCAAAACCTTGCTATTCTTGTCCATCCAGTTATGGTAATGGTTTTTCAAGTGGAGGATTTTCAAGTGGCGGATTTTCAAGTGGTGGTTTTAATGGAGGTGGATTTTCCTCTAGTGGATATGGTGGATACAGAGGATTTATGAGTAGTGCTAGTGGTAATGGGTATGGAGGAAATAGTGGTTTAGAAATTAAAACTGTTGATGGTGGGCGAAAAATTAAGATAATTTCTTCTAGCCGACGTGATGAAGAGAACGAAACAGATGAAACTACTACTGAATCTTGAAGATAAATAATTTAAATGTATTTATAATTATCTATAGTCATGTGCGTAAAAATAGCAGTATCAAAAAAATATTAGAATAAATACAAAAAAAAGTTGGTTTAAGTAATAACAAAGCCAAAATTTTACTGATATATTTTAAGAACAACTTTATTATTTTGATAAAAAAAAAAGTATTTTTGTCGATTCATTATATATATATATATATAGTATTTGTAAAAATATGCTCATTACGCTGTTCATAAATATAGCAGTACACTTCATAAAATAAATAAAACTCATTTTAATATTAAATATTCTTTATTATTTCTGTAATATTTGGTCCCATGACATTTTTCTCGTGTTATTTTTACACATCTTCGCGGCTGTTTCAATTTTTCCTCATAATTTTTCTTTGTTAGCAGGTTTTGAAGAAGATATTTTATTTTTACACTAGCCCACAAGTTCACTATTGGATTTAAGTCCGGGGATTGAGCTGGCCAACCCATAACAGTAAACCTATTTTCATTAAATCATTTTTTGCTTTGCGCGAAATGTGCTTTAGATCATTATATTGCATATATATCCATTTTAAAGGTATTTCCTTCTCTGCAAAGGGAAGGATGATATACTGCAAGATACTGATATAAACATTCGGGTCTATTATATCTTTAATCCAGAAAATAGGGCCCACTCCGTTCCAAGAAAAATATCCCCATGCCATAACACTACAGCCGCCATGTTTTATTGTCTTTGTAGTGTACTTAGGATTGTACCTCGTGCATGGAGGCTTGCGTACTTGTTTTGGCAGATACCAGGATTAAATAAAACAATTTTTGTTTCATCAGACCAAAGAATATTGCATCTTTTTAATCCGGCCAAAGTTGGTGTTCTTTGACAAATTGAATTCTATTTTCCCGTTGTCTCCTGTTTAACAGCGAAGTTTTTCTTGGTTTTCTGGCTTTCAGATTTGATTTTATAAGGCCTTTTCTTACAGTTGATGCAGAAATTGGCAGGTCTTATTCGTTTTTTATTTGTGTAGAAGTAAGAAAATAGTTTGCATACATTACAATTTTTCTATCTGTTGTTGTCGAAGTTTTAGATATCCGATCCCGACTTACAGGTTCTAGATTCAACTTTTGGCATTAGATACCATTTTAGCGGAGCATACTAGCACATTCTGAATAAATTTAGAAGTTTTACCAGAAATTAATATTTGTAAAATCAACTGACGTTTCTCCTTTGTGCAATGTTTAGCCCTATCCATTTTTACTAAAAAATAAGAAAGATATTTAATATTTTCCGTGGTTTTAAATATAAAATCAACTTACTTTTCAATATACTCAAATATTTATTAAAGAATAAAATTGTTTGGTTAGCTAGTTTAGTAAAACATGAGAAAACTTGTGGATACTGCTATTTTTACGAACCCTAGAAAAATAATGTTTTTGGTTTGTTTAAGGGGCAACTTACATATTTATTTAAAAAAAAATAATGCTGCCAGCTTAAATATATTATAAACTTATTACACCTTATACTATAAATGTAATGCAACTACATAAATAAATAACTTTGAATAAAATAAATACAATTTTACCATTTGCATTAAACCACTGCTATTTTTACGCACATGACTGTATATATAAGATGTCCTAGGAGAAACTATCAAAAACCCAAAACGTCGATATAAACATATAAACATATCCCGTCAATAATGTGTTTAAAAAAATTGGTTCCATTTTAATCATGTTTTTTGTATAATGTGTCATTATAGTCAATATGTTTTGAACATTGTGTTTGTTTGTGTATAATATAATATAGGGTTGTGTTGTATTGTTCAAAAATAAGGTAATAAATTATATGAGATAATAATTAATGTAGGGCTATTATATTAGCAACTCTATTAAAGCAAGTAACGAAGAAACAGTTATATATCATTTTAATACATATCTATTCATATCATGTGAAACTCTGACATAATAATATAGAAGATATACTGTGACAATGATGTATTTATAATCATTAACTGGAGAACTGCGCACATACATATATGAAATGCTCACAGTTTCCAAAACATGTTTTTTTATGTTTTACATAAAAAAGAACTTTTCGGTTTTGATTTTTCATTTCTTTTATAGTAATAAAATTGCATTATATAAACACACAACATCCCCGATTAGGGAGTTTGGTATGTGAGTGTAGTGGTTGGCCGAAATAGTTTGATAGTTTTGCATTTTCCAATGTAACTATCAATTATGCTTCGTAAAATTTACAGGTTATTATACCAATTTTGTGAAATAATATGGTAAGTGGTATAATGAAACTCATAACACTCAATTCGGTTTCATAACTCTCTTAAGAATGCTAATTAGAAAAAAATTGATGTGAAGTGTGAATATTCACACATTTTAGGGTTTTGCAGGTATATAATAAGTGAAGGCGGCATGCTGAGTGTGTAGAACAAATTTTACTTTGTAGTAATCACGGCAAAATGAACGATATTTTTAAAATAATTTATCGCCTGTTAATCATATAATAAGACTGGTTATTAAATTTACGCTCTTAAAAATTAAATGCAACATTTGTCAAAATATAACTAGAACTTTGACAAAATAATTTCAACATAATAAAAATGCAAAAAAAAAACAGAAAAAATAAAATTCACACCGTACTCGAAACCCTTCGTTTCCAGCGAATTCTAGCTTACAACGCCAGTGCTCTAACCACTACGCTATCGTACGCCTTGCATGTAGGTGTCTTACATTGGTATAACTTTTGTACTTTGTGAACCAAAAACCACAAAAAATACGTTATTTTCCGAAAACATAATCTGATCAAAAATTCCTGTTGTACTATTTCGGTTCACACCAATATACATTACTTAGAATTTTTTTAGATTTTTAGTTTAAACCATCTGGGCTACAGAGTGTGGGACAAATTTTTTTTTTGCACAATTTTGGCAAAAATCGCATCAAAATAATTTATTTTGCAAAAATAAAAATTTGTTCGTTAATCCACGTACTAGGGGCTTTCATTTGATACCCTACTCAGAATTAAAAAAAAAAAAAATTGTTTTCGATGAGCACATATTTGTTTATATTTTTAGGGGGATATGTTTTTTAGATGTTTTAGTATTTTTTCTACGTGCGGGTCAAAGAGTTGTATAAGCATGCCAAATTTCAACTCTCTAGCTTTAGCCGTTTGGCTACAATTTTTACCGAACAGACAGACAGACAGACAGACGACAAAATGACGGTATAAGGGTTTTTTGGTCATACCTAAAAAACCCTAAAAGAGATTTCGTAGTTAAAAAATATATAGGATACTTGAAATACACATCAAAAAAATAACAAACAAAAAATATTTTGTTGCATTATTTTTTTCTTCTCTGATTTTTACGGATTTTTAGTTATCACCATAAAACCCTTATAGCGTCTCATTTGACAGTTTGGCAGAAATTGTGGCCAAACGGCTGAACAGACAAAGTTTGGTATGTTTGTAAAACTATAAATAATCAAAAATAAAAATAAATAAATAAAATAATCAAAAATTGATTTGTTAAACAAACAATACACTTTTGATAATAATTTACTTATTACTCTTCATTCTTTTATCTTTATATCAATTTCTGTTTGTTAGTCCTTTATGCAAAGCCAAACGGATGGGCCGATTTTCACCAAATTTAGTACAGGGGGGTAAAATAATTCGAGGAAGGTTTTACTGAGGGTTTCACCATCGCCCGTGTCCCCTTAAAAACCTCCCAAGCCGTTATGGTGGGAAACCATCATTATTCATTCTCCGTGCAGTTTGAATTGATTACGTAGGCTAAACCTTAAGAGACATATTTATAAAATGTAGACAAAAAATGTAGATCTTCACTAGCTAAAAAATAAGTTCGGAAGAGCATATACCTATCACGCACCGATATCGTATATTGGGCAAATTTCTGTTTTTAAACGTAATAGTTTTTGTATTATAAAGTTTGCGGGTGCATAACATCGTAGTTTTATAGTGATGTATCAATTATTTTAGAATAATAAATTAGACCATTTCACGTAGAATCATAATTCGAGATATCTACCTATATACATCAAAGATTAATAATAATACAGTTATCACAGCGTAAACCCTGAAATAAGCGTAAACCTTTTCCTGACATGCAAATATGTTGAGTATTTGTCAAAAGGTGGCACTGCTAAATAATTATTTATTTTCCACTGCTTAATGGTAGTTACACAATTAGCCTTTAAATACACAATTAGCTATTCTTTAAAATTGTTCCAAGAACAAGTCTTTGAAATTTGGCGGATTCCCCTTGATTCATCATGTACATTAATCACAACATACTTTATAAAAATTAGACGTATTTGAAAAATGCGAATATCGAAATTATTATAGTCTAAGTAAATAATGTATAAAATTAAACAGTAAATCTTTGCTTGTCAATATCTAATATAATTACTAGGTAGGTACAGCATTAGTTCTCATAGTCATGCATATGGTCATAAATTACTAAAATAAATTACATTAAACTCAAAATATATAAATCTTATGTTTCTAGTTGAACCATATTTCACCCAGCACTATTCCACAAATCATACCTTATCTAAAACTAATGAGTCCCACCTAGCGTCCGTTACTATAACTAATTTAATTCTTCTCTGAAAATTTATATTTGAATTTAGAAACTTTATGAAAAATCCTGTAAGGACATTAACGAATTAGGGCAAAGAAAAACTTAAAACTAGTGCTATGAATAATATTATTGGATTATTTGGACCAAAGACATAACCAAGCACCCTGAAGGCCAATTTTGGAAGACAAATATTTTTATTTGGAAGTTCTTACTTTTACTTTGGTGCAATTAATTTCATGTATACTGTATTTATTTATTTAAAACAATTAGCCCAATTATGAGGTTGATAAATACGATATAAAGTACAAAAAAAAAATGATGTGTTGTGTGAATTTTCACACATTTCAGGGTTTTGCAGGTATGTAATAAGCTGAGTGTGTAGGACAAATTTTGCTTTGTAGTAATCACGGCAAAATGAACGATATTTTTAAAATAATTTATCGTCTGTTAATCTTAGAGTTTGAATAACAAATTTTATGTTAACATATTTTGTTGTTAATTTAAATTCGAATACCTAATACCATTATGTAGATAATATCTTTGGAATTATTTTGCAATGGTCCAATATTAATGCGGACACCGTTATTTTGGACGTTTGCCATTGCTGATAGTACTAGGCTAGAATAGTACAATATAAGGAGTATTAGTATCAAAAAGATATAATTCTTCATGAGTATATAAAATATATTTGGACGTTTCGGAAACTGCTCAACAATCTGTTTTCGTCTTCAGCGATCACAAGAGGTGACGTCCGAATATATTTTATATACTCATGAAGTATTATATCTTTTTGATACTAATGCTCATTATATTATACTATTCTAGCCTAGTACTATCAGCAATGGCAAATGTCCAAAATAACGGTGTCCGCATTATTATTTAGGTTTCTAAATATGTGATATATTTTGTTATATAGCAAGGTTCATTAAGATTTTGAAAATTGCGCCTATGGCTGCCATTGGTTGTTTTAAGTCATATGCTCCTCCCCTGGTTTCGTATACATGACACATAGAATGAAAATATAATTTCAACAATTCCAACTGGTTATTAAATTTACGGTCTTAAAAATTAAATGCAACATTGCATGCAAACATGCAAACGCTCCTATTGTTCCAAACAGACATCCACTGTTATTCTATCTTCCACAGGCTCATACGAACCTCCATCTCAAATCTCCTGTAATTTGTATTTGTTCATACTATACACGCGGTGATACAAATTTCGAACTCTTTTAGAACATTTTATCACTTTTTTTAAAATTTGTGTTTGTTATTGAAATTTTTTAAAATTAGAAGAATTTTTTTATTGCTATTTAATATGTATTTGTAAAAATATTGTTTATATTTGCAAAGTTTGTCTTTAGTTATAATATTACTTTGTTGTAAGTTATTAAAATTATATGTATATATTTATGTACCTGCCTGTTTTGAGTAATATTGTTGGGCAGCAGTAATAAATAAATAAATAAATAAATAAATAAATAAATAAATAAATAAATAAATCGTCATCGCTTAGAATTCCTACTACTATTTCAAGCGTAAGCTTCACACCCTGTCGCGACACATATGTTGAACTGTACTTCATTTAAAATCCTCTTACTCTGATACTGATCAAGTTTAGGTATATTTTCTAATTTCATACATACTTTGGAACCATTGGCAAAGGTTTGAAATATCTACTAAGGCCCAGTTGCACAGTAACCGCTTAAGTTTTTATTTAGGCTTAAGTTTTAGTTTATGGTTTAGTTGTTGCACAGTTTCAGTTTTTGGTTTAAACTTAAGCTTAAACAGGAAAATACTTAAGCGGTAGATTTGTTTGGTTTAAGCCAAAATAAACTGTCAAATAGGACAGGTTATGTGTCATATTAAAATTGAACAGATTAATTTGATTGAATGAAAATGTTATATATTAATATATTTCGCCGCATACCCGTCTATAGGCACCGGTATGATTATACTAATCAATGGGATGATGAAAAATTTTACAATAGATTTCGAGTAAATAGTAATATTAAGTAAATAAAGTTGTAATTCAATATTATATCATATTAAACATTTAATTAACCATTCTACTAATAGGTAAGTTAGTGCCTTGGTACACAAATACCTAATATTTTATGAAATAATATTTACAGGAACCACGCATTCACTTCAATACAAATCCTACGATATTATATTATTGGAAGTATGTTAATGGTAAGGGAGTTTACTGGTTGCCATAAATCTACAGCTTCAAAAGATATAGGAAAAATATCGAGAAATATCGCAATTTGTAACTTGCGTCATTAATATATTAAAATGCCTAATATTCAAATGGAACAGTCTAATGTACGCCAAGACTTTTGCTATGTCGCACGGTTTTCTCGAGTTCTGGGGGCAATTGATTGAGCAATCTTAATCCAGATCTAGAAACAGATGTTAATTTTAAAAACAATATACCTAACACAGTAATAAATCAAAACAGAAAATATAATGACAACATTCGAGTTAGGAACAATAATAAATGTTTTTCTAATTTATAATGTATAAATAATAAAATTGTTTATAAATGTAAATATCTTGTCTATGATTTGCCCGTAATTTAAAATTTATTAATTCTAACTCTTTCTCTGAGCATTCTGCCATTGAACCACCTCCAGTCACCTACAGTGAATACTTATTATCGGCATTTTTTTTTTCCTGTACATGTTTTCTTTTATATATATATTTTAATATTCTGCTTCTCTGTAAGAGTGACCGATTACATTGTTAAATTCATCATGTATGTTCGTCCAAGGAGATTTTTTTCTTCCACAACATTTAATTTAATTTTTTACACACAATAATATATTGTATTTTTATTTTTTAAATATATTTTATAGAAGACCAACTCATCTAATAAGTTCGTCGTACATTTATTTTTACGTTTCGTTTACCGTATTTTCCATTGCTGGTAAAATTTGCATTATTTGTATATAAACTAATTGACAAGTGACATTGACAAATAACATTGACAGTTATGTTTATATTGAATTTCAAAATTTCCCCGCCAAATATTCATTTGCATATTACCAACTTTGTGAATTTATCATATCAGTTGGCTTAGCTAAGTATTTTTTTATTTTTAACTGTGCAACAACTGGCGCTTAAGTATTTGGTTTAAGCTGAAGCTTAAGGTTTAGCTAAACTCATACTTAAGTGGTAACTGTGCAACTGGGCCTAAGTGCTTGTTTCACATTATTCAAAAAAATGAACCCTACGATTCTTAACTTTTGTTAAAAGTAGATAATAAGTGAGAAGTCTGTTAACTTTAAAAATTGGAGAATAAAAGCCACACATAACATGAATTTAAAATCAGATTTAAAATTGTTTTCTCGAGTTTAATTCATTTTAAATCTAAAGAACTGTATTTTCTATCGACTTGAATATGCATAGAACCACTTCTGTTGCTTTCAGATAAGAAAATTGTAAAGAAAATGAAAGAAAACGTAAACTCTAACATGCAAAAAACAAGACAAGGACAAATTTATTTGTTCTCTAAGATTCCAATCACAAAACTAAAGTTTTTTTAAATACTAATCTTATATTAAAATCAGGAAATGTGGTGAAATAAACACTGAATGTAACACAGAGTTAAAACTAAAATTAATTTTAAACTGAAAGTGATGAATAACCAACATAAAGTGAAAAAGTCACCGTAACTAGAAAATTCTTGAGTAAGATTAATGGTGTGAACTTTTTTAAATTTATTTTAAATATTTTATACCCTAAAAAAATATTTTTGTCCAATGGAATATTAAAAATTTAATTTTTAATTGAATTAAAAACTGCGAAAAACATACAAGACTTGTATAAACATGTTATTTACAAATTCTACAGTTACTCACAAAATTGAGCGTACTAAAGTTTTAGAAATATACCTCTTAAGTAAAGATGCCTATAAAACAGATTATTTAAACCAATTATTTTTTATTTCTAAAATACATCTTAGAGATACAAAACTATCATAAATGGTTTAAAATTAAATAATATTTACTAAACATTTGTTAAAGAAAACAAAAAATATAAACATTTTGAGAGACACAAAATTGAGCGTACAAAAAGTATTAATACTAATAAAATAATTAGAAAACAATCAGTTAATATAATTTAATATTTTGTCGTGTCACCTCTTGCTTCTATTATTGCTTGAAGGCGATTTGGCATAGACTGCACTAATTTTCCACAAACTTCTGCCGGTATATTATTCCACTCTTCTTGAAGTTTCGTTTTAAAATAATTTTTATTAGAAAATGAATTGTTTTTTTATCTGAACTTTTAATTCTCTCCATACATTTTCAATTGGATTGAGATCAGGCGATTGTGGCGGTGTTTTGAGTAATTTTGGTGCATTGTATAACAGCCATTCCTTTACAATAAGCGCAGTATGTTTGGGATCGTCATCTTGTTGGAAATAATAAACTTGTGGCATATCTAATTATTCTGCAGTAGCCGTAAGATTATTTTTCAAGATGTTTAGATATTTTCATTTATCCATGATGCGTTCTATAGGAACAGTTAATTGTTTTAAATTCTGTATTGAGCTTCCGCCAACAATTTGTCTGCCGTCCGAACCAAAAAATTTAATTTTCGTCTCGTCAGAAAAAATAACTTTATTCCAGAAGGTAATTGGTTTGTTTACAAACATTTTTTCAAATTATAAGCGTTTCTTTTTATTCGTTTTTGAAATCAATGGTTTCTTGCGTGCAATTCGACCATTGTAGTTATTTTTCCGGAGTACTCGGCGGACTGTTTCTACTGAAATTTGTTTATTTAATCTTTGTGACAATTCTGACGTTAACTGGGGTATACTAATTTTAGGATCTTGCTTGATTTTTCGCAAAATAAATCTTTCATCCACAGTTGATAACAATTTTTTATTCCTCTGTCCGTTTTGTTTTTGATAGTACCTTCATATTTAAATTTGTTTATTATTTTTTGAATTGTGGAATGTCTTCAGTTTACTATATCACTTATGTCACGCATTTTATGACCCCGGGCGTATAATTTAACTATTAGTTTACGTGTAGATTCGTCAGTCTGTTTACTTTTATTTTCCATTATAATAGAAACAAAATCACTGTACTTGAATGTGGCCTAATGCGAACTAAATTAATGAAAGAAACATCTGTTGCAAGATAAAACATATGCAATATGCAATATAATTTTAGGAAAAGACAGGTCTTAAATCAAACGAAATTAACTAGTACGCTCAATTTTGTATCTGTAAAAAATTATATTTTTTTAGTTTTCCTTAAATTTTTTAACAAATATTACTATACCTTATAGTATTTGTAATAATTTTGGATCTGCAAGGTGTATTTTACAAATAAAAAATAATTAGTTTAAAAAAAATCTGTTTTAGTCACGTTTTATTAAAAAGTATCTTTGCCAAATTCTTGTATGCTCAATTTTGTATCTGTATCTTTGTTCTGATGAGAATTTGTACCTAAGGCACACAACCTTTGGTAAAAAACTACATAATTTTGATGAGTAATATTTTGCACCGTTGAATTAGGAACCAAAACATCTTGCAAAGCTTGAATATTTAACTTATGGTTGAATTAGAAAATAATTTCATTTAGCTTTTTGGACAAGAAGCGTTTATTTTAAATAACACATTTAACTTATATTAGAAAATATAACTCAAGCACAAATGGCCAACGAAGTGGTCGAGCGCATTAAGTCGTGCAGTTTGGACTGGAGAATACAGTCTGGATTGTGCGGTCGGTAGTTCGATTCTCCGTTGGTGATATTATTCGAGCGAGAATAATAAATTTACATTACACTCATTTCACAATCTTTCACCCCTCATCCAAATGTAGGAGCTCGCCCCCTGGCATTGGCGATTAGCCTCGTTGCAGAAATAGGCCCATGTAAAATAAATAAATAAATATAAATCAAGCACAAATGATTTGAACATGTAAGGAGTAGAACCACATCTGTTGCTTTCAGATACGAGGGTTACCTTTTATGTTTTTACTAACGAACACTAGATGGCAATATTGAAATGTGTCATTACTATATTCGTAAAATTTGACATTTGTTATTATGAAATCAGTGGTAGCTTATAAATTGACGAAGTAGTTTGTTGACAGTTAGCGTTAAAAAAACAAGTTTGTGAAAAAATGGATATTACTCATGAAGGTTTTCGTTGAATGTTTTTTTTTACGATTTTAGTAAAGGCCTAACTCAACAACAATGCATAGATTCGCTTCGTTGAACTTTTGGTAATGAAGCACCAAAGACTGTTTACAATTGATCTAAAGAATTTCGTCGTGGTCGTGCCTCCGTCAGTGATGAATCTCGTGAAGGTCGACTAAAATCGGTAGTGATTCAAAATAACATCGACATGTGACTTACCGTGAGATAGAGGCATCCTTTGGCTTATCGCAGACTGCAATACATTTGGTTTTGCATTATCATTTAGCTGTGAAAAAAATCTGTTCCCGATGGATTCCGCATAATTTGACCGAAGCTCAAAAAAAGGCTCGTGTAGATTGGTGTAAGGGTATGCTAAAAAAATTCAACCTAGACACTGCAAAATCCGTATACAACATCGTTACAGGTGACGAAACTTGGATTTATTCATAGGAACCGGAAATTAAGCAACAGTCCACTGTTTGGGTCTTTCACGATGAACCGAAACCCACAAAAGTTGTTCGTTCACGAAGCACTTCCAAGAAAATGATGGCTTGTTTCTTCGGTTGTACTGGACATGCCGCAACCATTCCTTTAGAGGATCGGAGATCAGTTAATGCAGAATGGTATACAAAAATTTGTTTGCCAGAAGTCATCGACAAATCAGGACAAATTCATCATAACAATGCAAGCTCACACACAGAACGTCGAACAATTGATTATTTGAAGGAGACAAACATCGAATTAAAGTCTCATTGTTCGTATTCACCTGATTTATCCCCTAACGACTTTTTTTTGTTCCCCTGTGCTGTGGTCATGTGTATACCATTCAGCATTAACTGTTCTCCGATCGTCTAAAGTCTAAAGGAATGGTTGCGACATGTCCAGTACAACCGAAAAAATAAGTGATCATTTTCTTGGAAGTGCTTCACGAATAACTTTTGTTGGTTTCGGTTCATCTTGGAAGACCCAAACAGTGGATAGTTGCTTAGTTTCCGGTTCATATGAATAAATCCAAGTTTCGTCACCTGTAACTATGTATACGGATTTTGCAGTGCCTAGGTTGGCATAAATAGTTTTTTTAGCATTCCTTTACACCAATCAACACGAGCCTTTTTTGAGCTTCAGTCAAATTATGCGAAATGCATCAGGAGCAGATTTTTTTCACAGCTAAAGGTTCATGTAAAAACGAATGTATTGCAGTCTGCGATATACGAAAGGATGCCTCTATCTCACGGTCAGTCACATGCCGATCTCCTTCAATCATTTTGCGCACAGCGTCGAGTTTTTTTGAATCACAACCGATTTTGGTCGACTTTCACGATTCATCACTGACGGACGCACAACCACGACGAAATTCTGCAAACCACTTGTAAACAGTCTTTTCTGATGGTGATTGCCAAAAGTTGAACGAAGCGAATCTATGCATTGTTGTTCAGTTAGGCCTTTATTAAAATCGTAAAAAATCATCCAGCGAAAATCGTGAGTAATATCCATTTTTTCACATACTTATTTTTTTTAAACGTTCCCTGTCAACAAACTTCTCGGTCAATTTATTAGCTGCCACTGATTTCAGAATAAAAAATGTCAAATTTTACGAATATAGTAATGAAACATTTTAATTTTGCCATTGAGTGGTCACTTGTAAAATCATAAAGGTGCAGGACCTGATGGTATACCACCCCTATTTGTAAAAAATTGTAGTAGTTCCTTAATTCAACCGCTAGTCCTTCTGTTCAACAAATCCCTGTCTAATGGAATATTCCCTGAAGCATAGAAGACCGCTCGGATAACCCCTATTTTCAAAGATGGAAATAAATCCTGCATTAAGAACTACAGGCCAATATCTATATTATCGGTACTGGGTAAATTGTTTGAGGCATGTGTGGTGGATGAATTGTTTTTCATTATTAAGCTTCACCTATTATGTGAACAGCATGGTTTTTTTCGCGGCAGATCTGTTCTTACAAATTTAGTACCTTATATACAATACATCAATGATTCACTTGATCGCCGACCGCAAGTTTCCGCTGTATATACGGACTTTTCGAAAGCATTTGATAAGGTCCATCATCCCACGCTTTTGGCGAATCTTGAGAAATTCGGTATCTGCGGTAACTTGTTACGTTGGTTAGAATCTTATCTGAACAACAGAAGTCAATTCGTCGCGATAAATAATTATAAATCATCAGCAGTACCTGTAACCTCGGGAGTACCACAGGGCTCTCATATTGGCCCATTACTTTTTTCAATATTTATTAATGATATAAACAACTGTTTTCACCATTCTAAATACCTGTTGTACGCTGATGATTTAAAAATATATAAATGCATTACAAGTAGAGACGACTGTTTAGAGCTTCAGATGGACCTCGATAGGTTGAGTGAATACTGCGTTGTCAATAAGATATCACTGAACACAGATAAATGTAAAACTATTAACTTCAGCAGAAATCGTACTTCAAATCTTTTTACATTCGACTTTCGTTTACATGATACTAAATTAAAGCAGGTTAGTGTAATCAAAGATTTAGGTATTTTACTAGATTCTAAATTAATTTTTGGCGATCATATTTATAATATGGTGCAAAAATCTCTAAAGAATTAAGATTTATTTTTAGAGTTTCTAGAGACTTCAATTCCCCTTCAACTTTAATAGTACTATATAACAGTTTAGTCAAAAGTCATCTGGAATATGTCAGTACAATATGGAGCCCTCAATATAATATTTATATTGACCATATAGAAAGTGTTCAAAAAAAGTTTGTTAACAAATTAAATTATAGATATAATCGTTGTAATTATTATAAATCCTATGAATTTAACCTTAAATTTTACAAAATTACAAGTCTTTCCCATAGACGAATTATATTGGATTTATCATTCACTCATAAACTTCTTAACAGCGCAATAGACACTCAACCTTTTCTAACTTTTCTAAAATTTAACTTCAGTCAATATTCAACCAGAAATCCGATGTTGTTTAATATTCCCAGTAGTCACTCAAATTCTAATCTTAATTCACCCATTCATAGAATCTTAAATCTCACAAATAAATTCAGCCAGCATGTAAACATATTTAGTTGTAGCTTAATATCATTTAAATGGAAATGTCGAGCAATATTTATAGACAATATTGTTTTAAGTTAAGTTAGTATGTAAGGCACAATCTAGATTGTTAATTTTTTTGTATTTTTTGCTGCGTTGCGTTGTTATTGGAGCATCCCACTCCAGGGATTGTTCTGTTGCGCAGCCTTTAAATAAATAAAATAAATAAATAAATAAATAAATAACAGGTAACCCTCGTATTGGGGAAACTGTAATCTTGATTTAGGTACACGCTGTATATTAATATCTTAGAGTAAAAGCTAAACAGAAAATTTGCCTCAGGAAAAGTTAACCATAAATTAATTTCAATTACCGCTATTTCATATTTCATAAAACAATATTAAAATGTACACACCATATTTAATTTAACAATATTAAACATTGTATAAAAAACTCATACACTCTGAAAGTAAACATCTAAACCTCTATATTAAATATTTCCATTAAAAAATCAACAACAATAACAAGGTAAAAAGGCCCTCAAACCTTATAAACTCATCAAATAAGTTTCTGTATCCCTTATTTCATGTGAATAAACTTTTGTGTACTTAAAATTAAATATTCACAGCACTCTGAATGATTTAATTCTGAAATGAAAATGTCGAAACAACTCTGAATAGGTACAGAATGAAGGGTGTATATATATGTGTAGGAGTCGGTGGTATATTTCAAATATTTGAGTAAGATATAAGGGTGCAAATCCCTGAGCGATACTTGGGTACACAGAACACGGATATGTCATCAGATGCTATCGTAAAGTTTATCGAAGGTAAACAAGGATTTCATATTAATCAATATTATAAATTCTCGTCAAAAATTGTATGTCTTTTTAAACATTAAATCGACTTTTATTAACTGATTTGCATGTGTTTAATTTATAAGTTGAATAAAAGAATTCTTGACCGTATTTTAAAGATAAATATATAGGTATTTTCTTGGGTTTCGGTCGATAATTAAAGGCAAATTTAGTCAAATATTTAAAAAGATTTATTTACTTGCTAACTAGTTTCGGTTCTATCTGAACCATTCTCAAAGCCTAAAAATAAGTACATGTATGTTATAATAAATTACATAAAGTAAATATAAAATTAATAATAAATAAAATATAAAATTAAACATCATTACACTTACTTGCAAAGATATTATAAAAATCAGAGTTAAAATTATAAAATTTGAAACATATTAAAATTTTGTAAGTTAACGGATAAAATTTTTCTCCTTATCTTCTACAGGTGCGACACATATAAGTTACACGTCAACTAAGTTAAAAAGATTTTAAAAAAAATAGAATTACCGTAATATCTAATTGAAGTTAGTAATATAATTAATAAATGGACCTATTTTATTTTTTTTATAAGATTATAATAAATTTTGCTTAAATTATCTATATCAGTTTTAGCATTAATAATACAATTGTCTTTTTTAATATAAATCATTTTTAATAATAATCTTTTAGTAAAATTTTGTTCAACATTCAGTATTGTTGTATTAGGAAAGTCAAATTGATGTTTTAGATTGTTGGCATGTTCTACAATAGAGTTGTTACTTTTATTATTGTTAATTTTATTTTTACTAATGTTGTTCTCGTGTTCTTTTAGCCTTGTTTTTAAATACCGTTTACTCTGACCAACATATTTGGCTTCACAATTTTTACATGGTATGCAGTATATAATATTAGATTTTTGTTCTTTCTTGTCTCTGTCTTTTAATGTACTGTGTAAATTATTGATAGTTTTGAAATTTTTTGTAGCTATATTAATATTTTCATTAGTTAATATTTTTTTTAATTGTTCATAAGTTGGGTATGTGAGGAATGGAAAAATAAGTCTTTTTTGTTATGTTATCTTGATTATTTGTTTTTTCTTTTGTTTCTATATATTTATCTATAAAATACGGTCAAGAATTCTTTTATTCAATAAAAATACAAAGTTTAATCAAAATTGACATTTTCAAATTCATCAATGACATATATTGGATTACTTGTTAATATGTTCTTAAGTTTAAATTTGAACTTGTCTAGTGGTAGTGTACCGATACCCGCAGGCAAGATATTGTATAATTTATAACAGCAAAATAATTTCAGCAATTTCTGGATTTATTTAGACGCAAAAATTTACCCCGGATATTATTTTTACTGCGAGTGTTATGATCATGTGTCTCACCAAAAGTACTGTAATTGCTTAAATGTTTGCGTATAAACAATAAACAATGATAAATAAATAATGATGGCAAAGTAATTGTTTTTTGAGTTTCACAAAAAAATCTCGACAATCGGCTCTGAAAAGGGCACCGGCAAGTATTCTTACAACTTTTCGTTATAATGCAAAAATCCTGTTTGCTGTAGTTGAATGTCCCCAGATTATTAACCCATAGGTTAGGTGGGACTGAAAGAGGGAAAAATAGGCTTTCAATGGGTCATTCCATGTCAAGTGGTCTGATTTCAGAGAAGTGCCCTGCTCGAACATCACGGATTTCGATGAAATTTTGTATGGACATTTACACATGTCCCCCAACGAACATTGGTAAAGTTTTACGTTCATCCATGCAATACTTGCTGAGATTTAGTAATTTGTTTGACCCCATACCGCAGCCTTCTATGGTATGACTCCGAGATTTCGGCAACTTTGAGACGCAGTATCTCTGGGAATATTTTGTTGAGAGAAACAAAACTTTGCCATCTTGTACAACTTTTTGCGCTCTATTAAACTAAATAATAAACAAATCTTCATGAGCGTTCTCCGTGAAGAAAATTAGAAGCAAACTTAGAAAAAAAATTTGCAACTCGAAAAAAATTTAAAGTTTGGCTTTTTATACCTCTGAAAGTAAAGGTACGATAAACGTGAAATTTTGCACATAATAACTTATCAATACAAAGTTAACGAATATAAAATTTCAGTCTCCTAATATTTTTCATTAGTTCAGGAATTGAGTGTAAAGTTGATGATTTTTGTGAAAATGCTAAAAACAGGGTATATTTAGCCCACTTTTACAAAAATATACCTTCTGGAAACTGTTTAAAAATACTCGTTGAAATTTGTGTATTTAATTTTCCGTACAAGGCATACAAATGAAATCAGACATAAGCTGGATATTGCACGAGATACTTTTTTCATATTTTTTCTCACCGTGGACTGGTGCATTGTTATTTTGGAGTTAAGGCATTATTTCTACAAGTAATAAAATTCAATTATATTTTTTCAAGTTCATTTTGCAATTTATTGTTCCAAGAAATCATCTAATTTCTAACTTTTTGACAGTGACAGCACTTATTTGTTACTTATTTGCTACTTTGACTACCGAATAACTTATCTGCCAGATAGCATAGTTTATTCGTAGGAATAACTTTATCTGAAGGTGGAAAGACCGGCCCTAAAAGAATTTGGGGACCTTAAAGAGTCAATAGTATATTTTACCATAAACGTGTTTTTTTTTTACCGGTGAAGGCGTTCTTTAGTATCGAGGAAACATGAATACACACAGACGAACTAATTTATATATAAATACTGATTTTCTGGTTAAATTTTGTTATTATTTTAAGGTAAAATTAAATAGATTCTTTACTTCACAAATAATTTTATTGTCACTAGATGTACATTTCGGCTACGATGTAGTCATATTCAATAGCTGAATAAATAAAACTGTTTTTTTTTTAAATTTATTCAGCTACTTTTTTTACACAATTATTATATATTGAGTTTAATGTTCGATGCAAGCAAAACATACAAGGTGTTAAACTGATCAAGTACGTATAGGGATTTAACATGTTATAACAGATGTATGAAGTATCTCGCAAAATTGTACGTTATCAAAATATTCAGTTACGACGATCTTCGTAGGATGGGTCGATGTGATTTCATTTGATGCCCCACTCAGAATTTAAAATATATATTTATTTTTTCGTTCTATATATATTTGTTTATAATTTTCCCGCAATATATTTTTTTCAACTTTCAATAGTTTTCCTATATGTGGATCAAAGTTTTGTACAATCACGCCAAATTTCAACATTCTAGGTTCAACCGTATGGTAACAGTTTCTACCGAAAAGACAGACAGACACATGAGTGACGGTATAAGGTCATACCTACAAAACCCTAAAAAGAGATAAACAGAAATAATAAAACCAGAAGCATATATATCATACACTGTGACTCGCTTAGTGTAATCCAATCCGTCCAAAAAGAACGTACTACCAACCCTGTTGCTGTGAAAATCAAGGAAACTATGCATGAAGCCATTCACGAGGGCAAGAAACTCATCCTTATGTGGATACCTTCACATATAGGAATCGAAGGCAACGAGCAAGCTGCTCATCTAGCTAAAGAAGCCATAAATGAAGAAATAATGGACATACCTATACCAAGTTATGACCTAAAGAGCTACATCCGTAGAAAACTCAAAGAAAAGTGGAAATACTTACACAAAATAAAAGACAGTTTAGGTAAATGGGCCTCCCGTACAAATAGAAGAGAACAAGTGATCCTAACAAGACTGAGACTTGGGCACACTATGTACAAGGTGTCTCAAAAGAAATTTTATATTTATTTAGCTTACTGCGTGAACGCAACGTATCCGAGGGGTGCGGGGGTTATGTCAATCGGTAGCCTGGCTCTTGGGAATTCAGTCGCTATGGAGCGTTTCTCGGGAGCAAACCGCGCGTTATGCGTGCGAGAGTTTTACAAAAACGGTGATTCGGCGACTGTAGCGCGTAGAAAATTCTGCAGTATTCGAGGTTTTCGCCACTTAAATGATGCCCCAAGCATTCCTCTCATTCGACATTGGGTTAAAAAGTTTGAAGAGACTGGTACAACGCTGGATAAATCAAAATCCGGGCGACCTAGGTCATCAAGATCGGTAGAAAACGTGGAGAATGTTAATCAGTCTGTTCGTGACGACCCGAACCTTTCAATTCGGAAGCGCGCAAGTGCTTTAAATGTGCATAGATCATCATTACATCGCATTATGCACAAAGACCTAAAGCTGCACCCCTACAAAATTCAATTGGTGCAAGAATTAAAGCCCCAAGATGCCAGTCAGAGGCTTAATTTTATAAATCAGGTGATTGAGCGATTTTCAACGTTTACCAACATTTTGTTTTCGGATGAAGCTCATTTTCATCTTAATGGCCACGTAAATAAGCAGAACTGCCGCTACTGGAGTGCAACGAATCCGAAACGCAAACATCAGAAACCCCTACATTCGCCTAAAGTGACCGTATGGGCTGCGATGTCGGCGCGAGGAATTATCGGCCCTTACTTTTTTGAAGACGAAAGGGGGCGTGCAGTTACAGTGAATTCAGAGCGTTATGTGGAGATGTTAGACAACTTCTTGGTACCTGAACTGCAAAATTTTCCTGGCTATAACCAAAGAACATGGTTACAACAGGACGGAGCAACTTCACACACGTCCAATATGTCTCTGCCACGTGTTCGTGAAATTTTCTCAGGCAAATTGATCTCTCGGAGAGGTGACATAAATTGGCCTACCCGCAGTCCAGATTTAACCCCTATAGACTTTTTCCTATGGGGTTATCTTAAATCTAAAGTTTACGCCAATAAACCGACTTCACTGGCGCATTTGAAAGAAAATATCCGTCACGAAATGGCAGCCATCCCTGAGTCCACCTACCGAGACGTCATAAGTAATTTTACTGTTCACACAAAAAGTGTATTTTAATAATTAATAAACATTTTTTCTATATACGGCTTACTTTTTTTTTAATCGATCCACTAAATACAAAATTTCTTTTGAGACACTTTGTACATCCACGTACATATGTTTCAAAGAATCTACCCGCCACAATGCAGTACACGCAACACTCGTCTAACCGTGGAATTTATTCTTCTAGACTGCCAAGAGTACCAAATACAAAGAGCAAACAACTCCTTACCAGCAACCCTAAAGGATCTACTAGCCAACAACACCGATATAGAAGTCAGAGTCACCCAATACCTTAAGTATATTAGCATCGCATCAAAAATAACTCTAAATAGCATATTTATACTAATTTATATAAATACATACTATCCTTGTAAACTAATGTAACTGGTGGCCAATAGCCCTAGTAGCTGACCCAACCAATAATTTATTTAAATAAAAAAAATAGATAATAATGGAGTTTGGAAATCGTTAAACTTTGTAGTGCGCTATAATCTGATAATAATATTTATTCATAATTTTCTGTATGATTTCCTGGCTAATAAGCACAGTGTAAACTATAGGATCGTCTAGAAAAGCATCTAAACAGATTAAATGGGGCAATAAAGAATAGCACAGACTAATATTTTCTAGGAATAGTTGCAAACACATATATGTCACACAATTGTTATTTAGTGCTGCAATATATTCTTATTAGAAAACCCACATAAATATATTTAGCTTATTTCGTTGTAAATTATATTCGTAGAATATATGTTTGTTTTATTTATACTAGACTAATAGGGCCATTTGAGCAAAGAAATAGTTTGTTTCTAGTAACTTTAATAAGTATTTATTAAAGAATACATTTGCTGAATATATAAGGTCATAAGTTCCATAACGATGAAAACAATTATTAGCATTTACAAATCCACTTTTTAGGGTTTTGTAGGTATGACCAAAAATAAACCTTATAACGTCATTCATGTGTCTGTCTGTCTGTGTGTAAGGTAGAAATTGTAACCAAATAATTTGTAAATTTCACATGCTTGTACAACTTTTTGATCCACATATAGAAAAATTATAGCAGGTTCAAAAAAATACAGCGAGGGAAAAATAATCGCATTTCAAATTTTTTAAAAATTCGTGGATTAAGAAACAAATTTATTTTTGAAAAATATGTCAAAAAACTTTTGTCGCCCACCGTATTTCCCAGAGGATTTGATCTAAAAAATCTGAAAAAAAAACTCTATAATGTACATTGACGAAAACCAGAATAGTGCAACAGAAATTTTTGATCAGATTAGTTTTTAAACAAAAACAATTTTTTTTTAACGTGGAAAAAAATTAGTGTTTTAATTTTATTGTGTGATATCAAATGAAAGTTCGTAAGACGATTAAGAAATTGAAAATAGTTTTTTAATTTTTTCTTATTTTTACAGGTTTTTTTTTTTCAAAAATGACCTAAAAAATCAGCTGTGGCCACTACAGGACCGACCGCCTTCACAAAGTACTTGTATAAAATACATTCTAGCAGCAGAGTAGAAATAACTTGGCCCAATATTTTCTAACAGAGATATTATTTATCATTACCATGGAAACGTTACAAATAAGTATGAAAAAATAGATACCTTCGAAAAAAAAAATCGTTTTATCAAAAATGTCTCAAATAAAAGTTGTTAGTTATTGCTTTTATAGCAACTTTTGTTAAATAAATTTTTTCGAAATATATTTCTCTGTCAAGAGTAAACTTCCATTTCTAGTCAACCGATTTTTACCAAAAGTTGATCAACTCATGCCATTGATGTCAAAAGCTTCAATCTGAAGTTTCATAAAAATCCTTTCAGCCGAATTTGCTCTGCACGTGTACACAGACAGACAGACATCATGCTAAAAATAGTTAAAACGTTATGTAGGGACCTCAATTCGTGGTGATCCATCGAAATTTCGAAATTTCAAAATCGGTATGATCACAATATCTCTCTTATATATGTTTGCGGGCGGTAATAATTACTCTCCCGCACCCTTTAATCCAAAGAAGTTAAACTAAAAATCTGGATAAATTTTAGGTAATATACTTTTGATGTGAATCGAAAACTTGCGAAAGTAATTTTTGATCAGATTGTGTTTTTGGAAATTGTTACAATTTTTGTGTTACAAACAAGAATGAACGGAGATAAGAAGAAAATAATAGCGAGATTTAGGTGCGGAAATGAGGAAAGGGAAAACGAATACTGGAGAAAGGATGAACAAAGAATGTGCAGGTTGTGTGGAGAGGAAAGAGAAACCATAGAGCACATACTGAAGAATTGCGGAGAAATGAAATATAAAGAAGAGACAAGAAAAGATGTGCTGTGTGATTCAGGCCAAGGATGGACATGGATGGAAGAGGTCTTGGAGAGAAGAAGGAATTTGAAGCGAAGATACCCTAGTTAGCGATGATTATAGTTTTTTATGTGAAATATAAAGTTAATAATGCAAATATGTAGATTTAAACCGAAAGGTACATAAATAAAGTATTATCACACTACAATTTTTGTGTTTTTGACAAAAATCTTTTTTTTTAATTCATGCATAAATTATGGCTTTATTGTTATTTTTTTTACATTATGGATTTATCGTATTTAAGGTTAAGGTAGTGTATGAATTGTTTTAAAATATTAGTAATAGCCAGTGATGGCATCCTAAATAGTCAGGAAACGGTTCTATAAATTCATGTGATATCAGGAACCTATACTGTATTTTTAAGAGTGAAAACAAATCACTTACTTCCATTTATTAAATATAAGGAAAACATTTTAAGAGCGTATTATTAATAACCTATAAAATAAATATTACATTCGCAACACTGCAGGGCACGGCGCACGATTCAAAACTGAAGTCAGACTAATTCATTTATTTTTAATAATTCTAACAACCGGTTCCCTAAGGTTTTAATAATTTTAAGAAACGGTTCACGCGAACCGGTAGAATGCCATCACTGGTAATAGCTGAGAATCTTCATGTGTGTAAGCCTCCCCTACTATAATACGTCAAGATTCACATTTTAGAGATAATTGGCAAAAGAAAAATCGATTGCACTCTTCGTCACCTTTCATGCTGTCTTTTAAATTTTGCCGGACATTTATCATTATCAGTTTGTATATAACACCCTGTATATATACAAAATGCCAAATTTTGCCATACCTAAAACTTTTCATTGTAAGTTTGATTTTATCAACTAAGCCTCGTTAATAAACAGAATATATAGACCGGGAGCTCATGACAGTTTTTGGTCTCCGATTTCATACAGCATGCCTTTTGGAGGAGAGAATATTTAGCCTGTGACAACAAAAAAGGGATGGTACTAAACCCCTGCACGCTTTCCGGTCATAGGGAAAATTGCATTTCCACTTAAACACAAAATTTTTGTGCTTTTCTCTGATTTAATATTGCTTGCCCTTTTGTCAAAAGAAAGTTATAACAAATTTAAAGTCTTTTAAATATATGCATGCGATTCGGAGGGTCCCAAAGGGCTCAAACGGTCATGTGATCTTGTAATAAAAAAATTTGATTTTCCGCGTTTTCATACAGCATGCCTATAATTATACTTGAGCATAAAATTAATATCACACTTAATGAGTTTAACCAGTGGTGCTATAATAACAAATTAATTGTCAACGAATCCAAGACTAAACTACTTCTGTTTAATAAAAACAAACTTCCAACGGATATCTCAATAACATTCAATAATTTTACATTGGAACCTAATATTGAAACAAAACTTCTTGGTGTAGTTATTGATGACTCCCTAAGCTGGACATTGTAAGTGGATGCCGTATGCAAGAAACTACAGAAAGCATATTATTGTATAAAAGTGCTTAAGCAATTCCTTCAGCTAAATAGCCTTAAGCAGGTATATTATGCGATGGTGTACTCAAATTTGGCCTACAAATTATTATTATTATTAAAAGACTTTAAATTTGTTATAACTTTCTTTTGACAAAAGAGCAAGCAATATTAAGTCAGAGAAAAACACAAAAAAATTTTGCAAGTGGAAATGCAATTTTCCCTATGACCGGAAAGCGTGCAGGGGTTTAGTACCATCCCTTTTTTGTTGTCACAGTGTAAATATTCTCTCCTCCAAAAGGCATGCTGTATGAAATCGGAGACCAAAAATGTCATGAGCTCCCGGTCTAATAGTATGTGTGAAATTATATCCAGCATTAAGAAATTATCAAAAGATTTATTGGATCAAATATTAGTCAATTACGACAAAAATAAACGGTGAAAATATTCGCATGCAATGTGATAATCGAATGTAGAATAATTCTTTGATGTTTATTCTTTGGTTCGTTCTTCATTCTTTTCCTACTTTCGATTTCCTTTTATTTCCGCTCGGAGAGACACGCTCTCCAACTCATCTCTTTCTGTCAGATACACCAATTAAATCTTCGATTTCTCCCTTAGGTTACGAACCATTCCATAAGGTTAAGAATAAAAATCCAACAACTAAAAACAGTCACGTTCTTCGCATTTTCTTGCAGTTGATTTTACAGTTATTCTGATAGCAATTATCTGTCTACTTTTGAAAACAGTTTAACTTATTTCAAGGGTGACAAAACAGAAAAGTTGTATTTAGAATTTTACATTTTTTATTGAATGAAAATTGCTTGTACGAACTTGAAGAACATACTTGTTTGAATATGCTTAACACGTTTTATTGAATGGTTTTTCTTAAATAATGTTTTATAAATATTTAAGGTCTGAATGAGGATTTTCTTTGGTACACGGAGAAAAATGACATTGTTCCATCAAGTAAAATATTTTACTTGGCCAAGTTTTTGCTAGAGTAACAGAAAACAATTGTCCCTAATAATATTTTTTCAATTACGTTGGTTGATCTTACTAAGACCTTAAAGTCATTCTAACAAAGAGAAATTAGTTTCATACCTATTTGTTAAGGTTACAAATTAAATTTGTTGCTACGACAAATGTGCTAGTCCATGTGAAACAAATGTATAATGATATTTAATAATTTTGTGTATCTAACAAATCATGTTAGTCATCCAGGTATGTGACGTATATGCCTTGCACATGCGTTTTGAATTCGGAACAATATGGCTGAGGCTTTGTTAGTGGTTGACGTTTTAATACCTGTTGATAGTTTCTGCGTTGTGTTTAATAAACAAATAAGTCTAACAATGCAGTGTATCCGAACATTAGTATCTTGGGGATTTCACAAATATTTTCAACGTATTACAACTTGAGGAGACAGTTTACAAAAGTTGGGCTACTCGATAAAAGAGTAAACTAGCCCAATAAATAAAACAGGTAATGATTTTAATAATACAAATAGTGTATTACTGCTAATACTTTGGTGTGGAATTTTTGTAATCATATAGAAATATGCTAAAAACTATACCCTGTTTAGAACTCCATTTAAAAATTTCTCATCGTTTTACAGATGTTCATTTTTTTGTTGTGAACATGGTTTTATCAGTAAAAGTGAAAATTATTATTATGTCCATTTGCATTAAGCTAGGCAGTGTATAAACCGGGTATAAGTTTATAGGCGGGAATTTTTGCCTGGCATATATAAATTGGAATTGAATATTTGTAATAATTTTCAATATTTAATTGTTTTATGTTCATACTAAAAATCAAACTTAAAATTAGTTAATGTCCTGTTACATACTAAATTTTATAACTGTAAATTTTGTTAATAATAAATTATAACAAAAATAAATTATAAAATTTGTTTTATTTTTCTTAATACATATATACATTTTACAGGTAGAGATTTCTTTGCGAAAACAAAATCTGTTACATGTCATAACATTTCCAGTTCAATTTTGTGTCTTCTAATAGCGTTTTTTCATCACTAAATATAAAAATATCTCTGATTTGAGATTACAACAAATGAAATTAGTAATATACTTCTAACTAATTTCATTAGTCACTGCAACAAAGGTGGTTACCCGGGCAAGAGATGATCAGTTCGTGAGACAAATAATTTTTTGTTACCATAAAAATTTGCTAATTCTAACTAAAGAAAATTAGTTCCTAGAACAAAAACTTCAGCAAAAACATTTTGCTCCCAATGCAAATTTATGTGATTAGAAAAATTTGTTGTCAAGACAAAAAAATTTGTTGTCTAAAATACCACTAAAAAAATTTGCTGGAGTAACTAAAATTTTAGTAATTCCAACAAAACCTTTTTTACCGTGTATAATAGTATTTTTTGTTGTATATTGTAGCGCACTTAGGTAGAGTCAATCGATTTAATCGAGCAGCAATAACCAGATTAATTTGGGCCAAAGTGACCTCCGTCGTTTACAGATGAAGAGGGTACTCAAAAAAAAAAAAAACGTTTTTCGAGTGTAGTTTTATCACTATAATGTTTTTTTTTTTTGTATATCTACTGTTTATGGTAATACGATTAAGATTAAAAAGTCACCCACATCGAAAATTTAATATTTAGTGAAATAATTCACTTTTTTGTTTAGAAACAGTTGGTTTTGCTGAGACTTGTCTGGATAAAGTTTGGATAGAAAAACAAAACTCCGATAGCCTGGATAACTTTAGACCGATTTCTCTACTACCTGTAATTTCTAAAATATTTGAGAAAATCTTAAAATCAAGATTGCTAAGTTTTTTCGAGAAAAATAATTTATTTTCTGCGAAACAGTATGGCTTCCGGTCTGGCAAATCAACAAGTCTTGCTGTAGGAGATGCGGTACACTTCCTCCTAAAAATGTTTGATGAGGGTCAAATAATACAAGCAACTTAATCGCGACAAAACGCAATAGATGCTCCAAAAATTAAAAAAAAAAAAAAAAAAAAACTTATGGATTTCCTGCCTGGCACTTTGCTAGCAACTCCAATATAAAAAATTTGCAAATTATTCAAAATTACTCTCTAAGAATAATAGGCAGATATCCTAAGTACCATATCATCAGTAGTATGCACCAAGATATAAAACTTGGTGCATATTGGTGCAAATATATTCATGATTATATCAAAAAAACCAAAGATAAATATTTTCAAAGGACAGCTAATCATGAAAACCACCTAATAAAAAATGTAGGATCAGTTTATAAAACATTAAAATATTTGAAACATCCTGTCATAATGAACAAATAACTAATTATTTCTATTTTTTTCCCAAGTACTTAAGTGAGAGGTTTTTTTTTAATTTTTCCTCTATTTATAAAATAATTAAAATGTAAAAAAACAGCATAACTAAAAACTATTAAAACCATGTAATAATAGAGGTTATACGTATAAGTGGTACTCTAGTCAATAAGAAACTATTTTGTAAATTTTTAAAATTTTTAACAATAAAAATTATTATTATTATTATTGTTATTCATAAAATACCTTTTTTATTAATATGTATATATACACTGCATGAAAAGATGAGCACACAATGCTACTCTGCACTTAGTTTTGAGTTGTTTTTCAGGGAAACATTGTATCTTTTAAAGGTTCTAGAATTGAGTGCCTTTTAAATTCACGTACAAGTGCTATTGCACTTCAGTTAAGTATTTATTGTTATCATGCCATTTATTGTCTGCTAGTTATTTCTTAGTCTAAATACTTCCCATATGTAGTACCTTTTATGGTAATATATGTATATTATAATATAGAATATGCCTAATTAAAAATGACCATTCACAGGGCCATCATTTCTCCCACAGAGCCTAATATTTTTGAAATGGTGAATGCCTTTCCAACTTATGCGGAAAAAAGTGCCAGTTACTCTATTATAATAATCCTATAGCCCAGAATTTCTTTCAGCTCTGTGAGCGAATAGATGATAACAGTCTCACAATAATAACAGAAGCCTACAAAGGTTTTGTTTTGGTAAATTTATTTAATTCCTGACAAAATAAATGTGGCGATTTAAAATATTGAGCTTGTTTTGCTCTATCACCTATAGATCCTATATAAAAATAATAAATTTAATAGATTTAGTTATTTTTATTTTATTTTTATTTTATTTTATTTTTATTTTTACATGGAGGATCAACAGGGAGGTTATCCCCTAACGATTCTCACAAAAAAAAACATTTTAAATAATAAAGAAATAGTACATAGTTGTATTACAAGAACATATTAATAACAAAAATAGTACAAAGTACAAAACAGTAAGTTATAACATTAATAATGTTAATTATAAATGTAAGATTTGAGATTTTATTAAAGATTTGAACTGATGAAAACTAAGGAAGAAAATATCACAAGAATCAAAATATTTATCAAAAGAGATTGTGTTATCTAAATATTTATACAATAATCATTTAAACAGATGAACATTCGTATAATTCAATATTTTGTTGGATAATGTGCTCGATTTCAAGTAAAAGACGAGTGTTAGTGTTTTAAATGATTCTATATTATAAATTGATATGATGTTGATGGTTTGGAGATCTGTAGGTAACTGACAAATATTGTCAAGAGATTAACAAAAGAGCTGGTTTTTCGTAGTGGTCAGATGGTTTATGATATTTTTTGAGTAAAAATAATTTCTAAAGTGAAAAACAATACATGACATTTGTAAAATATAAAACTAGTAACTAATATTGTAAATATAAAAATGTTACATTGAAGCAGTCCGCACGGGAAATTACCAATAAAATATGATTTAGAAATTTGGTACTTCTACGAATATTGAATTCTGAGAATTTGATAGATGCCTCATAAATATCTGCTGCTACAATTTTATAGATACTGAATATTGATATGAAATCTGATACTATATATAGGCTATTCCAAACGATTAGGCGGATCTTAATGGAAATTTCGTTCTTCTAGGTTGTCACTAAAAACGACCTTGCTTGGGTTATTTTATGTTTCAGGTTTGGTATATGAAAATTTAAAATTCCAACAGTGAAACCATGGAAATGAATGACATATGTCAAAAATTTTAATACATTTTCCATATTTTGAAGACAAAAAAATAAATAAATTGGAATTTTTTTAAATTAAGAATGACTAAATATTAAAATGCAATGTAAAGGACATTTAATAATGACAATCAATTTAATCTAGAATTTGCAATGTGAGTATGATTTACAAAGGTTAAACAAAATGACCAAAAGTTCGAATTAATAGATAAAATTACTAGATTTCAAAATCTAGTTCCGCCTAAACGTTTGGAATAGCCTATATATTATATCCTATGATACTGCATTGGTTGCAATATAATAACAATATTGCATTGCGCCTAGAATCGTTAATCCTTCTGAGGATCCTTTTTGTCTTATAATAGACTTAAATTTCATATGACAGCTTTCCTAAACTCTTTCGGAGCATATTTCCTGTCCTCTTTTTCTTAAATGTTTAGGATTTAATAAAACAATAATAATTTTCCAATTTGTATATAATCCTGACCTGATACTGAAAACCATATTTTATTTAAATTCGGTATGCTGAGATTAACGGAAATCGCCTTAAAAACACACAATAAAAAGAAACCTTCACATTGGTTTAAAATTTTGAAACTAAATCAAGAATTTCAATTGGCGTAAATAAGATATTTCACTAAAACAAAAAAAAAAAATCTAATTATTCCTCTGTTACGAAATATTAGCAAAAAACTTAAAAATGACACGAGTAAAATTTTACCTTCGGCTAAACAATTTATACCAAAAGTTGAACAAACGGTGCATTGATGTCCATAGTTAAAATATGAAGTTTCATAAAAAAAAACTACTTAGCCAAATGCACTCTACACGTGCCCACGAACCAGGCTAAAAATAGTCAAAACGTTATGTAGAGACCTCAGTTCGTGAACATCTATCGAAATCTCGAAATGTCAAAATCAGTGTGATCACAATACTTCAGTTACACATGTGGCTGCCAGGAAAAAACTGTATTTAGGACCACATATAAAATCAAAGTTTCAAAGCTAACAAAGCGAGTGGAGTAGACTTCCTGGAAGCCCACCGAAGCACTACTGGTAATCCACATTGCAAGCATCGCCAGTATAGACCGGTCATTATCACCTATATTAAGACAAATACAATTCTTGTGTATACTGAACACAGCTGTATTACTGGTTGCTTTACTTTCGTTTCAGTTACAAGAACTTGAAACATGTGCCATTAACTACCAGAAAACAAGAGTTAATAATAAATTCTAACTTGCTCTAATTAAATCTGTATTGTATATCTAGGTTTCCTTTAATATCGTATTTTTATAGTATGGTTTTGTCGGTTCTTGGAATCACATTGAATTGATTGCTTGAACGTGTTTAACATTATTCACGTCATTCTCCTCGAAATCTTCCCGCAGACATATCTGTGGATGTTTGTGCTCGGATTATTGGAATTCCAACAATTTTCTACTTGATCCAACCTTACGATCTCCAGAAATATGATTAATTACAATAAAATATATATCTCTCTAAAATACACTAGTTTCTATGAAAGAAATCTGCCGACGGAATGTTGTTTTTATTTATGAGAAATATACACGCGATGGTCGAAGCCAATGTAGAATTCTTTTGGCAAGGAGATATGTTATTGTCTGTGTCGAAAACACAAATTTTATTCGTCCTCAGTAGTTAGTTTAGTATTTGTTGATGGTTTAACGGTGTAAGTATAAATATATGTTTGTAAACACTTGTGATATTTGACGTGTAGGGTGTCTGAAGAGCAATCAATGCTACTCAACGTTTAAATATACTCCAAACGTTAGAAATCATTGGCATGAATGAGTACAACCTACTGTTTATTATGTCAACACGATAATATGTAATTTGAGCATATTTCAAATGTTTTTGACAACTTGTAACACACAATTTTAACCACTGTTTGTACAACAAACACTTCCAAAGATACGAAAATGGAGTTCGCTGTTGAATAATAATTCATAAAACATTCAAAAAAGTAAAATGAATAAATTAACCCGGTTTTGAAAAAACCGGAGAAAATTGAAATCCGTGACAATGAGAGCGCTATAAATATATGGAGTCAATTAAGTCCCATTTATCAAAACCATCATTTTGTTAAATGTACCGTGGTAACAGGAAATAGAAAATCCCAACATTTGCAATATACCAGTGCGCAGAGGATTACCAAAATAAATCGGGGTATTTAGTTTTAATCAATTAAAATGGAGGTGAAACACTAGGCATCAACCAAAAACGAACAACAAACATTTTATTATAAATTTCAATTTAATGTCAATTTTCCAACTCGTTGGATTCGGGAGTCAAATAAATTTTCAGTGCTTTCAAATTAGATTCAGGGTACTAAATGTCGGAAACCGTAACACATTAGCAGATATATTATAAAAGAATTTCTTTTCTGGGTGATTCACGGTGCATGACAAATGAAACAAATGTTCATCCCTAAGAGAAATCCTGGTAAGAAGGGTTTACGGCGACAGGATCTATGTGACATACGGACAAGCTAAGGAACTAGAGTGGTCGAGGTCCTTGCCACGAACACGGAACTTTCAACTCCAGCGGCTTACAACCGCCAACAGGTCACAATAATGAAATTTTTAACCTCATCCACTCTTCATGAGCGACCTTATTACCGCGTTCCTCACCTAAATCACATTAACTTCCCTATCATATCCCCGTCGTAAATAAAGATAATTGGACAGGAATTTGATGAAAATACGAAATTACTTTCGCTGAATACATTCTTTCATTAAGTAACAATTATTTACGTTTAGAAATTTGATATCCAACAAGGTATACAGCGAAAAAATGTTTGATAGGATGATAAGCTTTTTGAATTGGTGGCGTTTGAACTCACCATCTTTGGCGGCTCTTACGAGCGATCCAAAGAGAAACACGGCCAAAAGGATCCTGTGTAGTGGCCGATAGCTCGTAAGGAAATCTCCTGGAAACGTTGGAGAACACTCCAAATGACAGCGAAGCATTGCAAAGTTGTTCACAGAACACACTAAAGTTAAACACAATTGTCAGGCGTACGCTCTTCACTCCTAGCACCGCACTACACAACACTTCTGCGATCGCATACAATGAAACTGAACCATATCGCAACACGAGATATTGAATAGACGTACTGCTGGCCGAGATACGGTAACCGAGCACCTACTATACAAACTCAGTTAAAACTGTCGACAAGTTTGAATTAACGCACGTTATTGCACACTGACATCAAAACTCTAGTTGACAAACACTTTTAACAAACTTTAGTTAATAAACACATTTCCTATGACAGCAACACACACTGCAACTATCCCATATCGTGGAGGGTGAGAAATAGAGCGAAGTAGATCCACACATGTTCCGGGGTTGTGAAACGGGCGACACAATCACGGCACGTTGCACGCACTAATCACGGTCACGCAGTCAATCGCTCTGATTAAATGAATAATGCAGGAGGTGCGTGCGAAGGAGACGCGTTGATTGCAGCGAAGATCAGCGGGCTCCGGTACCGCTCGCACTGCCCACTGTCCGCAAGTCGCTTGACACCCCGAGCCAAGCAGCCCGTAGCCCCACACTGACAGAATCAGCCCGCGAGAGTAACTGTATCGATCGAACGTTCGATTACGAACGGCGACTTCGATGAACGTGGCGTCGAGACGTTAGAACGGAAGTCGGCGCCAGTAAGGTTCCCCTGACACTGGCCGTGCTCTGCTGGTCGCACCCCACGCGCGATGTTCAGCGCCCTCTGCAGTCGCATGCGCAGGCGTAGCGCCCTGCATCGCGTATAAGACCAACGCATACCTGCAACAACGAGGGAATTGGTTTTAGCAACTTGATGGTGAAGGTATCAACTGGCTCCACTCGGCTCACTCTTTTATTGAAATCCACTGTTCTGTTTTAGCAGATACGCGATCATCAAGGTTGTAAAATTTTATCTCCTTCAACTTGTGCACATATCTCGTACATTCAAGAGCTGCACGTAATGTAAAATTTGATTCCAGACGAACGACTTGCTTGCAACTCCGTTTACCCATTAAATAAAGTGTAATTTACTATTCTGGCGGTGAATTTTACTCTACAGTGCAAACAGATATTAAACTTTTCGTTGCTCATTCGATATTGCAGAAAACAGCTAAATAAATTCAGTGTAATTTAAAGGGTTTTGAATAATAGCAGGAAGGCTGGTGTAAGGCTGTTCTCGCTAGAGGTTGTCTGAGGCTCTAGCCGCAGCTAAGCGCTGCTGTGTTAAGGGGTGAGCGGGAGGGTGGACACAGACCACTAGCGGCCGCTGGAGTCTGCCGGTTGGAGTACTGGTCAACAACCCGGACACAATATCCGAGCCTCGGACCGACCGCCGCAAGTCTTATCATTGTCAACATTGTAATTTAAGGACCGCATAAATAGTTTTAATGGCAGCGCGCATGTATGCTTCGTGAAGAGTGCACTTTTAATATTTCATACGCGGTCACTGGGGTACGAGCGGCCGCAGATAAAATCACAGTGCCGCGTTGGTTAGCTAGCGGGAAACGAACTATAAGACGCATGAACTTGATTGAAGACATGTTGGTCGACTCGTGAGGCTTATTGTTGCGGAAGGGCCAGGAAGTGGGAGATTATTATTAAAAGCTCGGAGCTTGAAGGAATATTTAAATACCTTTGTGTACATGGGCGTCTAGCAATTATGAAACTACTTCACGTCCAATGAAAATTCAAGAGTTCGAGCACGATTTAATAAAACAATAGCAATTAAACTGGGAAAATGGAAAAAAGGACATAATGAATGTCTGCGCGGAACACAATGACAGCTAACGGAAGTCCAACTCAATCAATCTGCGAGAGGGAACAAAAAATTACCGTTTCCTCAATTATTGGCAAACTCATTGGAATTGATTAGAAAACTCTAATTGATTCTACGGAGTTTGAAAATCAGCCAGTGCCTTTCAGAATACTTCGCATCCGCTACCGTATAAATCTCACCGATTCATGAGACGAGCGAGATGCTTGATACCCGGTGTCTAGCCCTGCTCTGCTAGCGGATCTATGATTTAGCTCAACCCGGCAAGTTGATCTGTCGCTCCAGCTCCCGGCAACACTTACATTGCATTGGCAAGAATTTCCACTTTACTGTTTTGATTTTCCCACTTAACCGAGTATTTTCATTTCAATAATACTAATAATAGGTTCTTAACGTCTAGATGGAACGTAGAAAGGAAAAGGTAATCTATCTATTTCTTGACTTAGCCTATATCTGGTAGTCTCGTAATTGACACTACGTTTTTACCTATGGTCAATAGGGCCCTATTATCTATGGGTAATAAGGCCATCAATTAATCAGATTTGTTGGTTATGATTATTTTAATAAAGATCATTTTTCAGTATGACATATGTCAAATGGAATGACACATTAAGAAAGTGACATCTTCAAAGGTGCAAACTATTGAAATCAAAATTTCTTCTTAGTTTGTTTTTACAACAGTAAATATAAGCAGTTCACTTTTGTAAGAACTAACTAGATCTGGTTATTTTGGTGATTTTTATAGTGTATTACTGACTTTTAGAAACTTGGTTATATTGTAAAAAAGGCTTTACAGTTTTGGGTTATGTTAGTTGGGTATTATTTTAGGTTAGTATTATATTTACAAAATATTTAAGATGTCACTATTCAAAATGAAATATGACAAATGATATTTTTTTAAATGACATCTTTCTAATCTGACTCTTCAAATTATTTTTCTGTAATACCAACATGACATACAGTTTCAAAGGTGCAAACTGTTGAAAAAAAAAATTTCTCTTAGTTTGTTCTTACAAAAGTGAACTGCAAATAATAAAGAAGAATTTTCATTATAAGAGGTCATTTTCTTTCCATTTCGATTTTTTGTGTCATTTTTAATACAAATGTCTCATTTCTTAAATTTTTATATCTTTATAAAAATTACAAAATGTATTTTATATTTTGTTTTTTGTAATAAATGTCACTTAATACTAAATGCCAACATGAAACAGGAAATAATCTAGGCAAATTCCGTTTTTTGGTTTTTTTTGTATCTTTATTGAAATCAAAATTTCTTCTTTGTTTGTTTTTACAACAGTAAATATAAGCAGTTCACTTTTGTAAGAACAAACTAGATCTGGTTATTTTGGTGATTTTTATAGTGTATTACTGACTTTTAGAAACTTGGTTATATTGTAAAAAAGGCTTTACAGTTTTGGGTTATGTTAGTTGGGTATTATTTTAGGTTAGTATTATATTTACAAAATATTTAAGATGTCACTATTCAAAATGAAATATGACAAATGATATTTTTTTAAATGACATCTTTCTAATCTGACTCTTCAAATTATTTTTCTGTAATACCAACATGACATACAGTTTCAAAGGTGCAAACTGTTGAAAAAAAATTTTTCTCTTAGTTTGTTCTTACAAAAGTGAACTGCAAATAACAAAGAAGAATTTTCATTATAAGAGGTCATTTTCTTTCCATTTCGATTTTTTGTGTCATTTTTAATACAAATGTCTCATTTCTTAAATTTTTATATCTTTATAAAAATTACAAAATGAATTTTAAATTTTATTTTTTATAATAAATGCCAACATGACATGAATTAACCTAAGCAAACTCCGTTTTTTTGGATTTTTATTTCTTCCAAAAATTTTAAAATGAATTATAAATTTTATTTTTTATAATAAATGCCAACATGACACATGTATTAACCTAGGCAAATTCCACTTTTTGGTTTTTTATTTCTTCCAAAAATTTTAAAATGTATTTATAATTTATTTTTTATAATAAATGTTACTTAATAATAAGTGCCAACATAAAACATGCAATTACCTAGGTAAGCTTCGTTTTCGTGACAACTTAAATACTAAACTCCCGTTTAGTTGCGCTTAAATTAAAAAATGAACCATATGTTTGGAATAGGCTGTAGTTTGCACGATGAAAAAAAAATACTTTTTGCTCTGGTTATCCTTCCACTTAGTTTTTATCTCTTCTTATTTTATGTGTAGTGTACTTTCTGTTATTCTTTTGTAGCACGTGTCACCTTTGTATTTATGTAAATATAACTGTTTTATTTAAAATGCTATAAAATATTTCATAGCTTTCACTGAACTGTTCTGCATCAATATAAAATCTATTGCCTTCAACCTGTTATACATCGATGACCCACTTCACATTCATGTCATGCGGGCTGCATAACAAAAAGTTAATGGGAAAGAAGAAAGACTTTGTTTAAATTAATTTTCAATTTAACTTGTATTACCTAAATAAAAATACACATAAAATTTTAGGAAATACAAGGTGTCTCAAAAGAAATTTTATATTTAGTGGATCGATTAAAAAAAAAGTAAGCCGTATATAGAAAAAATGTTTATTAATTATTAAAATACACTTTTTGGGGATTTATTTCTTAAAAATAATATCGTCTAAATGTAGCCCCGCGTTCTCGGCGCTCATTTAATCGAACAGTAAAATTACTTATGACGTCTCGGCAGGTGGACTCAGGGATGGCTGCCATTTCGTGACGGATATTTTCTTTCAAATGCGCCAGTGAAGTCGGTTTATTGGCGTAAACTTTAGATTTAAGATAACCCCATAGGAAAAAGTCCATAGGGGTTAAATCTGGACTGCATGGAGGCCAATTTATGTCACCTCTCCGGGAGATCAATTTGCCTGAGAAAATTTCACGAACACGTGGCAGAGACATATTGGACGTGTGTGAAGTTGCTCCGTCCTGTTGGAACCATGTTCTTTGGTTATAGCCAGGAAAGTTTTGCAGTTCAGGTACCAAGAAGTTGTCTAACATCTCCACATAACGCTCTGAATTCACTGTAACTGCACGCCCCCTTTCGTCTTCAAAAAAGTAAGGGCCGATAATTCCTCGCGCCGACATCGCAGCCCATACGGTCACTTTAGGCGAATGTAGGGGTTTCTGATGTTTGCGTTTCGGATTCGCTGCACTCCAGTAGCGGCAGTTCTGCTTATTTACGTGGCCATTAAGATGAAAATGAGCTTCATCCGAAAACAAAATGTTGGTAAACGTTGAAAATCGCTCAATCACCTGATTTACGAAATTAAGCCTCTGACTGGCATCTTGGGGCTTTAATTCTTGCACCAATTGAATTTTGTAGAGGTGCAGCTTTAGGTCTTTGTGCAGAATGCGATGTAATGATGATCTATGCACATTTAAAGCACTTGCGCGCTTCCGAATTGAAAGGTTCGAGTCGTCACGAACAGACTGATTAACATTCTCCACGTTTTTTACCGTTCTTGATGACCTAGGTCGCCCGGATTTTGATTTATCCAGCGTTGTACCAGTCTCTTCAAACTTTTTAACCCAATGTCGAATGAGAGGAATGCTTGGCGCATCATTTAAGTGGCGAAAACCTCGAATACTGCAGAATTTTCTACGCGCTACAGTCGCCGAATCACCGTTTTTGTAAAACTCTCGCACGCATAACGCGCGGTCTGCTCCCGAGAAACGCTCCATAGCGACTGCATTCCCAAGAGCCAGGCTACCGATTGACATAACCCCCGCGCCCCTCGGATACGTTGCGTTCACGCAGTAAGCTAAATAAATATAAAATTTCTTTTGAGACACCTTGTAATATACTGAATATCGGAAAATAACCATAAATTGTAGACATTATTCAACAATCATCCACGATAATCATATTAAATTAATAATTTGTATTGAATGTATATAAATAATAATAATATTACATATCAATTTTTTTTACATATACATGACAAAAAGATTACATTTAAATTTCATGAACATTAGCCATTTCGATATGTACTATCCAGAAATGCATTATAAAAATAATATGGATTTTCAAGCAACATCGATTTGTACTTTTCTTAAGATTACGAAAATTAAGATTTATAGTTTGCTTTGGGAACTTATTATAAAATTTAGGTCCCCAGTAAAGAGCTGAATTCTTTCCCACTTCCAGTCTTAATTTTGGAGTTTTAAGATGGGTACCATATCTAGTTGCTCGATATTTTCCATCTGATACAGTACAAAATTTAGTAATGTTTTGCTTGACATAAAGTAAACAATGAAATATGTACAAACAAGGTACAGTTAAAATTTTATTCTGTTTAAAGAGAGGCCTACAAGATTCACGCGAAGGGACCTTACATAAAACACGCAAGGCTCTTTTTTATGCTTGCAAAACCCCAAAAGCACTTGGACTGGCGCCCCATAATAAAATACCGTAGGAGAGGAGGCAGTTTATTAAAGAAAAATAAGCAATTCGGGCAACCTCAAACGGCACCACATCGACCAATTTTCTCATAGCAAATATTGATCTATGAATTTTACTAACGGTGTCTTGACAGTGCTGCTTCCATTTCAATTTATTGTCGATTATCATCCCGAGAAACGTAACCGTATGTGGTATTATAATCATGTTGGTATTATAATCATGACGATTATGTAGTATCATCTGTTGCGTATTACTTAAATAAAAATACACATAAAATTTTAGGAACTAATATACTGAATATCGGAAAAAAATTGATGTGAAGTGTGAATATTCACACATTTCAGGGTTTCGCAGGTATATAATAAGTGAAGGCGGTATGCTGAGTGTGTAGGACAAATTTTACTCTGTAGTAATCACGTTAAAATGAACGATATTTTTAAAATAATTTATCGTCTGTTAAGCATATAATAAGATTAGTTATTAAATTTACGCTCTTAAAAATTAAATACAACATTTGTCAAAATATAACAAGAATTTTGACAAAATAATTTCAACATAATAAAAATTCAAAAAAAAAAAACAGAAAAAATAAAATTCACTCCGTACTCGAACTCGAAACCCTTCGTTTGCAGCGCATTTTACCTTACGACATCAGTGCTCTAATCCATTACGCTATCGCATGCCTTGCATATGAGTGTCTTAAATTGGTATAACTTTTGTACTTTGTGAACCAAAAATCACAAAAAATGCGTTATTTTCTGAAAACATAATCTGATCAAAAATTCCTGTTGTACTATTTCGGCTCACACCAATATACATTACTTAGATTTTTTTTAGATTTTTAGTTTAAACCATCTGGGCTACAGGGTGTGGGACACATTTTTTTTTTGCACAATTTTGGCAAAAATCGCTTCAAAATAGTTTATTTTGCAAAAATAAAAATTTGATCGTTAATCCACGTACTAAGGGCTTTCATTTGATACTCTACTCAAAATTTAAAAGAAATATTTTTGTTTTCGATGAGCACATATTTGTTTATATTTTTATAGGGGGGGTATGTTTTTTAGATGTTTTAGTATTTTTCTTATGTGCGGGTCAAAGAGTTGTATAAGCATGCCAAATTTCAACTCTCTAGGTTTAGCCGTTTGGCTACAATTTTTACCGAACAGACAGACAGACAGACAGATAGACAGACGACAAAATGACGGTATAAGGGTTTTTTGGTCATACCTACAAAACCCTAATAACCATAACTTGTAGACATTATTCAACAATCATCTACGATGATCATATTAAATTCATAATTTGAATATAATGTATATAAATAATATTGATGGCTATGACGGCTATGTTTTTTGTATTTACTCGTCCTCAAATTTCGTTTCTTTACATTTCAATTGAGTTTAACACTTAATCCACTAAAAACAATTTCTGTCTGTCTATTTATCTAAAATTATTTTCACCAAGTTTGGAAAAATTACAGCAAAACCAGATTTCGAACTCTGTAATGTATCACAAAATTTGTATTCTAAGTAGTGGTGTACCCGAAATCCGTCTTCATATCTTCGGAAGATCCACAAAAAATTAAAATCCTTATCCGGGTCCATATCGTATTTTTCAATACGGATTTTAAACGGATATCATATAGATACATTCGAATTAGTTTTTACATCTTGCGTTTAATAATGCTCAAGGTTGAGTAAATTTTACTCTGACGTTTACATTGATGTTCAGTCAAGCATTACATTACTCAAGCAGCTGTATAGATAATATTTTCACTAATATTAATCCTTTATAACTCTATACAGATACTTTGAATATCTTGATCCCGAAGATACTTACTTGATCCCGAAGCCTTTCTACCTTGCGGTGTAAGGCTATAGTCTTCAATTTTCCTAAAAAATCTCATTTCAGAACTTTTTATTTTGGACCTGTGCATCTCTGTGGTGCTCCAGAATTCTGAGGAGTATGTCAAAATCGATAGTGTCACTTTTTTGAAGATCATTACTTTTATGTTAGTTGTACTTCCTTTTTAATCAGGAACAATTATTTGATGCTGTTGTCTTCCTGCTGCGCCTACTATTTCCATAATTTCTTCATTAATTTCTCCATCTACCGAGAAAACTATGCCTAGGTGTTTGAATTTTCCTACTTGTTCTATTATTTTGTCATCTATTTTTATGTTATATTTAATTATTGTCGTGATTATTACCATTGTTTTTGTGTTCTGTATGCTAATTTTCATTTTTATTTTCTCTTCTTTATTGTACTGGTTCAAATTGTTTCGTAGTTCGTCTTCGTTCCTTGCTTATATAACCATGCCAAAAAACCATTTTAAAGAACGTAATTTTTAGCGATCATACTGTAGGGGTTTAAACTAAATTTCCTGGAAGATTTTAAACAAAATAAGCGGAATACTCAAATGTCCTTATTTTTATCGTTAACGAGCAACAACATTTAGTTTATTCCTCTCATTTCTAGGTAATTTTTAATTAGATGTTTCAGATTTTATATTATAACTACTAGTTGTACATTGACATATCTTCATTTCTTTGAACCCCTTATCCAAGATTGATCAGTTTCTGAAAAATAATAATTTGTTCCATTATTCTTTTCTTCTCTGATTTTTAGAGTTTTGTAGGTATGAACAAAACACCCATATAGCGACACTCATGTTTCTGTCTTGTAGAATTTGTGGCCAAAGTGGCTGGACCTAGAATATTGAAATATGGCGTGCTTCTACAACTTTTTGACCAATATAAATAACAGAAAACCATAGAGAGTTCAAAAACACAACGCAGGAAAATATAAATTAAAATTAATTTTTGTTTATGTATAATTAAGTTAAATTTAAATATTTATATATAACTATTAACAATTTTATTATTGTTTTTATTCCAGAATATCTTTACTCACAATGTTTATTTCTTTAATCGTTATCTATAACCAAAGATTTTGACTTTTGACGTTTCAAATATTAGTTATAACAAGCTTTGTTCGTGAACGAGGACACTATGCGCGTGCGTTAAACTCGGTATTTCATTTGTTATTTATTAAAACTAAATCATTGTATAAACTCGTACTCATCAATTACGCTGAAGACAAAAACTAAGACTAACCAAATTAAAACTAACGCTAAGACTGAGGCTAAATATTGACTAAATGACTTGGAAGGTCATTTTAATATGGGTTAGTTGAGATCTTAGGATGTTTTGGACGTTTAGGGTTAAAGTACAAAGATTTACTAAATCTAAGACGGAGAAATTTGAAACTAAGCTGATTAATCACTTGAATTTATAACAGATTCACATAACATTTAAAGAACAAATCTATACTTCTGAAAACATGCTTCGCAAACTACAATATAAATTTTATTTGATGAATTTCAGTTTTAAATAAGTAGGAATTAGAAATAAAAATCCTTGCTTAAGTTATACTTAATCCCAGCCGTCCCAGGGTAATTTTAAATTTTCTTGACACCCAAAACAGGGTCGCAAGTGTCTTTTCAAAATTTAAATGTATAGGATATTCCAAACGTTCAGACGGAACTAACCGGAATTTTCATTTTTGTAAGTTATGAGCTCTTCTTTTATGGTTTGAAGTAAGCTTTTGCTGAACAAAATTATCAAAAGCCTAACTTAATCGGTAAAAGTTACTAAAATTAAAAATTTTAAATTAAAAATTTAAAATTAAAAATTTTAGTTTAAGTATTGAAGAATAGTTTTTTTAAATAAAAAATGGGTATAATCCATTATAATAATAATAAAAAAAAACCTTTTTCCTCTTTGCATAAACAAAACGTCAGAGAATTTATTGTGCAATCTGTGAAACTTACTAATAGAAAACTTGTAGAGTATTCTGTTGTTGAAAAATTGAACTATTGAACTGTCAAAAACAAAATATTAACGCCCGGTCTTTCCACCGTCAGGTAAACTTTTAGGTAACTATCTGACAGATAAGGTTATCTGGAACTTCATCTGCTGAATAAATGTCAATACCAATTACGATTCAATACGTTAGCTAATTATCTGTTAAATAACTATCCGATAGGTAAATATGTATTGAAAGACGGGATGACATTTATTCAGCATAGAAAGGATCACTTAATCTTATCTGTAAGATAGTTACCTGGAGGTTTACCTGAAAGTGGAGAGACTGGGCCTTAGGGTTGAGTTGAATAGAAATAATGTAATTTGCATAATAATGCTCATAGAACTAAATTTTTAGTATTTTCAAAGAGGTATGCAACTTACCAAAAATAAATCAGTTACAAACACGCAAACAGTTACAATCAGTTACAACGCACCCATATTGTCTATACACTTTTGCCATTTAAGCGGCAGGTTGTTCAGGCCGGTGGTATAAAAGCCTGGCGGACGAGAGTCAATAAATTCCTGGAAGGCCAGTTTTACAGCATTGTCGGAATTAAACTGTTTTCCTATTAAAAAGTTGTCCAAATTGCGGAAGAAGTGGTAGTCAAAGGTAATGTGCGCCCACCATTAGAATAAAGAAACTCAAATATCTTACTTATTATTAATGTTACAGCCAAAATGTACATTATAAAAACCGTACGAAGTTCTAGTACTCCATCTAGTCTACTTATAATCGTGCTCTCCCTCTACAACTTCTTGAAGTTTTCTTTTATTCGTTTACACCCTGTATAACCTGAGATTGATTTCTACTAACTGCAATTGTGAGTGTAGTTTATCTGACAGAAATCTACAGATCGTACTAAGAAATGAATGAACTGAACATACTCAAGGCTAGAAGAAGGGTGGGATGAAAAGAATGAAGTTATATATTTGATTGATAATATTTGGGAGACTATACGATTCAGACTTAAAGATAGAAAGAGAAAATGGGATTGATAGACAGGCACAAATGTTAGAGATGACAGTTTTTCTAGGATATAGTTGTCGGCATCACTCTTAGTTTATTTACTTTGATTTTGGTTTAAAAAATGATAGTGACAATTTTTTATACCATAAATATATCGTGATTTATAACTAGGTTTATCTTTCTGTCCATCTTGGGAGTTTCGTGATATTTAGGTTATGTTCTTGATTTTAAAAACATGAATTTGTTCTTAGAAACAATCTCGTCAAAAAATGTTATCAAGGGCAGATAGAACAAATAGATATAATGATGTTTATCAATTTAAATTATTAAATTGAATAAAATGGATTGTTGACCGTATTTTGTAGATAGAATTAGTGTTTTATTGGGTATCTATCGATATAAAAACAGCACAGAGTTTATCAAATATTAAAATTTTATTTTTTCTACTCCCTAGCTCCCTATTTACTAAACTAGCGTCGGCGAATCAACGCAGTTACGTCACACGACGTAATAAACGAATGTATTGTCTGGAACAATGCAATCGTTTGTTACGTCGTGTGACGTAACTGCGTTGATTCGTCGATGCGAGTATACCTGTACTTTAACGAAGTCCATTAATATACAATTTTATAATAAAAATCAGCTATGGTCACCACAGGACCGACCGCCATAATAAAGTACTTGTATAAAATACATTCTAGCAGCAGAGTAAAAATAAATTGGCCTTATATTTTTTAACAGAGATATTATTTATCATGACCATGGAAACGTTACATATAAGTATGAAAAAATTGAGAAATAATTTTACGAAATTTTTCGTTTTATCAAAAAACGTCTCAAATAAAAGTTATTAGTTATTGCATTTATAGCAACTTTTGTTTAATTAATTTTTTCGAAATATTTTTCTGTTGCTAAATTTCGCAAAAATCTTAAAATCGTCACGAGTAAACTCCCATATCTAGTCAACCGATTTTTACCAAAAGTTGATCAACTCGTGCCATTGATGTCAAAAGCTTACATATGCAGTTTCATAAAAATCCTTTTAGCCGAATTTCCTCTGCACGTGTACACACACAGACAGACGGACGGACGGACGGACAGACGGACGGACAGACAGACCGACAGACATCATGCTTAAAATAGTTAAAACGTTATGTAGGGACCTCAATTCGTGGAGATCCATCGAAATCTCGAAATGTCAAAATCGGTATGATCACAATACCTCCCTTATATATGTTGGCGGTCGGTAAAAATGCAAGATCACAGCAATATTCGGTCAATATTGGTTACTATGAGCATCAAGGTTACTATGAGCATCGAACAAATGCCAAATAAATCAATTTTGACAGTTAATTATTATTTGATTACTTTTTTTGCAACATTTGTGCTTATTGAAAATAAAATCGGTAAAAATGTGCGATAGTTAGAACGAAAGTGAAAACTTAAGTCCACCTGAAATTATAGAACGAGCCACCAGAACGGCAAACAATTTATTGCCCAAAAAATCAGTGAAGACATATGAAAAATTTTGTTCGCACTTTATGGAATGGAGAGATGCAAATAAAATTATCAGCGTTTCAGAAAATGTTTTAATTGTTTATTTTTATAAGTTATCTGAAAAATTAAAACCATTTAGCTTATGGACACAATATTCTATTTTGAAATCTACATTTTCTATTAAACATAATATGGACATAACCAAATTAATCATTCTACATAACAATGACTTACATTATAAAATTAACAAAAATTTCTACAAATACCTTTCCAGTCGCTCCAATTTTGGTCTGCATGAAGTCCAAACACTAAAGTCCACACTATAATAAACTATTTCAAGTATTTTCTGCACTTTTATCACTTAAAAATAACTAAAAACGTCAGAAAAAAATGAAGACGCCACTTGCAAAAATCACGTACTACATATCAAGATGGTTAATCCTGATAAAGCTCATTAAGGAATATAGTCATTAACAATTAATACATAAGGAACAGAATTGCTTAAAATAATTCTTTATAAGAATAAACACATATATTTTATCAATAGTATACAGGTGGTTGAAATTGAACTACCGGGCCCAATACACTATTTTTTTATTATTGAAGATGAGGTATAACGTTAAATTTGGAAGTTACTTGGTACTACATGATCTAAAATAGTTCATATTTTGTTACTTTGTATCTTTATATAAATAGTTATACATTTTTATTGAGGATTTATTAAAATTTCAGAGGTATAGCGTTGGAGGGCCGTGTCTCCAACGCTATGATAAAATATATATGATAAAATGGGAGGACAGAGGTGATAATAGGATGACTTTTGGGCTATCAATGATAATTCTGAGATCTCAGAAAGGGATGAAAATTACTTTTGGAAGTATAATGGAGTTATCTCTCGAGAATGTTATACAGGTAAATTTTTTATTTACGGGTTCATTTGGAGGGCTAAGGTGTCCCACCCGGGCATTATGACCTTAAGGCCCGGTCTTTCCACCTTCATTTAAACCACTAGGTAACTATCCGACAAATAATGTTATCTGGAACTTTATCTATTGAATAAATGTCATTACCAATACATCATCAATACATCAATACATCAGTCTCATTATCCGTTAGATAACTATCCGATAGATACATTTGTATTGAAAGACGGGATGACATTTATTCAGCACAGTATCATATAACCTTATCTGTCAGATATTTACCTGGAGCAGTGTTTCCCAACCGCCGGTCCTGTAGATATATATATATATAGGGGGAGCGAGGGAGGGATCTCAAGGTGTATCAAGATAGAGGAAACACGATTTTTCTCGAAAAGACGATGTATGAGCAAGTTGGGAAAAAATTTGGTGACCAGAGTTTACCCAAATAATTGGATGGTAGTATTTAAATTTTCGGAATAAACCGGAAGTACAGGATATCAAGGACAACTTTGGTTTTTTATATAGGAACGTATGGCGTGTTGGGTATAATTGGATAAAACTTTTGAAAAAAAAACAACTTTTACATTAACATGTTTTTAATATCTGTTACGATTACCTATAATGGCTTGCAATTATTTTTATTTACAAGTGTTCCATTATTCCAAGTTGTTTTTGCATTTTGAACACTTTAGCATCCTTACTCTTTAGCTAACAGTAGCTCGGAGCATAACAAAAAATATTGCAAGTTCAAGGCGTACCTACTTGAAAGTACTTCAAGTACCTCCACCGCGAACCGTTTTAATTAGTGTAAATTAGTTGTCAAAATAAATATAATTTATTTTATTTAAGTTTTAAAGGTATATCTTAATGAATATAAATGTCATATATTTATGAATATATCTTGCAAAATTGAGCGTTTTTCTATTATAATTTCATGCTTCGATTTTATATGACTTCGCGCCCCCCCGGTTGAGAAACGCTGAGTTAGAAACTCCAGTTTCCGGGAAAGCGGCAGAGTTTTCAAAAAATCCTAGAATTTGTCGAACTTTCAAAAATTCAAGCTAGATGTGACACGTGTGAGTGTAATCCAATGTCGCAGTAATTTGGCATATTTTAATACTTCAAGCACAAAATAAGGACCACCCTAATGTACCTATATGTAAAAAATATATTAAATTTTCTTCGCTTTTTTCCAAGCATCGACCCGTGTACCCGACTTTGAAGACCACTGCTTTATAAATTACGTTTTATAAATTATTATTTCAATACAATAAGTGCAATATGTAGATAAGTATTTTATAAAAATTTTAATGCTTTAACCATAATAATAATTTTTATCTGAAAAATACATTACTCACTAGTTGTTATTATGATATAAAATCGATGTATAAAAGTGATGTGCTGATAATGACTTAAAAGCACGATAATTTTAAACTCGTAAAAAACTTCTTAGATGAATAATACTTGCCATTACTTTCTATTTTCTAGTTATTTTACATCCACTTAAAATGAAACAATGTTAGATTTATAACCTGGAAAACATATTTTATAAATTGTATTACATTTTCATAAATATGTATCCACTTTAACAAACATTTATTAAAAGATTTTAATGAAAAAATACTAGTTTGAGGTAAATATACCACAAAAGAAAAGTATAGTTTAATAAACAATTTGTTCATTAAATAAATAAAAATGAGTTGCACGCTGAAACTGCAATTAGGGTTGTAAATATCGCAGCTATCGGTAGTCTGTATTGGTATAATTTCGTAGTAACTATATTTATCCAGTGCAATTCTGCAAGATGCTGAAAGATATTTTAATTTTCTTTTAGTTCATTTTAATATAAGGTGTCTCAAAAGAAATTTTATATTTATTTAACTTACTGCGTGAACGCAACGTATCCGAGGGGCGCGGGGGTTATGTCAATCGGTAGCCTGGCTCTTGGGAATGCAGTCGCTATGGAGCGTTTCTCGGGAGCAGACCGCGCGTTATGCGTGCGAGAGTTTTACAAAAACGGTGATTCGGCGACTGTAGCGCGTAGAAAATTCTGCAATATTCGAGGTTTTCGCCACTTAAATGATGCGCCAAGCATTCCTCTCATTCGACATTGGGTTAAAAAGTTTAAAGAGACTGGTACAACGCTGGATAAATCAAAATCCGGGCGACCTAGGTCATCAAGAACGGTAGAAAACGTGGAGAATGTTAATCAGTCTGTTCGTGACGACCCGAACCTTTCAATTCGGAAGCGCGCAAGTGCTTTAAATGTGCATATATCATCATTACATCGCATTATGCACAAAGACCTAAAGCTGCACCCCTACAAAATTCAATTGGTGCAAGAATTAAAGCTCCAAGATGCCAGTCAGAGGCTTAATTAAGTAAATCAGGTGATTGAGCGATTTTCAACGTTTACCAACATTTTGTTTTCGGATGAAGCTCATTTTCATTTTAATGGCCACGTAAATTAGCAGAACTGCCGCTACTGGAGTGCAAAGAATTCGAAACGCAAACATCAGAAACCCCTACATTCGCCTAAAGTGACCGTATGGGCTGCGCTGTCGGCGCGAGGAATTATTGGCCCTTACTTTTTTGAAGACGAAAGGGGGCGTGCAGTTACAGTGAATTCAGAGCGTTATGTGGAGATGTTAGACAACTTCTTGGTACCTGAACTGCAAAACTTTCCTGGCTATAACCAAAGAACATGGTTCCAACAGGACGGAGCAACTTCACACACATCCAATATGTCTCTACCACGTGTTCGTGAAATTTTCTCAGGCAAATTGATCTCCCGGAGAGGTGACATAAATTGGCCTCCACTCAGTCCAGATTTAACCCCTATGGACTTTTTCCTATGGGGTTATCTTAAATCTAAAGTTTACGCCAATAAACCGACTTCACTGGCGCATTTGAAAGAAAATATCCGTCACGAAATGGCAGCCATCCCTGAGTCCACCTGCCGAGACGTCATAAGTAATTTTACTGTTCGATTAAATGAGTGCCGAGAACGCGAGGACAAACTAAGGACATTTAGACGATATTATTTTTAAGAAATAAATCCCCAAAAAGTGTATTTTAATAATTAATAAACATTTTTTCTATATACGGCTTACTTTTTTTTTAATCGATCCACTAAATATAAAATTTCTTTTGAGACACCTTGTACATAGATGCATCTCAAACAAGAAACAACCATCAGTTTTCAAAATGACCCCTTCTGGGCGTTACATGAAGCTTAAGTCTCTGTGACCATAGGTCAATAGAATTACGAATGATTCTACAGAAAATCCCTCCGCTGCCTTCACCAGGGACTTGAGAATTAGTGTGTCTCTTCTGGCCATGCAAGCCATGTCCTAAATAACCGACCAAAATTTGAAGTCCTGGAGGTTGATGCCAGAACTGCTTGATAGCTAATCACGGGATAAATACAAATGTTTTCAAGCCATTGCTGCGCAGTCTTCATATTATGAGCTGGCGCTGAATCTTGCTGGAAAACGAACGAAGAGGGATTTGTTCAGTTATTTAAGTATCGGCTTCAACATAAATTTCTAGTGGTTCTAGGACAATTTCTCGCCGGACAAATTGCCGCGGAAAGTTCGCCGCGGACAATTCGTCGCCGGAAAATTTGTCGCGATTTCTAGAAAAATTTCGAACAAAAAAAAAAGGAATATTTATGTAAAAATAAAGTAAACTAGAACGTTTTCTTAAGCTACTCTTGCAAAAAATAATTATCATAGGCATAGTAATTAACGAATAATAATATATTCTTAATAATCTTGCAACGAGTTTTACCGCGGCGAATTGTTCAGCGACGAATAGTCCGCGGCGAACTGTCCGCGGGGAATTGTACGGCGACGAATTGTCCGGACACCGTTTTTAGTAAGCTTTGACAGACGTTTTTACCCATTTCTTGTAAAAATTAAGCTTAGCGGTACTTTCGTTGCTCCCGCCCCATCAAACCATAACTGATGCAGGGCAATGGTCCCTCTGAATCTTTGGCGCTTTCTCACAAGTCTCTCGTGAACTTACAGCATACACCATGTCGTTCTGGTGATTGAAAGCCTCCTCAAATTATTATTATTATTTTTTTTTTTTGTGAAACCGTTTTTAAGGAACTTCGTAAATTTATTGATGAGTGGCCGTAGAGACTTAAGAGCTGTGTGTCAGATGTGATATTTTATAACGAGATTGGAATTTCTTGTTTAAAATTTATCTATGTTTTATGTATACACATGTCTAATATATATTATATTATATAGATTATATCATCATCTATTATAAAATAGAAAATAAAAATTATCTTTAAGAATCTTGAGGAATTTCACTGAAAATTTTCTGATAATATTTATGGTAATTAGGTATGTTGGACTGTTTTTATTTTAGGTATCCTGATGGAAAAATATAGAGATAAAAGTAACGATCTACATATTGACTTAGAGAAAGCCTTTGATAGAATCCCATGCGATCGTATTTGGCAAGCAATTTGGGCACACTATGTGCCTGAAAATTTTATTACCATCTTTATGATATGCATCAGGACATAATTACATATGTCAAATCTGCAGCTGGAATCAGCCATAGTTTCGATCTCCATGTGGGGGTATATCAAGGTTCACTCTGAACCATTACTATTCAATCTCACATTGGACCATCCCACAGCAAACATTCGAAAATTCCATTAGATGGCGTTCTACTTTCTAATCAAATCTACTTTATGCTTATGATATAGCTCTTCAGTTAAGACCTTGCTGAGCTTCGTAATATATTAAAGCAGAGGAGGAAAGCCCTAGAAGATAATGGCCCTCGCATCAGCAGCAGTAAAAAAGAATTTGTGCACTGTAAATTTGCATCAGATACTCAGATAAACGTTTCACAAAACATGTATCTCAATGATACACCACCAGGTTGGTTGGATGAAGTGGAGAACTATATCTGGAGTCTTATATGACAAGGAACCAGTGGCGGACTTTCGCAAAGACAAAAAAGACAATTGTCTTGGGCCCGTAATTTTCAAGGTCCCAACGAACCCTTCCCCTTTGAATACGGTAACCAGTCGTCCCGCATTGTAACTTGTATTTGAGAAATGAGGACCTTTTTTTTGCTCTTCACTTGGATTTGGGAGGTGAGGACCTTTTTTTGCTCTTCACTTGGATTTGGGATGTGAGGACCTTTGTTTTTTTTTTTTGCTCCATCCCGCATTGCCTTCTTAAGAAAATGGTCACCCTACCTTTGGCCCGGCGAAGGCTTAATCCGCCACTGCAAAGAACTGCCAGTTAAACTGAACGGCAAAGTATACAAAACAGCTGGAAGACCAGCCATGATGTATAGATCGGGATGCTGGCCATTAAAGAAGAAGGAAGAAAATAAATTCTATTAAACGGAAATGATCAGATGGGGTGGAGGTGTGACGCGGTTGGATCGTATCAGAAATGAGCATATCCACGGAACATTTGAAGTAAGAGAGATTCCAGAAAAACGATTCCAGATGAGAAGAGATGAAGACCACATGGTAAGATGACCTCTCAACATAGAAGACTGTAAAGCAGGAGCTGAACGTCGAAAAGCTACATGAATATATATATGGTACAGCAAACTAAGATAGAAAATTGAAGCCTCTAATTAGGAAAGCAGGTCTCAAATAACTTGGAAAAATGCAAGGAAGCAGAAGAGTTGGACCCTTTGTACTGATTACCAACGAAACGGTTTACTATAAATTAATTTGTATATTATCGCTGCATAATTGAAACATAACTCGTTTACAGTATAAAACAAGTTAATATTGATAAACATATTAAAAAACATAATGGAAAATCTAAAATGGAGGCCTTTTAATTTTCTAGATTAATCGTTTTCTTCCGTCACTATTAATGTTTTAACACGCAATTTAACACGAAAATCTGACTAATCCGAATTTTTAATCTCGCACTGGCAACTGACATGCCCTAAAAATTTAATTTCATCAGCTCGAAATTGCCATCTCTTCGATCAAACACGTGATGTTCTGCAGCTATAAAAATATTCAGAGGGAGGAAAAAAACCAAGTAAATTAGTTTCCCTTCAAGTTTATTTGAAATATTAATTGGTGAAAGTTGATAGAACTGAAGGGGACAAGAGTTTAAAAGTGTTCGTCTTTGACACTTGAAGATTTTAAGTTGATTAATAAATGATTATTTCTTGATTGATCTGAATAAAATGAAAGTAGGATTTCAGATAATAGGCTTTTTATTGTACAAAATTATATTATCTACTTTAATTTTTAGCGCTAATTTTAAGAAAATGATTAATTCTTATTTTTAAATTACAAAGAAAGGGAAATACTGTACAGGGTGTAAAATTTGAAATAAATTTTTCTTTGCCCAAAACTACCTTTATTATTTTTAATAAACCTTTCTGTGTATAATAACGAGTAGTTACATCTTTATAGATCCTTATTTGTAATTATTATGGGAGTGAGACAAGGTAGCTCTTATTACCTTATCTATTCAACTTGTATATGAACGACTTAAGTTTGCAGTTGAATAAGTTTAAAACGGGATGTGTTCCTGTGTTATCAACCACACATACTATGCTGATGACATAGTGTAGAACTATGTCATCAGCCTTATCTCACCCTCTTTGGCCGGCTTGAGGGAACTAGTGAAGGTTTGTGAGTGCTTCGCTACAAAGCACGGACTGATATAGAAGGTCAAAAAGACTGAGTATATTGTTTTTCAACCCGAGTGCAAGAAGTACTGCGTACCGAATCTTAAGTTGTGTGGAGAGATAGTACCGCGTGTGTCGTCCGTGACATACCTCGGTCACATAATGTGCGACGATCTTTCGGACAATGCAGACATTAGGTGTGTTCGTTTGTGTTATCCAAACTAAGTTGTCTAAATTCCAAAAAAGCGTTCGTTTGTATGTTCTGAACTGTCCAAGTATTGTTCGTTTGTCAATTCAGAACAGGTTCTAGGTTGCCTAAACTGTACTACGTCTAGAGGAAGTACAAGTTCGGACAAGTTAGAATAAGTTAGTGACGTCACTCTTTAACTTTTTTTAACTTTATTTTGTTTGTTTAAATAACCTAAAATCGTAAAAAAAAACGTTAAAAAAAGCATATTTGGTGAAATGTTCAACAGGTGAAGCCTTAATCGAGGAAGAATGTTATATTTTTAAATATAATAATTATATTTATCAACTATAACGTATAAATTATGTATTTTATCGTTGATTGAAGAATCATATGTTCAGTCAACGATTTTATAATGTTAAATATATTATTTACTAATATATTTTTTATAGAAAATAGTCTAATAAAAGGTTAAACTGCAATAACTTGTTCAAAATACGTTCGTTTGTACCATCATCTATTTCCTGTGAAATAATGTTCTGATGACGTCACGACCTAGTTTGAAGGACAAGTTAGAACAAGACAAACGAACAGACCTATTAGTAGGCGGTGTCGAATGTCGTGCGCGCCAATATGCTCAATAGACGATTTATAAGATGTAGTAGAGGTGTGCGCAAATGCCTATTCAACGCATACTGTGCCTGTGTTTATGCATCACACCTATGGACAAATGCAACAAAAGCAATTAGACAATTGAGTGTGTTACAATAACGCCTTCAGAATTATAAATGGCTTGGACAGATTTTGTAGCGCTAGCCTTATGTTTGTGCAAAATAGAATAACTGACAGTTGGGGTATACTGTGCAAATGAATTTTTCTCTGCGGAGCTTCTCTGTGAGCAGGCTTTGCCTGTCAACAAATAATCTTATTGTTAATTGTATGAAAAATTATGTTATGTTTAACAACCATTGGTGTAAGCAATTAGTGCTTCACTAATGCTCGAATTTGTATTGTGGACAGATTGGACCAATGGTTGTACTATGTCTTGTTTTTGTTTTTTCTTTTATGTTATACATACATATATATATATATATATATATATATATATATATATATATATATATATATATATATATGTATCTTTCTTTGTAAGTTATGTAATTATTCTGTTCACTATCTGTTTGTTTTGTTTGTTACTACTTGTATATTATATGTATATTGTCTTTGGCCTAATTGCCGGTAAATAAATGGAAATAATAATAATAATAATTGTACATCCAAACTATCGTAAGCTATTTCCCGTAAAAGATTTTCACGAATGGATATTACTTTAAATGTACCGGGGATAATTCATATCAAATTCGATTCAATTGCGTCACACTTCCAGCCTGTAGCATTTTCATTTCTGCCGTATAAACTTTATATTCTTAAGTCTTCTATAAGAAACAGAATTTCAATTCACACTTCAAGGTTTGTCTTACAGCTGTTTTGTATACTTTCCCTTTTATTATTTCGTGGACTATAGTTCAATATGTAATTTTATTAACAAAAACTATTTTATCTCATTACATGGAATTAAAATTTCTTGAATTTTCATCCAGATTAATTTAAAATGCTTGAGTATTTTTTCACCTTTTCATTTTAAAAATAAGTAGAAATATTTTCAGCTGAAAAGCATCATAGAAATAAACCGCAGCTATTCTATCATACTCCAGTGGGTCGCCAGTTGGATTCTGTCGTTGTTTTCAGTGATCTGAAATGAGTAACGAGCCGCATATCTGTAACAAGGGCACTAGCATAAACAAGCGCTTAGCACAAGGGTTGCTGTTACCGATGCAAGCTGCGACGGTAGCTCGAGGCTGCTCCAAAGTGCATGCTTTTAAAGTTTTTAACAAAATTGGATTTCTATCTTCGCTCGTTTGACTTCATTTAATTAGGTCATGTCTTTCCGTTCAGCTTTTAAATAATGGAAACATGTATTAAAGTGTACAGTATGGCTTTTCCACTTTCGATATTATCTTTTAATAATATGAGATCTTTCATCACTTTAAAATTATTAACTTGTTGATTTTGGTATACATACGTCCTATTAGAGCAATTTTCACAAAGAAAATGAGAAACAGGTGACTACATTAGATCAAAAGGTAAGTATTAGTAAAATTCGTGGCAGCGGAGGTATAGTATAAATAAATTGTGCCCTTAGTTTTACTGCTACAAAATTGTTGGTAGGATTAAATAAGGTGTGTCCTCAATTTTTTACTGTTACAAAATTGGTGGCATTAATGGGTTTATTTACAGTCTGTATAATAAGACGTCCTTGTTGATTTTTGGCGAACTAAGAGAGAAAAGGAAAAACTAAAAGTAATTTAAAAATTTACTGTACATCTTATTACGCTACTACCTAATAATTGGTCCAATCTCCATTATTATCAATTATTGTTTAGCATCTTTTCGGTACACTCTACCAGCTTTTCGGCAAACAACTTTGCAGTGATCTCCATATCTGCCGTATTTGATGATTTGGCTAATCCAAATTTTGAACGTTTTTTGTTTGATGCTTATATTTCATGGGGGTACATTTTCAATAGGATTTGCATCGGGCATTAGAGAAAACTACGTTACTCCAATCGCGGTCTAAATTTTCCTTGGTGCAAGTGAGTCGTTTTTCGTCATGTTTCACCGATAAGAATGGTTTTTGTTTGGTGCTCCTGAATTTAATAACATTTTCGATTAAACGACTTCTCAGGGTCATTAGACTTAACTTAATGTTCTTTTTTAACAAAATTGTCTGATATTTACGTAAAGATAACATAGGATTATTTTTAAAAACGTTAAAAATCTCTTTATCTTTTTTTTTAGTGGTCTCTTATTTTAATCCACGATTAGGTAAATCGTTAACATTTTTATTAATTTTATAACGTTTCATCCAATACTTTACAAAGTCTACTGACTTGTGCGTATATTTTTCTGCACTTGAAACGTACATTTTTGGCCCTATTGGGTGGGTACGTAAAAATACCACTTCAAAACGTTTTGCATAGATAGCACTCATTATTACACAACCGCACTACTGAAAGACAAAACACTAACTAAACAATTTTTACTATCGGGCGTATTAGGTCTTGATAATCTTATCATATTTGAACCTGTTTATTATTTGTGCACATGCCTGATCATGAGCTATAAGCATGTATGTCTTATTATACAGAATGTAAAATAGTTGTGTGTTAAGTTGTTCACTGCAAAAAATTGGTGGCACTGATGAGATTATTTAAATAAGTTTTGTGCCTAGTTTTTTACTATTATAAAACTGATGATAGCAGTAGGATTGTTTAAAAAAGTAGTGTCCTTAATTTTTCACTATATAGAAAATTGCCGCTATTGGTGATATTGTTTAAATAGGTTATGTATTTTGTATCTGACTGGTTCAAAATTAGTGACAGCGGTGGGATTGCTTAAAAAAGTAATTTTTTTCTGATTTGTTGGCTTTGATGAGGTGACCATTCCGCCCGTGCATAGCTTTTTATTTACTTATAAATTTAAATTGATTTCTTTGAGGAAACCAATAATTTTCTTACAAGCTGCTGGGGAGGGGTTGGTCAAGATAGATTTAAGAGAAATAGAAGTGAGGAAAATTTTAGATAAATTCAGGTGTAATAAAGAAGACTTGGTGTAGTGGATAGGACAGTAAAAAGCATATGGTCCACGGTACCAAGCTCTCTGTAGTCGCACAGGTCTGTATCTAGTACAATGTTAAAACTAAGTTGTATTCTTATTATTGTACTGCTACAAAATTGCTGGCAGCAGTAGGATTGTTTAAATGTGTTAAGACTTAAGAATGACCACTTTTCATGCGACATTGCCGGCGTATTGACATTTGTTTAAAAAGATTTTAATTTATATACCTAACTAAATTATCATGGTACGGCACCAGAATTGTGAGCAATGGAGAAATATTTTGTGTGTGGTACATTAAAATTATGAAGACGGCTACGTAAAATTTCGTAAGGGCATATATTCCAGATTAATAAATAACTCACAATAAGCATTATATTTTCATTTTAACTGATGTCAGCGGTGGAATTAAATTAAATTAAATAAGTAGTGTCCTTATTTTTCAGGGTATAGAAAATTGCTGGCATTGGTAGGATTTAAAAAATAAGTGGTTAGTTTTTACTGGTTCAAAATAACTGGCAGCAATGAAATTGTATAAATAAGTTACGTCCTTGACATTTCACTGCCGCAAAACTGGTGGCAGTGGTGGGATTTTTTAAAGGAACTTTGTGCTCATAATGCTTCAAACTTGATCTAATATTTTTGATTTTTTATATACGTATTTTGCTTTAATAAGATGTCCTTGTCATTTTTGTATAAAAGCTAAATAATTACTTCGAGGGCCGAATATGTGAAAAGATTGGTGAAGTATATTTTTGCATAATTAACATTATACAAAAATCAATAATGTGATATAATGAAAACATATTTTTTATAAAAATATAATGAAACATTTTTTAAATTACTTTGCAGGCTGTATAGAAGTTTCGATTGGGTTGGAATTTGTGTATACATGATCTTAATTTTGCTTAATTACTTAGAATATATTCGGAAAGAACTCAACGCGCGCCAAAACTATTGTCTTGTTTCACCCGATTTAGTAACACCTGCAATAGAAGCGCTTTATGTAAAAAACACAAGTTTATCTGAATATATTTTAATATAACAACTTAATATTAAATCTACGGACGTACGTTGGGTATGAAAAGTTCACAGACTTTATTGAACTGTCATGAACTATATCTTAATTAGATTTACTACTTTTAAGTAATATGTAAGGAGGCCAGGGTTTATATAAAACTGTAGCTCCACAGATGGTGATTTATTTATTTGTTTATTTATTTATTAATCGTATGGCTACAAAATACATAACATGACATTATTCATCAATCACTAGATAAATTGCAAAACAGTTATTACTGTACATCCAAATTATTGATATAATGGATTCTGGTGTTGGTAGTAAAAAATCCACTGGATATTTGCTATATTTTCTGTTGGTACATTTGCTGATAATATGTATAGTTTTTTGTCATTTTGCGCCGCAGTCCCATTTGGGGATTTGAAATTTTATTTCATTAAGGCCCGATATTTCCACCTTACTGTTATCTATAAGAATAACTATCAATGGGATAATATTATTCATTTGATAGTCGCTAGGATAAATTGCTTTCTGTATTTCCAACTCAAGTTATCCCGTAGATACACTCTGTTCCAAACGGTTAGGCGGAACTAAGTGGGAATTTTGTTCTTTTAAGTTGTCACGAGAAGGGACCTGGCTTGGGTTATTTCATTTTTCACGTTGGAATGTCAAAAATGTAAAATTTCAACAATGAAACCATTGAAACGAATGACATATGTCAAAATTAAATTATTTTTTTTTACGTATTTTAATGACAAAAAAATAAATAAATGGGAAATTTGTATTTAGAATGACACAAAAAATCAAAATATAAAGAAAATGACATTTTAAAATGATATTAACCTTAATCAAAAAATTGAAAGTATCATTTACAAAGCTTAAACAAAACGGCCGAAAAGCACGATTTAAACGATGAAAGTAACTAGATTGCAAAATCTAGTTCCACTTAACCGTTTGGAACAGACTTTAGCTATTCTGGTTGATAATAATATTTTCGAATGTTTTTTTATGTTGGTATTAGTAGCGCTATCTTAAACAAAGAGAGACATATACTCGACTCGCACGAATAAAAGGGAGATAGATACAACTGTCAAAATAAATTACACCTGTCAAAATTTTATACAGAAAAATGTGCGATAAATGACCAAGAAGCGCAAATTTCAATATTTCCCAAACAAGGCAATTTGTAAATCTTGTGTTAAAATGTAAAAATGTTATAGAAAATAAAGCTACTGATGCGGTAAATCTAAAAGATATACAAGGGGCCTGGGATAAAGAATTGTATTATGTTTAATGCATCCTACAGACAGAATAAAAATGCAAAAACACTGAAAATTAAATACGACCGTTTATTTCTCATCTTAATGGTTCATATGATTTGGTCTAACATGAACTATATATGGACGTTCTAAATAATCTACAATTTCTTCATCATCACCTGCTTGCAAATCTTCTAAATCAGCATCCATGATTTCTTTCTTTAAAAATAAATGTAAATTATCGTAAAATAATCGACAATATTTTTTTATTTCAGTATAAATTAAAGTAGATTACTAAATTATTTTTAATTTATTTTGATATGTAATGATAGGTAATTACACAATAAAATAGTACACATAATGGAAACAGGTGTATGTAACGTAATATGTATATAAAGTGTAGGTATGTCTAATATGTACATAGTACCTGTTATAATATATATTTTACGTATATATGCTTATATTATGTACATATATTTATCAATAAAATGTTTTTTGACACCTATTGGTCAAGATCTGTCATTTTTATCCAATGGATAATATTTATCAGTAGCTATACGTTGTGAATAACTTATCCTATAGATAACTTAGTTACTCTATAGATAAATAATTGAAAATACGCAATAAATCGTTTATTCCCTTGATAAAAACTCATCCCATAGATAGTCAATTTTATCTATGGTTCGAAATACTGGGCCTTAAACAGTAAAAAAATCGAATAAATTTATATATCTAGTACGAAGGTCTAGTAATAAGGTCCGCACCTAACTCTATATCTTTTCCGTACACTGTATCTCTCCTATATTCACCCACTCCTTAAATATGCAGGCGTTGTCTATTACTGTCTAAAATCAGGACAAAGACGAGCCACAAAAACCCGCAGAAGTCTATAGCAACTATAATATGAGAAGAGACTTCAAGCTCTCAACATTATCCATCTGGTTACAAGAAGAACACGCGGAGACCTAATACAGTTAAATCGACATGTCTGCACTGTACCAGGTTAATTCTGATGAGAGACTCTCCAACTGAAGCTCTGAAACGAAATATTCCGAGGGCCCCAACATCAGCATTTCCTAACCAACAGAACACTCAACTGCAGGAACTCACTCTCGGAGGATTCTAGCTCCAAATATCAACAGCTTTAAGAAACGAATCACCCAACTGTTTCAATCATAATGTTAATTAATCATAAATGTATAAATAAGTTATGCAGTTTATGCAATATTAGTATCCTTTTCAAAATATCCTGTATTAGAGCATAAAGAGCCAAATGGCTTATGTTGTAATAATATGTTCTCAACACCTAAATATACGTATAAAGGACAGAGACAATAAGTTATCCGTTTCTACACCACCGGCCATATATGAAAACCACGTAGTCAGCGTGACTTTCCGACCGGTGCTATTAACCCTGTATAACCAGTTACTTATATATATTTTTCTAAGTATTAAATAATTGAGGCTGAGTCGACCTTAAAGCTGACTACACAATATCGAAAGGGAAAATCCGAAGAAAGTGAGCGGAATCGAACCCACGTCCCTGTGCTCCATGTACGTCTTGCCACGGATCCACGGAAACTCATTTTGCCATACTATAATAATAATAACAAAAATTTACACAGCGACTCCATACAAATTCCATGAGCTGTTCAGATGCCGCTCAAATAAGCCCAAGATTGACGAGGTAGGTTAAAACCAGACGGTTTTACTGTGATTCCCGGCATTCAATCAAACACATCAGATGAAAACTTGTTCCACTCACTGAACCATTCAGTTTTATGTTGAAGCTGGCTTCCCATAAGCCCTTTGCAGTTTCCCAAGGTAATGGGGGTACAGATGGTGGCGATAATGAAGTATTTTATACAGGGACCTAATGATGAACCCGAACCCGAACCGAAAGCCAAAAAAAAACTGTATTTTTCGTGAACCTGAACCTGAACGGAACCATTATATTTCAAGGTCAGTGAACCAAAACCTGAACCCGAACCTTTTACGACTAACCGGTAAACATGTATTAACAGGTTCAGAAAATTATTGTTTACTTATTAATTATTATGGTAATTATTAGGTTCTTGAACCTAAAAACAATCTGCTATTGAACCTCAACCTAAAACCGAACCGAAATTACCACATTATACCTGAATCCGAACCTGAACCTAAATAAATTCAGCTTCAGGTCCCTGATTTTATACAAAGAATATACTCCAAATATAATCCATATATTAGTCCTTATGTCATCTAATGAGATAACCATATTCAAAAATCAAAAATACTCATAAAAAGTTACCCCAACAAAATTTACGGGCAGCAATATCACACATCGATATTCATTTGATATGACAGTCGGTTTAGTGCGATATTCGCAATCTGTTTATTCAGCTACTAACTGTTACGAGCGGTGTTCTCTGTCTGTACTCTGGTCGCATTGCGCTTGGCACCATCCGAACACTTGGAATGGTCCTGTGTTAAATGTAACACAAGATGTGGTAATGGAACTACGCTTAATATGAAACATTAAAATATTGGTAATTTATTGCAGGTTGTTGCCACTTTATTTTTATTAATTGACTGGCTAATCGTTATTTTTCTGTTCGTATTGTTTTGACACACAATTTAACAGGATTATTTAGAATTTGTTATGATGTGAACACTGTAAAACATTCTGGATAATCTTTTAACTTTTTTCAACAAGACAAAGATTCAGTAACCCAGATAGATCAGGGATACTGAAACTTTATTACTAGATGACTGATTCGTTGGTTAGTAAGTACCAAAACATATCATTTAAATCTTCTATTATAATGAAGGACCCTGGATAAAACTCACGCTTAGTATCCGAACAGGAATTTCACTTTAGTTTGAGATTATAATTCATATACTCAAATTTTTGGCTCTTGTTTCAAAATTGTCTTCGGATACTGGATTCTAGTTTAATTGTTACTATTGTCCGGCAAAAAGATTGACGAGAATGTGGTGGTGCCACATTGAAGACCGGATTGGACGTTATATTCTTATTATTATCATAAGAATTAAATAGACCTGCTATTTCTTTAAAACGCCCGAACAATTTAAAACTCGCAGTTGAACTCATAAAATATTCTCCAAAAGCTGTTTGCAACAGTTCAAATGTTTTTATAATTAGAGACGCACAAACGTGCTGCAATTAGCGTCTTTATAACAATTTCATTGATTTACAATTCTTTAGTTTTACATTAATTACATTTTGTAATGAGTAGCTTTATTTACTATTTAAATATATTTATCTAATTTTGTGGCTATCGGAAAATTAAGGGTCTTCTGTAGTTGCACTGGGTCGTTGCAGAGTGCTTCGCACAGATTGTTGGGCATCGCATGCTTTCTTCTTTCTTCGTCATATTAGGGATACTCGGTGATGACATGTTTAACAGAGGTTTTTGTGTGGCAGGTAGCGCATCTATCGGATGTTGTGCTGTCAAACAAGAACCTGTTTGTTAGTTGACAGTGCCCTATTCTTAACCTGGTTATAAGAATCTGTTCTTTCCTAGATCCTGGTATTTTCCACGGTTTAATAGTGTTCTTGACCTCTCTTAATTTGTTTTCTGATGTGCGCTGCTACTCTATTTCCCACTGTTCCATTAGAACAGTTGTTCGTGCCTTCTCTAGCTTTTTGGTCCGCCGCTTCATTTCCATTTATCCCGACATATGATGGTACCCAGATGAAGTGTACTGTGTTTTGCTCTCACTGAAGTTGGTGGGCAAGCTCTTGGATTCGTCCTGTGAAGAGGTGTTGTGTGTAGGGATGGGTTATGTCTTGTAAAGCACTGAGTGAGTCTGTATTTATTAAATATCTTTGGTGTTCTTCATTTTTTCCTTTAATTTGCTCGAGTGCTTTTAGGATAGCGAATACCTCTGCAGTGTTATGTACTGCTTTCATCCGGTAGTCTATAAGATATACTGGATTGTGGGAGTACTATATATTCTTTATTCCCCTAGGCCTTGCGGCGTTCAGGGTGTTAACATTTACAAAAAAAATAAAAATAAAATAAAAAATAAAACAAGCAATCCAAAAATACATAACAATAACAACCAATACAATTTACATTGTACAATATTTTTTCTCTTTACTTTCTTCTTTCCGTTTCCCCTTCCTGTTATCCTTCCCCAATCTCCATCCTTCTTGCCTCTAATTCTCTCGCCCACCTCTCCCCCCTTCCATCTTCGTGCAACAGGTCTAATGTGCTCCCCGACCATACTGTCATCTCTCTACACCTCTTCGCGAGGTGCTCCATAACTTCTTCCTCCTCCCCGCACATCCTGCACATCTTATCCTCCTGTCTCCTCCAATATCTATTTCCTCTCTCTTCATTCCCGCACCTTAGTCTCGCAATCCTCCTAACTCTCCCTCCTGACCTTCCTCTTTCTCACTTCAAGTAGCTTGGTACCCCTATAGTTCTGACCTCCTTATATCTCCCTGCGCTCCTTGGATTGTCTATTCTGACTATTCTTTCTTGCTCCCCCACTTCCTTATCCCTCCTCCACAACTCCTCAATCACGCCTCCTCTCCAGTAACACTCTTTTCTCATCTCCCCCCATGCGTATCATCTTTCTTTCTGTTCCTCTCTAGTTCTTTCTTCCCAGCATTCCGTCATTATTTTTTTGTCTGTTTCTATTCTAACATTCTCTTCGTACTTAATCGCCCTCCTTCCTGTACCCACTTTCATTTTATCCCTTTTCAGTTCCTCTCTTACAATATACCCTGGTTTCGTTCTATCTACCCCTAAGATCCGTCTTAAATACTTCTCCTGTACTCGTTCTACCTTCTCCCATTCCTTCCATCCCCAAATTTCCACCCCATATAGCAGGATGTTTTTCACCACGGCGTCAAACAACCTCAATCTCCATCTAATATCGTCGCTTCCTCTCTCCTATACTCCATAGCTTCCCCATGACTATCCTTGCCTTCTTTACTCTTTCCCTTATGTGTAGTTCAGCCCCATTGTTCCTCGTTAGTATATAACCTAGGTATTTTATACTCTTCACCTCTTCTATTTCTCTGCCACCCCATTCCCATTTTATCTTCTTTCTTCTTCCTCCTCCTTTACCGATTACCATTACCTTCGTCTTATCCCTGTTTACTTCTAATTGTTTCCTTTTGAAATATTTATCCGCCCTTTCAATCATTCTCTTAAGCTCCTGTTCCTACTCTGCCATCAATACAATATCGTCCGCGTACCCCAATGTCCACAATTTCTTGTGGGAGTACTATACCTGCCCCTGTTTTATTGTCCACTCTGGATCCATCTATATATATTTTTTGACCATCACCAACTTTTTCACAAATTTGCGCAAATAACTGTTGTAATTGTTGTGGCAAAGTACTATTTTTTGGGTACTTTAGAAGCTCAGTGCTACAAGTCAGGCGTGTAATTGTCTAAGGAGGGTATCGGATGGTATACTTCAAATGGGATAGTTCAAATGTTTCTGTAGCTGTCTCCAAATTTGAAACAAAATTTCCCACAGACACGCTGTTCTAAACATCAGGTCACCAAACATCCGGCCATCAAACATCAGGTCTGTAACCGTACAAAATGACTAGGACCCTTTTTAAAATAATTTACGTTGTGTTTGTATAAAATCTGTAACCCAAAATCGACCACTGGATGGTGAGTAGTTATGAGAAAACGTTCTTAATTTAAACCATAAATATATTTATTATAATCTCTGTTTAGAAATACAACGTACTGCCTATTAGGTAGAATTCCTTTATTTAAATAAGTTTTGGTACTCCTAAAATAAGTTTATTCATACACACGCTCGTCAGCATACTCTATTTTACGTATAAAATCCACAGAGAGTAGAATCTGTCTCAAATAAGACTGCAGCCACCCGAAGGTAGTACACACGTAGTCAAATCCGTCCCCCCCCCCTCTCTTCCGTAACTTTTGTTTGACTGCCATCACTCGACCAAACGCAATGTGCAACATACGGTGTTATGGACACATGAAGTTACCACCTTGTATAAGTTAGGGCGGGCCTCGCAGGTAGGGTCCGCTGGCCGACGGTACCCTCCTCGGACGTCTGGCTCTTTTTGGCCGTGTTACGTCACCCCTCGTAGTCAAGGCACAAGTAATATGCAATAAGGGGTCGTCAAGGCCACGTACCGAGAATGGCTTATTACTTTTGATTCAAGTGATTTTGGTCAAACAAAATCATAGCCCTGCGCGAAACGTAGGTGTGAGGTGTAAGGCACGGTGTCTTTATGGAGCGAGTATATAGAGGAGTTTTGGCGCAAAGCAGCCCGGCGCACAGCGGCCGTGATGGAAGTCTAGGCATAGCCTAGTGGAGCGGTTATGATGAGGAGTGTTGGCGCAAAGCAGCCCGGCGCACAGCAGCCGTGATGGAAGTCTAGGTATAGCCTAGTGGAGCGGTTATGAGGAGGAGTTTTGGCGCAAAGCAGCCCGGCGCACAGCAGCCGTGAAGGAAGGCTAGGAATAGCCTAGTGGAGCGGTTAGGAGGAGGAGTTTTGGCGCAAAGCAGCCCGGCGCACAGCAGCCGTGAAGGAAGGCTAGGAATAGCCTAGTGGAGCGGTTATGAGGAGGAGTTTTGGCGCAAAGCAGCCCGGCGCACAGCAGCCGTGAAGGAAGGCTAGGAATAGCCTAGTGGAGCGGTTATGAGGAGGAGTTTTGGCGCAAAGCAGCCCGGCGCACAGCAGCCGTGAAGGAAGGCTAGGAATAACCTAGTGGAGCGGTTATGAGGAGGAGTTTTGGCGCAAAGCAGCCCGGCGCACAGCAGCCGTGATGGAAGGCTAGGAATAGCCTAGTGGAGCGGTTATGAGGAGGAGTTTTGGCGCAAAGCAGCCCGGCGCACAGCAGCCGTGAAGGAAGGCTAGGAATAACCTAGTGGAGCGGTTATGAGGAGGAGTTTTGGCGCAAAGCAGCCCGGCGCACAGCAGCCGTGAAGGAAGGCTAGGATTAGCCTAGTGGAGCGGTTATGAGGAGGAGTTTTGGCGCAAAGCAGCCCGGCGCACAGCAGCCGTGATGGAAGTCTAGGCATAGCCTAGTGGAGCGGTTATGAGGAGGAGTTTTGGCGCAAAGCAGCCCGGCGCACAGCAGCCGTGAAGGAGGCTAGGAATAGCCTAGAGGACTGGGGTATGGTGAAGGTAGTGACCAGAGTGTGGATGCGGGAGCTCTGGTGTCGATTCATTCCAAACGTCGCCTTATAAACCCTACAAAAATGAGACAACTAACAAATTCTCTGTAAGATAGACAGAGTAAAATAGTGACGCCATCGGAACTCATAAATAAGAATATAGCATAACAAAAAATGTGTACAAAAAATTAACATTATATAGTTTTCAAAATATAAACCCTTCCGTCATAAAATGGCAACAGAGTCTTCATTCTTTTTTTAAAATTTGTAAATAACATTTGTGAATTATGACCCACAATTGACTTGCTTAAGTATTCTCAGACGCTAAGCCCTTTAATATTGACCGACAGCAGGTACAGGGTTCTTGACCCTGACATAAACCAGATTTATTTATAATATATTTTTAACAAATTTTACATAGAAACAATTTAACAACAACTGAAATACTGTTATAATATTGCAAACAATATGATTAAATAAAAAAAAAAATAAAAATAGCAATAATATAATAAAATATAAAGTAAAGTAGGCTAAGTAGTTAAACAAAATAAATAAGTATGGCAGAGTCGTACTGCCACAGGTCCTTCTTAAAAACTGCCGGTATAGAAAATCAAATTACAAAATCTGGTATATTATTTGAACGTAATAGCTTAGGGAAACAAATTCAACGGCAGTCATCTCAGTTATTTATTTGTTATTTAATTTAATCAAACACCTTTCAGTGTGTTCATTTACTTTTAATTTTGTAATTATTTTCGTGTATAAAAGAGTAATTTAGTGACTGCACCTAGTTTACTAGGTAACTAATTTAAACACTAAAACAAGATCAGTTGATGCAGTTAATTTAAAACATAAAGGGTACATCGCACCGAAGACACTTAAAAGTAATTGCTTTCTTAGAATATATCCAAGTTGTCAACAAACCACTCTTGAAACTTTACTAACGTTTATCATTACCAAGATCAAACGCAACTACTTTCACAGAATTGCAATGTCAATCTTTCTATAATTTTAAATCAAATAATCACACAGCTGTCTCAACGAGTATTAAAAATAGAGGATAGATGTTCATTTTGCACCTTACAGCACCATAGTACCACCATTTCTTTTGTGACAACACTTCCTGCACGTGTTACGCAATACCAAATAAGTGGGGAGGAAAAATAGAGAGTTGATATGGTGTAGTGGTCATTTGTGAGTTGCTGTCGTTGATTAGGTTTCGCTAAGATATTTCCTTTGAATTTTATAACTGCTTTTGAAGTTCGATTCCTTACGCAGTCGATTTTCCAGATCGGTCCTGATCGAAGAGTAGCATTTTTGTATGAAATTTCATTTCAAACCTTTATGTAGGAAGCTGCAAGTTATGAAGGACTAGGGATGTTCCAATACTACTGATACGATACCAGTATCGATATTTTTCATTCGATATCGCGATTTTAGTATCGATACTAATCTTCCGATACTTTACTAATATCAATACATTTGACCCAGTATCGTATCGAATCGTTTTTTTTTTTTTTTTATCCGTTTGCTGGAACTTACTGACATTGCGCATAGGAAGAGGAAACTAAAATCAGGCACAGGCCAACATGGTTCTAACAAAACTGAGCATGAACTATCACTCTATTTGAAAAATCTAGTTTCACCTCTGAAATCCAATCCGCTACTGGTTTGAGACGATATGAAGACAGTCTTCCCTAACTTACACAAAATTGTTCAGAAATTCTTGCCTGTTGTAGCGACGTCTATTGTAGTACCGTTAAAAACATGCGGCCACCACAGGACCGACCGCCATCACCAAGAACTTGTTTAATTTATGCTGCTTTATCAAAGAATAATCTCAAATAAAAATTGTTAGTTATTGCAACTTTTGTTAAATACATTTTTTCGAAATATTTCTCTGTTGTGAAATATTCGCAAAATTCTTGCCTGTAGTAACGACGTCTGTTGTAGTACCGTTAAAAACATGCGGACACCACCGGACCGACCGCCATCACCAAGAACTTGTTTAATTTATGCTGCTTTATCAAAAAATGTCTCAAATAAAAATTGTTAGTTATTGCAACTTTTGTTAAATAAATTTTTTCGAAATATTTCTCTGTTGTGAAATATTCGCAAAAATCTTAAAACCGACACGAGTAAACTCCCATTTCTAGTTAACATATTTTTACCAAAAGTTGACCAATTTATGTCAAAAGCTTAAATATGAAGTTTCATAAAAATCCTTTAAGCCGAATTTGCTCTGCACGTGTACACGGACAGACAGACAGACAGACAGACAGACATACAGACAGACAGACAGACAGACAGACATCATTCTACGTTATTTAGGGACCTCAATTCGTGGAGATCCATCGAAATCTCGAAATGTCAAAATCGGTATGATCACAATACCTCCCTTATATATGTTGGCGGTCGGTAAAAAGATGTTTGCTTCAATTGATTGTTAAATGAAACCACGCGACGGACATGGCAGAAAATTTGACAGCAGTTTATTGACAGATGGTAATTTTCAGAACCAAACTTGCTTCGATACTACTAGCGCTTTCTCTTAGATTTTCTAAGGACTTATTAACCTACACTCGTATTACTTTATTCCATGTTTTTTGTATTTGTTATTTTCTTTGTTGTTGTTATTGATTTCACAAGCTCTGTTTCATTCCATTGTATTTGATAATAATCAAAATAAATAATAATAAACAGCTGAGAGAAGGTTTAGCGATTACATACGCACACACACATGCATAGCGTATTGCATACCAAGATACCTGGAAAATTGTCATTACATAAATTATAGTTCCTGTTTACTAAGTTGATAGTTATAACAATAAACAATTATAATAGCATATTAATACAATGTAAATACAATCGTTGTACTAAAATTAAATTTATATAGAGTAAATACACGTATCAATATCAAATAAAATCTAGTTACGGCAAATATGTTGGTATCAAAAGCTCATAAATGATGAGCTTGTGGATATCAGCAGTTAGTTACATAAATCTTCATTGTTGTTAAATATAAATCAAAATTATATTGAAATTACCCAGTGTAACAACGTTTTAATTGTTACGGATCTGGAAGTTATTAACCTACAAGTGATATTAGAAGTAATTCTGTCAGAGTAAGGATTAAAAATTAAAGTATTTTTAAAGTTCACGCGGACCGGTTATATTTATACATGCATTCGTCATTTAATTTCTTACTGTACTTAAACATTATTCAGACATCATTTACAATAATATTTATATAGAAAAACATGTACATCGAGAAAAAAATTAGTAAAACTCTAGTCGACTCCTCTGTAACCACATGTTCTTGGATTGTTGATATCTCGTTTAGTTTTCGTGATGTTATTTGAGTGCAACGTGTTTAAGTGGGAGTGGCGATTTTTGAAATGTGCGATTTTCTGGCAATATGCAACGTAAAATTTTACATGAAACTGGGGAAAATTTTCACAGAAAAGTTTAGACTTTTGAAACAAGCCTACGGAGAAAATGCTCTGGGTCGTACGCAATGTTACGAATGGTTTTCACGATTTAAAATTACAAGGTGTCTCAAAAGAAATTTTATATTTATTTAGCTTGCTGCGTGAACGCAACGTATCCGAGGGGCGCGGGGGTTATGTCAATCGGTAGCCTGGGTCTTGGGAATTCAGTCGCTATGGAGCGTTTCTCGGAAGCAGACCGCGCGTTATGCGTGCGAGAGTTTTATAAAAACGGTGATTCGGCGACTGTAGCGCGTAGAAAATTCTGCAGTATTCGAGGTTTTCGCCACTTAAATGATGCGCCAAGCATTCCTCTCATTCGACATTGGGTTAAAAAGTTTGAAGAGACTGGTACAACGCTGGATAAATCAAAATCCGGGCGACCTAGGTCATCAAGAACGGTAGAAAACGTGGAGAATGTTAATCAGTCTGTTCGTGACGACCCGAACCTTTCAATTCGGAAGCGCGCAATTGCTTTAAATGTGCATAGATCATCATTACATCGCATTATGCACAAAGACCTGAAGCTGCACCCCTACAAAATTCAATTGGTGCAAGAATTAAAGACCCAAGATGCCAGTCAGAGGCTTAATTCTCAGGCAAATTGATCTCCCGGAGAGGTGACATAAATTGGCCTCCACGCAGTCCAGATTTATCCCCTATGGACTTTTTCCTATGGGGTTATCTTAAATCTAAAGTTTACGCCAATAAACCGACTTCACTGGCGCATTTGAAAGAAAATATCCATCACGAAATGGCAGCCATCCCTGAGTCCACCTGCCGAGACGTCATAAGTAATTTTACTGTTCGATTAAATGAGTGCCGAGAACGCGAGGATCTACATTTAGACGATATTATTTTTAAGAAATAAATCCCCAAAAAGTGTATTTTAATAATTAATAAACATTTTTTCTATATACGGCTTACTTTTTTTTTAATCGATCTACTAAATATAAAATTTCTTTTGAGACACCTTGTAGTTGCCAGTCAATCAAAGATGATCCTCGACCAGGAAGGCCTTCGACTTCAACTGATGACTCCCACGTTCCGAAAATCAATGATATTGTGCGTATAAATCACAGATTGACTGTCAGAGAAATTGCAGAAGAGGTTAACATCTCAACTGAGTCATGCCATAAAATTTTGACTGAAAAATTGAACATACATCGAGTTGCAGCAAAATTTGTTCTTCGTTTGATGACCAAAGAACAGAATAAAAATCGAATGGACGTTTGTCGGCAACTCCTTGAACAAGCTAATGACAATGAAACATTCATGTAAAGGATCTTAACGGGAGACTTAAAAGGCCGCCGTTTTCAGACTATTGATGACATTGAAGCAAATTCATCACAGACCTTAAAGGCCATTTCAAATAAAGCAATCCAAGACTGCTTCGCGAAATGGTTACACCGCTGGGAAAAATATGTGAATAGGGGTGGGGGGTACTTTGAAGGGGACAAGGACCAATAATCTGTAAAATTAATAATAAAGAATAAAAAATAAAGTTAGGTTATTTTCTGAACAGACCTCGTATGTCTCAGGCCACATGTTAAAATTTTCTCTAATAATCTCTAAACAAAACAAAAGAAGAAAACCTGTTTTGCCGTAAGGAATAGACTTACGTTAATTTTCCATGCCACGGTGTTTTTTTTTTTGAACAATCCTTTTAACGATTTAGATTATATAATAATAATAATAATAGGATCCCTCCTAGATAGGCGTATATGGGGTAGAGAAGGTAAGTTATCCGTTTCTAGACCGTCGGCCATAGATATGAAAGCCACGTGGTCAGTGTGACGTTTCTACCGGTCCTATTATCCCTGTATAAACAGGTTCTCATTTTAAGTATGAAATACTTGAGGCTAAGTCGACTCCAGAGCTGACTGCATATTTTCGGAAGATAAAAATCCGAAGGAAGTGGGGGTCTCGAACCCGGGTCCCTGTGCTCCGTAGGCCACCGTCTTACCACGGAGCCACGGCAAATCTTTAGATTATATTAAGAGGTAATATTTATTTAGAAATTTATATAAATTATATGACTTCATTATTTTATTATGGACTTCGAAAATAACTAAATTCAAAGAGATTATTAAGAAACATTAAGCTTAAGGTCTATTTAATTTTAATAAAACAAGTCCTGATATACGGCTCCGAAACTCGAACTCTGAAACATTTCGACGTTAACCCGCTAGACTTATTCGAATGTACGGTGTTGGGCACAATATATAATTGCAAGCGCAGGCGCTATAATTTTGAGTCATTTCCTTTATGACCAATCCAACACAAATAAGAATATTAGGCTTGGCCGATTACGGTGGATTCAGAATAAAATTCCAGTGGAAAGGAGAAACGATACATCGACGACGTGGAAAAAGACATTAAGTTAAAAATGTACAACTGGAAGAACAACTCGATGGGCAGAATAGTTTGGAGATATTTGATTAAAGCGGTCAGTACTCATCAAAACCTTACCGCAAGAGCTGATGATGGGATGAAAACTGATGTGAGCTAGGCACAAAATTTGATTTCGTTCTGATATTTGAACATCGAGCTGCCAATAAGTATCTAAAAAAAGGCTACTCGAGGAAGGAAATCCGTGGCAATATTGTTAGTGCATTGAGAGAGGATGCCGCTTCCTATGCCACCATTTGTCTCTAGAGTAAATGAATAAAACAGAGGAAGAACCAGTGTCAAGGGTGATTACTGTGATGGACGTCCGAAAACATCCGCATCACTGGAAATTGTTGACAGAGTCTACTGTTGTTTTATACGACCGACGACTTAAGTTGTCTAAAATAGCAGAGATGGAATATCGGAGAAATGTGTATATTTAACTTTAACAGACGAATGAGGTATATGGAACCTATCCGTAAGAAGGTTATCAAATTTGCTCTCTTCGGAGAACTAAATCAATTTTTCTTGGTTATTTAGACATATGTAATAAAAATTCGGTGTATTTTTTGCATCACGTGACCCTGGATAGGAATTGTGTCTATTATTACACGCTAAAACCCAAGAAACAGTCTTAAAATTGATTAATTGCTGTTTCTAACTCCAAAGAAGGCAAAAATAGTCTTACAGGCTGGAAAGATCATGACAAGCATTTTTTTGGGATACAAAAGATATCAAATCCATCGAATACCCTTCATAGGGCTGAATAATTAATGGACAATACGATGGTAACCTTCTTGACTGTCAAAAAAATCTTTAATTTCGATTTTCACCCCGCACTCGTGTATAAATAGGTCTGTTCTTTTCGTACCTTGCCTCTTACTGCAAGACGCGGCTGTACTGACGCGGCGTCAAATTTATTACTGCAGCTGTAAGAATTTAAGCCGTAAACCATAGACGGAAGGTAGCGAAAAGAACAGACCTTATATCACATAAAAACTAAGAAGAAAATCTTTCTTCTACTTTAGAATTTTCTGGAGCTTCAGAACTCTCTTGATATGACTGTGGCTCGTTTTCTGTTCTATTCCCTAAATTCTTTACCCTAAATCTCCACTCTACAATCATATCGACGATCATTGCACAAGCACACCCCAAAGAAGTAGATGCTAAAACATATAACCATAATCCATTGTTGCCCATCACTAGAAGTATGATGCCAGCAACGATATTCATAGACGCGCTGACGAAGAGAAATATCATCACCACATGATATCGTTCTGTTTTGGTAAGGTAGAGTATTATTAAAATTGCTACTGTTATTATTGTATTTGGTGCTGCCAACATTATAACAATATCCATTGATCGGTTATATGTATCGAAATAGAAGAATTTTGTTGATATTATTACTGTACCAGCTATACATAGTGCCTGAAACAGAGAAAAATTATTAAATATTCAGAAAAATTAAGCAACTAGTTACCTTAGTGAAATATGTATAGTAGATTCGCTTCAGGGAAAAAGTAAACCATATGACAAAACATACTTATTATAAAGTAACCTAATGCAAATGTTACAAACAAGAAACTTATTTGCAAATAAGACAACTATTTAACATGAAAAAATTTATGTGAAGTGTGAATTTTCACACATTTCAGGGTTTTGTAGGTATTAAATAAGTTTAAGAAGTCAACAGAAGGCTGGATGTCTAAGACAATTTTTTTCTATAATTACATCAACATGAATAGATTTTTGATAATCATTTTTATTCGATATTTGAGTACTAAGTTTCCATTTATTTTTTTTTTTAAATAAAATTAAATAATTTTAGAATTTTACGTCATAACAAAATATAAATTTAAAAATCCTACCGATTTTATTCTGCACGCTTAATATCGAGTTGATATAAAGGCAAACTCCTTAAGAAGGCGATTCGTCCTCATCTGGTAATAGTTTTTAATTATATTTTTAATATCAAAAATAGAAATACACTATCTTACTCATGAATACAAAAAATCATTATTAGCCATAATTTAGCCATGAATTAAATAAATAATTAATATTATCAAAAACACAAAAACTGCAATATTTTCCAAACCCAAAATCTGATCAAAAATTCTTCTCGTACTTTTCCGGCTCAGATTAATGTACATTACTCATAATTTTATCAGATTTTTAGTTTAACCCCCTTGGGTAAAAAGGGACGGGACAAGAACATTTTTATAAACTAATTTTAAAGAACAAGAAGACAAAGAAATTAAGAAATGAATAAATAAACTACTTTTCGTTCCTCAATATACGTTTTAAGAGCTTTCTTTTGATACCGCACAATAAATTAAATAAAATAATAATTTTTTTCAACGCCACAAAAAAATCGATATTTTTCGAAAAACTAATCTGATCAAAAATTCCTATAGAGATTTTTTTCAGATTTTTAGACCAACCTCTCTGGAAGATAGGGTGGGAGAAAGTTTTTTTACATATTTTGGCAAAAATTCAAATTAAAAAAAAAGATTTTTCAAAAATAAAAATTTGCTTATCTCTCCACGCACTAAGGTGTTTTATTTGATACCCCACTCACAATTTAAAAAAATATATTTATTTTTTCATTTATTACATATTTGTTTATATTTTTGTGGAGATGTGTTTTTTTTTTAACAGTATTTTTCCTCAAAGAGTTGTATAAGCGTGCCAAATTTCAACTTTCTATGTTAAGCCGTTTGGCTACAATTTCTACCGTCTAATTCTGCCAGACAAACAGACACATGTGTGACGTTATAAGGGTTTTTTGGTGGTCATACCTACGAACCCTAAAAATAAAAAAGTGGCTTCTATGAATACTTTCATTTACCTATGAATGGTAAATGAATGGTAAATGAATGGCAATAATAAGAAGAAATTTGTAAAAGATAGTAATAGTACCAAAATTAAAATCTATTAAAAGGAATGAAGACATAAAGCACAAGAAAGAAAGAAAACAATTAGGGATTATAATAAAGGTAGATAAAGAGCATCATGACAAAAAAAAGAGAAACAATTATTGGGTGCCAAAAATTAACTTTTTAATTTATACCTATCAGCAAATATAAAAAATAAAATAGCAGCAAAATCATTCTGGACTCACAAGAGATGGTAATATGAAATAACAAATGTACTGAGAGAAAAAAAAAAAAAAAACAGACAGACAAGGATGAGAGAAACAGGCTTATTTATTTATGTATTATTATAGTATAAAGATACAAATGGCTGTTATAAAACAAGATAAAATAATAATAAACCAATAATAGTTCTCATTTTTTATAATGTTAAATATTTATTTCAAAAATATAAAATGTCATAAATTTTCATCTTTCCTCCATATCAAAAGGCCACAGTTTATAAGCATGCAGACTCCAGCAATGCCACAACATAAAGCAACCAATATGAACCAGATTGCGTTAGTTGATACTAGCGCTATCAAAATAATAGAAGAGATTAAAATTAATATTCCACCAATACCGTGTAACAAAAGTTCAAGTATAAAATGTTCTGCATAAAATATATTTAATACCATTATTACACCTGCTGTTAATATAGAATTTGGTAGAGCAAACATTATTAGAACTTCGGCAGATCTATTATACGAGATATTTTGGGAATCAACATGAAATCCTATCGATATAAAGATAGTTCCAAATACTGCACATATCTGAAATTAAATAAAATTATATTAAACCTGATTTTAAAATGTAAGAATAAGCTTGTGAAGATATTTTGGGTAGATAGTAATTTAGTTGATTCAATCACGAATTCTGTTAAAAGTACAAAAAAAACTCGCCTAGCAAAGTATATTCAGATAAATATACTTCGCTGTCTGCGGAAGAAAGGAGAAGAGAATGCGGGTTGAAGTATCCAAAGAATGAGCCCTAAAAAAAGTACTCAAATAATATCTGAAAGAAGGATGATAAAGGATGGCAATCGTTAGAGAGACTGGCTAAGATTGCGATAGGGTGAGCGGAGAATACTCCAGATTCATAACTAGCGCAGATTAGGCTAATATTAATATAATATGGCTGAAAAGGAACTTGGAGCTGGTCCTGCTGGTATTATAAAGGACACTCAAGGGAAGCATGTTAAATATTTAGTAAATAAATGTTTAATTCAAATTTGCCACAATATTTATAGTATAATAATGAGAAAAAATAAATTAAATAATAGTAAACTAGAAAATTAGTTACCTAGTACATTTCTAGAATTTTCCCTAGATAAAGAAAGTAGCGTATATAGCCTGTTTTTATGATTTAAACGGAACTGGATTTTCATTTCTAGTTACTTTTACCAATTAAGTGAGGCTTTTGGTCATTTTGTTTAACAAGCTCGTTTCAATCCTTAAAAAAAATCTAGTTCCGGCTAATCGTTTGGAATAGTCTATATAAAAAAATTAACGTGAAGTGTGAATTTTCACACATTTCAGGGTTTCGCAGGTATTTAGTAAGTGAATGATGATTATTTGGGATGCCAAAACAAATTTTATATCAAAATATTTTTTTATGAATTTTAATTCGAATGCCTAATACCATTATTTAAGTTTCTAAATATGTGCAGTTTTTTTTTAAATATATATATATATATAGCAAGGTTCATTATAATTTTAAAAATTGCGCCTATGGCTTCCATTGGTTGCTTAAATCATAAGCTCCGCCCCTCTGATTTCTTATACATTCAAACATAGAATTAAATTATAATTTCAACACTTCCCACTGGTTATTAAATTAACGCTTTAAAAGCGTTAATTTAATGAAATACAACATTTACCAAAATATAACTAGAATTTTGACAAAACAATTTAAATAAAATAAAAATGCAAAAAAAAACAAAAATTAAAATTGACAGGAATTGAACTGTAGTTGGCCATACGAAGTAACGACGCTACGAACTACACTACGGGCGCTTACTTATTTATTGTGTTACATAGCGAATTAAATATTTAACATATTTTAGTTAAAAACTCAAAAAATGCGTTATTTTCCGAAAACATAATCTGATTTTTGCACAATTTTGGCAAAAATCACGTCAAAATAATTTATTTTGCAAAAATAAAATTTTGATCGTTAATCCACGTACTAAGGGCTTTCATTTGATACCCTACTCAGAATTAAAAAAAATATATATATTTTTTCGATGAGCACAAATTTGTTTATATTTTTAGGGGGATATGTTTTTAGATGTTTTAGTAATTTTCCTATGTGCGGGTCAAAGAGTTGTATAAGCATGCCAAATTTCAACTCTCTAGGTTAAGCCGTTTGGCTACAATTTTTACCGAACAGACAGACAGACAGACAGACAGACGAGAAAATGACGGTATAATGGTTTTTTGGTCATACCTACAAAACGACAACTTACGAAAATGATAATTTCAGTAAGTTTCACTTAAACATTTAGAATAGCCAATAGTTTCTTTATCTAGGGACATTAGTTATACTGACTTCCATCTGTCAATATGACAAATGTCGTTTATATTGAGAGAAATATCTAATTTATTATAAATGTAGGATTATTTTTAATAATTTCCGATGATGTGTCTGTTATAACAATGCATACAAATAATAACCGTCTGGAAAAAATGAGCTAATATCTCACCAAATGAATCATTTTCAGATAAAAACCGGGTATTTTCAGTAAGTCTCTACAATTCTTCACACCATCAATATTTGTACCTGTATGTTCCTGATATATTCTTCTTAAACGAAACATTTCGATAATAAATTCCTATATAATTATAAAATAATTGACAAAAAGGTTATTTATTTTCCTGAATTGGGCCACTTGATTATAACTCTTTGAAATTATACTATTTTTCTTTTCACTTTCTTCTTGAGTAAAGTCCCTAAATAAGGAAAGTATTATCTGTCTCATTTTGTAATATTTACATTACCATGCTCTATGTCAGCTTAGAAGAATGTGTTTAAGAAGATAGGAGCTGTTTGTCCTTGCTTCAGATTGATTTAAAACGTCATTTCTATTACAATGTTAAAATATTGTTTTTAGTCCAAATTGACAGATGTTCAGTGTCATACATTGTATAATGCATTTCATATCATTGTCTTCGAGCATAGATTATTATTCGAGAATATTGTATATGCATCGAAATATATATATTTATAAGGTATATTTTGTTATTATTTACATATTTATACTTTTATTTATATTCTTGGCGTAGATTTTATGGAGAATTTATGTAATTTGTTTTTACGCAATTATATATTTTTTAGGTTATCTGACATATAAATATTTTTTGACACATGACAATTAACAGATCAAGATAGAGGACTAATGTGAGACTAGAAGACAGCCCAGCTGATAGTGCCTAAAGAAGAAGTTATTGATATAATTTTTAGACCTTCATATATACATATACCAAATGGATTTTTAATTTTTATTTACAATAAATATTTAAATAAGAAACTTTAGAAAGAGAAGATATATTGTTTGTTTTATTGTTTTATTTAAACTATTTTAGCCAAATCTCTCTTTTTATATATAATATTATACATAATATTTAAAAATTAATATTTTTAACTTTTTCAAATTTCCCTATATATTATCTGTCTCATTTTGTAATACGTAACTAACAGGGAAAGTTCATTTTTTATGTTCTGTATTGACAATAAATTTATAATATTATCATAGTATTGGTGCACATGGATACGCCAAAGTCTGTTTACACCATAACAGTTACCAAAGTATCCAGATCTAATTTCGTATTACAAATTGAGACGGATTATACTGCATTTATTTCGAATAAATACATTCTATTCCAAACGATTAGGCGGAACTAACCGGAATTTTAATTTTTATAAGTTGCCATTAGCTATTTTTATATATCGAAGTTAGCTTTTGCTGAGCTTCAATCAATCGGTAAAAGTAACTAGAATTGAAAATCTAGTTCCGCCTAAGCCAAAGGAACAGACTTTAACATAAGTTTATTATCTGCCTTGTTTATTTCAATAACTTACTAACCAAATACTTTTTTATATTAAAAAAAAAAAAACACTGCTGACCCAGTTACTACGCCCATGTCCTAGTTGTAGTTTATTTTAAATTTCCTGCTATACTGTATTTATCCTGTGTAAAACGTACTCGGTTAGCAGCGCTACTTACTTTTTTCTTATGTGACATAGAGTATAGATCTGGTTACTTTTGTGGTCTGAATAGACTTTTATGGAACCATGTGAACTTGTGAATCTGGCTTATCAATTTTTGGTTAATTTTATTATATTGATGTTATATTCACTCAAAAACTAAGGGCTATTCCAATGGTTTAGATGGAACTAGATTTTGAAATCTAGTAATTTTTATCTATTAATTCGGACTTTTGGTCATTTTGTTTAAGCTTTTTAAATCATACTCTAATTGCAAATTCTAGATTAAATTGATTGTCATTATAAAATATCCTTTTCATTGCACTTTAATTTTTTGTCATTTTTAATAAAAATTTGTTTATTTTTTCAACCTTGCCGTTATGTACAGCGGGGGTTTGGATTACATTAACTTCCTCTCTATATATGATGGTCGGCAAAAACAGTTAAACAACAAAATGCAGCTACGTTGTAACATATAAATATTCAAATCTGAACACTTCATTGACGAACGGTGTGCATCATAAGAAAATCTTTTTCACGAATACTGAAATCTGTGTTAAATCCCTTTAGGCATTTCCTGCATCGTCTGGCATACGACATGTCTATGCTAGGGACATCTGACGAGACCATACTGAACTAGTTTAGTGAAAGCCGGATGTATAAAACGACGGCTGATGTATAATGTTTTCGTTTTGTTCCATTTCCGAACTGACCCGATAAAATTGGATTTATTTTTATGCAGTTTTATTTTAATTTTGACTCATCAATATAGCTTTTTAAATAAACTTATTTATAGTTGCTTCAACACTTGCTGAGGGAAAAGATTGTTGCCGCATATATTTTTAAAAACACAATTTTTCTTCCACATTTAAGTGTCCGCTGGGAAAAAAGTGTCCCGCTCTCCTCCTACTCTTCTCTTTCATACAATAAGCCCTCCGAAAACAGTATTTTCGTTTAAACAGAAATTAATTAATCCCTTTTCAGTTTATTGTCATTGTATAGCATTTTAATCCATTGCCCATTTTTTAAACAATTCTTTAGGGATTTGTAATTGTTTAATTATTGTGTTTTAATAATTTTCAGACGTCCGGAGAGATATCTAATTATATTTAATTATAATAATTATAAATATACCGATAAAATTACATTAATAAAATCCAGGTTTTATTTAAGTTCCAAAATAATACATATCCTAACATATTGATTGACGTTGGGTGCTTTGCCAGTCTATAAAAATCGTCTTGAATAAGTTTTTCCATGACTAGTATCCAAAGCGCGACATTTTGTTCAGCACACACATATTTCCAGGGTAACTAAAAAAAATCGAGGTTTAGCGAAATGAGATTACCTTAGTAACCATATTTTATATTTTGCTTTAAATAATTAAACACAAAATCGATAGGGCGCAGTTGGAGAAGAATCGTTCAAAGAATGAGCTTTTATGGGCTGGAACATATAAACTGTAAAAATCCCAAAGAGCAAGGTTATGCAAAAGTTCTCGGAACTATTTTGAAGCTTAAATAGCTGGATGTTTTGTTCATCACTAACTTATGAGTGAAAGTTGCAAAATATAAATTTCGACATTGTTCCATACTTAGCCAGTTTAAAGAACTCAACTCTTTGGACGTAAGTGTTCTACTACGAAGTGATAATGCAAAACTTACACAGTAGTTTTAAATTTTTGAATTCGGAGTTTGTTAACGTTCCAGATACAGGTGTGGTATATACTATCAGCCTAATTAAAAATTGATAGTACTTAATTTAGAAGTGATCACTTATTTTTCTAACAGGTCACAATTTGTCTCGTTCAACGACACTGAATCATCAACGAGAAATGTTGATTACGGAGTTTGTCTGGGCGGAATATTAGGACCTCTTTTCTTCATCGTTTTTATTAACGACCTTCCAAATATTTTTTTCGATAACTCCGCGGATGTAATACTTTATGCGGACGATACCACAATATTAACAAGTAATACATCAGTAAAAGAGTTACTCGACATTTGAAACTGCCCTAGGGAAAGTAAAAAACTGGTTTACAAGAAAAAAATTAACTCTTAATGCCAGCAAGACCCAGCAAATTATCTTTTTCCAAAACCGCAACACCGACGAAGTCTTTGAGTACGGTGATCCTATTAAATTCCTAGGAATATATATAGACGGTCAACTCAGTTGGCACCACCACATCAGCAATTTGACCATTTCCCTGAAGAAATCTATCTTTTGTCAGGCTCAAACTTCGGTCTCTTTCGAGACTTTACGTATTTTTTATTTGGTCGCTTTCCAGTCTCGTTTGTCTTATGGTATAGTCCATTGGGGAGTAAGCTCATCGATCAAACGCGTTTTTATAATCCAAAAAAGAGCTCTTAGAATTATGAATAATGTCCCATCCAGAACCCACTGCCGGGAACTTTTTAAAAAATGTAGAATAATGTCAGTGTACAGCCTATTTATATATATCTGCCCGGTGTATGTTAAAGAAAACGCAGCCCAGTTTGTCACCGTTTCCTCAAGTCATTCTTATAATGTCCGCTCTAAAGACAATATTCGTATCCCTAAAATAAAACTTGAGAAGTCAAAAAACGGTCTTTACTCGGCTGCATGTTTCTTCAATTATTTGCCTTCTGCTGTCAGAAATGTTAATAACAGGACCTTCAAGAAAAAACTTAGAGAGGTCTTTCTTGAAAACTGTCTGTACAGCACTGATGAGTACTACAGCATTGATTGGAGCAAATACTAAAAATCCTTTCTCCTTTTAAGTACCCATCTGGCAATTGTATTGTAATTTCAATTTATATTTCTAATAATTATGTATGATCTTTGACTGGTGTAAACGTGTGAAAACTTGTACAAGCACTAAATAAAATTATTATTACTATTATTATTATTATAAGATTCTCGTGATCGCTGAAGACAAAAACAGATTGTTGAGCAGTTTCCGAAACGTCCAAATATATTTTATATACTCATGAAATATTGTATCTTTTTGATACTAATACTCATTATATTGTAATATTCTAGCCTAATACTATCAGCAATGGTAAATGACCAAAATAACGGTGTCCGCATGGATAGTACTTAATTATCAGCAAGTGTTATCCTTGAATTGCGAGATAGACAAAATCTATTCATATATATAAGTTTGTTATGGCGAGAAAAGCCCTTTTTAAAAGTGAACTAATATCAAGTTGATACAAAAGTTCGTCACTTTTTTAGCGCTAGATGGCATTGCAATGCAAAAAGTGTTATTGACTTCACACGTGCTATGTTTTGACGTCATTTGATACAAAACATTACAGTCAGTACATCGGCAAAAAAAAATTATTTGGCTGTGTTTTTTATATTTTGTTAAGCATTAAAAATGGCAGAAAATAAGGCGCATTTTCGATATATTATGATTTTTTACTTATTGGCGCTAAATGAAAATAATCGGTATACTAATCAACCAGTCAACCCTGTCAAGGAGATTACGCCAACTTGAAATGGTTATTAAGGCCGATGTATGGGTACCACATGAGTTAAAGAAGAAAAATGTTCTAGAGTGAGTTCTTACTTGTAATACTCTACTGAAGCGCAGTAAAATCGATCCATTTTTAAAAAGGATTGTTACGGGTGATGAAAAATGGATTATTTGTGATAATGTTAAGCGTAAAACGTCATGTTCTAAGCGCGAAGATGTTCCTACAAGCAGCGCAAAAGCTAATTTACATCCGAAGGAGGTTATGTTATATGCATTTTGTGGGACTGGAAGGGAATCGTATATTATGAGCTGTTGCCTGAAATCCAGACCATTAATGCGGAGAAATACTATCCACAACTAGGTGAATTAAAACGAGCATTCGACCAGAAACTACCCGAATTAGCCAAAAGAAAGGACATTGCGTTCCATTAGGACAATGCTAGACCACACGTGTTTTTGGTCACCCGACAGAAACTTTTACACCTTGATTGGGATGTTTTGGTTTATTCACCAAAATCTCCAGACTTTGCACCCTCCAACTACCATTTATTTAGATCGGTTCAAAATAGCTTAGATGATAAAAACTTTACTTTCTTGGAAGACATGAAAAATTACCTGAATCAGTTCTTTAGCCAGAAACCTCATAACTTCTACGAGCGCCGGATTAAGCAGCTACCAGAGATATGGAGAAAGGTCATCGAACAGAACGGCACATATATAATCCTTAATTACCCTCGACCTTTTGGAGTTTAGGGTATTCACTACAATTACAAAAAATATCTCATATCAACATACCAACGTCCTATTAACCATACGTTACATTACATTACTATTTTATTTTATTCCATATCCTATGTCTTTTCCATCCTCCCTATTCCCAGGTAACCTTAGACCTCCTCCCTATTCCCAGGTAACCTTAGACCTCCTCCTTTTCTCCCCTTCTGCTTCCCACCGGGCCTCTTCCTTCCTTCCTTCCTTTACACCTTCCTGTTATCCTTTTCCAATCTCAATCCTTCATGCCTCTAATTCCCTCGCCCACCTCTCCCCCCTTCCATCTTCGTGCAACAGGTCTAATGTGTTCCCCTATCACATTGTCATCTCCCTACACCTCTTCGCGAGGTGCTCTATATCTTCTTCCTCCTCCCCGTACATCCTGCACATCTTATCCTCCTGTTTCCTGCCATATCTATTTCCTCTCTCTTCATTCTCTCTTCAGCCTCGCAATCCTCCTAGCCCTCCCTCCTGACTTTCCTCTTTCTCCCTTCAAGTAGCTTGGTACCTCTATAGTTCTGAACTACTTATATCTCCCTGCGCTCCTTGGTTTGTCTATTATGATTGTCCTTTCTTGTTTCCTCACCTTTCCTTATCCTTCCTCCACACCTCCTCAATCACGAATATCCCTTCATTTCTTCTCCTTTCCACCTCTGTCGCATCCACTCCGCATCTCCAGTAATACTCCTTTCTCATCTACCCCCATGCGTACCAACTTCCTTTCTGTTCCTCTCTGGCTCTTTCCTCCCAGCATTCCCTCACTATTCTTTTGTCTATTTCTCTTCTAATTTTCTCCACGTGCTTAACGGCCCTCTTTCCTGTACCCAATTTCATCTTATCCCTTTTCAGTTCCTCTGTTACAATATACCCTGGTGTTGCAGAACGGCACATACTACGAGCCCTGTCCACTATCAGTTGGCCCAGCTACGAAATTTTTACTTATTGGTGTTCAATTAACAGAATGCGAATAGCTTATGAAATCTAGGTAATATTTTATTTTCAATTAAACATTTTAGAGATTTACGATTAATATTTACAACCATTAAAGAAAATTAATAAGAAAAAAATAATATTTCCATTGGAAAGCCATTAACTTGGAAACCTATTTCAGAAGTTACCACTGGGTAACGTCACCTTTCATTTTTATAACGGCATTAATTCTTCTAGGAATAGTATCTACAAGGTCTTGGCATTGTCGAGGAGTAAAATTATCCCATATTTCTTGAAGCTTTAGTCTTAATTCTGGAATTGTTCTAGCCGGTGTTATACGCAATCGTTTTTCATTTCGTGCCAAAGTGTCTCGAAGTCTGGGCTACTTGAAACACACTCTTAAAGTGGAATAGAATGATCACGGAACCAATTCAAAGATTTTTTTGACGTATGGCAAGCGGCTCCATCTTGTTGAAAAATAAAATCCTCCCCAGAGATTAATGCATGTTCCATAGTTGGCAACAGAGACTCCTCTAAAATACTTAAATACTTTGGCTGTGTTAACAATGCCATCGATAAAGTGAAGTTTTCCTACAACTCTTGCAGACATTGAACCCCACACCATGACAGATGCTGGAAATTCCACCTTCCTTTTCAAGCAATCGGGATTATATGCTTCATGTTTCTGACGAACAACTCTGCTCCAGTTGTCCCCTACACAGACTTCAAACCTAGACTAATCGCTCCATTGCACGCTGTTCCACTTTTCACAATTCCATATTTTATGTTCTCTTGCCCATTTCAACCTGTTTTTCTTTTGCTTAGACGTCAACAATGGTTTTTCCTTGGCCTAAGAAAGTTTTATAAATTTCTGTAAATATACATTTAAGAGTCCGATTAAAAAAATATTACCTTATAGGTTCCAAATCCTAATTTTTTAGCTTTCTTATGCCATGTAGACCTTGAAACACGTCTTCCAACAACATCGCTCCACAGTACACTCAATTGACTGTAGTTAGCACGTCTGTTATCCTTAATAATCCTTTTCAATGCACGTTTGTCATTGTCCGTCAGTGTAGTTTTCTTCACGTACTGGGGCTTTGGGGCAACTCAACCACTTGTTTTGTACAATTTTACAATATTTCTAATACTGTATCTTGACAAACCTAATAATTTTCCGATTTCGGAATTGGTTTTTCCTGTTTTTGCTAACTTTACAATGATTAACCGATTTTTTCATCAATAGCTTTGCCTCTGTCCATGTTTTAAAATTATTTAGACTTAACACTTTTAATACATCACAGTCAATAAACAAACTTTCCAAAGCCTACTCCGCATAGCTACCGCAAAAACCCAGTTATTTTATAAACAGTACAAGAATACATGAACTCAAAAAATACGTTTGTTTTACGAATATTATTTTTATAACCACAAATTAAATATTACGGAATAAATTTTGACCCCTTTGCTTCTACTATGATTATATTATCAAAAAATGTACAAAGCAGCATTTACTTTTACTTATTATTTAATAATTTCTAAAGAAACTGAAAATTTCATAGCTGGGCCAACTGAAAGTGGACAGGGCTCGTATATTGATTAAATGTAACTTTTAGTAAATAAAATGTTTCTTCAATTTTGTCAAAAAAAAAGAGCAGGACGATCTTTTGGACCAACCCAATATATGAGTAAAATCTCAATTAAGTATCTAAAATAATGCTAAGATTCCTCTGCTCTTGCACCAACGGTAGAATATTATTATTAAGTTCAATTTTCACTTCGTTGCTTATTAAGTTTATATAAGGTACATTTTAATAATTTTTGCAACGCATGACCAATGGCCGAATTATTACTTGTATGTGATATGTTCTATAAAATAATTTTTCACAATATTTCACCAGTAATTCTTTTCACAAACATCGCGAATAATGACATTAGTTCCATTGAAAACATACCGCTTAAAACAAAATGAATGATTTGAAAAATGTGAAAACTTCACAATAGATGACACACATTTCATTCTGTCAATCTTCGGTTGTATAACAGTGTCAGGAAGGGTATACATTCTCTGTTGTAAAGGATTTCACGCGGATTAATGCAAATAATTCGCGCTCAAACGTTAATCAACATAGGGTCGGTTATATCGGATTATGTTTCAAGCTCAAAATTACGTATTTTGATTCGTTCCACGGAGTAAAATACGAAGTTACAGAGAAGTAAGGGCAATAAAATAAATATAGTCTGTTGGGATCCTTTCAAGTCTCGCTAATTGTAAATAAATTTCACATAACAGGACAGATTAAACCTACATTTGTGTCTCGCTCCGACAAATCAAAAAAGTAAAGTAACTGTAAAGGGCTGTAGGAATTTGGATTAAAAATAAAAACACTTGGTGTAAAGCTACATTCACAGCTCTAAATTTAATAGATTATGAGTTGTTGACTGTAGACAGTTTTCTAAACTTAATAGTTAGTGTGCTGTTTTAATTAGACCGACATATAAACGCACATTAGTTAAATATTAATTGTTGAGTTAACGTGAAGTTTAGGATAAGGTTAACTTAAAGAGATTCTTTAATTTTTTCGACTACACAGTAGCCATCTTAAAGCATAATGAAGGCAACAAAAGATTGGTTTACGGCGAATGAACTTGCTTTGAATGAAGGCAAAACTATGCAAATGATATTTTTTCCCCGTCCAATTACAGATTGTGAGACTAATAACCACCAAATAAAATTTTTAGGCATTTACTTTGACCAATAACTACACTGGAAAAATCATGTTAACGCAGTCAGCGTCAAGTTATGTACTGCAATATACGGAATTCGCAAGATCCAGCAAAGTGTTAATAAAGAAATTGCTCGTATTGCATATTTTGCTTTATTCCATTTGATAATGACCTACAGCATTACTATTTGGAGTAACTCTATAAATAAAAAATTTTCTTTTACAAAAAAAAAGCTGTAAGGGCAATAGCTATTATTAATCGTAGAGATTCCTGTAGATCAAAATTTAAATTATTATAAATATTAACCCTATACGGTGCATATATATATGGTAATGTAGTAGAAATTTACAAACATGCTCAGAATTTATTATTAAAAAACCAGTGCAGTTACAGCACTGGTAACAATCATTTTGTAAATATTCCAAGTCATCGTTTAACCGTCACAAAAAATATTCTTGCTACAAAATATGAGATGTATAGCAAAATTTAACCCACAATACAAAAGTTACCCCATAAGAAATTTAAAAATGTAATGCGAGAGTTCTTAATTAACTTATGCCCATATAGTATGCTCGAATATATGAATTCCGAAATATCAATGTACAAAACTGGCAATCTGTAAACCTTATTTTATTTATTTATTTTTTTAATTACTATTTATATTTTGATTTTAATTTATAAATTTTGAAATATTTTGTAATACTATAGTGTAATTATTAATGAATCCTTTTTTTTGTATTTGACGACCCTTTAAAACTGTACTGTTTTCTATAAGGCAATAAACATTATTATTATTATTATTATCTTCAGTAGTTGAATAAAACTGTTTTATTCAACTACTGAAGATGGCTACTTCGTAGCCGAAATGTACGTCTAGTGACAATAAAATAATTTGTTAAGTAAATAATTTCTTTAAGTTTACCTTAACACATTAGCTCTCTCACTTTATATAATCTAAAAATACTGAATTCATATCACTGGAAATTAATATCTGTATAAGCATTCGACCATGTACTTGACAAACGGTGATAATATTTTAAACATTGTACCCCTGTCTTTCAAACTTAAACTAAAAAAAAAAAAAAAAAAAGATTCACTATTAACTCAACTAATTTCTGAAGATATTTAAATTAAAATAGATTAGTTTTTATATTTTAATAATTTGGATATTTTTAACTAATTGAATAATTTAATTTTAAATAGATATTAATGATTTTTTTAAGTTACTGCGCCCACACCTTGAAACATCTGACTATGCCACTGTTTCCCCAAGTGCTACGAAAAAAATCCAAAAAATCGTCTACGAAAATAATCGCTTGAGATGTACATTGATATTCAGATGACTCTTAACATATTTATTGGGCTATATTTGATATATTTTGATAAGCTTAACACGTTCAAAGCAAACGCGTGTCTTCGCCTATTCGTTTTTTTAAATGTCTGGCACAATGCCTAAGATTGAGAACTTATATGTGTATTTTTCTACTGAACCGTGTTGAAAAACTCTAGAAAATACATAAAATTGTCTAAAAAAGCTACTATGTCTAATTCAATGATAACAATATATGATCATTTCATATTCTGCTCTTTTTGAACAAAATATAAAGTAAATATTTTTCTATGAATGAATTTTAGTTTAGTTAACTTTGGAGAATATTTATAAAGTAAAAAGTTTTCTGTAATCTAAGCTTGTGAATTTTATGTGATTATATTATAGAATTTAACTAGAAAATACAAATATTTTTGAAGTTTATATGTTTTGTGGTTAAGTTTGTTTCGCCTTGTATTATAATTTTAAATTAGATTTGCATTTTCGTTTTAAATTAGAACATATAAAATTCCAACTACACAAATACAAGTTTATATTTTTATTTGTTAGTATGTTTGAAGAAAGTTGGAAATGTCAACTAAAATTTTTTAAGAAAATATTATTTTTACCTTTTTATTGTTGAAAGATATTCACATATCAGGTTATACCTAATTACTAACTATATATCTGTCTGTGTGTGTGTACAGTCCATTCAAGATAAGAATGAGTTGATATGTTGCCAGTTCGTTAATTGTCAAAAAAGTTAGGTTATATCCAATTACTACTAAAAAGAGATTATATATAGTGTCCTAGATCTTTTCGCTGGAGCATAGGGCCTTTACAAACTAGCGCCATCTGGGTCTGTAAAGAGCCAGCCTCTTCACCTGGCGCCAGATAGTTCCGTGGGCATCGAGTTCTTCGTGTATCATTCTCCTCCTTGTGGATAAAGTGCGACCTCTACGACGGCTTTCCTGAGGGTTCCACTATAATGCCATTCTGGAGATGTCGTTTACTGCCTTCCGGAGGGAATGCCCAATCCAGTTCCACTTTCTTGCCTGAATTTCCAAGTGGATAGGTCTTTGTGCTGTTGATTCCCAAAGATGAGTATTGTCAATATGACTGGAACAAGAAATGTGAAAAAATCTGCTCAGACATATGTTAATAAAAACTTGGAGATTATGGGTAATTTCTTTAGTGACTTTCTAAGTTTCGCAACCATACATCAGAACTAATTTTACATTGGTTTTAAGTATTCTGTTGTTTTTAGTTCCTTTTCCCGTCCCTTTTAGTTCCTCCAACGAGAGCGTTATTGCGCTACCGTGGTAACAGAATTTTTCCACATCTTCTAAGTCTTCGACGTTAGTGTAAAATCTGTTGACGTTATTGGTACCAATCCGGTATTACTTTGGTTTTCGCTTTATTTATGCATTAGCCAACTAAATTTGCCAAAGTACTTATACTTTCAAGTTTGGCTTGCATATCTTAATAATTATTTGGCAGAAGGCATATATCGTCCGCATAGCTCAAATCTTCCAAACGGTTTTGGAAGTCCGGCTGTATGCCTCTGTGTTCTGTGAGAGCATTACAAAGAACCCAGTCCAACACAGTATTAAATAGTAGATGAGATAGTAGGCAGCCTTGCTTAACTCCGCTTTTGACGGCAATACTTTTACTTCTCATCCCATTATGCACAACTTGCGAACTTGCTTCACGGTATAGTTCTTTTATGAGGTTAATTATTTTAGTAGGGACCCCAACATGATCCAAGATATTCCAGAGTGCCTCTTGACTGACCTTGTCGAATGCTTGCTTAAAGTCTATAAACACCAGATATAGTGAGGCCTACCACTTCTGCCTGCCTGTGATTGTTCAATAATTATGCGCAGTGATTTATGTGGTCAATACAGGATCGGCCAGGGCGAAAACCAGCTTGCTCCTGACGCATACGTTTCTCTAGATTATCTGAAATTCTGTTGAGTAAAATTTTAGACAGAACTTTGGAAAAAAGAGCTTGAAAACCTATATATCCTATGGAGGAACGGAGCTAATGTGAATTGTGATGCAGAGCAATTCTTTCCAACCGATTTGTTTCAAAATTTATGGTTTAAATTATATTAAGTGTGTAATTTAATGTATTTTACATTAAATATCATACATACAAATCTAAATAAAATAAAATGAAAATTTTAGTGTATAAAAATCAACAAAAATAATTGTTAGAAATATTTTGTGTTCTTTTCATCCTTTTTGTATAACTTAGATAATATTTCGCCCGGTGTATCACATAGACAAAATAATCGGAAAGCAGTGACGAAGAGTCAAATTTTTTATTATTCGAATAGAAATTTTTGAATATTTAAATTTCAACTGTTCGATACATTTTAGTTGGAATAATGAATATTTAAACATTATTACCAGTAGTAATTGCAGTTCTTGATAAATTTGTTCATTCATTATATATGTCACAAGTTTTGACTTCTTCTGTCCTAAACTTTTACTAACTAAAACTAACCTAACTACTAGTTTTTAGGTGCAAACTATTTTATGTCATTAGCCCAATTAAAATTGTGTATCATTGTGCATTCGTTTATAATATAAATACATAAGCGGACCGGATAGTAACAATCACCCCAGTTATTTTTTAGGGATAGTAGAACTAGGGTAATATCAAAAAACCTGTTCGTAGAGTCAGTTCCAACAGTTTATTACCGTCAGCCACAAGCGCAGATTTCGTCCATTAAAATTACTTTGCGCTTGCATCGGATGATAATAAACCATTGTGACTACGAACAGACCTAATGTTAACATTAGGAAAAATAATGAATGTAACAAATTTAAATAGAACATATTTCATTAAAAATAAAAATTGATTTGAAATTTGTCTTTTCATACATTACATGGTTTTATAGGGATTTAGCAAGTGATAACAAATTGTGGGTACATATTGAATTACGTTGCTTTGGTCAGTGAATTAAACTAAAGCAAGTCAGTAGCTGCAAGCGTTAAGCCGCTGTTACCTGCTGGTTTCCCGCTAAGCAAGGACACGAACGTGAGTACAACTCCTGCTTATGTCAAATAATTTGTGTAAAAATATTTATACAAATTATAGTTTCTGCTTAGACGTTCGCAACCGGCTCTAAACTGTAGGTGCCCCTCTGTGTACGCCAAAAAATGGACTTAATACTGACCATATTACTCCTGAATGTACATAGATTGAAAACATGGTCATGAAACCTAGAAATAAGAGGCCTAGACTTGCTTCGGGCTGTGACGCCAGTGATGATGATGAAATATTAAAAATTATAAAATTCAATAACTTTTGATAGAAATAGGAAATAATTTCACTCAGCTTTTTGGACAAGAAGCGTTTATTTTAACAAAACACAACGTTTCGCCAACAACATTGTTGGGTTCTTCAGGTGCTATAACAATAACATCATACTAGAAAACAACCTTATACAATCAATAAAGACAATTTACCTATGTTAGTTAAACGTAGCTATAACAGGCTGTACATCAATCATCTCCAAGGATGGTGAATTGCAGAAATTCATTGACAATAATGTGTATTTGAAGAAAACAGACCATAGGAAAACAGGACTTAAATTTCAATTAAATATTGTAATATAATGATCAAAAATAGAAACTATTATTTAAATTTTACAATTCAAAACGAGACTAAATAAACTATACAACTGTCCAATATTAACTTATTAATAAATACAATGATATCAAGATTTATCAACGCATCAATATGACAGGCTGCGACACTACCCCCCCTGACAACCTGGTACGCACAAATCAACAGAGTTGACAGTGTCCTACCCTGTACAACATAATGCACCGATAACCCCTGAAATCATGAAATTTTCACAACCAACAACTCAGTGAAAAGAACCAAAATGAAGTAATGAGCTTCGGAGCAATCATACAATTCAACGTACCAATCCCTCAAAACAATAGTACGTACAAAGTAATGAGAGAAAGGTACCTCAGATGGTATATCAAGTCCAAAACCCAAATGATCATGATCTACTGTCTAGGTTATGTTTATGATTAGGTAACATATTAATAGAAAATTTTATAATTCCTGGGCGCATGGTACTAAAACGTAAAATCAAGCTATCCTGTATGTATATAATAATGCAAAAATTAGTTAAATATGAGTTTCTCTAAATCAGTATGACAATATTTCGTTGATTTGAAATCGCGAAATGATTTTAATTAACGAATGTGCATAATGTAGGGTCACAATTAATTTGATATATAATTTAGCAGTATTGTTTTATTAATTACCTCTACTTTAATACATTGGTTATACGTGAAGGACGAGTTGATTATGTCAATTCAATCTATTCTATATGTCATTGCGTGAGAACACATTATGACATATCATTTCAAATTATCAAGCGTCAAGCACTCTGATAATTATTACAGAATTTGTGTGATAGAGGTATTTACATTTTATACCTTGTTTAATCCAACTAAACATTGAACATATCAACGCTAGTTTAACTTAAATAGCGAACCTATGACACGCGTTTTAATCACTGCTAAAAAAAAATGTTTGACACGCAAGCGATTTGGAAGACAAAATATATATTATTATTTTAATTTCTTTAATATTATTTAAACTATAAATTTCCACACAACTCAGTTACTCTTAGTTCATTAAAAAAAAAGGAGAGAGCATAAAGATATTATGTTCTTATATAAAATAATAAATAATAATTTTGTACTCACTTTTTTCCATCACTTTTACATCAGTTACAGATTCGCGTACCATCGCATAACTCAAGACATAATGAGCTATTTGCTTTGCCTTATAATCGAACGAATTCCGCGTAAAAATCTCGTATTAATAGAATTTAACCATTTATCAACGTGCGACAATTGCCCTGATATTATTTCATCCAATATTAATAGACTAGGCTCCTCAGCCCGGCTACGCCGGTCTTCTCCCCTACGTCGTTAAAACTCGTCGCTTCGCGACTCGTTTTAATATAATAAGGCATTTTGTCGCACTTGTCGATTATAAAACTCGTCGCTCATCTTTTTTTACACTATTTTATGGAAATTCCCTCTGCAAATGTCTTGATTTTTATCGTTAATTCACCTTAAATACTTAATTAGTTTTCCCCTGTCAAGAAATACGTTCAAAATGTGAAATCTCGTCATATTTTAAATTGCAATAAATTTGACAGCTGCCACCTTTTGAAATCTTGTAAGCATATTTTTGCCTCAAAATGATCAAATAATGGCCCAGATTCTTTGAAAAATGTTTTCTGATGCCTCAAAATATTATATCGCACGTCAAAAAAGCTATCTTGAACCATTATCACCACTTAACACTTTGATTAACCCTGAAATTTTTAATAAATATAAATCTTTTTTTAACACTATTTTTGAAATTCGCCCTGCAAATGTCTTAAACTTTATCGTTAATTCTCCTTAAATCCTTAATTAGTATTCTTCTGTCAAGAAACACGTTCAAAATGTGAAATCTCGTCCCATTTTAAAATGCAAAAAATTTGACAGCTGTCTCCTTTTGAAACCTTGTAAGCATATTTTTGCCTCAAAATGCTCAAATAATACCCCAGATTCCTTGAAAAATGTTTTCTGATACCTCAAAATATTATCTCGCACGTCCAAAAAGCTATCCTGAACCATTATTACAATTTAACACTTTGATTCTCGCCGTAAATATTCTCGACCGGCCGTCTTGTATAAAGAATATTTTTGAATTATCGTCTGATAAAACCTGTCCGGGCCGATCAATGGTGACTTTGATTCGACACGGATTCGAGGAAAAAATGCATGATTTTTATCAATAAAAATTAGTCAGTACCCCCTGTCGAAATAAAATTAAGCCTAAGCACTAAAAAAATATCACCCGGATAAGACGGCGGTTCATTTTCCTCTCTCCGCATCACCGGAAAAATGAAGATACACCAGAAGTTGAATAGAACATACATACCACACTTGTACATCTCCAGGTTAGGTTAGGTTAGGTTAGGAGGTTCAACTCGGGGGATACGTTCTGGACATGATCGCGTTAAGCGAAATTTCGCAATCAACGATGGATTTTTGAAAAAAAAATTGTAAACCTCGAAAAACACTTTATTTATTAAATAAACATTAAGAATAACAAAAAGGTATACATTAAATAATTAATAATTTATTTATTTTGTTCCATGTTGCAAAAAGGAATCTAGATTCCTTTGTTATTGCGCAAAATTTGCCGATAACTGTCAAGTAATGCATTACAGCTACGTTTAACAGCACTCACCCGCTCGTAATCTTCGTCGTTCTCTTCTAACAACTCCATGCATTAATTGTGAAGAGAAAGGGCCTTTTCGATGGTTTTAACAGTTAAATTTCGCACGGGAACAGGTTCGTCATTTTCTAGGGACGTATGGCAGTCCATTTCATGCAGGTCTTTATTAGTCAAAGGTTCACCGTGTGATTTTAACTAAGTCTGAATATCATCTTCATCAAAACCTTCGATGCCTTCGGAAATGGCTATATGACTAATATCTTCGATGATATTTTCAACATAATTTTCATGATTGCAGTGAACTTCAGCAATTTCATTGAACAATTTTTTCCAAACATCCTTCATACACCAACCTCCTTTTTTAACCTATCAGACACACCAAAAGAAAACAGCTTCAGCTAAAATAATTTTAGCTGAAGCTGTTTTCTTTTGGCTGCTATGTGTTTTTACCATGTAAGTCGTCGATCTAGGTGCATGCCTAGATATTTACAACTTTCTTCTTGCGAACTTCTTTGTTAAATTTCAAATTTATTCAAAGACATGCGTGATTTTTATCCCAGGCTAGAGAATTGTATACAGAAATTCTTGAGGATACTCTCAGTTAATTTCCTAGTAATCAACTGGTTTAATTTTAGCCTAACAACGAACTATTTTAAACTCAAACTTATCAATTATGTTTAATTGTACATTTCGTCAATAAACGTAAATTTAATTCTGAAACGAATTTCTTGAACGTAGTGTAATTTCTTACCTTAAATTACAAGTGTTCAGCAACATAGCTCAATTACAAGATGCCTGATTCATCGTTTGGTAAGTACAAAATTAAATTGTAATTCAAATTAATCCATTCATCATAATGTTGATCCCAGGATAAATCTTATTAGTTACACCCGAATTACTGTTTCAGAAATCTCATTTCAATATGAAACTATTATTTTTACATATTAGTTTTAGCTCTGATTGTAAAATTGTCTTCGGTTTATAGGACACTCTGACCAGCACGAAAGCTAACAATAGTATGATGATGCCACATTGGAGCTGAATTGGACGTTAAATTATCATAGTTATAGAAATTATATTGTAGACATTTTGAGATGTTTACGTTATACCACAGGGCCGCTACAATGCCAAACTTAGGTAGCGGACAAAAAAAGAAAAGAAGTAGACGAAAAAGATTTACACGCCCTTATTTATTGTTTATATAAAGTTGATATTATTTGGCCCCTGAGCACAAAGATATTCTGCTGACTGAAGCTAAATAAAGAGGCTTGATTTTGTAGGCTGGAGAACAAGTTAACAGTATACCTATAACCAAATTATAACTAGATGCGTCGACCTGATATCAACATCTTGGGATCATTTAAACGTAAAAATCTTACTAAATAAGGCCCAGCAACTCTTTGTCCTTGGTCTCCGAAAATACTAAGAAATATATTTGGTCCATCCAGGAAATTCATTAATTATTTATTATTATTATTTATTTGTATACTGAACTGTTTATATAAATCAATACAAAAAAGATAGAACAAAGCAATGTATATATAATGTATGACAAAAACTAAGCAAAAAATTTTTTGTTCACTTTTTTCTTTTGTCAAGTCAACTTAACTTATATAGCTAAATATACAGGATGTTAGGTAAATGTCCGGAACAATTTAAAAGCCATGCTGTCTTTCAAATTGTCATTCTATGTCACCATGCTGGTGACATAGAATGCAATCTTCTGTACCCAAACAGAAAAACTTTTGAAGGGGTAGCAAAACGATTACGCGAAACTGGATCTGTTTTGTCAAAGGGAAGCGACTTCTATCTTTGGGGCCCCATGAAAACACTGGTCTATAAAACACCTATACAAAATGAGGAAGATCTTGAAAATCGTGTTATTGCCGCTGCAGAACCACAATCATACTGGAATGCAACGAGTGGAAGCTTCTTTAATACGGAGAGCCTTAGCATGTTTAGATGAAAATGGAGCACATTTTGAGCATTTGCTTTAATTATATATTTTTTTGTAACATTTTTTTTTTTTTTAAATTAAAGTTTTTCGTATTTCTTTTTTCGTCATAAAATTGAAAAACCATTTTGTTGAAATAAAATTACTGTATTGTTTCCATGGTTTCTATTTATCTCAGTCACATATGTGATTGTTGTAACAGACAAAATATTAGTGGTTCCTAAACGGTGGTACTGCATCGATTATCAAGCAATATACGCATCTTATCCAAAAATGCTTGAGGACTTTTTAGCTCTAAATGGGCCAACAATACTGCCAGTAAATAGCAAAAACAGCCATATACGAAAATTATTGTATTCGTCCAGACTGTTCTTAAGAGTATGGATACTTGGTGCTTCTAAAGGTAGAGAATTGCATGTTAAAAAATACACAGTCGGTCTGAAAATTAGCACGCATATTCTTTTTACATTTCTCATGCTTAAATTTGTATCTGTGGCTACAAAGACATAAATCAATTTTCAGAATCACTTATGAAGTCAAATCGCAGTTGAAGCAGTTGGTAAACATGCGGTACATAATTATCGGGTTACCATGGATGCGACGAGCTTCAAGAAGACGCTACATCTTCGGAATCTATGAATTTTTTAATCACGTAAACATGTCAGTCTGTATCAAGGAAAGCCGAAGTTACGTTGACAATTGGAGCAAGATATCAAGGTCTTCGAAATAAGGATCTTGTGCATGGTGGTCGAAAATAGAATTAAAGCAATGTTGTTTTGACACCTTTTCAAAGTGTGTCTACATTGCATTCTTTGGCTCTCTAAATCTCTCATTATTTTAAATGTTTGTGATAAAACGTAAACTAGACTTGTTTTTCTAGGTTAGGAATCCCCAAAATACTTCCTGTGACATAAGTTAGTGAAGATAGCTACCATGTAAATAGTGAAAAAACTATTAGAGAAGCATGCCAAGTAAGGATCGATTTTGAGAGAAGAGAATTACGACATGTCGGTTATTTAATATTTAACTTTCTTACGGAAGAGTGCACACTCCATACAGAGAACCATAGAAATACAGAGACCGCGGAGGTAGTGAAAGAGAAACAGAGATACTGCGCATAAAGCGAGACGGAGTTAGTTAGGAATTAAGTGAAGATTTAAATGTATGTTTGCATTCCCTTGACAACTCAGTATAAATTATAAGCAGAGAGCAGTGTATTCCCAGAGTGTGCACACTGGACCCCCGAGGCGAACCTCTAAATTTTCCGCCAGCAATTTCATATACAACATCCATGGTTATTTCAAAATTACGCTAAAATATTATAATGTTGCTGAATTTTCAATTTTATTGCTGAAAACCAACCATTGTAAAATATGCGAATTGCGATGTGATGTTATGTTTCCTATTTCACAATATTTCGTTGATTATTTCAAATCGTAAATGATTTTAATTAACGTACATGTTTTATGCATGATAACAATTAATGGTTTTTAGGTCAGAGTGTTATCTGCAGGCAAATATTAGTATTTAGTATATTTTATCACCTTATGTATATTAATTTTTCTGCTCACCAATAAGGTTCAGAATTGTTGAGAACCCGGTCTTTCATAAAATATACCCAGTACAATTAGACAGCGGCGTGGCAGGGGGTAAAAAAAACCCAACATCAAACGTACCTACTCTCCTATATTACAACGCCCATACTTACAACAATTATCTTGGCTAAGTAGTATAAGAAACTGGACTGGGATAAGAAATTCAGCACCAATTTTTAGATTGGCAGAAGATAAATCTGCCTTTACCGGCAAAGTGATAGCTAACGTCAGCGAGACCGGACATATCATTTAAAAAAAGAAGGAGGCAAATAACTACATACAACAAGCACAATTAATTACTAAATTAAATTATCAATTAAAAAATTATGTTCAAAGTGTCCACCATTCATGTTTAAGCATTTTGGTTCACTAATTAATACATTAACTCTCGTGGATTTTATTAACTATTTCTTTTAAAATCGTAGCAAATTATTTAAATTACATCAAATGAAATTTGTGTTGCATGGTTGAATACCTTATTTGCGTACTTTTCAAATTATGTAGAAAAATACAGGGTGTATCAAGATAGAGAGAACACGATTTTAATCGAAAAAAAAATGTATGAGCAAGTTGGACAAAATAATTGATGACCAAAGTCTACCCAAAGAATCGAATGGTAGTTGTGGCGCCCGCTCCCCGCCTAAGTAAGGTAGGGTAGCCAGACAGTCACACAAATGGTCTTCGCGGCGGACACCTCGAAGGACCACCAGCAGAAGGCTGGAATATAGAAAGAAATACGGAAGTTATGTGACACAAACGCACCGAGTTGAGCCGCTGAGGAAGACACGGACGACCTAGAGAAAAGAAGAGGGGATATAAACTCTTCTGCTCCTAGGAGCTGCTCTAGGAGACTAACACAAGGGTAATGGTAGCCTTCGCTGGGGTGTAGACGGGTAAAATCCTAAGCCCACAAGTAATGGCTATGGAGGAACCAAACCTAGAAATCCCACGACGTCTCTGAAAACCCTAGCCAAGCGATAAACAATGCGGAAAACGTTGCTCAACACGGTGGACGTATCATATAAATGAAATACAGTGCCACAAAAATACAATATACAATAATAAACTGATAAATTAAAACAAAATTAATAATAAATACAAAACTGATCAGATGTTAAATTTAAATTGAAATAAAGTCAGCACACGTGATCAGGAGATCAGCGTGAGTGAACAAAGAAAACAGAGGCGATAACAAAATAGAATTTAAATTACAAAAAATATATTAAATTAACAATGAATTAAAATATATGTAAAATTGGAACAGACTTACAGTAGCTGTATTCTTAATAAATATGTAGAATATTTATTCCAATTTTACAGATGTGGCACTGGTGTCCCAAAAACCAGGTTCCTGGGTTCTTCGGAATAGATCCTAGGCGAAGTTAACACACACAAATAATATTTAACGATAAAATAACAGGTGTAATATCACTAAACTCGCGATAGACGCGTATTTTAAGTTAGATACTGTAAATTTAATTTAATATTAAACGCGGCCTTACGGGCGCAACAGTAGTATTGAAATATCCCGGAAGTATGTACATCCTGTACATCAAGGACAACTTTGATTTTTTAAATGGGAACCTATGTCCTGTTGGGTATCTTGGATAAAGATTTTGAAAAGAAACAACTTTTACTCAAATATTTCTTTAATATCTGTTACCTTATCCAAAAAATTGTATTCTCTATAACAACTTGAAAGTAAAGCATTTTTATTTACAAGCATAAAAAGTACCTTCCATTTTGATTTAAATAATTTTGCATCTTTTCTCTTAAGCTATCTGCATTTAAGAGCATATGTAATAGGATTTTGAGGTCATCCACTATGTCCTTATTTCTTGCATCGCTACTATCCCATCGGATTCTTCATAATTGGGGTATATTTGCTATTTTTATGAAATTATCATTCCAGATTAGGGATCTGGATTTAATTTGAACATAGGGCAGATTACTCAACTCTTGTCCAACAGGCAGATCCTGCGCAAACGGTAAGTTGGCTTTTCCCCATTCCTGTTTTGCTGCATACAACCTTTTACTATCCAAAGGAGGGATGCTAGAAAATACTGGGAGCCAAATGGATGGAGTTGAATTAATATATAAGGGCAAGTATTGTAATCGCGAAAATTTTCGATGTCGAGATTTTGACGGATGACCACGTTTCATGGTCCAGGGAATCCAAAAAACCTATCTGTCTGTCTGTGTGTATACACGATAACTCAAAAACGGTTTAACTTAAAGAGTTCGTTCTGGTACTAAAAAATTCTCCTAATAATTGAGAAGAACCCTATTGTTTTTTATTAAAATCCGACAAAATTTAATGCAACAATTGCCAAAATATAACTAGAATTTTGAAAAAACAAAATAAAAATGCAAAAAAGAAACAAGAAATAATATTGTCTCTTCTCGCAGAGATCGAACTGATTTAATTGGGTAATAAGCCAGTGCCATAACCACTACACCACTATACAGTTTCCAGTCTAGCGTGTTACATAACTATAAATTGTGTAAGACAAAATTCACAAATAATGCATTTTTTTCCAAAAACATAATCTTATTAAAAATTCCTGTTGTACTATTCCGGTTCAACCAATGTACATTACTTAGAGTTTTTTCAGATTTTTAGTTTAAACCATCTGGGCTACACGAACAAAGGGCAGAATTTAAAAAAAAAATGTTTTTCGATGAGCACATATTTGTTTATATTTTTAGGAGGATATGTTTTTTAGATGTTTTAGTATTTTTCCTATGTGCGGGTCAAAGAGTTGTATAAGCATGCCAAATTTCAACTCTCTAGGTTTAGCCGTTTGGCTACAATTTTTACCGAACAGACAGACAGACAGACGACAAAATGGCGGTATAAGAGTTTTTTGGTCATACCTACAAAATCCTAAAAAGGTTTGCGTTAAGTAATGTAACTTCAACCAACCTGTATATCAAATCTTACTACATGCGCCTTCTATATGAAGTAATGTAATTTATTTTTCTCTCTACATTTTATGATATTTCAATATAAAAATAGTTCTTAATTAGCAGAGTTAGAGTTGTATGTAGACATTTCCGTTGCCATATCTACACATAAAACATAAATATTTCCGAGATGTTCTTTTCTTTGTGTCGGACATTCGGACAAGCCATCTCGCAGTTCTGTCACTAATTTGATGTTTATTACTTTAGATGAGGTATTTTTTGCGGAGACACTCATTCCCCCAGGCAATGCGGATTGCTGAGCGAAGCACCGGGATGCTCAACGACGCGCCGCGATGCTGTGACGTAGACAGATGTGAAACCGCGACGGCTTGACAATTAACAAACAGAAAAGGACCAGTTTGTCTTAGATACAAGAAATGTGCACTCTTTAAATGTTCTTCGCTAATCTGATTTGTTTAACTTGATAAAGGAAACCATGTTTCTACGTGACATTCATTTAAAACTCCATTTCTTTTAACGGTTTAAAAGAAATTATGATAATTGAACAAGAAATGTTATTTTTCATATTAAAATTTTTTTGTAAGAAAAGATGGGGGTTGAAATATTAAAATTTACATCATTTATGACTTAAGAAAATATTACGTCTAGTGGGCTCTTGAAAGGAAAAAAAATCTGGAGAGCAGGACGAGACATCTCAATTACTTTTATGAATATTTATTTTAGAATATCATTATTTTTGTCTCAGATGGAAGTTTGGTAATTAATTTTAATTTTTTGTTTCGATATTTTGATTGAATGGATAAAAATTATCTACCCACTTTCAGATTAAATATTTAACAATAACTAGAAGAGCTAAGTAATTTTATTTAAACTCCAGAAATTACAAAATAATCAACTTTTTATTGAATCAGTTCCAGCTGGAGTATTATTATTCCATGATTACTACGTGCAAAGATTTGCAGGTCACGACCAGCGCTATCTGATATATCCTAAGGCAAGTATGGATACGGGCCGCGGAATATATTTGGCCCAGTAGTGAATTTATTTGACCCGCGTAGCTAATTCCTTTTCTTTTACTAGTCTCGTGCGACTAGAAACCGCTTGCCCCTCTAAAGTAGGGCTGCCATACGTCCCGGTACACCGGGATATGTATCGGTTTTGAGGTTTGTGTCCCAGTGTCCCGGTCCAAGAGTCATTTGTCCCGGTCGATTTAAAATTTATGCATATTAAAAAATTATTTTTCGATAATATTGTACATATACATATATACATACTATATATAAATTGTATAACAGATTCGAGGTCCGAAATGTTCCGGAGTAATGCCGAGTACCAGTCAGCTAGTGTCTAATTAATTAAAACCCATTGGACAGATGAGCGCAATTCGCTTTCTATTGACACCGTGAAAAGCATAATTCAATGTGTTTTAAATTATAAAATGTCATGCATTGAATTCTATAATTATATAAAAGGGGAAAAAGAACTGCTCCAAAAAACGAAAACATCGGAGAAGTATAATTGGGCAAAGAAGAGCGATGATAAAGAAGCCACCGAAGTCGGGGAAGGGGGAGAGTAAAGGCAAGAGAAGAATGGAATGTAAGGTTCTATTTGGTTTTATTAAATTGAATCGCCCATTAATTTATATTATATTATTTTAGATTTGATAAAGACGCATCCACAAAAAAAACATCAAATTTTTCCAGTCGAACTAAGTGTTCCAAAATGATTCACTATTGATCCCAACGTTTTGCTCTTGGAATACCTATTATCAATCTCTACTTTAATTTTTTTTTTGTCTTTAAATTTTTTAATTTTTTTAAAATATTGTGCAATTTTTTATAATAAAGGTATTATTGTCGTTAAAAGTTTTTTTAAAGTTGTTATTTGGGGGGGGGGGGTGTCCCGGTCGGTAGTCCGACAATTATGGCAGCCCTACTCTAAAGGCTTTATCACACTAGAGTTAATACTAACGTCTTGACTTGGAAAATTAAAGTTTTTACATTCGAATCGAAGTCATTTGCGTGTGATAGTATGAAAAAAAAAAACTAGGTTTTAAAGACTAGGCAAATGGAACAAGTTTCAATTCCTGTGTCTATTTATCCAGGTTTGTCAAAAAGCGCGTGCGCCAACTGATGCCCTCTCGCTCTTAGCTGTTTTGCGTCTTTGTCTTATTTTACGTTGAGGTTAGTTTGTTGTATAAATGTTATTTTCAAATGTAATATTTAAAAAAAAAGATTTTGGAAGAATAACTAATTAATTTAGTGAAACCTCACAAATAAAACTGTCATAATAACACAATGTACGCATGAGCAATCAACAAATTTCAAAGTCTTAAATATTATTCAAATACTGTGTGATAACACAAAACCTAAAGACGTGGATCCTAAAAAAAACTACAAAATTAAAACTTGGATAGCGTTCTAGTGTGATACGCCCTTAAGAAGATTATTGTGTCGAGAGTAAAAACCCCGAGCGTCCGACTTAACCCAAGCTTGACCAAATGGGGTATTTCACACCCCAGTATATTAATAGTGGAAATGATGTATTTATTGACAATATTTATGAATTAGTTAATATTTAATAATAATTTAATTTTTAATCGGCAAAAAAATCAAAAACACCATTTACAAAAAAATATGTCTAAATTATATTTGGCAACAGCGCATTTCGAACGAATTATAAATAAATAAACGTTGTTAGTATCTAATAGCAACTAATTCAAAATTCAAGCTTTGCTTGAGAAATGAGAAAGAAATTGTCTCCCCCACCAAAATACATAGACCAATCAGAGAGCTAGCTAAATTAGTATATGTGAGAGTTGGTGTGAACGAGAGATGCAATGTTGTCAGTCAACACGAGACGCAACTTGAAGTATGATGCAATTTAGGAAAGAAATTGGCGTGATTTTGACTTTAATTGAAAAAATTATTAAAAAAGCATTAAATATTTAGTTTGAATTTTTTTTTTTTTTTTTATGTTGTTCTATAGGCTTGACAGCATCTAACTGTATAAATTTTATCTTATTTTAATTGATATTAAATGAGAAAAGCCTAGGGTATACTACACCCCATTTGGTTGGATGTGTATATTTTGGTCAACTACGGGTTAACAAAACAGGCGCACCCAAGTGCCGAAATGCGAGAGTCGCAGACTCCCACAGACCGGAGACGCGAGCCTTCGAGATGATGGGAAGTAACACTTAGCTATCATTCTAGAATCTCGTTCGTTATCGGAATTAACCAGTCAAACCGCTCTACCAAATATGAACAACCATGGACCCACCGAATCAAGAAAGAGCTCTCAATCTCAGTATTGAGTGATTTATTTTTACTAATCAGCTAGTTTAATTTACCCTTTTCCTCTCATCATCTGGTTTGAGTTTCCAAGTTTCCTTTTTTTCGCTAAACAGCTACTTTAAGTTTATTTTTTTTCCCTCATCAGCTAGTTTTCCTTTTTCTTTTACTCATCAGCTAGTTCGAATTCCGTGTTTCCTTTTATTCTTTTTTTATTAATCAGCTAGTTTGAGTTTCCGAGACCCTTTTCTTTTTCTGTTACTCATCAACTAGATTGAATTTCCTTTTCCATTTATTTTTTATTCTATGGCCCCCGATTCTGTTGGACTAAATATGGCCCGCATAAGTAAAAATTTTACCAGATCCGACCTAACGAGTACTTTTATGGCAGCCAAAATCATCAGTTACTCGATCTAGGGAAAACTTAGTGGGCTTACGGTTGCAAGAGCCAAGAATTTCTTAGAAAAATCTTTTTGCCCGTACTGAGGAGTCGATTTCACAATTCCACGCTTACCGAGCGAGTGAGCTGACCACTACGTAACTGTAACCGTAAGCTAGTTATTAGGGGCCAGAAGGAATTGGCCCGAACTGTAATTTTACTAAACCTACTAAAAAATAACTTATTTATAAAATGTGCTTTGTGTATTATGTCGATTTTATGGCGATTTTCGGCGTCGTACAGTCATCATAATTTTTATAATAAAATAGAAATCATTTATAACAGTAGCAAATACCATGAGTTCAAAAAGAAATTACATAAGGGTTGGCTAAGGAAAAATAAAATAATGTCTACTGCAAGCTTTATATAACAATAAATAATTTATGATAACAACAACAGTGATGACAGTTTATTAATTCTAAAGCTTGCAGTAGACGATATTTTATTTTTAATTTATTTTTTATTATTTATTTTTATTATTTTCCATGGCCAACCCTTATGTAATTTCTTTTTAAACTCATGGCACAAATAACAATGTTCGGAAAGACTTTTTCACCATATTTTTCAGCTAGTGTTCATTATTAACGGCTTTTGCTTAATGTATCATCATTATTACTGTTTTTACAAACGGATTTCCAATTTTTAACCCTAAGGTCTTTCAGATCAGTGTTAGTCAACAGATGGTCTGCGGGCCTCTGGTGGTCCTCAGCTTAATTTTATTGATCCTTGAAAAGCTTATAAATTATTATTTTTGTGTTTATATACATACAGTGATTTTTGAGATTTTTTTATTACTGAAAAATTATATGTAAAATCTCTTATAAAATAAATTTGTTTAATAGTGATTTATTTTAGGTTATTACAAAAAAATGTATCTACAATATTATTTTTAGTGGTCCGTAGTAGAAAATTTGATATTTTGCTGGTCCGCGGTAAGTTTTTGGTTGAGAAACGTTATTTTAGATCTTTCTTTAATAGAGGCATATATCTCCGGCTTTCGCTCCAGGTGTGTTATTTATCTTACCATATTATTTTTATCGTTCGGACTATATTTGGATCTTTATAAATTTGATACAACTAAAATTATATGATCGATGCCATTCATCCAGTTCACAGATGCCATATATGTGTATGTCTCAGAGTCTTCCAGCACAACAAAGTGCATTTTTGTTTTGCTTTGTTAGCGCCTACGTTTCAAAACTAAACACGAGCACCGACCTTATTTTCTCTCTCTAATTTTTAGGGTTTTATAGGTATGACCAAAAAACCCTTATACCGTCATTTTGTCGTCTGTCTGTCTCTCAGTCTGTCTGTCTCTCAGTCTGTCTGTCTGTCTGTCTGTTCGGTAAAAATTGTAGCCAAACGGCTAATCCTAGAGAGTTGAAATTTGGCATGATTGTACAACTTTTTGACCCGCACATATCCCCCTAAAAATATAAACAAATATGTGCTCAACGAAAAATAAAATATTTTTTTAAAATTCTGAGTAGGGTATCAAATGAAAGCCCTTAGTACGTGCATTAACGATCAAAATTTTATTTTTGTAAAATAAATTATTTAAATGCGATTTATGTCAAAATTGTGCAAAAAAATTTTTGTCCCACACCCTGTAGCCCAGATGGTTTAAACTAAAAATCTGAAACAATTCTAAGTAATGTATATTGGTGTGAACCGGAATAGTACAACAGGAATTTTTGATCAGATTATGTTTTCGGAAAATAATGCATTTTTGGTGTTTTTAACCAAAATATGTTAAATATTTAATTCGCTATGTAATCAAGTTGATACGTCAGCGCTCATAGCGATGTGCGTTTAGTTATTGGTTTTCTAATTTGTCAAGCAGGTAACTTGCAAACTAGAGTTCGAATTCTGTCAATTTTAATTTTTTTGTTTTTTTTTTGCAGTTTTCTTTTGTTTAAATTATTTTGTCAAAATTCTAGTTATATTTTGGTAAATGTTACATTTAATTTTTAAAAGCGTAAATTTAATAACCAGTGGGAAGTGTTGAAATTATAATTTAATTCTGTTTGATGTATACGAAATCAGAGGGCGGGGCTAATGATTTAAGCAACCAATAGAAGCCATAGGCGCAATTTTCAAAATCTTAATGAACCTTGCTATGTAAAAAAAATACTGCACATATTTAGAAACTTAAATAATGGTATTAGGCATTCGAATTAAAATTCATAAAAAAATATTTTAACATAAAATTTGTTTTGGCATCCCAAATAATCATCATTCAGTTATTAAATACCTGCAAAACCCTGAAATGTGTGAATATTCACACTTCACATAAATTTTTTTCAACTTTCTACTCATTACTTAATGTGGTGATTTCCCCGCTTACATTCATGTAGTGCGTGCTGCGTATAAGACACATATGAGTAGAGCCTATAACTTAACGTGGATTCCGAACTACTTTTATTTGTTACTAGAGAAATTGTCATAGGAAAGGTCTTATAAATACCTAATAAATTAAACACTTATCTCGAAATTGTGTGATTTTAAAATGGATTAAAATCGGTATTAGGTTTTGTTCGGGACATTCCTTTCATAACAAAATAATAAACTGGCCTAATAATAAATTATTTAGCATTCTGTGAGATGACAGCTCGAGAGCTAGATAATGTTTACTCTTTTCTTGAATTTCTTGTATGTAGTTCTTCTTTTATATTCATGCCTATCCTCTATGGATGTCGGCCACCATTCTGGCTCACATAATTTTGTTCAGTGCTACTCAGAATAAGGAAACAGATTTTCGGTCCACTGTCATATATTTTTAAGCCACAGTATCCGATATTTAAATCCTAGCTATTTAAAATAAGATAATTTTAGACTATTGAAAATTACAAATATAATTTCTTGAGATCATATCAAGTGATATAGATGCACAAGAACGACCTTGGCAGAAAACAAACGTTATAAAGAACAGAACAATAGTGGAAGAAAGTCTGAGCATCTCGAGTATCAGTATGGCACAAATCCAAATGCTCTAATTGAAATATATCGGAAATATTATTTTTCTCGAGAGAGTTGCATTTTCGTTCTTACGATAAATTAAGAAACATTGTCTGTTATAGCATCGGATAGAGTGCCAATACACAACAGCAAACATACAATAAGAAGCTCGGATTTATTTCACAAAATTGTTTATTTTATTTCATTTTTCTAGAATTTATCCGGGATTTTGTTAAATAATATGTATTTGTTGTCTTCCGTGTCTTAATACATCGAATAATAATCTAATTTATTGTATTTTTATATTTTATGTCCTATTTTGGAAATCTGATACTTATCATACTCATTACTCTTTTCGGTGTGAGACTTCTGCGTATATAAGTTATCCTTAAATTATTTCTACTTGCTTTTTTAAATTACTCTTCTAGTTTTTCTGCTTTGTTGTTATATGCAAATGATATCACCTCTATCTATTTGATACTCTCCATTCCGTTGAGCATTTCAGCTCTCCTTCCCAGCTTTGTCTTGCTTTTCCAACTGATCTTTTGTATTGGAGCTGTGTAACTTTTCGAGTTATTCTACAGTCTATTCCAAACGATTAGGCGGAACTAACCGAAATTTTCATTTTTGTAAGTTGGTATTAGCTAATTTTTTATATATTTAAGTTCGCTATTCCTGAACAAAATGACCAAAAGCTTCAATCAATCGGTAAAAGTAACTAGAATTGAAAATCTAGTTTCGCCAAAAACCCAAGGAACAGACTTTATCATCCCTCATTCTCAGCAATAGTCCAAGGGATCGTAGCTGCATATTCTGTACAGATATCGCCACTGGTTTCATTTCTAAAATTTTGAATGTGAACGCCATGTTACACCATGATTACACCATGTGAACAGCATATATGCTGTTCACTTTTGTAAGAACAAACTAAGAGAAAATTTTAGTTTCAATAGTTTGCACCTTTGAAATTGTATGTCGATCCATTTGACATATGTCATAATGAAAAATATATCTTAATTATAACGATTATAACCTGCAAATCTAATGTTGGTTTTGCAGCGTAAGGAATATTTTTAATTGACATTTAAAGTCGGGAATACACTATAAAAGTAGCCAAAATAACCAGATTTAGTTTGTCCTAACAAAAGTGAACAGCATATAGGCTATTATAAACAATTAGGCGGAACTAACTGGAATTTTCATTTTTGTAAGTTGTCACTAGCTATTTTTTTATATATTGAAGTTTGCTTTCCCTGAACAAAATTATCAAAAGCTTTCATCAATCTGTAAAAATTACTAGATTTGAAAATCTAGTTCCATCTAATCGTTTGGAATAGACTTTATATCAAAATATTTATATGTCAGATAACCTAAAAAATGTAAAACTGCATAAAAACAAATTACTAAAATTCTCCATAATATCTATGCTAAGAATATAAATGAAGTCTAAATATCTGTAATACATGTAAATAATAAAAAAATATACCCTTTAAATAAAATATAAGTCTGTTCCTTTGGTTTATGCGGAACTAGATTTTCAATTCTAGTTACTTTAACCGATTGATTGAAGCTTTTGACCATTTGGTTCAGGAAAAGCCAATTTCAATATATAAAAAAAATAGCTAATAACAACTTACAAATATGAAAATTCCGGTTAGTTCCGCCTAATCGTTTGGAATAGACTGTATGTACAATATTCACAAAGACAATGATATTAATTTGTCCAAATGTATGACACTGAACATCTATCAACTTGAACTGAAAACAATATTTTAACTTCGTTGCAGGGATGGTTCTAAACCAATCAGAAGCAAGGACAAACAGCTCCTATATTCTTACACACTGTATTCTAAGTTAACATAGGCCGTAGTAAAAAATCTTTAAAGCAAGAATTCAGACGGCCGTTTTATATAGAGCAAGGGTTTGCAACCGGTGGCCCCGCGGAATGATTTTATGCGGTCCACCAATAAGAAAACAATATATTTAATTTTCTTATTCAGGGTAGCCAATACATTACATTCCCACGGTGTTTTAGGATACTTATACACTTTAGGAGACTTATTTATGTCGATGTAAATACGTGTAAACCGGCGTAAACAGGATATACATACCACGTAAAAAATAGAAATTACAAAAGGAAGTATGGCTCACATAAAAATTTGTTACTGAAATCGACCCATGAAGTAAAAATTAAAGAAAAATGTTACTGAATGCGACCCGTGACAGGAAAAAGGTTTCCGACCCCTGATATAGGGTAATGTTATAGTCTGAGAAGCTTGACATTTTCTTCTCCACTGTTTTAGTATGATCTCAATGTACTTTAAATATATTTAACATTCTTGTAGCAATTATTTTATTATTCGATCAAGAATTTGTGCTTCTATTTGCTAATTAAAAAAATATCGTAATATAATTCAATAAAACCTTGATGTATTCTTTATCCATTGCCAAATTGCTAAAAAGGCTTAGAGAAGGTAATGAACAAACTTTATTACACAATTCTTCCTAAATTATCTATACTTCCTTTTTCTTATTCTTGTTATTCTTCCTATTCTCTTCTATTATACACGCATTCATAAGTCCCCCTAATATATGTCTTACAGTAAATATTCGCATGTCGCTTTAACAATTACCGTCTAGTTTATGACATAGCAACGTTATGAATTAAAATTATAATAAAGGTATGATAATTTCTTTTGTGTAGTATTGTTTCAAATGAGCTCACCTACCTGCTACATTGTTATGTATGATGTATTCTCTGCACCAGCATAAACTGAAGGAGATAGAGGGGCAAGGAGGATATAGTCGCGAAACAATTTCTTACGACTAAGATTTGGCTGTTTACAAAATGTAAATGTACATTATTGTTGGCATTATAACTTATGGCACCCTATTTAATAGTTCCTGGAGGTATTCATAAGTAAATTTTTGGACAGATGGAAGTTTTTGACACTTTTGTTGAAGAAGTTTGTACTTTCAAATACTTAGGCACCATGATAATACAGATAAATCTGATCAAACAGGATATCACAAACAGAATTAAAGCTTTTTATGCATTTTACTTTGCACTCGGTCTTCTTTTTTAAATGAAACTCCTGTATAGAAGCACCAGGGTTAGGTCTATTAAACTAGAGTACGACCATAATTGTTGATGTCTCCAAATCATAAATCTTAACAAAGCAAGATCAACAAAACCTCACTGTTTTTACAATTCTACAATGGACAAATTAATGACGAGGATAAGAAGGTACGTCTTAGAATATAATTTATATAAAGAGAACACAGAAGTAATGACGAACGCAGCTGACAGAATATGAATTAAACTACAAACCAAGACAATACATGGAAGAAAAATGTATTTCGGGCAACACATATACAACGGACGAAAACAAGAGAACCAGACCAGGTAGTAATTGCTCAAATATTCATGAAGTTCTGGACAGTTCCTGGACCTCTCTGCCAGAGAGGGCATGCTGATTCCTTTAACATAGGGCTCGTACGCAAGAGTACCACAGGCCGATTATTGCTCAATCTTGTGCGGCTAGGAGCCGCCTGCCCTCTTAGAAGATTATTATATTGTCTATTGTTATAGTTGAAACAACGAGCCGCGCGGTAGCGTCAAACCACCGCAACGCGACAACTGCAACGACGAACGGGAGACAAGAGTCTTCGAGATGCCAGGAAGTAACGACTAGTTAGCAGGCTACGGTCCCATTCGTTATCGGAATTAACCAAACTGTTCTATTTTATTTTTTAGAGTTTTGTAGGCAATGTTCCCTCTAAGTTGCGCAGCCGATTTTGTATTTTGCGCACAATGGGCTTGTTCACCATTTTCAAAGTTTTCAAACAGGGGGGGGGTCCTGTGACAGGACCCCACTACTTGCACACTTTTATATACGTTTTGAACAGTTTTGCTCCTATATACTTTTGAACCGCGCAGTCAGCGAAAAAATTAGAGGGAACATTGTAGGTATGACCACCAAAAAATACTTATAACGTCACTCATGTGTCTGTCTGTCTGCCCGTTTGTCTGTACAGTAGAAATTGTAGCCAAATGGCTTAACATAGAAAGTTGGAATTTAGCACACTTATACAAGTTTTTAACCCACATATAAGAAAAATACTGAAAGTTCAAAAAATCACATCCCGAGATAAATATAAACAAATATGTATTTAAAGAAATAATAAATATATTTTTTTAAATTTTGAGTGGAATATCAAATGAAACTTCAACATTAGTGTATTAACAGGCAAATTTTTATTTTTGAATTTTTTTTTTTATCTTAATTTCGCCAAACATTTTTCAAAAAACTTTTGTCCCCCACCCAATCTCTCAGAGGGGTTAATCAAAAATCTGAAAATAATTTCCATAATGTACATTGATAGGAACCGGAATAGTCCAATATGAATTTTAGAACAGTTTTTCGAAATATATCGAATTTTTGGCTTTGTTGAAAAAAATATATATATAAATTAAATATATATTTAAATCTAAATTTGTAGCATTTTATTGCAAAAAAATATAATTTATTAAGATTTTCGTTGGGTAAAATAAACTACATAATTAAAAAACACCACACTATCCAACACATATAGTTACAATTTTGTTAATTTAAATCATTTAATAATATAAAATAAATGTAAAATAGTTTTTGTATTTTTGACGTTTAAACATTCAACAAACAATAATAACAACATTCACCATAGCAACCCTTATCCCTTCGCACTAACAAACTGGGCACAGTGGCGTCCCGTTACAAATTTTATTAATTTTATTAATAACTTGCGTAAATTGTTTTAATTTAGTTAAAAAATTAAATGAAAACTCTCAGTACACAAATAACGAATCAAAATGATCATAAAAAATTTTTATCAAAAAAATATTCTTCGACATCCAGCACTCTGTTGGCTTCTTATAGTAATAGATATTAAATACTTAAAAAACCCTGAAATGTATGAAAATTCACACTTCAATTTTTATTATCGGTCTTTGCAATTATCCAGAATAGTTCAATTTTTTTGAAAATTCCAAGCCTGAACGAGGTTGGCACCCCAAACCTTAAAACCGCAGGACATCTTTGTTACCACTACGATACGCTGGTCGGCAAAAATCATTTTATATACTTATGCTGGTGTTAAACAATGGACACTTTCCCCAAATTATGTTTTATTGTTACCAAAGAAAAATATCATCAATTTCGTTACACTTCAGAACATTCATTTTCTGTTATAGGACAGAACTTAGAGCAAGAAGAAGGTATTTAGCTCGTCACGCATGTAAAACATTTATTTTTTGTATACTCATATCCTTTGGCTTAAATCCGTTATTATAAAAACTGAAAATAAAAGTAGCATATATAATTTCTCTGGCAGTTATGTCACATATTTTAATCTCTAGAGATTTTAAACTTTAGAAACGTAAAAATACAACATACATTTTAAACTCTTCATTCGTATACTTTTCAAATTAAATGATATTTCAAATATTGATTTTAAATTCAACCTCCATTCATTTAAAAAATGGATTTCAACTCTTTATGTCTAAATATAGAATTGTTATCAATTCATCATAAATATTTTAAATGTCATACTACGCTATTTCATTCAAAACTTAAAAAACTTTGAAATGTTTAATATTTGATGTCTAAAAATATACTGACACAAATTTCAAATAAGATCCCTATGGATTAAAACAATAATACGCAAAATGACGCCTTCGCTAAAAAAATCTAAAATTAATTCGTAAAAGTAATTGAAACTTGGTGTTTTAAATTTTTTAATATTATTTAAAAGACGGGTGATTACATATACGTGGGAAGAATGACAGTGGGCAATAGAAGAAGATTTGGAAAGGAAGAATTAATAGAAACTAAGAGAATACCTGTAAGATGACCAATTTTTAAAAATCAAAAACAGTATGCTTAAAAATTGATGTGGAGTGGAAATTTTCACACATTTCAGGGTTTCGCAGGTATTTAGTTAGTGAATGATGATTATTTGGGATGTTAAAATATTTTTTGTGTTAATTTTAATTCGAATGCCTAATACCATTATTTAGGTTCCTAAATATGTCCAGTGTTTTTTTTTTTTTTTATAGCAAGGTTCAATAAGATTTTGAAAATTGCGCCTATGGCTTCCATTGGTTGTTTTAAGTCATAACCCCGCCCCTCTGATTTCGTGTATTCAATTTCAACAATTTCCACTGGGTATTAAATTTACGCTTTTAAAATTTAAATGCAACATTTGCCCAAATATAACTAGAATTTTGAAAAAAAAAAATTTAACAAAATAAAAATGCAAAAAAAAAAACAGAAAAAATAAAATTGCCTGAAGAGAGGAGCGAACTTTAGTTTGCAAATTAGAACGCGAGCATGCTAGCCATTACGCTATCAAAGCATACTGGTTCTGTGTGTTAGATAAATTATTAAATATTTTACGTGGTCAAGCAAAAAACACAAAAAATTAGTTATTTTCCGAAAACATAATCTGGTCTGACCATAAATAAAATTTTTATCGTTAATCCACGTACTAAGTGCTTTTATTTGATGCCCTACTCAGAATTTAAAATATATATATATATATTTTTTTTCGGTGAGCAGATATTTGTTTATATTTTTAGAGAGATATGTTTTTTAGATGTTTTAGTATTCTTTCTATATGCGGGTCAAACGGTTGTATATGCCTGCCAAATTTCAATTCTCTAGGTTTAGCCGTTTGGCTACAAATTTTACCGAACAGACAGACAGACACGACAAAATAACGGTATAAGGGTTTTTTGGTCATACCTACAAAACCCTAAAAATTAACAAAAAACAATATTTAAATGTTTTTTTTTTCAATTCATAGTTTTCTTTTAAAAATTTATATAAATCTACAGAACTGTACGAGTGTTACCTTTTATGTATTTACAAACGACCACTAGATGGCAATATTGAAATGTGTCATTACTATATTCATAAAATTTAACATTTATTATTGTAAAATCAGTGGCAGCTTATAAATTGACCGTGTAGTTTGTTGACAGTGAGCGTTAAAAAAAAAACAAGTTTGTGAAAAATGGATATTACTCGTGAAGGTTTTCGTTGGCTGATTTTTTACGATTTTAGTAATGGCTTAACTCAACAACAATGCATAGATTCGTTTCGTTTAACTTTTGGTAATGAAGCACCATCAGAAAAGACTGTTTAAAATTGGTTTGCAGAATTTCGTCGTGGTTATGTGTCCGCCAGTGATGAATCTCGTGAAGGTCGACCAAAATCGGTTGTGATTCAGAACAATATCGATGCTGTGTGCAAAATGATTGAAGAAGATCGGCATGTGACTTACCGTGAGATACAGGCATCTTTTGGCATGTCGCAGACTGTAATACGATTTTGCATGAACATTTAGCTGTGAAAAAGATCTGTTCTTGATGGATTCCACATAATTTGACCAAAGCTCAAAAAAAGGCTCGTTTTGATTGGTGTAAGGGATTGCTAAAAAATTCAACCTAGGCACTGCAAAATCCGTATACATCATCGTTATAGGTGACGAAACTTGGATTAATTCATATGAACCGGAAACTAAGCAACAATCCACAGTTTGGGTCTTCCAAGAAACCCGCAAAGTTGTTCGTTCACAAAGCACTGCCAAGAAAATGCTGGCTTGTTTCTTCGGTTGTACTGGTTGTGCAGAAGTAACCTACAAAATCAGGAAAAACAACCAAAAACGTCGCATCATTCTTCATCATAACATTGCAAACTCCCACACAGCACGTCAAACAATTGGTTATTTGAAAGGAGAAAAACATCGAATTAATGTCTCATTGCCTGTATTCACCTGATTTGTCCCCTAACGATTTTTTTTTGTTCCCCAATGTCAAACAAAAAATGCGTTGACAGTGATTTTCGTAACCTCAAGAAGCTGTTGAAGCCTTCGAAAACCATGTTTTTGAGGTACTAATTTCAGAGTGAAAAAAATGTTTCGAGAATTGGTTTGAACGCATGCAAAAGTGTATAAATCTTAGGCGAATATTTTAAAAAGCAATAAAACAGTTTGTTCCAAGAAATGTTTTCTTTCTTAGTTTTTGTAAAAACTTAAAAGATAGCCCTCGTACTCAGGAAATATATACTTGTTAAAAGAGGAAAAATTTTAGTAGTAATATTTCCATTTGTGGCATAATTAACTGTTCCTATAAGTACAATTCATCAAAAATATTCTAAAAGTCATGCGGAGCATAAATAAAAAAAATGCCACAAACTTCCAATTAGTCATTAGAGTGTTCCCCCAGAGAATTAAACTTGTCTCCCATCAGACTGCAGCACTGTTTACTGGTGTCAGAAGAAAGGGTTGCTGTACATTTGAGTTGATTGATTACATGGAGTTAATCATCCTTCCCCGGTAACTGCGATCCATCCTTACGTGTATACGGTAGGAGAGTGAACGAGCCACCAGCCGCTATATACGTAGCGATGGCCTGTTGCCTTCTCCATTCAATCTAAATTAATGTTGCCTTTCTGGTTACTGGGGCTTACCACCTGTATATAATTTATATTGATTGTTTCTTATATTATGTGAGTTGATTTCGAATTGCAACAATTGAAATTGGATTTGAAATATTACTTTGCAAAAAGTATTGAATGAGAACAATCAATAAATATTAAAGATATAAACAGATGAAGATAACAGTTATATTGTTCGTTCCACAACTTAGTAGTTTAGATTTTTTAATTTATTAATTGGATTGTTCAGATTCCAATCATTGTAATGAAATTTTTCCTAAAAATGATTTACATAGTTCAAGAACTTCTTTATTGTTTAAATTTTCAGGTGGCAAAGCAATTAAGTCACTACTTTCATACGTAAATAATAGATGACGGTACTTGTGGGAGCAACTAGGCAAAATTATTCAGAGGACAGTCAATGTAATTCACCGCAAAGTCGCGTCAAGTTAATTCGTTGTTGTTTGTCCTTTAAAAAATAATTATACGCTGTCTTACTTACACTATATGTGAATAGGGATGTTCCGATACTACTGATACGATATCAGTATCGACATTTTTCATTCGATATCGCGATTGTAGTATCGATACTAATCTTCCGATGCTTTACTTGTGATCAGTACATTTTACCCAGTATCGTATCGAATCTTTTTTTTTTCAACCATCCAGTTGGTGGAACATACTGACATTGTACATGGGAAGAGGAAATTAAAATCAAGCCCAGGCCAACGTGGTTCAAACAAAACTGAACATGAACTATCACTGTATTTGAAAAATCCAGTTTCACCTCTGAAATCCGATCCGCTACTGGTTTGGGACGATATGAAGACAGTCTTCCCTAACTTATATAAAATTGCTCAGAAATTCTTGTCTATAGTGGCGACGTCAGTTCCATCAGAGCGCTTATTTTCGAAAGCAGGAGCCACTGTATGCAAAGACAGAAATAGGCTTCTGGGCAAAAGGCTTATTAAACTCATTTTACTCGGTGCTTGCAATGAAGAAGAGTGGAGTGTTTAATAATATTTTAAACAATCACTCAGACCTATAGGGGCCATTGCTTTACCATTTTTTAATACCAACCTGACATACAATTTCAAAGGTGCAAACTATTGAAATCATCCACTTAGTTTGTTTTTACAAAAGTGAACATTATATATAGGCTATTCGTAAAAGGCTACGATATTTTATTAAGCAAACTATCTTTTTATGGTTTCGACGACATGAGCCGTGCCTTGCTTAAATCATATTTATCTAACCGAGAACAGTTTACCCAATTTAACAGTAGCACTTGCACTTGCATCTTCCTTTGCATTTTGGAGTGCCTCAAGGTTCAGTTCTCGGACCGCTACTGTTCCTAATGTTTGTAAATGACATGCCTCTCTCCACAAACGCCAAAACGATTCTCTACGCTGACGATACAACATTATTAAATTGTAAAAATGATTTAGATTCTCTTGTTAAGGAAAATGTCTCTCTGGTGAATAGTGTAAACTCTTGGTTTGCCTGTAATAAGCTAAGTTTAAATAAAGAAAAAACTCAAGTTTTACTGCTGAGCACCAGAAAACATGATATTGCCAATCACCCCTTCATAAAATTTCTTGGTATCCACGTTGACCCTCATATTCGTTGGGATCAACACGTGGATATACTTAGCCGCAAACTACGCTCAACTGTGTATCTAATAAGGAATCTGAAGCATGAAGTCAGCTCAGATGTTGTATTGAAAGCCTATTTTTCTCTCTTTCAGTGCCACCTAACCTATAGGTTAATAATCTGGGGACATTCACCTGCAGCAAACAGAATTTTTGCATTACAACGAAAAGTTGTAAGAATAATTGCCGGTGCCCCTTTCAGAGCCGACTGTCGAGATTTATATTATGAAACTCAAAATAATGACTTTGCCTTCGTTATTTATTTATCATTGTTTATTGTTTATACGCAAAAATTTAAGCAATTACAGTACTTTTGGTGACACACATAATCATAACACTCAGTAAAAATAATATCCGGAGTAAATTTTTGCGTCTAATCCAGAAATTGCTCAATTTATTTTGCTGTTAAATTACACAATATATTGCATGAGGGTATCTGTACACTACCACTAGACAAGTTTAAATTTAAACTTAAGAACATACTAACAAGTTATCCAATATATGTCATTGATGAATTTGAAAATGTCAATTTTGATTAAATTTTGTAACTTTGTATTTTTACCGACCGCCAACATATATAAGGGAGGTATTGTGATCAAACCGATTTTGACATTTCGAGATTTCGATAGATCTCCAAGAATTGAGGTCCCTACATAACGTTTTGACTATTTTTAGCATGATGTCTGTCGGTCTGTCTGTCCGTCCGTCTGTCTGTCCGTTTGTCTGTCTGTCCGTCCGTCCGTCTGTCTGTCTGTGTACACGTGCAGAGGAAATTCGGCTAAAAGAATTTTTATGAAACTGCATATGTAAGCTTTTGACATCAATGGCACGAGTTGATCAACTTTTGGTAAAAATCGGTTGAATAAAAATGGGAGTTTACTCGTGTCAATTTTAAAATTTTTGTGAATATTTGACAACAGAAAAATATTTCTAAAAAATTTATTGAACAAAAATTGCTTTAAAGCAATAATTAATAACTTTTATTTGAGACGTTTTTTGATAAAACGAAAAATTTCGAATAATTATTGTAAAATTTTTCGAAATTTTTTCTATTATCAATTTTTCATACTTATATGTAACGTTTCCATGGTCATGATAAATAATATCTCTGCAGGAAAATATTAGGCCAAGTTATTTCTACTCTGCTGCTGAAATTTCTTTATGATGGCGGTCGGTCCTGTGGTGGCCACAGCTGATTTTTAATATTGTATTTGACTGACTAAAAACATTTTTTGTAATTATAATTTGGTCAATAAAATTATTATTATTTTATCATTGCTACCTTCTACCTGGCAGAAGAAAACCTAAAAATATTAAATGCAACAGTGTGGAAGTTACCAACCTAAAATGTAGGGTGATCATTCGTCCCGCATTTTGATTTGTTGTCCCCAGGGCCGAATTTTGCTCTGTACTTATATTTGGGAGGTGAAGACCTTTTTTTTGCTCTTTACTTATATTTGGGAGGTGAGGACCTTTTTTTTGTTTGCTCTTCACTTATATTTCAGAAGTGACGACCTTTTTTTTTGCTCCGTCCCGCATTGCCGTCTCCAAGAAAATGGTCACCCTACTAAAATGTAATTGGTTGCAAGAAGCTACTTGAGAATAACAAGAACCGTAAAGGTTTTCAAGCAATGGTTGATGATGATAATGATATCAAGTATTTTTTCCCTAAAAGCTTTGTAAATTTAATTTGATTATTTTGTTAAACATATGTTATGAACGAAAAATGAACAACATAATACACTCTATTGTTCAGTAAATGTTATCTACTAAAAATCTCTGCCATTATAGTATTGAATTTCATAATATTCCAACAAATTTAAAATAAATAACAATCGAGAACTTTCCCATAGTAGTTATCATCTCCCGTATCGCATTATTGTACCTGTAATCCACATAGCTATTCACATTGACAGTATCCAGCTACAATAGCCAATGCAATCTATTTTATTTTAGTCGATTTTAAATGTGTATTGCTGTTTCAATGGTTAATTTCCCATTTGATGTAGTATATATTGAAAAGCCATAGCTCACGCATTAGTCCTAGTCATTATAGAATACATGCTGCTATGATGGAACCAGTACAGTTGGAACTAGTGGTGAACGTCGTGTTACAGTACTGGTTTAGTCCGGTAATGTACGGACATATGTCAAAGGCTCTGTACAGGTGGTATTTCTCTTTGACGTACATGCGATACAGAACACCTGACTGTATTACTCCTATATTCAATGGAGGTTTACTTAACAGACTTTATTTCAATAGGGAAGGTATTAATATCGGTATATTAGGTTTTTGATGTTCAGAATTAACACGAACTAACGTAAATTTGACTAATGAACTGAAATGACGGAATTAAAGAGGACTAATTCATTTATAATACGAGTATTATTATAAGTTGTTTTAATTCCAATATATCACTCTGGTTTTGTCAAGGATAAAGACAAAATCAAATTACAAATCGGGCAGATCAATGAAAGACCTAATAAATTTAATGTATTAGTAGATTTTTATTTGGTTAACTATCGGATAATTTTCAACATGGTCAGATGATGCCGCCTATGAAATATCTTAGCAGAAATGGATGCGCCACCATACTTTATTTTGAATTCTGTATAATTCCAACACTAACCCTATCATCATCATCATCATATATGATTATTAGCTGTCTCACCCGAATTTGCTCTGGTAATTTTCTTCATTATCAACCTACACTTGTTTGAAACTTACAACATACTTACTCGTTGCAACGAATCGAAACACTACAAGACATCGGCTCTAAGCCTTTCGAAAACCACCCGTCGTGTTGGGAGTTTCCTTGAAAGGAACTATTAGCAGATTTTAGAATTCAGATAATAGAAAAATAGAAGCCCATTACAAAACATGACTTTAAAATTATTTTATACATTTTATTGTTCAAAATGACTTTTGTTCAAAGTTATTGCCTAATAACTTTAAACACACTTGATCCATTTTTTTTTATCTAAACTATTATAGGGGTTGCCATATTTTATTTAATGTTTTATATACTTTAATATTTCATATTTGTACATTTAATATTGAATAATATCCTCTTTCTATTTAATTTTTCATTAATTTGATTGATATTATTATTCAATATTTGATAACATTTAATATTTGATAATATTCATATACTTTATATCTTTATGTCTGACTTTTCAAGATTGTATTAGTTCTCACTGTTTAAAATTAGCGATTCTCTGTTGATAAGTTACGTGTACGTACCATAACCACTACGTTTCCGAGTCACTTCTAGTCTGACTTTCTGTGATCCAAGATGTGATCCAAGATCAATTAAAATATTTGGGATTTATCCCACACTCTTTTTCGATTAAGAGTGTATAATTTATATTTTTAACGTGTTTAACTGTTCTCATATCGACCGATTTAATTTCGATATTATGTCATAGTAACCTATTAGGTTATGGACACACCATGCTTTCTCAAGACATTACACAATGTAAATCCTGATCTGTTGTTCAGTATTAGGTTAGTATTCTAGATGTTATATTGTAATTTAAATTTGTATTTCTCCAATTGACGGTACTGTATTAATTTTGTAGATATTAAAATATTCTCCTGATGATGTAGGTTTACCCACGAAACTAGTCGAAACACAAATAATGACACTTTAATTTAACACCTACACCTACCACCAGTTGATCGCTCCACGATTTCAATTAAACTATTATATATTTTCACTTATTCTTGTAAATATTATATTATAATAAATCTTTAGGCTTAATTTTAAACTATCTTATTTAACATGTGTAAACCTTCATCTTTAACAACTTAAGTGATCAGCTACCCAGACTATTACAAGATGCCTGATCCATCGGTTGGTAAGTACTGATATATATCATTTGATTCACATATCGTTATGATGAACCCGGGAAAAAATTCACGCCTAGTATCCAAACTCTTTTATTTGCATCATATCCCCAGCTTTGCTACCTTCTCTCTCTTAAAGTATGCAATCCTAAGATGCCAATCTGCAGGTTTCCATTCCTCCCTGATTTCTGCCTTTCTCTTCAAATCAACATATTTCTGACAGTTAAGCTTCTCCTTTAACTCATATAGTTTATGGAGGTCTTCCTTTAGGATTTGTTCCTTCGACCATACCTTCCACGATTAATTTCAGCAAACCATCATGTCGCAAAATATGTCCCACCAGGCTCGCTCGACTTTCATTTATATTTTGAAGCAGAAATTGTCTTGCTTCAGCTCTTTAAAACACCTCTTATTCGAGACTTTGTTAACCCATTTCACTTTTAACATGCGTCGATAACACCAGGTCTTGAAGGCTTCCAGTCTTTTCGCTACCTTATGATGATAAATAGTAAGATTAAAAGTAACGTACCAGTGGCCCACTACACCGTAATTAGGTAACCGGACAGAAAACAATACTACAGACATGTGAAAGACAGGATTTAACTGAGCATGATTACTTATCTGACAGCCTTTTATAAACAATGTTTTTAATTTTATTATAAACCGCTAGTGAAGGTGCTAAAACTAGCACGCGAACACGCTTTATATTGTCACGGGGTGAAGTCAAGAACGGAATCTTTTCTACAAAATTTATTATATAATATTAATTTACATCAGAATACAATTATTTGTCAGAATGGCTGCTGGTGTTGTCCGTTAGAAGCTGATGTAAGTCCCGTTCTCGCCCCGGCTTCTCCAGGTTCGGTCGAACCACCCCAGGTATCCGCACGAGGCGAACACGTAGGAAGCCCTGTAGACGACACTTACATCTCGGGTTAGCGACTTCAACAGCTGGGCTGGTCCTTGGGCAACGTTCTCACAAATATTACTACTGCTTGACTAACAAGAAAGACTAACTTGAGTTACTCACGAACTCTATTCCCTAAGACCATTTTATAACTGTTAACCAGGACACTATGACGTCAGGTCCTACCTCAATTGTTTTGGAAACATTAATCATTTGTGTAATTGTTGGCAGCAATTAAATACCATAGTCAGCACAATTGAATAATGTTCATCAATACATTATAATGTAGTTCAAAACTTATGTTGACAAACACGCAACACTCTGCACATTCTTTAACAGTTCTAGTGTAAGGCGTTTAATATAAAGTACTGAACTACTGAACCAATTTTAATAAAGCGTTGTCTAAAGTTCGACGTCTTTTCATGATTGCGTCTTCTTCTTCAGCCCATAAATATCCCACAGTAGTCTCACCGAGCCGTAGTTTTAACTACCTTGCTGCTACTTTATATTGGGCACGGGTCTTTCACTCTGAAGAGTGAAAAGAGTGAAGTTTCAGGTCTACAACTCCCGCGGTGACCTAATCCGGGTTGGGAGCGGTGATTAAATTATGATGGGATTGTTTTCTTTTTATTATTATTTTTTTTTAAATGAGGATGTGGTGATATGTACTAATACAAATATCAATGCCCTGACCGGGATTCGAACCTGGGATCTTTAGCACGATTAGCAAGAGCGTCGGTCGGTTGCGTCTATTTAGGCTGCGTATAACCCCCGGAGGTTACTAGTTTCTTATACAAAACTAACAATCTGAAATAAAATTAGTATCAACCTATACATCAAATTTTGCACCAAAATATATTACCAAATACAATAACTATAAGTAATTTTCACAATACAACAATATAGCTAGAATCATATTTGTAGAAGGAAGCTTTAGGTACAATTTTCCACATCGTACGCAAATATGCGTCGATTGGTTTACAAGATGGCATCTATAATGCAATTTGCTTATTTACAACTACCTAACAGTTTTTTCTACAATTAAAAATATTTATCCTATTAGATAGATACAAATTCGCTGCAAATTTTGATACATCCCAGCAAACATTCAACTAACGGCCGAATGCCGGCAAACTGCTTTTATGCTGGTAAATTACTGGCACCAAAAGTAAGTGCAACGCCAGTATTAATAATGTACTTCACATTTGTATTTCGCATTCCGCCTATACGAAGTACTTTACCAGCATTTTATAAGTACTCTTCTTCACTCATACTTTTTACTTAAAACCATCAAATAAATCTTGCAACTAATGTGATTATTTTGCACTTTACCGTTGCTGGGCCGGCAACTGATACATCAATGGGCCAGTAACGGCCACGGGGACACCGGGGTACTGGTCCATTACTTTCAATGCCGGGGAGTATGTGCTTTACCAGTACTGGCCCGTATAAAAATGTTTGCTGGGATAGATTGTTATTAATTTTATTTCCGATTATGAGTTTTGTATAAGAAACTATTGAGAACTATAGGGTTGTGCGCCGCCTTAAGAAGAAAATACTTGTTCTTTTATTAATAATTCGTCCCTTTATAACTTTTAAAAATTTGTCTAGCATATGCATATAAAATATTTAAAAACTACCTCGTCTAAAAATAAAAGCAATTAACTGCAATTAGAGTTCCCATGAGAAAGTTTTTCTAATTTGGCTGCGAGAGAAAACACATGAAATAACTTAGAGTTGCGACTGAATGACGTATTACATTTAGTTTTAAAGGTTTATTTCGAAACGAAATGGCGTCGAATATATGAGAAACGAGTTCAGTTCGGAAGGTTAAAGATCAGCGTCACTTTAAACCACATTGGCCATTAATTAAAACGAAGAGAAAATGCGGAAATACTGCCACGTTATTTTCTTTACTGAGATTTCTTTTAGACAAAATGATGTACTATTTTTAAATACTGTAAACATAATTGTCAGCATCTATATACAGGGTGTATCAAAAAAGAGGGAACACGATTTTTCTCAAAAACGTGACATGTGAACAAGTTGGAAAAAAAATTGATTACCAAAGTTTACACCAAGGACCGGATTGTTGAAATTTTTCAGAACAAACTGGAAGCATAGTATGTCCAGGACAACTTTGATTTGTTAAATGGGAATGTGTGTCATATTGAAAATGTTTTACTTAAATATTTTTTAACAAGTGCACCTGTTGCCAACTGTGTTGGCAAACAAATCATTACCTTAATGTGGATCTTGCTCGACACCTCAGACTTTTTTCTCTAGCCATACGCCTAACTTCATCCAATTCAAATTGAATCAACTCGTCGCCCATTATTAAAAACTGGACAAATAATGAGCATTATTCCGAATTATTAATTCATTAACTTTTTAAGATGGGAAAACGATTCATTTTCACTCAGTGCATTATATTTATAATGTTAAAACTAAAAATGATTTGAGACGTTAAATTTAAAATATATTTATTAAAATTAATTTTCCATTTTCTTATATAATATAAAAATACGCACACGGAAAAAACGCACACGGATTAATACGCACACGGAAAAAAGCACACATGAAAAAATACACACACGGCAAAAAGGGCACACAGAAAAAAGCGTACTTACACTATATCTCAAATCAGGGGGTATATTTACAATATCCCACTGAACACTGCGCATGCGTCACACACGTCATTTGTTCAATATACAGAGATTCTAAACAGGTGGGACTGTGCAGAACTTTTAAAACAATTTATTTTTAGGTGGTTTATAAAAAAAAAAAAAACAGTTATCAACCATAACCTAAGATAGTGCTTTTAAGATGAATCACTGTCCCTGGCCCTGCACAGAACCGTTAAAATACAATTTATTTTTAGGTGGTTTATAAAAAATAAACAGTTATCAACCATAACCTAAGATAGTGCTTTTAAGGTGAATCACTGTCCCTAGCCCTGCACAGAACAGTTAAAATACAATTTATTTTTAGGTGGTATATAAAAAAAAAAAAACAGTTATCAACCATAACCTAAGATAGTGCTTTTAAGGTGAATCACTGTCCCTAGCCCTGCACAGAACAGTTAAAATACAATTTATTTTTAGGTGGTTTATAAAAAAAGAAATAAAATAAACAGTTATCAACCATAACCTAAGATAGTGCTTTTAAGGTGAATCTAACCTAAACTAAAAGGTAAATGATATTTTAATGTGATAAATAAACAGAAACCATTGTTTTAGAGCCACTGATAATTCTTGAATTATTTAGTGTAGTCGTTATGTGCTGCCATCTGTATAGAGTTTGCAGTGGGATATTGTAAATCTTGTCCTATAAATCGTAGAAATAAAAAAATAATAAAGCATTGAAAAAATAATAATAAAGAAAAAAAGTCACATTTTTCTTACTTTCATCAAAACCAAATATTTTTTAAAATAATTATTTTTCTGCTAATAATAATTTTAATCAAAAATGTCGAATATCACGGAAGGATAACGTTTTTCTGTGTTTTGTTTCGTAAAAAAACCGATCCGTGTATTTCACAACTAAATTAATAATTGTGAAGTGATTTTTTAATGAAAAACACAACTGTCATTTTTATTAATTTATTGTCAACACTCAAAATAAAAATTCACAGCACACTAATGTCCAATACATAAACAACAATTTCTTACAATTCTATCAGTTATTATAAAAAGTGTTCGTAGAATATTCACTATTATTGCATCTTATAATAATTATAAAAAGTGTTCGTAGAAAATTCACTATTATTGCATCAACAATATATTTTAAACAATTTTGACATAAATAATTAACATATGCGCGCCTCTATCGGGGAATGAAGAAACGACCGGTCGAACATACAAACCTCTATGATACGAACATACAAACAGGCGTATTATATTATAGGATATCTTTTTCGGTTACGAAAAATTGTATACTCTATAACGACTTGAAACTAAAGTATTTTTTTTTTTACAAGTGTTCAAGTGGCTTTCATTTCGCTTCAAATACTTTCGCATTATTACTCTTGAGCTATTTGTAGCTTGAAGCATAGTAAAACCAGTGGCGAAGAGAGACCTCCGCTAGACTTGCCCACCCATAAAAAAAAAAATAATAAACAAATAAATAAGTAAATCTTCAAAAATACATCAAATTATGTTTTATACAAATTTTTGTCCAAGGCTTGGTTTACTAGATACGAATTTTTTTAAATTTTAAAGTTTAATAACTTCCGTTTCCGGTTTCGGATTTGCATAAAAAACAATAGGGTTCTTTCCAATTAAAAGGAGAATTTTTTAGTATCAGAACGAACTCTCTAAGTTAAACCGTTCTTGAGTTATCGTGTTTACACACAGACACACAGACACACACACATACGGACGGCACTTCGAAAATAGGTTTTTTGGATTCCCTGGACCATGAAACGTGGTCATCAGTCAAAATCTCGACATCGAAAATTTTCGCGATTACAATACTTGCCCCTTATATATTAAGGTCGGGCAAGTAAAAAATTGATGTGAAGTGTGAATTTTCACACATTTCAGGGTTTCTTAGGTATTTAGTAAGTGAATGATGATTATTTGGGATGCCAAAACAAATTTTATGTTAAAATATTTTTTTTGTTAATTTTAATCCGAATGCCTAATACCATTATTTAGGTTTCTAAATAGGCGCAGTAATTTTTTTATATAGCAAGGGTCATTAAGATTTTGAAAATTGCGCCTATGGCTTCCATTGGTTGTTTTAAATCATAACTTCGCCCCTCCGATTTCATGTATTCAATTTCAACAATTTCCACTGGTTATTAAATTTACGCTTTTAAAAATTAAATGCAACATTTGCCCAAATATAACTAGAATTTTGAAAAAATAATTTTAACAAAATGAAAATGCAAAAAAAAAAACGTAAAATAAAATTGACTCGAGATCGGATCGAAACCTAGTGTGCTAACCGTTACACCATCAAGGCATTCTGGGTGACTGACTTACATATATACGTTGTTAAAAAGTTTGCATGGTCAAGCAAAAAACACAAAAAATGCGTTATTTTCCAAAAACATAATCTGATCAAAAATTCCTGTTATACTATTCCTGTTCACACAAATGTACATTATTTAGAATTTTTTCAGATTTTTAGTTTAAGGCGGCGCACAACCCTATAGTCCTCAATAGTTTCTTATACAAAACTAATAATCGGAAATAAAATTAATAACAATCTATATATCAAAATTTGCAGCGAATTTTTATCTATCTAATAGGATATTTTTAATTGTAGAAAAAACTGTTAGGTAGTTGCAAATAAGCAAATTGCATTATAAACGCCATCTTGTAAACCAATCGCCGCATATTTGCGTACGATGCGACAAATTGTACCTAAAGCTTCATTTTACAAATATGATTCGAGCTATTTTGTTGTATTGTGAAAATTACTTATAGTTATTGTACTTGGTAATCTATTTTTGCCGCCCTCTTGAATCTGCCGCGTTTTTCAATATTGATGTTACGGTTAAAAATGATTTATTTTTCGTGAAGAATACGTGTACCAAGTGGCATTCTATTATCTTTAAGTATAATATTTTTCGACGAAGGCTCTAAACTATAAGTAATCAAGTCGAAAAAAAAATTGACGTATTATTTGAACATTTCTACACAAAACTATATAAATATAAAAGTTATTCGAAACCCACAAATAGATTTAAAAAATTACAGAACAATATCGCTGATGTCTATTTTTAAGTTATTGAGCGATAATATTTGTATAATAAATGTTTCTACAATTAAAACTATCATGTTAGATAGATACAAATTCGGTGCAAAATTTGATGTATAGGTTGATACTAATTTTATTTCAGATTGTTAGTATTGTATAAGAAACTAGTAACCTCCGGGGGTTATACGCAGCCTTAAACCATCTGGGCTACAGGGTGTGGGACAAAAAATTTTTTGCACAATTTTGGCAAAAATCTCGTCAAAATAATTTATTTTGCAAAAATAAAATTTTGATCGTTAATCCACATACTAAGAACTTTCATTTGATACCCTACTCAGAATTTAAAAAAAAAGTTTTTTTTTCGATTAGCAGATATTCGTTTATATTTTGAGGGAGATATGTTTTTTAGATGTTTTAGTATTTGTCCTATGTGTGGATCAAAGATTTGTATAAGCATGCCAAATTTCAACTCTCTACGTTTAGCCGTTTGGCTACAATTTTTACCGAACAGACAGACAGACAGACGACAAAATGACCCTAAAAACGTGCGGAAAAATGTTTTTTTGAAATATCTCCGTTGAATTACAAAATTCGAAAAGACTTTATCTACAGCAAATTAAAGAAGAATACATTCGCTATATATCAGCTTTCAAGATTTTTTTGTAGGACAACTAGTTTCGCCGTTAGAGCGCTGAAAAATTGGTAATTTCTTAAACTTCATGAGAAATGTACCTACTTTTGGGTGCAATAAACGCAAAAACGTTATTTTTATACTTTGCGTTCACAATAATATCATTGTTACACTGAAAACAGTTTAACAATAGAATAGCTATTATTAAACTCTTTTTGGTGACTTTTTATTTTGAGAGATTAGCAGTACTACTCTACGGCATGTCATTGATATCCTCAAATATTTTAAAATGTTTATTCAACACAATTTGTAAGTATTTCCATGTCAGATAATTATTTTATATTATTATTATTAAGAAAATTCAAATAGCAAGTTTGTCGTTTTGCATCTGTCAAAATACTATTGTGTTGTGTTATCAGAGATATTGTTTTATTATACATTGTTGCTATGATGACCACATTTCACAAAAATCCGTAGATTGTATTCCGATATTTTTTATAAATCAAATTTCAAAATTTCTATAAAGTGATGTAAAGTTTGAAAAATAGTATAGTATGCTCGTTTTATATGACGTATTGTTACACTTGTTTCTTTGGAGCACTCCTCGCTGCGCTCGTCGTACTTTAAACAACTTATGTGACAATTCATCGTCTTATAAAACTCGTATAATAATAATATACTATATAACTTCAATTATTCTAATTTCCCAAAATATACGATTACTTTTCACATTTCTTAATAGTTTCATAAACTTGGAACGTGGATATATTACATAATAATGTGTATTATGTCTAAAACGGTATTACCCTCAACAATGATAGACATCGGTGCTTTGTAAAATCAGCTTATAAAAGCAGATTTAACATCGCTTTTCTACCACCGACTGTGGCAGCAATACGTGAGTATTCACTCCGGACATACCATCAGGTCCAGAGTTAATATGGAGACTCAAAAAATCCACAAGAATTAGGTCGAAAAAAAATAAAGATGGATTAGATCCTACTCGTACCTTTCAGCCCTTAGCTCCCGATAATTTACTAAAACCAATTTCTTGCAAATGCAAGAAAATAAGACAGGAGGCAAGCGGATGCAGAAAATCCCGCCTTAAGTGCTCCATTATTTACATTTTAATAATGCCAATAAGACGATCTCGATGAAGAGGAAGCGGGAAAAATAAAGATAATCTGAAATATAAATGGAGAAATTTTTTCACGTTTTTCACGGCGAGACGACGTCACTGGAAGTTTTAATAATTTGCCGTTTCATATACATCGTAGCTGGCGATAATGCGCGCATTCGCATAATCTTTTTTCTTCATAATCAAATTTTCTTCAAGGTTATTATAGTCATAGTATTCTGCTAGGAGGCACTTAAAATTCGGTAGCGTCGTCTCGCCATTAAATAATCACTCTGTATCTGAAACTCCCGCAAAACTGCCTTTCGAAAACTATGTACGAGGTTTGCTCAAAAAGTATCGCGAATTTTGTTTTTTCAAAAATTATTTATTTATTCATGAATATCTATTTTGTCACCTTCAAAGTAATCCCCACCAGATATTATACACTTGTGCCAACGATTTTTCCAATCCTCGAAGCACTTGAAAAAATCATTTTTGTGATCTTGTTCAGTTCCTCCTTCGATGCCGTCTTTATCTCCTCAATCGTAGCGTAGCGTCGTCCTTTCATGGGTCTCTTCAGTTTCGGGAACAAGAAAAAGTCACAGGGGGCCAGATCTGGGGTATAAGGTGGCTGCGGCATTATTAGTGTGTTGTTTTTGGCCAAAAATTCCCGCACAAGCAACGATTATTTTGCGGCGACCCGTCTCGTGCCCAAATCATTGGTAAAAATCGAATGGCACGAGAAAATCGATATGTTTATGTCTTCAGCAACTTCTCTAACGGTGATTCGGCGATTCGCCAATACTATTTTCTTCACTTCATCAATGTTTTCGTCTGTTGTAGACGTGATCGGGCGTCCGGCACGCTCTTCGTCGTTCACATCTTCTCGGCCCTCTGAGAACATTTTTTACCACCGATAAACGTTGCTTCGGTCCAAGGTAGCTTCACCATATGCCACAGTCAACATTCTAATGCGCCCGCGCACTTAATTTTGTTTTTCACACAAAATTTGATACAGATTCTTCGATCCATTTTTTGGTATAGGCAAAAATCGAAGACGAGCCAAAACACGTGTAAGCAAAGCGACTGTCAAAAATGAACTGAAGATTCAAAATGGCCGAACTTGTCGGCATAAGTGAGAGACATGAGTACCAATATAACGCAACAAAAAAAAATCGAAAATCGAATATACGTAACCCGCGGAAATTCAAAATTCGCGATACTTTATGAACAGACCTCGTATTTCCTGGACTACTAGCACAAACTTAATTTTGCCGCCTTTGGTCGATAAACAAAAATTGTAAAATAAACTAATTAGAACAATACATTTTAAGAATTATGATTTGACCCTTTCAAAAAAGTTTAGAAACTAGGTATGCATATTTATGAAGTAAATTTTGTAACGTTATTTGCAAAAGTAAAACCCGATGTATTAAATTATTAAACAAAAGTTCTATATCTCTATTTGCTTCATTTTGTAAAGTATATTCTACGTAGGAAAGCCGAAGTAATTATGAAAAGTCAGAAACCTCTCCAATACACAAAACAAAATACATATGATTCAGAAGAGAGGAGTGAGCAGGTGGCAGGAGTCGTTTACGAATGTCCCAGAGAGTAATAAAGGAGTATATAATTAAAAGCTTTAATTAAAGCAAAAATGGCTTGATAATACATCGAAGACAAAATGTATGAACAGAGAAACAGAGCGCTCACAGCGGCACAACCACGAACTAACGAGATATCTTTAATTAATGAATGCACATAGCTACGACAAGAACCTAGTGATCAATTAATTATTGATGATCTCATTATTACAGACTTGCTAAATAACTGCGAGAAAACTTCTACTAAAACTTCAAGAATATTTATCATTGCTCACAGTATACCCTATATTTTAAATTGTAAAATAACTTTCCTTCGACAAATACTTAAACAAGATTTCAAATTGGACATTTTTTTCTATTGAACAGAAGTATGCAAATAATAATAGAAATAAATAATAGTAATAATAATGTTAAAAAATTGTTCTCGTTTCTTAAGTCTGCTATTTTGAGATCGGAAACGGAAGGTTTTGTGTTTGCGTGTCTGGATGGTGTAATAATAATAATAATATTTATAAACCATGTTACATTATACATGTTTATAGTACGTCATTATACAAGTAAAAAAAAAAAAACAAATAAATGTACAAATTATAATAATAATATTTATACAAAAAGGCTATTATCCTCAATTTATATATATATATATATGTAAACAAATAAGGGATCTATTGTTTAAATAAAACTCAAGTTGTTCACAGACTATTTTATTCTAAGTATTCACTCTTACAACGTAAGAAAACATCTGATCTCTCTATCAAATTCTACGTGTGTGTTATAAAAACCAATTAGTGTAATGAGCTGTCATCATTATCGTTAATGAGTCGTCATCATTAGGATTGCATCTAGATAACATTTTATGGTGACGTAACAGGGCTTCGTGGAAGGCTAGATGCTAACACGGCCGTCCTGCTCCTGCCGTGTCCTCACGTCCTTTCTGTAGACGAATATCTGGTAAATGATGATGTGGTAGATGACAACAGGGGATGATCATGTAAGCCTTAGAATTGTCTGAAAGTCTTCAAAAAGATTAGAAAAGATTTAAGGTCCAATATAATTGACCTTTTAAGGTCCCTGACCATTTAAGATCCCTGATCATTTAAGATCCACACCATTGACCATTTAAGATCCACACCATTGACCATTTAGGATCCACACCATTGACCATTTAAGATCCACACCAATGACCATTTAAGATCCACACCATTGACCATTTGAGGTTCACACCACATTCGAGGGTTCAACTGGCAGAGACGATCCCTGACCATTCAACTGCTCTCAACTGGCAGGTTGGTCCCTAATCGTTCAACTGCCCTCAACACGACCAGTGTGTCTTGCGGTACTCGACAAGCTATCAATTCTCAACTCAACTATCCATCAGTTTATTTCATTACAGATTGTCTACAGTACCCAACAAGCTCAGTGACTGTCGCTTCTTCATACTCAGTGCATTCACAAAGCAAAAACGACCAGTGTGTCTTGCGGTACTCAACAAGCTCAGTGACTGTCGCTGCTACATAATCAAACTAATAAAACTTCTCTTACCATTTTACTCATGTTCTAACCATTACCTTCATATAATTTGTCCATAAACAGAATACCGCTCGTCCCTTCTGACAATTTTTTTGTATTTCTGCTTCATTAGTGGAACCATTTTATTCATCATCTTAAGATTTTCCTGTATGTAAGTTGTCTGTCCCTAAATAAAACAACGCTTGTCCATTTTGATAATTTTCATCAATACATTTGCTATTTCGTCTTAACTGCACCTTAATCTGTTGTCAATCGCTAAGTATAAATTCCTTTAGGAAATAGCTTTACCAGACGTAACTAGTTTGATAGCACGAATAATACCTGAAAAATTATAGCCTGAAAAGTGTTTCATCTAAAAACGTCGGAAATCGTTTTCAAACGTTTCGTTTTCCTTCCACGGTGGAAGTTCCACCAATGTGTTCCACCATAATCACTTATTATTTGCAATAATTGAAACGTATCACTTGCGTTTTTCAATTTCAAACTACTATCTTAGACAAACAGTATTTTCATACCCATTTGTTCCATTTTTCCCATTCACAACCAGAAACGTTTTCGAACGTTCGCCTTCGCAAATTGATTAAATAAGTTTTTCATGAACAAAATTGCATAATTAACTTTTTTAACTGTTCAAGCACACAAACTTAAATTTAATAATATCCGAAACTACGCAGACAGGTAATAATTTATCACATCACTATTTGTCACTTAATCATCAAATTAATAATTTAAACAAAACACTGTAAAAATGCAACAAAGCAAGATCCCCAATAAAATAACAAAATATTATTAAGACGTGCATGAATCCCATTCACAAGCAGAAACGTTGACTCGATCCCACTTCTGATGTAAACAAATAAGGGATTTATTGTTAAAATAAAACTCAAGTTGTTCACAGACTATTTTATTCTAAGTATTCACTCTTACAACGTAAGAAAACATCTGATCTCTCTATCAAATTCTATGTGTGTTTTATAAAAACCAATTAGTGTAATGAGCCGTCATCGTTATCGTTAATGAGTCGTCATCATTAGTGGCTCCAGATTACGGATTGCATCTTGATAACATTTTATGGTGACGTAACAGGGCTTCGTGGAAGGCTAGATGCTAACATATATGTAACATTTTTGGAATTAATTTGATATATACCTTTTTGGAAGATTGCCTACTCTTGATAAAGTGACATAAGTATTGTTCAAGTGAAAATACATCACTTTCCAAATATGTTTCAACGAATTATATGAAGCGGAGCGTTGATCCTTTTTTCCCCCGACACATCGACTAAAATATTCGCCCAGTCAAATGATAAAACTGTTTTCAACAACTAATTACTCGATTCAGATAAGATAAAGTGGAAATCTGACTTCGGTATAACCTTCAGAATGTAATTTTAAAAGACACCTCAAACGTGAAATAGAGTAGAAATAGTAGAAATATAAAGAAAGTAGATTTGGAGACAATCGCGCTCTTAAAATCGGTATTTGGTTTTATTTTGTAGATAAATGTGAATATCAATATCTTCTTAGGTATTTTTGCAATTATGATGTTTTACACACAAAAAGGACTGATATAAGTTGTACTGAACAACAGTGGCGTACAAGCACCCTCTGAAGATCCAATGAAATGAAAATTTAACAAATTTATTATAATCGTACAGCAAAATAACTTATCTATTTTACAATAATAATAAGCTATATTTTATTATGATTAGTGTTGAAATTAACAGAAAATGCATATTTACATGTTATTTTTAGGTTTTCGTAGGTATAATCAAGAAATACTTATTCTGTCACATGAGTCTGTTCGTTCGGTACAAATTGTGGCCAAGCGGCTGATTTAGAGAACTGAACATAAGTAAGAGAAATATTGAGACTTCAAAAATATGTCCCGCGAAAAATATAAATAAATATGTATTTATCGAAGAAAAAATCAAGTGAAAGTTTTTGATACATGGATTAACAATTACATTTTTTTATCAACAAATAATGGAATTATTATTTGATTAGGCGGAACTAAATGGGAATTTCGTTCTCTTAGGTTTTCACGAGAATGGACCTTGCTTATTTTATTTCATGTTTGACGTTGGTATGTAAAAATTTTAAATTACAATAGAGAAACCATGGAAACGAATGATATTTATTAAAAAATTTAATTCATTTTTACAAATTTACAAATTATTGATGACCTGCGTGTGGCAACGCTAGCTGCAATTCTTGATTTAGTTTCAAAATTTAAAAATATGTTATAAGATACCTTATTTGGTTGCGTATTCTGTGGTGACGGTCTTTTATACATTCTACTTTTTCATTAATAATAAGGACTACAAATATTTAAAAAGTATCAGATATAATTCGGAATCATTCAAAATATCGGTTGTAGAATAAAATTGGGACAGTACTGTTGGAAATATTTATTAAATAAATGGAAAGAAATGTTTCATATTCAAGGGCAATTTATCTTTGTCGTTTCGCATGGATGTCACTGGTACAAAGTAAAGAATGCTGAAAATGTAGAAATTAAGTGAACGATTTGTAGGAATTGAATCGAATCGGGATAAAATGTGAAAGGGTCAAAGCGAAACAATACTTACACAAACACTTAGAGAATTCAATTTAACTATCGATCAATTGAAAACTTGAATTTGCCACAAGAGAATTTCGTACAAACGCACAAACACAACGATATACGAAAGGAAATTTCTAAACTGGCCGATTGTCTGACATTAGTTCTTAGATGAGACCCTTTAATCCCAAAGAAGGGTCTTTTAGAGAGGCACAAGAAGGATAGACTAGCCCCCAGGCGATCATGTCACTAGTTCACTTCAGGGCACACGAGAGAGTGAACGCTTCTCACAACCAAACAAGATCAAAACAATTGGTAAACGGGAACGAAGATCGAGCACACTTTGTTCTTTGAGGTGGGACACTGTTCGTGTCATTTCACTACTGCACTTTTCCGAGAAAATCAGACGGGAGCGTCTAATGAAAATGCAGCCATTCACCGTAGTAATGTTTTTAAAGTTTACTTTCATTCAAAATATCACCAAAGCATAGAGCAACAACCTTAAAAAAATGTCGGGGACAATTTTTTTTAAATTATATTTATTTAATAATATAATAAGCGTCTTATCTCAAAATACATAGTTTACATAAAATTGGTATATATGACATTTTATTTGCTGAATCTAGGTATATAACATATTTGAATTTATTGTGTTGTATATTATTATGTCGTCCAGGTAAATCTATCTTAGTAGTTGTGTATCTTGCAGGTATTTTAAAAGGTTTTGATAGGTTGTTGGGTCAATTTTTAACGCTTATTTAGTGTCAGTATGTATGTTATATTTTGTCCTTGTCGTTTCGTAAAACTGGCAGTCTGTTATTATATGTTTGACGGTCAGTGGATCTCTACATGTGTCACAAATTTTACCATTTTCTCCTGTCAAGATGTCCATGTGTCACTCTAATATGTCCTATTCTTATTCTGGCTATTGTAGTCTGTTCATTTTTGTTTCTCCCGTTGTACCACGTCTTGATGTCGTCTTTAATTAGTCGTAATTTGTTATTTTCAATGTTTGTCCATATTGTCTATCGTTGTGATTTAAGGGCCTGTTTGATGTAAATGTGTTTGATGCGTGTCTTCTCATCGGCTGTGGACTTCAGGTTTATTTGTTGAGCCTCTTCTGTCTCAAGAGCGGATTTATCTGCTGTTTCGTTTCCTGGTTTATTAACGATGCCAGGAACCCAAGTGAGAAATTTGATTTTTGGTTTTTATTCATGAGGTGTTCTGCAAAAGTTGAGTCACATTTTGAATTCATGAATGATTGTGGTGTTCGGTGATTCTGGTTTGGAATGATCTGCCCATCTGTCCTATACAGTGTTGCCAACTCCGTATAATGAAATAATCGTACGCTGCAGCGTAATTATCGTATTTTCATAAAAATTATCGTACACCCGCGAGTTGGGATAGTAAAGTAATAAAATTTAAAAAATTTCATTTTTATTCACTTATCAATACATATTTATTATAATTTATTATTGAAAGGAAATACGTACACAAATAATCTACAGGCGATTCTCAACTTTTAGGAGGAACTAAATGGGAATTTCGTTCTTTTAGGTTGTCTGGAAAATGGATTTTGCTTGGGTTATTTCATGTTTCACGTTTGGTATGTGAAAATTTAAAATTCCAACAGTGAAACCATGGAAACGAATGACATTTATTAAAAATTTGCATACATTTTTACATATTTAGAAAAAAATAAAAAAAATAATAAAAAAAATGAGAAATTTTTATTAAGAATGATAAAAATTAAAATGCAATGAAAATGACATTTTATAATGACAATCAATTTAATCTAGAATTTGCAGTATGATTTACCAGGCTTAAAAAAATTACCAAAAGTCCGAATTAATAGCTAAAAATTACTAGATTTCAAAACTCAGTACCGCCTAAACGTTTGGAATAGCCTGTACTATATAATTCAAAATTAGAATTAAATTGTGAGGATAGGTACAATATTATTCAATAAGTAACATCAATAATGAAAAGTTGTGATTTTATATAATATAATATATTTACTATAAATTAAATACTTCATTAAAAATCATCTTTTTAATTTTTCATCACGTTTTTAAATTTATACGTATTGCTATTTAGTTTCTCAAACATATCTTTTCCCGGTTTGAAATTTTGACAAGAACCATGTTTCTTCTAATGCTGACTGGATAAAACAACGCCGTTAACTGTGTAAAATAATTAAAATAATTTTGCTAAATACTCATTCACATTGCGCATTTGAATGTGGAAGACATAAGACATTAAATGCAAACAATGCAAGGTTTTGAAGGCTAGACAATTTCATTAGAATAGTTGAGATACTTGATCCATCTGAACTTTCTTATCCAGTTAATTCAATTTTTGAATGAGACATTGCTCTTCATTCGTCATTAATATAGTAGGTACGCAAGCAGTGATCTTGGGAATCCCCATTAAATGAAATGCAAAACATGTACGCAGTAAGACGCAACCTACGTACCTTACTTAGTAAGGTACGAACTCTTTCCTATGAACCTTATCAGTTGCGCTGCTTTTTAGAACTACTTTCCGTAGACGCAGAACAGGGCAAATTAAGCATTTTTAAAAATCTTTAATTCCAGATAAAATATTATCGTACCAATTATCGTACAGTAGTCAAGATTATCGTATTTTACGTACGATAGTGAAAACTGTATCGTACATCGTACAGAGAGTCAAATTATCGTATGTGTACGATAATTATCGTACGGTCGGCAACACTGGTCCTATATAACAAGGATTACATGTGTCACAATTCAACTTATAAACTCCACTTTTGTCCATTTTGTCTCTTTTTTGTTCGATAGTAATTTCTTACGGTTGGTGAACAGAAAGGTCCCAAATTAAATTTACTTGAGGCTCACGAAATCAAGAAACACAAATTTAAATAAAACTTACTCAATGATATAACAGACATGTTCAAATCACCACTTATAGGAATTAGTCTTAATGATTTACGACATAATTAGGAATTGTTACATGTCTAGTTTTTAGTTGTAGGTAAATAAATTTGTTGGGAATTTTGAACCATAAACCTTAGCATAGTATAAATAAGTTTAAGTTGTATCATTGTTACTTTGAAAATAGCGCAAGCCGAAACCATGGTCAGAAAAATAAATAAATCAGTGAAACAAAACATCAGTTCTTTAATTAATAACATTTTATGCATTAGCGAGTTTCACGAAGTCAAATTGTTGACAATTAAATATATTAATTATCAATCCTACAATAAAACAATCGAAAAATTCAATAATCACATTGGCATCTTCACTGACGGGGCCAAAATACAAGGTAGTACCGGTGCCGCGCTAATTACAGAAAACGAAATTAAAAAATTCCACCTACCAGATCAAACAAGTGTTTTCACAGCTGAAGCATTTGCTATTCTGCAGGCGACAAAATACATTAGACTCCATCCAGGCCAAAAGTTCTTAATACAATCAGATTCTCTAAGTTTCATTGCCAGCATACAGCAAACATACACCAGAAACACCATAATCCAAAAAATCCAGGACAATCTACATGACTCCATATCACAAGGGAAAGAAGTTACAATCCTATGGGTTCCATCGCACCAAAATATCCCAGGAAATGAGGCAGCAGACATAGCGGCAAAAGACGCAATAAACGAACAAATCTACCCCCTTCCACCTCAAATACACGATATAAAAAGTCACTACAAAAACAAAACAAAAGAAACATGGAACAACATTCGCATCCACATACACAGAAGTAAACCCCAAAACAACATGACCAGAAGAGAACAGATTGTATTAACCAGGATAAAAATCGGACACACTCTACTAACACACAAACACCTGTTCCAACGAGAAGCCCCATCAAACTGCCAGGCCTGCAACACCAGACTGGCAGTAAGGCACATTATCATAGAATGCCCTCAATACCGTATGGAAAGAAGCTCCAACCAATTACCAGCAGACCCAGATGAAATCCTCTCAATCCAAAACGAAAATAAAATCATCAAGTTCCTAAAAGAAACCAACTTTTTCGATAAAATTTAGCATATATACAATAATATAATATAATATATACATATCAACAAATGTAACAAAATTAATGTAAAACCTGTAAATGTGACTACACCAATACGTACCAAATGTAAAACAATGTAAACTTATGTTCCGAGGTGCTAATAACCAAGTTGTTGGAGCAACCCTAAATAAACCAATTAAAAAATATATATATATATTAATTAATATTAAGGGCGGCAATTTTTGCGTAAATAACTGCCTGTAAGCACCGAGGCATACTTTCCACTAGGTTTTGAATATATTACGATGCAACAGCATTCCATTTTTAGCACTTGTAAATAATTATTATTTTTTTTGATCGATTGCCTAACTTAATAGAATTGAAAATCTAGTTCCGCTTAAACTAAAGAAACAGGTTATACAAAATGCTTCTTATTATAGGTTATACTACTAGGAATTAAGAAATATATGAAAATTTACATTTCATATAAATACAAAAACAGGCATTAAAGATTGTCGAAGTCGAAGTAAAAATTTTAAAGTACAGTCTGGGTTCTAAACCCGCAATCCTGTTCTCCGTAGACAACCACCGTAGCTATTGAAATAGGGACTAGACAATATATTTCTTTTTGTGCTCTCTAAGCTTTCATTAAAGTATTTTAAGTAAAAAAGAAAACAAACTAATTTGAAGTACTTTGTCAACATTTCCAAGTAACCCAAATAAAAAGTGAGTATATTCTGCAAGTAGAAAGAGGGCATCTAATCGTCAAGGCGCAGCTCTTAAAGTTAAGGTGACAAAATGAATGTGTCTGAAGAGAGTAGAAACTCTGGCTCATGAAGAGCATAAGAACTGGAGTACGTGGCATGTCTGAGTGTTCTAGCTGAGTCTTTAAATAATAATACATGTTGAATAAAAGCTAGAGTTACTTGTAAAATAGAAAGTGCACTTTCAACTAAAATAATAACGGTTACTGTGTTACGAATGTTAAATTTCTTAACTTTTGTCGAACTACTAAATGAGAAAACTGTAAATTAATAAGTTAAAACAAGCTTGCAAGTACAAAATAAATCAAAAAAATCACGAACTATTTTTATTAATAAAACGAACTCAATTTTGGTAACAGAAAAGTCACTAGAGTCCAAATTATGTAAGTATAATAATAATATATTGACCACAATACAAAAAAATACAATTCGACTGTTTACTTCTTCTTCTTAACGTACCTATCTGGTTTGGATATTTCCTATCAGCCTGGCAACTTTCACATTGTCTACAGCTGTCCGGAAGAGAGCTGTTGAGGTAGCTAAAAGCCATTGGCGCTGATTTTGCAACCAAGATATACGAGGTCGACCTGGTCTTCTTTCGCCATATACCTTGTCTTGCAGTATTTGTTGCAGCAATATATGTTGCTCATTATATGTCCAAATTATTCAAATTTTCTCCTCTTCACCGTTAACATTACTTCAGGCTATTTTCCCATTTTGTCCAGAATCATTTTGTTCGACTTTTGATCTGTCCATGATACTCCTAAGAATATGGCGATAAGCCCAAAACTCGAAAGCCTCTAATTTTTTACAGTCAGCATCCATATCGTCAAGATCGTTTACAGAAAACTTGAATTCATTTTTATTTTGGTAAAAATATTTTCAGCATGCAGAAGTGTAGAATGATAGTAGTAGCGTAATTTTCAATAAGACACAAGATTTTTCACAGTCCACTCTGTAAGAAATGCTGTCAATAATTCTCACAACACCTCTTTGCACTACAAATATTCTATCGGTAGTAGACGAATATCTCCTTTCTACGAGGGCATAAGAAATATATTGCTAAAAAAGTAAATAATAAGCTACTAAAAGCACGTCTTTAGTTAATATATTGACAAGATTTCTCAGTAATAAAATTGTTTGATATAGCTTACCTAGTACTCACATATCAACACACTGTTTCCAATTTAATACAGAGATACTCATATTTTCACATTTTCTTCTGTTTAGTGACAACATTTTTGGCTCAAACATATAGTTTAATTACACTTTAAAAGATACTAGCAATTGGCTAGTATTTTTTAAAGTGTAATCCACTGCTGTGCTATTTTATACTAATGCTAATCATGCTAATTAATTCTAATGCTAATTAATACTTAAAATGATGTAGATCTTGAAATTTTTGTAGAATCTTCGGCGTATACGAGTAAAACTGTTTTTATTTTAAAGAATTATTGAAAGTCATCAATATTTATAAGAAACAGAAACGGACCGATGAAAGAGCCCTGTGGAACTCCAAATTCCAGCGGAAAGGTATCCAACTGACTATTACCTACATCAAGAAATTGTTTTCTATTCACTAAATATGATTTTCTTAGTTGTTGACTGTTTTCGATGAAGCCATATTTTTTGTTTGCAAATTAATAAAGGCCAGCTAATTAAAAAAAATCTTTAGTATGATGCATGGGAAATGAGAGTGGTTTTGTTGCTGAATAGATCTAAGAAAAATGGAGGGAAATTTAATACTAACACGATATTTTGAATGCTCTTTATTTGGCACAAAATTTGACATTTTTAACACAGTAAAACAAAACTATATGATCACTTTTCAAATTATAACCTATACGAATTTGACACTTAATGATAACTTAACAAAATGCCATATGTGTTGAAACTTTGAACTATACACTCTGTTTGCGCGGCATGTTTGAGAAAAATCCGCATTTCATACTTGTAGACCTGGTAATAAAATTATAATATATTGTGCTTAAATTAACCTGTTCGCTATGTGCAATTTAGTGACTAAATACTATTGCCATCAGTCATATTTCATTCGATCACAGCGTAAATAAAATTTTAATCGCAAAAATTTTTAACAAAGAAATTCAATATTATATCATTGCCACTTTTCAATTTCCCGAAACTCTCCATACATTTATATTAGCATGTTATGATGACCGCAGAGAAGTGCACGTGGCGATACAACTGACAAACTCTCATCTAAGGACATGGTGTTCACCTCTAAATAACCATCGAGTCCTCGGTTCAATAATTCAATCTCGAGGGGAGCGTGACCACTTGTAAATCATGTAGGATACATGTACTAGGACAAGGATACCCGACACACCAGCACACTCCTAACACTCTACAGCTGCAGCGTGAGAAACACCGCCAATAAACTCGGACTGTTCTACAACTTAGGAACCACGTGACGTCTTCTGTATTCTGTAGATACTGGCAGAACAAGATGAGGGATTGTGTTTAGAAAATATTTAGGTTACTAGAGTTTTCGAAGGATGTCAGGTGACGTAACTAACGATTTTCACTTAATAAAACTGTCTTAGTAAGCAGTTAAAAGTATAATTTGTTATTTTTTCGTACAATTTAAGCACATATAAGTAAATAATAATAATAATCTTTATTTATTTAGCATCAGCTAACATAAATGACATGTTCCTTAACAATAAACGTTTACAGTGTTTCAGTAGAATAATATATTTTTCAATTTTAATAGAGTACAGTAAAGTTTCCATGGCTCCGTGGTAAGAAACTTGTCTACGGAGCACAGGGACGCGGGTTCAAAACCCCCCACTTCCTTCGGATTTTTATCTTCCGAAATTGTGCAGTCAGCTCTGGAGTCGACTCAGCCTCAAGTAATTAATATTTAAAACAATGTGGGATTATTATGTCTGCAGGATTTTAAATAAAAAATACCAGTGTTAAAGCGCGTACTAACTAGAGCATTTGTGCGCGCACGAACACTGTGCGCGTAAAATTGCTCAGGTGAGAACGAGGCACAATTTGTATGCGCGTACACCTTTACGCGAATGAATGCTATCCTTAGCTTGTCGGTCCCACCTATAAGATAACTTGTGCGCTTAGTGTGTACGGGTTTATGCAATCATATAATTGTGCGCGTTATTTAAAGTAAACACCAGTAAACATTCAACATGAAATGGAGTAATGAGTCGGCCCTACAACTCATTGATGACTATTAAAAATATCTTCTGAGATTCTAAACTTGAACAATTATATATTTCCCTGCTTCTATATAGTTGTGTCATCCACCACCGTTTGTTTTGTTTTTTCTTTTTCTTTTTACTAAGAATGTGCATTACTATAATATGTACGCTGCACTTGTTAAGGCAACAACATTACTTTCTGCCATCGTTGAAACTACTAAATAAATATGTGCGTGGATATAACTGAAATACGTGGAGCGCGATTTTACGCGCACAATAAGAAAGTTGTGAGTGCAATTTTTTTTACCCACATGAAAATTCGTAGGCGCAACTAATCCGTGTGCGCACAAATGCTCAATTCAGTACGCACCTTTAGTAGAATAATTTGTATTTGAGATTGATATGAGATGTTAACTGCTCGGAGATATATCGGTAACTGGGTAATGTTGCTAAAATACAGAACCATCATAAAGAACGGTTGCTAGCAAAAGGGTCGTTGGTCGTAATGAACAAAAGGTTTAGGAACTCTTGGTGTAAAAATAATTTCTTAAGTACGTGACAATTTGTAAAATATAAAAATTGTTGAATAAATGAAATTGTAAAAACGCTAAAGAAACATTTAAAACCGGCGGATATGGGTCAAGATATTATACTCGGTAGGCCATAAACCACTACCACCACAACGAGTACCTGTTTATACAGAAATAATAGGACCGGTTGACACATCACACTGACCAAGTGGCTTTAATATCTATGGCCGGCGGTCTAGAAACAGAGAACTTACCTTCTCTGCTCCTTATACGCCTATCTAGTCGCTGGGATCCTATTATTTTTTTATTTTATTAATTATGAAAGTATATAGTAGTGACCAAAATAACTGAAAAAAAGCTTAACCAACATGAGTCAGTAAACCATTTCAAATATATGTAACAAAATAGTGTGTTAGTCAAATTAACGTACGTATTATAATTTAAATTTATTACAACAGATGTTTCACACGATTCCCTTCCATTTCGCATCATTCTTCAAAGAAATTCAGTAGGGTAACAGGGGTGGTACAGGCGCAGGGGCAAAAAACGCAACCCGCAATACACGGATCCCACACGTGACTTGATTTTATCAGGTACCAATTTAATCTATCAAATTTTATCTCTACGTTCAATGACCAGACGATATGATTATTATTAATTTTAAATTGTTATTTCATATCGTGACTAATTAACTAAGGTATTGTAAGTTTAACTTTGTTTTTAATCTTTAACAATAATTATTTTAGTGTTGTATTTTAAATTTCGACAATTTTGTAATTCTTGTATTAACTACTTGACCAGTTGAATTTGAACATTATTATATCTTACACATGTAATCTTAGTATGTTATTAATTCCATATATTTTTGTAGCTCTGATGAAGATTTAAATTAAATCGAAACGTTAGCGAAGTTAATAAATTTTGTTTTATTTCTGACTGGTCTGAATCCCATTACCTATCAACTGTATTATTTATTGTACTATTTATTCAAACCTCAAAATAATATTCTACTTATAAAGATAGGCTGAGTGAGGTGCAAATAGCCATCATTACTGGGAGCCATACATTTTAACTAATGTTCATTATTCATAGATGAACACGTACGACTCCCATTATACATGGCGTACAATATGAGCAGTATTATGTATTTATAATTGAATACATAATGCATTTATTATTTGGTGTTTTTGTTATTTATAGTAAAGTACCTATATTATTAAAACTCGTTGTCACCACGAGTGCGACGAGATTTAAGAGAACGTTCGGGAATGGTACTTTGATTTTAAATGCTTCATATTTGAAAAAAAGAGATTCATACGAATATGTAGAATATGTTTTACAGTCTCTTAAGAAGGGTAACTATTTTTATCAAACAAATTCCAGAATAGTTCATCAATCTGATTTTGAAAATTGTCTTTTTTTAAATTTATTGTTTCCAATTCCAAAATTTTCCACATCACTAATTTTAAAATAATTTGCAATTTTACCAGACACATCCTCGTCTGTAGTGGTAAAAAGGATTTACAAAAAATATTATGAATGAATCCATTTCAGAAAATTCTTGAAATCTAGAGCTACACTCTTCCAAATTTTACAAAACGTAGAAGGCAAACAATGTAGGAAACGAATTATATAACTTAAGCTTTGTTAAAAAAATAGTTATTAGAATTATTCTTTTTACTTGCCCGACCTTAATATATAAGGGGCAAGTATTGTAATCGCGAAAATTTTCGATGTCGAGATTTTGGCGGATGACCACGTTTCATGGTCCAGGGAATCCAAAAAACCTATTTTCGAAGTGCCGTCCGTATGTGTGTGTGTGTGTGTGTGTGTGTGTGTGTGTGTGTGTGTGTGTGTGTGTGTGTGTGTGTGTGTGTGTGTGTGTGTGTGTGTGTGTGTGTGTGTGTGTGTGTGTGTGTGTGTGTGTGTGTGTGTGTGTGTGTGTGTGTGTGTGTGTGTGTGTGTGTGTGTGTGTGTGTGTGTGTGTGTGTGTGTGTGTGTGTGTGTGTGTGTGTGTGTGTGTGTGTGTGTGTGTGTGTGTGTGTGTGTGTGTGTGTGTGTGTGTGTGTGTGTGTGTGTGTGTGTGTGTGTGTGTGTGTGTGTGTGTGTGTGTGTGTGTGTGTGTGTGTGTGTGTGTGTGTGTGTGTGTGTGTGTGTGTGTGTGTGTGTGTGTGTGTGTGTGTGTGTGTGTGTGTGTGTGTGTGTGTGTGTGTGTGTGTGTGTGTGTGTGTGTGTGTGTGTGTGTGTGTGTGTGTGTGTGTGTGTGTGTGTGTGTGTGTGTGTGTGTGTGTGTGTGTGTGTGTGTGTGTGTGTGTGTGTGTGTGTGTGTGTGTGTGTGTGTGTGTGTGTGTGTGTGTGTGTGTGTGTGTGTGTGTGTGTGTGTGTGTGTGTGTGTGTGTGTGTGTGTGTGTGTGTGTGTGTGTAAATCGGTATGAAAATCGGTTGACTAGAAATGGGAGTTTACTCCTGTCGATTTTAAGATTTTTGCGAATATTTAGCAACAGAAAAATATTTCGAAAAAATTTATTGAACAAAAGTTACTATAAATGCAATAACTAATAACTTTTATTTGAGACGTTTTTTGATAAAACGAAAAATTTCGAAAAAATTTTGTAATATTATTTAAAATTTTTCCAAGTCTCAATTTTTAGGGTTTTGTAGGTATGACCAAAAAACCCTTTTACCGTCATTTTGTCGTCTGTCTGTCTGTCTGTCTGTCTGTCTGTCTGTCTGTCTGTCTGTCTGTCTGTCTGTCTGTCTGTCTGTCTGTCTGTCGTCTGTCTGTTCGGTAAAAATTGTAGCCAAACGGCTAAACCTAGAGAGTTGAAATTTGGCATGCTTATACAACTCTTTGACCCGCACATAGGAAAAATACTAAAACATCTAAAAAACATACCCCACTAAAAATATAAACAAATATGTGATCATCGAAAACAAAAATATTTTTTTTAAATTCTGAGTAGGGTATCAAATGAAAGCCCTTAGTACGTGGATTAACGATCAAATTTTTATTTTTGCAAAATAAATTATTTTGAGGCGATTTTTGCCAAAAATGTGCAAAAAAAATTTTGTCCCACACCCCGTAGCCCAGATGGTTTAAACTAAAAATATAAAAAAATTCTAAGTAATGTATATTGGTGTGAACCGAAATAGTACAACAGGAATTTTTGATCAGATTATATTTTTGGAAAATAACGCATTTTTTGTGGTTTTTGGTTCACAAAGTACAAAAGTTATACCAATGTAAGACACTCACATGCATGGCGTGCGATGGCTACATGCGTTAGAGCACTCTTAAACTGGCTGGAAAACGAAGGGTTTCGAGTTCGAGTACAGAGTGAATTTTATTTTTTTTGTTTTTTTTTGCATTTTTATTATGTTGAAATTATTTTGTCAAAATTCTAGTTATATTTTGACAAATGTTGTATTTAATTTTTAAGAGCGTAAATTTAATAACCAGTCTTATTATATGATTAACAGACGATAACTTATTTTAAAAATATCGTTCATTTTGCCGTGATTACTACAAAGTAAAATTTGTCCTACCCACTTTGTCCTACCCACTCAGCATACCGCCTTTATTTATTATATACCTGCGAAACCCTGAAATGTGTGAATATTCACACTTCACATCAATTTTTTCATACTTATATGTAACGTTTCCATGGTCATAATAATTAATTCGTAACTAGTAAAGCAAGCCTTGGACAAAAATTTGTATAGAACATAATTTGATGTATTTTTGAAGATTTATCTAAACATTTAATTTTTTTTTTTTTTTTTTTTGGCTAATTGCCACAGCAGCAAAGGCCATTAAAAATTTAAAAAAAAAAAAAAATTTTTTTTTTTTAATTTACTTTTTTTTTAAATATTTTTTTTTATGGGAGGGCAAGTCTAGCGGAGGTTTCCCTTCGCCACTGGTTTTCTTTATCATCTATTTTGTTTTCCCAGAAGTATGAAATGAACAATAGGTAAATATTGTTTTGAACGTCTTCTGTAAACGTCTGTCGAGAAACTTATTGTTTAAATCTGCATTATTTTTTAAAATTAGCAGCGGGCACCTGAAAACGGCTTCGCGGTCATCTAAATGCCCACGGGCACCATGTTGCCGATCCCTGCTGTATACTATTTTATAATTTTCAAACTTCATCCGTTTATTTAATATTTTAATACAATTTAACAAAATTTGCATAAAATCTTCACATGTCAACTAAAAATTTTAACATGACAATGTGTTAAATAGGAGCTTGACATAAATAGCAGACAAGCACATTTAGAGTTGCAAGAGATGTAGCGCTACGTGTAGATATAAAACAAGAGAAACTTTATCCAATAGTGCAAGATAATAAACAACTCGCATACTTCACATATGCGCATGCATGTTTGAACGTGCCCGCTAAAACTGTTGCACATTCGTTCAACTGTTCCAAGTGGAATGTTAACTACTGCTTTTAAATGAGCTTATAATTGGAGAGTTTTCAAATAAAACTATAAACTAACCGGAAGTAGAAATAAAATACTCTATAGAATTGTTATTGGAAATCTGTTATCGGGTATTTATTGGTATTAATCTAGAATAGTTTTATTTTATACAGAAAATGTTTGATTAAAGTGTATATCTTTTTCTTCTTGATTGATAGTACATATATTTCGTATTACCAAAACAGAAAATAATTAATCGTTACAAAGAGTATATAGTGAATTTCTTTAATCCTGCAATATAGGTATTATCGTTACTAGAGATGGGTCGTTCATGAACGAACCGGATCAGTACACTGACCGAAGTGACACGGTTCACCAAATTGAAATGAGCCGGCTCACGGCTCACTGTATAGTTTCAAGTTTCAAGGATACGATTGGTCGGGCGATTGTGAGCAGTGACCGGAGTGATCCGGATCTGGATCGATGTCATGTTGAACTTCGCGAGAACTCGGCTTGTAATGTATTATCATAAAGTGTATTTTGTCATCAATTTGTAGGGCAGTTTAATTTAAACTAATAGGCTTAGTCTATATTTTCTTACAACCATACTATATAAAAATATTTAAAATATTGCCCAAATCCCAGATGTCCGATTTAAAAGGGCACTAAACATCGCCATAAACTTAACACATCTGGTTTAAAATACAGTAGCTACATAAAGTGAATTGTTTGTTTCAAAAATGTTAGATAAGAGCCGGGGCTAACCGACGTTCTATCTACGACCGAACGACCGACCAACCGACAACTGACCGACCTGTGTCTCCGAATCATGTTTCCAGTTCATATAATGCAAGATCCGGCTCTAAGCGACGTTCTACCTACGAACGACCGACCGACCGACCGACAACTGACCGACCTGTGTCTCGAAAACATGTTTCCAGTTCATATAATGCAATAGCCGGCTCTAAACTACGTTCTACCTACGAACGAACGACCGACCAACAGACAACTGACCGACCTGTGTCTCGGAAACATGTTTCCAGTTCATATAATGCAAGAGCCGGCTCTAAGCAACGTTCTACCTACGAACGAACGATCGACTTGTGTCTCGGAAACATGTCTACTTAACCGGATCACTGAGCCGGATCAATGAACCGGCTCAACAAACTGAACGACCTCCACTATCCGGTTCCGCAAACTGAGCCGAAATTCCCATCTCTAATCGTTACTATGGTAATTGAAATCTGACAGTAATGTAAAATTGGGTTTCTTTTAATTTGCAACATAGGCTTACATTACATTGCTGGGTCATTCCACGTCAAGTGGTCTAATTTTTGAGAGAGTCCCTGCTCGACCATCTCCAATTTTGTTGAAACTTTATGGGTGTATACATATATGTTTTAAATGATGATCTGTAAAGTTTTAGCTCCATATGTAGTATAGGTGGGGCACCAGGGGCTTGCCTATGGAACTCATTCGGCCGTGGTGTGGCTCGTTCATCAATAATCGGCAAAATTTCACATGCTGCTGTTGCACAACTAAAGCAGCTAGCACTCTGAAATTGCATACTCTTGTTCAACTTTTTCTGCTGAACACAAAAACTATAGTATCAAAGCTTATTAATGTGTGTACTTGACACAATATGACCTGGAAGTGGCCAAAAAAATTCATCGTAATGAGTTTAAGCCATACTTTGACTTTCCATAACTTAATGAGAAAAGCTTTTGACAGCTTTATTTCAAACCAGCTTATTATTCATATGAACATCAAAGCATTGCTTAAGTTTTAGCTTCCATGTTCATTTGCTTGCTAAGATATTTGCTTGCAAAAATGCCACCAAAGTCAAAATGAGCAAATCTGACCTATTTTCAGAGCTAAATATCACAAAATGGGTCACCTTCGATTTTATTTTTTCTACCACCATTGGATAGAGCAGGTTTTTTGCTGCTAGAATAAGCTTTTTTCATTTTGGAGTCTTTCTGTTTAAGGTGCAAAAAATGACTTTAAACATGATGCTCATATTCGCGCAAAACGGAAAGTTCGGAAAATGTACATTTCACATGCCTTCATTATTAAGACCACTCTAATCAGCAGATAAAAATTTGGCAAACTAATTCAAATCTGGAGGGGTCAAACACAAAAAATATGTGGGAAGATTACAGAGCCATTCATCTGTCACAGTGACATTTGAAAGTGAAACTGGACGGGAAACTTTACCGTGATTAGCATAAGCCATGCTTTTTTGCATCATAAATTTCAACCCTGACCAACCAGTTTATAAGCTGAACTGTTCTCTAGAATTAACTACAGTCCTTGCGTTGGTCCATGGTGGTTCTGCCACTACCAATTCTTACAAGAATTGGCAACCCCATCGCCTAGGGGTCACGCCCGATAGCCAGGTAAGGCCAGCCACGGGTGGGTCTCTTAACCTCTTAACCGCAGGTTCTCAAGCCTGAATTGGGGTCTTTGCCTAGGATCCCAAGCCTAAAGTGGGTTTCTTATTTTGGTTCCCAAGCCTGTATGCGTCCATCGCTTATTTAATTGATTTGAATTTTTCATTGATACTCAGCACAACTGTTTCGGGTAAGCTGTATTGTCGCCCCATTGCCGTTGCAGTAGGAGCTGGAAGGATAGCAATTATGTGCTGTTCTGGAATCCAACAGGCATCTTTTCTCACAGGCCAATGGAATGAATGAGCTATGCCATGAGGATGCATAAAGCTTATTAGGGCATCACACTCTTCGACTGAAATTTCACAAATGTTGCCAATCCACCAATTGTTGTCATAAATACATGCAACATATTGCCCGGGCTGAAGATTCGAAATTGATAAACATGCAGCACCAAATGCAGAATGATCCACGTGAGCAATAAAGAATGATGTGTCATTCGAAACTCGACTGACACGAATCCGCTTTTCATCAATGGGCACAAACTGGTGATTTTCTCGTGTTCCTGCAACAGTGAGACCACCCTTGAACCGTTGTTATTGAACAACTCTTGCTGCTTCAATTTCATCTTTTGAATTGAAGAAAAATTTAATTCCATTTAGGTGCTCATTGCAAAATTCAAATAAGTTGCTTGGTGTTAGGATTTGGTTTTCAAAAGGACGTTGCAAGCTAGCACGTGCAGCTGATCGTTTTGCTGTTCCACCAATTCCGTCACATGGTGACTTACCATGGCTGGTTCCAAAGAAATTCCATTCAGCACTGATAGCAAAATCATTGCGATGATGGCACAGATTAATGAAATTTTTTAAATTTTTATACTGGGCTGCGGATCCGTCACTAAAGTAATGAATAAGCTTGATATCGGTAATTATGCTTTTCAAATATTCAATTAATTTTGCCAAGTAAGCATATTTTTTGTGTTTGACCCCCCAGATTTGAATTAGTTTGCCAAATTTTTATCTGCTGGTTAGAGTGGTCTTAATAATGAAGGCATGTGAAATGTACATTTTCCGAACTTTCCGTTTTGCGCGAATATGAGCATCATGTTTAAAGTCATTTTTTGCACCTTAAACAGAAAGACTCCAAAATGAAAAAAGCTTATTCTAGCAGCAAAAAACCTGCTCTATCCAATGGTGGTAGAAAAAATAAAATCGAAGGTGACCCATTTTGTGATATTTAGCTCTGAAAATAGGTCAGATTTGCTCATTTTGACTTTGGTGGCATTTTTGCAGGCAAATATCTTAGCAAGCAAATGAACATGGAAGCTAAAACTTAAGCAATGCTTTGATGTTCATATGAATAATAAGCTGGTTTGAAATAAAGCTGTCAAAAGCTTTTCTCATTACGTTATGGAAAGTCAAAGTATGGCTTAAACTCATTACGATGAATTTTTTTGGCCACTTCCAGGTCATATTGTGTCAAGTACACACATTAATAAGATTTGATACTATAGTTTTTGTGTTCAGCAGAAAAAGTTGAACAAGAGTATGCAATTTCAGAGTGCTAGCTGCTTTAATTGTGCAACAGAAGCATGTGAAACTTTGCCGATTATTGACGAACGAGCCACACCGCGGCCGAATGACTTCCATAGGCAACCCTCTGGTGCCCCACCTATACTACATATGGAGCTAAAACTTTACAGATCATCATTTAAAACATATATGTATACACCCATAAAGTTTCAGCAAAATTGGAGATGGTCGAGCAGGGACCCCTAGACCACTTGACATGGAATGACCCTGCTGTCAAAATAATTTGTCATTACTAGGGAAACCATGCATAATATTAATTTCAATGTTGCAGAATTAAAGAAATTCACTGTATAATATACAGCCTTGGACAAATGTATGGAGTACTCTACGTTATTGAATTTTAGGATTATTACAGGAAAAATGGAAAATAAAACAATACATACAGCCTTTAATGACAACCTCGTGCTTTAATTACCGCACGTACCCTTTTAGACATACTTTCCAGACGTTTTTTACATACATCAGATTGTAAATTGAACCATTCGTCCACAATAATTTTCGTCAATTCATCTTTTGATTTGCTTTTGTAGCATTTTTTGCTTTGGCTTTGTGACAGGGGGCATTATCCTGTTGAAAAACATATTCTAGGTTGTCTTCATCAAATAATTTTAATATTGATGGCTCCAAAACTTCATTAAAAAGTAATATAAAGAGCAGAATTCATGCGTCCCTCGCACAAAAAGATTACGCCAAAGCCACTGATGGATATGCAACCCCAGATGATGATGCTACCACAACCAAATTTGACCGTAGGAATGATGCAGTCAGGATAAAAAGCTACACCCGGCCTACGTCTTACAAAGATGGCTTCAGTTTGTCCAAAAAGCTGATCCACAAAAGAAAAAACAAACCTTAATTTCGTAAAATTATAGTAAATTAAATGTTATATTGTTAGCACAATAATTGCTTAGAATAGTATATTATGTTATTAGGAGTAGAACGCGCTCTTTTTTGTACTGAGCTCAAATGTTGCTGCCGAGGCGCAGCCGAGGTTTGCATATTGAGCGAAGCACAAAAAAAGGCGTTCTACTCCGAGTGACATATACTATTTTTTCTTCAAGCGTAGTTATTAAAAATTTGCAACCATAAATACTTACGACTTTATAGTTTCAGATGCTATTGCTGCTAATTCCGGCGGTGTACGGAGTGATTATTTAATGGCGAGACGACGTCACTGGAAGTTTTAATAATTTGCCGTTTCATACACATCGTAGCAGGCGATTATGCGCGCACGCGCATAATCTTTTTTTCTTCATAATAAAATTTTCTTCAAGGTTATTATCATCATAGTATTCTGCTAGGAGGCACGTAAAATTCGGTGACGTCGTCTCGCCATTAAATAATCACTCAATACATTGAATTGGTTGAGACATTTTTTAATTTTTGATCTTTATATTGAGTATTTTGTAACTAATCACAGAATGATCACAAAATAATAATAAAGTAACTCACTAATATCGTAACTAACTTTGGAATTCACTACAAACCACATTACAAACATATTAAATTGACAGATGTTTTGTTTATGGCGACTGCTGCCATCAGTGCCAGCTGTTGATAACTATATGAACTATTTACTAGTATAAAAATGTTCACATTTTGTTACTAAAAAAAAAATTATCATTTTTACCGAATGTATTGAACAATGTAATGTTAGCATTATAATCCGCTTGAAGAAAAATATATTTTTTTGTTAATTTAATTAAATTTAGTTAAATTAATAAAAGTACATTAAACCATTTTGTAATTTTGCTTACTTTTATATTGGACTCATCAAGCCAAATGATTTTCGCTTATTTATCAGGTGTTCAATTAATTGTCTTTTGGCTAACTCAAGGCGAAGTTTTTTGTGTTGCTCGGTCAACTGTGGTTTTCGGCGAGCTATTATTTCATGGAAATTAGATTCCACTAGACGTCGTCTAGTTGTTCTAGAAGAAACTTTAACTTCTCTATGCTCCCACAGCTTACCAGCCACCTCTTTTGATTATATTGAGCGCTTACAAAGAGCACTTCTCTTTATAAAACGATCATCTCTGGAAGTGGTTGCCGTTTTCTTCCGGTTTTTAGTCTGTTTTCATAAGTATTAGTCTCCTGGAAACTTTTGATGGTAATTTGCGCAGATTTTCTTGAAGACTTCACTTTGTTTTTTTTTTTTTTAATCTTCACCTGCGACTGTCCTTCTGAATGGACCGATACCATTTGACTCCTTTCTTCCACAGTGAGTTCACGTTTTTTAGCCATAATAAGATTAAAAATATTCACTTGAACTCAATAGAACATGAAAAAGACAGTGTTCACTTCAAACACATGTGTAATACTGATCCAAGCCCTAGTGGTTTATTTGCATGTATTTATGTCAACAATCTAATACCTGCTACATCTGCAAAACAGTCGCCCTAACATGGCCTACTCAGATGAGGAAAGTGAATGAATGGAATATGGTTAGTTGAAGTAAATTTCTTGTCATTTCGAAACATATATTTTGATCTTAGTGAACTAAGAACGTTGTAAGAATATGTAAGAATACTATATCATCCCTCCATATATCACAAAATCAAAAATATTTTTTTCCAAACACAACATAATTGCAGCATATATATATATAGGGCAAACACAAAAAAATTTGGAAAGTAGGTTTAAGGAACATAAAAATTACGTTAAAAATTTAGATATAAACCGATCATCTTTTAGTCCAGGGCGGATCTGTAAAAATACTACGTCATGTGGATGTTGAGAGGGGGCACGCTAATTTTTGCAGAAATTGCTTCGAAATAACTCACATAACAATAATTGAGTTATCCTCCCCGCCAAAAAGTTCGGGAACATTGTTTAAAAATTGAAAATATTAAAAAATTAAGAAAAAAATATTTTTTTTTTCTTCTTTTTGAGCCCATAGCTGTGAAATTATTCATTTCTGAGAAAAGTTATAAGGAAATAAAAGTTTCGTAATTAAATTTCCTACAAGATAGAATTATTTAGAAATTTCAAAAATTGTTAAACTTTCTGCAAAATAGCAATAACTGCTGAAAAAAACACTAAAAAACATGTGTTTGCATTTTACTTTTTTTAATGACTTGTATTGTACTTAGGACCTCCAAATTTCACCCTGTAAAACTTTATGATATGATTAAACAACACTGTAAATTTCATTAGGATCGGTTTGATAGGTTTTGCAAAATAATTTTGCAATCCAGGATTTGCAAAAAAAATTGTAATTTTGCAAAATATTGCAGGACGCAAAGTAAAGCAGATAGAAGGTTGAAATTTTTTTTACATATAGAAGAACACTTCACGTTTCATCTGCAATTTGCAGAATTGAAATCGGTTAATTAGGACGGCGTTGGGAATTTTTTAAAACAATGTTAAAAAAAATATTTCGTTATAAACAAATTGAATATCTTTGCAACTACACAACCAAAATTAACTTATAAAAGCTCATTGGAAAGGTCTTTGAAAGACGATTAAAAAAAAAAAAAAGTGAGGTTATATCAAGAAAAACTCACCTATTGTTTATAACTTTATTGCAAATGACGCTCAACTTTGAAGAGGGCTATCTCGGAAACTAATTGACATAACCTCACTTTTTAAAAGGCGTCTTTCAAAGACCTTTCCAATGAGCTTTTATAAGTTAATTTTTGTTGTGTAGTTGCAAATATATTCAATTTATTTATAACGAAAAATTTTTAACATTGTTTTAAAAAATTCCCAACGCCGCCCTTATTAACCAAATTCAATTCTGCAAATTGCAATTTCAACCTTCTATCTGCTTTAATTTGCGTCCTGCAATATTTTGCAAAATTGCAATTTTTTTTGCAAATCCTGGATTGCAAAATTATTTTGCAAAACCTATCGAACCGATCCTAATGAAATTTACAGTGTTGTTTTATCATATCATAAAGTTTTACAGGGTGAAATTTGGAGGTCCTAAGTACAATACAAGTCATTAAAAAAAGTAAAATGCAAACACATGTTTTTTAGTGTTTTTTTCAGCAGTTATTGCTATTTTGCAGAAAGTTTAACAATTTTTGAAATTTCTAAATAATCCTATCTTGTAGGAAATTTAATTACGAAACTTTTATTTCCTTATAACTTTTCTCATAAATGAATAATTTCACAGCTATGGGCTCAAAAAGAAGAAAAAAAAATGATTTTTTTCTTAATTTTTTAATATTTTCAATTTTTAAACAATGTTCCCGAACTTTTTGGCGGGGAGGATAACTCAATTATTGTTATGTGAGTTATTTCGAAGCAATTTCTGCAAAAATTAGCGTGCCCCCTCTCAACATCCATCTCAAAACAGATCCGCCCTGGACTATTTAGCATTCCATAAAATGAAAACGGGACATGACATAGACACAATTTCCTTACTTAAAGAAAGTAATTCATACAACCTAAATATGTTAGAGACGATACTGATGAAGAAAAATTCCGAAATTCTACTTAACACAGACTTAAGTCCTTTACCAAACCCAGTCTTAGAGATAATCCGAACAACCTAATTATAAAAATTCTGGAATTCACAACCATTACCCACAAAAATCGTAAATGTTCAAATATCCTAATTCACCCACAGTCACACCACTGATCTTACCTAACTATGTATAAATATTGTAATAGTTTTGTATAATTTAGTCTATTAATAATGTTCACGTGGTGAACGAAATGTACATCTAGAATAAAAATAAAATTGAAGGAAAGATCTGCTTTTTTCTTAATTTCAAAATCTTCAATTTCAACAATGTAAACGTTGTTTTCATAATTTATCTTTTGAGTATTAAGCAAAATCTTTGCTTAATAAGATTAACTCATATGATACTTATGTAACACAACAAGAGTATGTATTAGTAAAATATAAAAGGCAAATTTGCCAAGTCTGAAATATTCATAAGTGAAATTCGGTTTTATGAAATGGTTTTTGGTGAGTGGTAGGTTGTTGAAATGGCAGAATGGAAGGAAGAACGTAATATAGTTAATATGTAGGATGTTTCCGTAGTTAAGTTATAGAGTTTCCGCAACGTGCAGGATACAGGCATGTGTGAACACGTATGCAACTTAGTTAAGGATGGTTGTCAACTTGGACAGAATTGTGAGTTGAATATTGTGACTAACAATTCAATTATGGAATATGGATAGTAATTAAATTTCTCACTATAAGGGAAATATTATTTTTTAACATGAATATATTGCAATCCTGATCCGCGTAGATTTCGTAATAACATGGTTTCTAATTTTTAACAGTTAATTTTTTATCTGTACCTAGGTGGTTCGGTTCTCCACATATGGTATTTGGAGACTAGTGCCATTACGAGTTTGAGAGGGCTAAGATTTCATAGTAAAATAATTAGTGCACTCACTTTTAAGGGTAGTTTGTGAAAGGTATCCCTGAAGGATTTAAATAGTTTTAATACTTAACTGAGTTATGTAGGAAATCTCCTACGTCTAACGTGGTATAGACGCAGTGTTTCCAACCGTTCATTTAAAAAATTCTCATTTTTCTCAAAACTCTATGTACTATCCTGGGTATATCCTTGGTACATATACAAGATGATACAGGATGTATCATGATAGAAGGAATACGATTTTTCTTGAGAACACTGAATGTACATGGATTGAAAATATGGTTATGAAACCTGAAAACACGAGGCCTAGACTTACCTCGGGCTACCGCGTCAGTAGTGATGGTATCAAAAGAAATCTCTTAAAACGTAGATTAAGGAACGCAAATATATATTTTTTTAATTTCTTGCTAAAGCCTTATCACACTAGAGTTATTATTCAAGTCTAAACTTGGAAAATTAAAGTCTTTGCATTCGAATCGAAGTCTTGTGCGTGTGATAGTATGAAGAAAAAACCTAGGTTTTGAAGACCAGGCAAATGAAACAGGATACAATTTCTCACATATAAATATAACTTATCCTACACGATTCCGACACGGCTTTCGAGAAGGCACGGCTGACAGTCCAACGGTCAAGCCTCAAAACACCACATCTTTTTACATCAGTTTCAGTGAAAATCGGCTGGTCGCACTTTCAAGGTCAAAGTGTCACAAATATGACGTAGCTCCACTACTCCCAGGTCTTACAGCTGACGCGTCTTTATCTTTTGTTTATGTCAAAATATAACTGTCAACTGTCATAATTTCACGATGTGCGCATGGGTAAACAAACAATTTCCAAGTCTTAACTAATATTCAAATACCGTGTGATATGTCAAGACCTGAAGACTTGGATCCTGAAAAAAAAAAACTACAAAAATAAGACTTGGATAGCGTTCTAGTGTGATAAGGCCTTTACGGTCTAAATTGCAAAATGGTTAAGTAGGCGAAGATTTCATATTGCTTATATGAGTTGTCGGGCCATCGGTCACCTAGTAACCAAAAATATACAAGTAACAGAGAAACGTTTGATTTTGTGATTCGTGGTAAAATTTTGCAAGGCAGAATACAGCAATAAAAGCTCTTTGGCACCAAATATTTTTAGAGAATTTGGTATTCAATTAGATATTTGGTAACCATATCGTAGGATTTTAGAAGAGATTAGCTGTTGTAGGGCTGTATGTCCGTACGATTTATTCGGATTTTTTCTGCTATAAAAAATATAATCCACACTTAAAGAGCCGCATTCCATTTAAGGCTCTTTTTATCCAATCTGTCTCATTCCAAAGATCTGCTAGTATACATTTCTTATACCGATATAGAAGAGGCTACGTGCGACTTTGGACGAGACACACAAAACTACAAGGGAACATATAAGAAATTTAGTAGTTTGTTTATTGGGTTTTTAAATATATAGTCAAAAATGTTGTTTACTTTTACATAAAAAATTATTCTAGGATACGAGATTGGAATTCCATTTTCGTACCTTTCTTGAGACAATCTAATCATTATTTAATTTTTTTTACATCTTTTCCAAGTTCCTTATATTATTAATATAATTTCTCATTTATTTTGATTTTTGGTTGTAGTTAATTATAATACTCGTACATAGTAGTTCTTAGGTCATTATTTCAAAAATATATTTAATTTTGTCCATACAGTGGATGCATTAGGATCTATTGGACGGTCCTAATTACACATATTGTCACAAGAATGGTATACTTGTATTCTAATGTCCCAATCCCTTGAGCGGCCTTTAGGCTATGTAGGTCAAGGTTGCTGAGGTACGGTTTTGGGAATTAAAGAATGTGCAGGGTGTTGCGTGTTTGCCAACATAAGTGTTGAACTACATTCTAATGTGTTGATAACCATTATTCAATTGTGATGATTGTGGTCTTTAATTGCAACAATTACACAAATGAATAATGTTTCCAAAACAATTGAGGTAGGACCTGACGTTATAGTGTCCTGGTTAACAGTTATAAAATGGTCTTAGGGAATAGAGTCGGTAGTCATTCTTGTGACCAGTCATCAGTACACATTACGCTACTCAAGGACCAGCTCAGCTGTTGAAATCGCCAAGACGAGATATGAGTGTTGTCTACAGGCCTTCTCCATGTGTTCGCCTCATGCGGATACCTGGGGTGGTTCGACCGATCCTAGAGAGGCCGGAGCAAGAACGAGACTTCTAAACGGACAAGAACAGCAGCCATTTTACCAAAAATCATATTCTGATGTAAATTAATCTTATATAATAAATTTTGTAGTAAAGATTCCGTTCTAGACTTCACCCCGTGACAATATATATAGACCAGTTTAACCACACGACCATCTCGGCTGTATATGCAAGTTGCTGGACAAACTACAAATCAAATTATATGTCATTATTATAACAGGACTCTTACCAAAATGTTCTAAAATATTGCCCCACGTCCTATAACCCAAGTAGGTTACTCAAAAATTTATACTAAGAGTAATACACATTAATATGAACTAGAATACTAAAACAGGAATTTTTGATCTGATTATTTTTAGAAAGTTGTCGAAATTTTTGTAATGTCAGTTTTTGGTCCAGCCTTGGCGAAGAGTTAAACATTTACTACGATCAATTTCCGTTTAAAAATACAAATATTAAGGTTGAGAATATCTCAAACTATCGTTCTTCACTGAGCCATTTCGGACAAGTAGTCCGGTTAAATATATCATATTATTTTCTTCATTCCAATTATCCCTAGTTATCAAATTATAATGCAAATTTACAAACAGGAAAAAAATACAAAAACAGTAGTTCTGACCTATATTAAAATTTTATGAAATATTCCTTATCTTTTAAATAGTTCATTAAGTAGATCTTTTTATTTTTCATCCTCGACTAAATACCCACATAACACGTCATGATATGATAAAAAGTTTGCAATTTTAACACTGTATTCTAGCTACAGTACATTTGCAGTCTACATTGCAAATATCTAGTTGTTTTTATTGTTGCACTACTGCCCTCTGTTTCCACGGTGGTTACTAATTATAATAGCTTTAAACTTGTTAATAAAATATACACGAATAATTTTATGCAATCCGAAACATATTAAAGCTAGAAAAGTGCCGGTTAATACAAATATGAGCAAAAAAGTTTCAATTAAAACACTAGTAGCTATACATCCGCTATTGTGTCTACAAATTGACTTTCCACTTCTTTAAATTTTTTTAAATATATTTTGCCTCAAAAAATGAAAGTGTGAAATGAAGATGTACCTTATAGTATTTTTTGTTCTGAATTCAAATATGTATCTATAATTTCTTTATCGTATAAGGATTTTGAGTGACACCCACCTAAAGTTTACAGTACGAGGTTACATTTTATGTTTTTACAAACGACCTATAGATAGCAATATTGAAATGGGTCATTACTTAATTCGTAAAATTTGACATTTTGTTATTGTGCAATCAGTGTTTTAAAAAAAGTGTATGAAAAAATGGGCATTACTCAAGGTTTTCGTTGGATGATTTTTTACGATTTTTGTAAAGACCTAACTCAACAACAATGGATAGATTCGCTTCGTTTAACTTTTGGTAATGAAGCACCATCATAAAAGACTGTTTACAATTGGTTTGCAGAATTTCGTCGTGGTCGTGCGTCTGTCAATGATGAATCTCGTGAAGGTCAACCAAAATCGGTTGTGATTCAAAAAAACATCGATGCTGTGCGCAAAATAATTGAAGAAGATTAACATGTGACTTACCGTGATATAGAGGCATCCTTTGGCATATCGCAGACTGCAACACATTCGATTTTACATGAACATTTAGCTGTGAGAAAGATCTGTTTTAAGATGGATTTCGCATAATTTGACCGAAGCTCAAAAAATAGCTCGTATTGATTGGTGTAAGGCAATGCTAAAAAATATCAACCTAGACACTGCAAAATCCGTTACAGGTGACAAAACTTGGATTTATTCATATGAACCGGAAACTAAGCAACAATCCACTGTTGGGATCTTCCAAGATGAACCGAAATCCACAAAAGTTGTTATTTCACAAAGCACTTCCAAGAAAATGATTGGTCTTTTCTTCGGTTGTACTGGACATGTCGCAACCATTCCTTTAGAGGATCGGAGAACAGTTAATGCTGAATGGTATACAACAATTTGTTTACCAGAAGTCATCGACAAAATCAGGAAAAACAACCAAAAGCTTCGTATCATTATTCATCATGACAATGTAAGCTCCCACACAGCACGTTAAACAATTGATTATTTGAAGGAAAAAAACATTGAATTAATGTTTCATTGCCCATATTTACCTGATTTATCCTAACAACTTTTTTTTGTTCCCCAATGTCAAACAAAATATGCGTGGACAGCGATTTTTATCACTTCAAGAAGCTGTTGAAGCCTTCGAAAACCATGTTTTTGAGATACCAACTTCAGAGTGGAAAAACAGTTTTGTGAATTGGTTTGAATGCATTCAAAAGTGTATAAATCTTAAAGGTGAATATTTTGAAAAACAATAAAACAGTTTGTTCCAAAAAAATGTTTTTTCATTCTTAGTTTTGGCAAAAACTTAAATGGTAGCCTTCGTACCGAATGTTTAAAATGGTTTCAAAGTATTCTTGATTGCATGTAGTTTATCTAAAGCTACACTATTAGTATCATTCCACAATTCAAATAATTGTTGATCAACTGGACTCAACTAACTTACAGTCATAAACACGCTTGCAATTCATCGCAATTTCAGGCGACTTTGGTGTCTGTGAGTCTTGTGAGGGTTAATTTCTTCTGCAAACGATCGTCCTTGACGCAGTACTTTTTTTAATTTTTCTCAGTTAATTTTTTTGGACACCAATTTTGTTTCAGTTCTTGTCCCACCGTATTATTTAATTCGGATTTATTTTAAAGTTTAATTTAAGTTTGATCCCAATAAAGTAAATACTAAAGCTTTTATTTTCTAAACAGCATCAAGAGAAAAATGCATTCTAAGTAGAATAAACAGTAAATGATAATGTGAAGCCGTATTTATGTACAACTCATCCAGACTTAGTTTGAAGCCGTATTTTAATCATGTCTCTTTTGTGCACTAAAGGGAGTTCAAACTGAAAAAAAGGAGAAATTTAATACGTATACTTGAATTCGCAACTTTACAATTCTTAGCAGATAATGTGGAGTCTAGACAACTTACGTTTATTATCAAATATGTTTTTCCGAATCTAACCACCTCTTTTCAAAACTAAAAAGATTATATATTTTTTCTGTTAATATATTTTAATTTTCAAGATAAGTTTTTGTTTATGTAAATTAAATTTTAAACTAATTCTTAAGGATTATCATAGCAATTTACTTTATGGTTTAGTTATACAAGGTGTCTCAAATGAAATTTTATATTTAGTGGATCGATTAAAAAAAAAAGTAAGCCGTATATAGAAAAAATGTTTATTAATTATTAAAATACACTTTTTGGGGATTTATTTCTTAAAAATAATATCGTCTAAATGTAGACCCTCGTGTTCGCGGCACTCATTTAATCGAACAGTAAAATTACTTATGACGTCTCGGCAGGTGGACTCAGGGATGGCTGCCATTTCGTGACGGATATTTTCTTTCAAATGCGCCAGTGAAGTCGGTTTATTGGCGTAAACTTTAGATTTAAGATAACCCCATAGGAAAAAGTCCATAGGGGTTAAATCTGGACTGCGTGGAGGCCAATTTATGTCACCTCTCCGGGAGATCAATTTGCCTGAGAAAATTTCACGGAGAATCATCCAACACGTGGCAGAGACATATTGGACGTGTGTGAAGTTGCTCCGTCCTGTTGGAACCATGTTCTTTGGTTATAGCCAGGAAAGTTTTGCAGTTCAGGTACCAAGAAGTTGTCTAACATCTCCACATAACGCTCTGAATTCACTGTAACTGCACGCCCCCTTTCGTCTTCAAAAAAGTAAGGGCCGATAATTCCTCGCGCCGACATCGCAGCCCATACGGTCACTTTAGGCGAATGTAAGGGTTTCTGATGTTTGCGTTTCGGATTCGTTGCACTCCAGTAGCGGCAGTTCTGCTTATTTACGTGGCCATTAAGATAAAAATGAGCTTCATCCGAAAACAAAATGTTGGTAAACGTTGAAAATCGCTCAATCACCTGATTTACGAAATTAAGCCTCTGACTGGCATCTTGGGGCTTTAATTCTTGCACCAATTGAATTTTGTAGGGGTGCAGCTTTAGGTCTTTGTGCATAATGCGATGTAATGATAATCTATGCACATTTAAAGCACTTGCGCGCTTCCGAATTGAAAGGTTCGGATCGTCACGAACAGACTGATTAACATTCTCCACGTTTTCTACTGTTCTTGATGACCTAGGTCGCCCGGATTTTGATTTATCCAGCGTTGTACCAGTCTCTTCAAACTTTTTAACCCAATGTCGAATGAGAGGAATGCTTGGCGCATCATTTAAGTGGCGAAAACCTCGAATACTGCAGAATTTTCTACGCGCTACAGTCGCCGAATCACCGTTTTTGTAAAACTCTCGCACTCATAACGCGCGGTCTGCTCCCGAGAAACGCTCCATAGCGACTCAATTCCCAAGAGCCAGGCTACCGATTGACATAACCCCCGCGCCCCTCGGATACATTGCGTTCACGCAGTAAGCTAAATAAATATAATATTTCTTTTGAGACACCTTGTAGTATCGTTGATCCATGGATCGTAGCTCCCATTAGCTGATGTATTATGCTTATAGAAAATGTGAAAAATAAGACACTGATGGGAATTTTTTTAAAGATATTTCACATTTTTTAACAGCCACCATAAACACGCATTTTATGCACAAAAAGAAGCGAAATATTGTACAGTTTTTTTAACAGTCGTAGAAAAAATACTAATTTGTACGTATGTTTTTTAGGATTTTATAGGTATGACCACCAAAAAACCTTTATAAGGCCACTCATGTGTCTGTCGGTCTGTGTGTCTATCTGTCTGTCTGTGTGTATGTCTGTCTGTACGGTAGAAATTGTAGCCAAACGTTTGAACATAGAAAGTTGAAATTTGGCATACTTGTACAACTTTTTGACCCACATGTTTATATTTTTTTAAATTTTGAGTCCGGTATCAAATGAAACCTCTTAATGCATGGATGCACAAATACATTTTTATTTTTGAAAAATCTTATTTTTATAGGGTTTTTCTGAATAATGGCAAAAAACTTTTGTGTTAAATATATATATATATATATATATATATATATATATATATATATATATATATATATATATATATATAACATGCTCCCTGCGTTAGTTTGCTCCCGCCTGAGTTTAGAACCCAGGCTTATACTTCAGTTCTAAACATTGCAATTCACACGAGTTGTACATTTCCTTTATTTGTTTAGTGTATTGAAACCATTTTCTCAAATTTTTTTACTAAATTTGAATTATTCGTGTTTTTCTCGTAGTATATATAAAACTCTCTGAATGATATTTGAAACCCGATTTACGCACAAATTAGTCAACAGATGGCACGGATAGATTTTTGCAGTTTTCTAGTTTAACGCTTTTTGTAGTTAGCCTACTGGACGCTACGGGAAAGTTTAAATTAAATAAATCAATTATGAATATAAGTATTATACAGAAAAAGAAATTTTGCTCTAAAAATGAAAGATTTTGCTTTCAAGAAGGCACCGACAACAAATATAATATATTTTTGTATTTAATATATAATTTTGAAAGTATTGTTTTAAAATTTAATGTACTGTACATTCGTTTTAAAAAATTGTAATGTCAAATTGAAAGCAATACACATTTGAATTGTGAGTACTGTACTTTAAAACTAACAGCATTTGTTACTCGTTTTAAGTAATTTTTGCATTTAAATTAATATTACATTGTTTATATTTCAAAATACTTACTTTTGATTTGATCATACTTTTACATGAAAGGTATTAGTGGAAAGGTAAAATTCTTCATAAAACTATTGAATTTTAATTAATTATATTTATTACATCTTAAAATTAAAAATACAAAAAATATAAAAATAAAAAATGTATCTACTTATATTAAAAATTATATGTATCACATTTTGCTCACAGCGTCCATTCTGTATAACATTTTATGTTAGAAAGAAAAAAATATATAAAATTATAAAAACTTGTTTCTAATTTAGCATTTTTCTTTAATATTGTAAATATGAAGTGGATAACTTGTAAAAGATATTAATTGGTCGTAAAACTAGATGTCCACTATTTTTTTCCCACTTCAAAAGACTGATAGTGTTCATTGAAACAAATAATATCAATTTGAGATTCAATTATATAAACATCCTTTTTCTCATTAATAACAATATTAAGATATTTATATAAATCTAGTTATTTTCTTTGGTACCTAATTAAATAATACTTTTTTTTTTACAAACGGTGCCTCTGAATATTATTTCATTTATGTCGAGTTGCTGACGTAAGAGTTTTCTCTAACTCAAGTTAAAATCATTTGTTTTTATATGTTACAATATACAAAAGCAAATGATTTTAACTTGAGTTAGGGATAATTCTTACTTTAGCAACCAGCCATTAAACATGAAGCATTTTTGGTTACTTTAGAATAATCGTGATATAATGAAACAAATTGGATCACAAATAAATGAAGCAACAATCAACTTATTTATGTATTTCTGTCTCGTACATGTCTTGCATGAATGAGAAAGAAATATATAAATAAGTTGATTGAGGCCCGGTCTTTCCACCTTCAGATAAAGTCCCAGGTAACTATCTGACAGATAAGGTTATTTATAACTTCATCTGCTGAATAAATGTCAATACCAATCAGTGAATTCAATACGTCAGTCTCATTATCTGTTAGATAACTATCCGATAGATACATTTGTATTGTAAGACGGGATGACATTTATGCAGCAGATGAAGTTACAAATAACCTTATCAGTCAGATAGTTACCAGGTAGTTTATCTGGAGGTGGAAAGACCGGGCCTAAAACAAATTCGATCCGTGTATTGTCTTCACTATTGGCCAAATTTTAAAATATTCTTCAGTGGAAGAATACTCTATATTTTTTTGATAGGCATGGGGCACTGCTTCATCTTCTGTAGAACCTCCTCAGACGGCGCCTGGTGGAATTGGAGCCATAATTGAATAGAAGAAGACACAGTGTCATCCACTTCTTCAGAAGTAACTGTATACGGGGTTCCAACCCTCCTACAGGGGTTTCTCGATTTTATTTTATGCGTCTGGTTTATGTAACGGGTATACAGAACTCCACCCTGCCTATGTTTATATGCTGAAGTTTTATAAAAAGAAGTCCTGAAAAATAATTATTAAAAAATAAATAAAACTAAAAAACTTATGCTATTATAATGCACATGATTAAAGTACTTACAGGTTCTTCATTGGGAAACAGTTGGCAGATTTGCCCTTTTATTTTACAAAAGTCTTCTTTATGTAACCTTCTCTCTTTATAAAATGATTTTTTATTTAGTACATATCTACCTGTGCATTCTTCCCTTAATGTGCTTTTTACATTCTGAAATTATATTTCATAATTACTAAAATATTTATAAAACAATATTTGAATGATGAAACTTGATGCTTGACAACTATTGAGACTCACTTTTTGTTTTACTTGTCACAATTCAGTTATGGCCGGTTGCTAAAGTAAGAATTTTCCCTAACTCAAGTTAAAATCATTTGTTTTTGTATGTTGTAACATATAAAACCAAATGATTTTAACTTGAGTAATGTCGGGTTGCTAATGTAAGAGTTTTCTCCAACTCAAGTTAAAGTCATTTGTTTTTATATGTTACAACATACAAAAACAAATGATTTTAACTTGAGTTAAGGATAATTCTTACTTTAGCAACCGGCCATTAAAGAAAACTCTTACGTTAGCAACCGGACATTAATGGTTTTATCAGTTTATGGTTTGTTTTTCATCTTCAGTGATCAGGGGCCCTTTTTTTTGTATTAACATAATCAAGTAAAAAATTTAAAAATACTATAACAAGACTTTATTCTATATAATCAATAAATAACAAAAAAACATGTTACAAAAGAATCAATTCAAAAAAAAGGTATTATAATAAATTGGCTGGTACTCGGCAGGACACATGAGCTCGCTCTTTTGGCGGCTCTGAGTATAATTTTATTGTATTAATTAAATTGTGAAAAGTGCGATAAAGCACGCATCTCAAGCGTTTCATTAACTTATATTATTAGCTGTGAAGCATCGAGTCTGTACACACATATTTTATTAATTTACTTACAATAGAACGAACTTCGTCATCTGTTGTATCTCTTCCTGGTATGATAAATCAGATGTTGGACGTAACAAATCATGATTACACTAAAATAATAATAATGATTAAACAAAAATTGTATTTTCATGTAATACACAAAATATCTTAAGAATGGTCTATACAAGTTTTCATTTGGTTTAGTTTTTGAATGGTATACAGCATCGAAATAATTAGAGTGATTTCTGCGGTTTGGACAATTCGAAGAAAATCCTTCAAAATGTTACCTTTGGATATAATTTAATAAAAATCATTTGTTATCGTAATGCTATGTACAAAATTGTTAAATGGGTAGGTATCGGTTAGAGATTAGCTTCTACGATTATTCAAAAAAGTACCTTCAAGTGAAGACAATTTGAAAATTATATTCTTAAGATATTTTACTTCAAATATTTTCTTTTACAAGCTTTTGTTTTTTATCTTTCTTCTAGGCGTTACAGGCCACGAGAAATTACTCAACAGGACAATGGTGGTCCATAAGCCACTAGTTATTATTATAATCAGTTTCAAAAGGTTACACACAACTAAATTTTGAAATGTGATAATTGTTACAGATTGAATGAGGCTCTCAAAAATTTTGTTTCACTAAAGCTTTCTCCAATCGTTAAAAAATAATCTTATTCCAACTTAGGAAAATTAAAAATCTATTTAGTTAGTTTAACCACCTAACCGTTAGACAGAGTCTATATTAAGGTGACCAGATTAACATTGGTGAAGTGGGATAACATTGACGGGGGGAGGGGTGGAATATGTATAGTATTATAGGCTGACCAGATTTTATTTTACTGAAAAAGAGTATACTAGAGTACGTTCAAGTTAACTTCATCACAGGCGAATATTACCCAGGCGAATAGTCACTTGCGCAGAAACCAAATTTCGTCCATTACATTACCAACAATTAGCTTAACACATTTCAATGGCGTCACTTACTTTGATTTGTGTTTGACTACGCGTATTGTGCGATGTTGTTTGTTTATTTCCGTTATTATTATTTATTTCTTGTACGTTTCAAGGTATACCGTGTACTAAAATGTGTAAAAATGTATTTGAAATACATGATTTTGTGTGTTTGGTTTCCACAACAATTGTTTAAAACCCTAATGTACGTCAATGTGGATCAGCTGTTTTCTCGCCCAGAATTGGTGCCGTAATTTATGACACCCTGTGATGAAGATGAACGTACTCTAAAAAAAAAGGTCCCTCACTCCAAAAATACAAATGATGAGTAGCAAAACAGGATCCTCGCTCTAAAAATACAAGTGATGAACAAAAAAAAAAAGGTCCTCACTCCATTTGTTAATTAACATCTTTCCAATTGCAATCTTTCCAATCGGGACTTTTTTAAAATGCCGCGGGACAAATTGTTAAAAATCGGGACGTCTGGTCACCTTAGTCAATATATACTTTTTTTTAGAAAACTTTAAAAATTGTTTTAAGGCACTTACTTCTAGTATTCCACTGTTGTATGGCGTGGCGTAATTTAATTCTCAACCCAAAATTGGAAGAAGGAATTAATTCCTTCATTCAAATCTGTGTCTCTTAAATATTTTAAAGATTCAACACTTAGGAATTTGTTTTCCTGAAAAAACAATATATATATATATATATATATATATATATATATATATATATATATATATATATATATATATATATATATATATATACTAATTGCTCTAAAAACTAGACAAAAAAACAGATTTACAGTAAACCCCGAGATACGTAACACGCGATTTACGTAAATTCGCAGTTACGTAAAATGAAAATTTCAAAAAATGGGCAATTTTACAAACAATTGTTCTATTTCAAGCATGCAATATCTTGTAGCGACTGCGTCAATACACTATTGTACAATATATTATATGAATTTCAGTTTATTTTTGTTTTGTTTCTTTTATATACGTATTTATGTAGTTTATATTTCTTTTGTTCCTTTATAAAAATTAAATAAATAATATATATGGTATGTACATACTGTGTCAGGGTTGCCAGACGTCCCGAATTTCGCGGGACGTGCCGCTTTTTGAACAAAAACAGATTGTCCCGCGCGAGACAGCTAAAATCACGAAATAATCAAAAATTTGCTTCCCACTTCTATTTTGGGAGTGAGGACCTTTTTTTTGCTCATCACTTCTATTTTGGGAGTGAGGTTTTTTTTTTTTGTTGCTCATCAGTTCTATTTTCGGAGTGAAGACCTTTTTTTTTTGCTCATCACTTCTATTTTGGGAGTGAGGACCTTTTTTTATTTTTTTTTTTTTTTTGCTCGTCACTACTGTTTTTTACAGCTCGTTACTACGAGTCTTTTTATAAACATTTTGAAATATTTTGAACTGTACATTTTATTAGGTTGTCCCGCTTTTTGCGCCTTTATCTCGATTTTTTTATATTTATTTGGTAAAAACCCCGATTTGGTAAAATAATAATCTGGCAACGCTGTACTGTATGTATAATAACAAATACGTAGATACACTTAAGCAATTTTCAAATTGGACTTAAGTAAAATTCGAGTTACGCAAAAGTCTACAGGGCCGGCCTTAGCAAGTCTGGCGCCCCGGGCGAGATTTTTTTGCCGCCCTCATAAAAAAAAAATAATTAAGAAGGTCTTCACCTCCCAGATCCAACAGAAGAGCAAAAAAAAGGTCCTCACTTTTAAAATACAAGTGATGACCTGACCGTCCGCCGCCCTTCCTGGCCTAGCGCCCCAAGGCGGTCGCCCGACCGCCCCCCCCCCCCTTAGGCCGCTACTGTCTACTGTCCGAATATTTACGTATCTCGGGGGATTACTGTACATAGAATATGTATGTACTTACCTTTCAAATAACAATAAAGCATCTAAACCGCTTTCTAGTAGAAACGAAAACAATTCATATTCTACTAAACCGCCTGTAGAGAAGTGGACGCACGAAATGACATACAAACAATAGCATGTCTGAACTAGTTTACCAGTATTGTATAAATTTTACAAGGTCGCACACGTGCAAATCCTTACAAAACAAAATAATATGATAGCAAATGCTTTTAATCCAAAATTTCTTTCAAATAAAATATTCTTGAATTGAAATCAAATTGTATTTAACCAAATAATAAATTAAATAAAAGCAGTATAATCTTATTTTAAAAGTAATTTTATTTATTTTGATTTTCATTTTTATTAATTTGAAAACATTTCTTTTCTTATTTGAAAACATTAGATTGAAAGTAGGCTTTAAAAGTAATAATTACTGAACAATTTTGAATCGTGACCCCGAAAATTCAGAAAATGCTGTTTTCAAGCAATGGGTTTACTATTTGGGTGAAATACCCCAGCAAACATTTTTATACGGACCAGTACTGTTGAAGCACGTACTCCGTTGGGTTATATCTAGGGTAGGGCTGCCATACGTCCCGGTACACCGGGACATGTACCGGTTTTGAGGTTTGTGTCCCAGTGATCCGGTCCAAGAGTCATTTGTCCCGGTCGATTTAAAATTTATGCATATTAAAAAATGATTTTTTGATAATATTGTACATATACATATATACATACTATATATAAATTATATAACAGATTCGAGGTCCGAAATGTTCCGGAGTAATGCCGAGTACCAGTCAGCTAGTCACTAGCTGACTGGTACTGACAGATGAGCGCAATTCGCTTTCTATTGACACCGTGCAAAGCATAATTCAATGTTTTAATTCATTTTAAATTATAAAATGTCATGCATTGAATACTATAATTATATAAAAGGGGAAAAAGAACTGCTCCAAAAAACGAAAACATCGGAGAAGTATGATTGGGCAAAGAAGAGCGATGATAAAGAAGCCACCGAAGTCGGGGAAGGGGGAGAGTAAAGAGAAGAATGGAATGTAAGGTTCTATTTGGTTTTATTAAATTGAATCGCCCATTAATTTATATTATATTATTTTAGATTTGATAAAGACGCATCCACAAAAAAAAAACATCAAATTTTTCCAGTCGAACTGAGTGTTCCAAAATGATTCACCATTGATCCCTACGTTTTGCTCTTGGAATACCTATTATCAATCTCTACTTTAACTATTTTTTTTTTGTCTTTAAATTTTTTTATTTTTTAAAAATATTGTGCAATTTTTTATAATAAAGGTATTATTGTCGATAAAAGTTTTTTTTAAGTTTTGGGGGGGGGGGTGTCCCGGTCGGTAGTCCGACAATTATGGCAGCCCTAATCTAGGGTGACCATCCGTTCCGGTTTTAGGTCAATTGTCCCGGTGTCCCGAAAAATGTTCTCGGGACGCCCGATTATCCCGGTTTTTGAGGTGAGGACTCTTTTTGCTCTTCACTTTGAATTTAGGGGAGGTGAAGACCTTTTTTTTTTTTGCTCTTCACTTTGAATTTGGGCGGTGAGGACCTTTTTTTTGCTCTTCACTTGGATCTGGGAGGAAACAATGTCCTTCTTTTTTTTCCCTAGGTCCCGGTTTCCCTTCACTGAAATCTGGTCACCCTAGTTATATGTATTTGGGTGAAATACCCCAGCAAACATTTTTATGGGAACCGGCGAGTTTATCGAAAATCAATTTATCGAAAGCAAATTTATCGCAAATCAATTTATCGAATTCAAATTTACCTAAAGCAAATTTATCGAAATCAAGTTTATCGAAAGATAGTTTATCGAATGGTCAATTTATCGAATGGCACGTTTATCGAAAATTGATTGTTGAATTATTTCGGTAGGAATTAATAATGAAAAAAATTTTAGTTTATATTGTAATTTATTATTGTGAAGGTAAATAAAGTGACATAGTGTTTGAATATAAATAGAGAAAGTTATATAATAGGAAAACTTATATAATACAACAAATAAATTTTTTATTTTTATGGTTTAATAAGACAGGTTATGGGCAATTGCAAAGCGAGCTACCCATCTTCTAGATTAATAACAAAACACTATCTTAGGTTAGGTTAGGTTAGTAAGGGTTTGGTTAGAAGAAGCCGAACGAAGCGAGCTACCACTCTTCTAGTTTAATGACAAAACACTATCTTAGGTTAGTAAGGGTTTAGTTAGAAGAAGCCGAGCGAAGCGAGCTACCCATCTTTTCTATAAATTTGTATTCGATAAATTGACCTAGAATCCATTTTTATGGCATTTCGCCCCTTGGAATTTTGTCTTCAGTGACTTTGAAAGGTCCTTTTTTATATCATGAATAGATATTGCCACACCGTCCTTGCTTGAGGAAATTAAGAGTTTGCAACGTTTTATTGTGATGTAAAAAAAACTTTTGTAATTGGTTATTAAATTTATAATATTATTTTTTAATAAAAGAAAGAAACGGGAATTAGTTAAAACAGATAACCACACTGTATACAAATGATTTATCACGTACTATTTTATAAAAATATTTTATAGTTAATTCTTTTTTTACTAAAAAGCATGTTGTACATTTAATGAAAATTACAAATGTTACAAATTATATTTATAAACAAATGTGGCCAGTTTAATTTGTTGTAGAAAGAATAAACATGAATCCCTTTCACAAAAAATATTATCTATTCTAAAAAAACCAAAATGAAAATGAGAAAAAAAAACTTGGTATTCAAAAAAACAATAGCAAAAGAAAAACACAGGGTATCATAAATAACTTCATCAATTACGCGCGAGAAAACAGCTGATCACATTGACGCACATAAGGGTTTTAAACAATTGTTGTAGATACCAAACACACAAAATCATGTATTTCAAATACATTTTTACTTATTTTAGTACACGACATAACTTGAAACGTACGAGAAATAAATAATAATAACGGAAATAAACAAACAACATCGCACAATACGCGTAGTAAAAAACAAATCAAAGTAAGTCACGCCACTGAAATGTGTTGAACTAACTGTTGATAACGTAATGGACAAAATTTTGTTTCTGCACATGGGACCCTGGGATCACAATAATTAATACCTATTTGAAATAATATTCATCCGCAAACGTAAACAGAAACTTCTACAATAGATTAGGATTTTATTTAGCTAATAATGGAAATTTATTTGAAAATTTAGTTTAGATGTAATAGGTATAAATAATCTAATTTTGTAAATTTATTTTTAACCAGCAAGTCAACTTTGTTAAACGTTTGATTTTCATTTGTTCATGGCAACTGTTATTTTCAGATAAATATACAAAAAATATTGTGTGCTTTTTTTCAAACAAATTGGGATTTTTTTTGGGATCGACATTATTGAGTGTAAAATCTAACAGTTTGAGTTTTATGGCTATCTACAATTGTAAATTCCCCTGCGGTTAAGCAAGGTCATGTGAGATAAGAGAACACCTGCTGTTTACTTTGAGTAGACATCGAGCAGGCTTCGGCAATATATTTTGTATATTATAGCAAACAAATGTTTTGGCCCTATTTCCAGCAGCTTTCCAAAGGGACATTGGCTCTCTGCACTGATTACTAAATTGCCGCGTGTGTAATAGCCCTGGTGTGTTTAGGCCATAAGGTCTGTCCGGTACAAATTGTAGCCAAACGGCTAAACCTAAAAAACGGAAAACCTCGAATACTGCAGAATTTTCTATGCGCTACAGTCGCCGAATCACCGTTTTTGTAAAACTCTCGCACGCATAACGCGCGGTCTTCTCCCGAGAAACGCTCCATAGCGACTGGATTCCCAAGAGCCAGGCTACCGATTGACATAACCCCCGCACCCCTCGGGTACGTTGCGTTCACGCAGTAAGCTAAATAAATATAAAATTTCTTTTGAGACACCTTGTATTTGTACGTGCATGAATATATGTATATGCGTATATTATTTTGTTTACATTTTTTGTTAATGTGTCTTGCAACTGATGTTATGTTCTTCCTTTTTAGGGTTTTGTAAGTATGACCAAAAAACCCTTATACCGTCATTTTGTCGTCTGTCTGTCTGTCTGTTCGGTAAAAATTGTAGCCAAACGGCTAAACCTAGAGAATTGAAATTTGGCATGCTTATACAACTTTTTGACCCGCACATAGGAAAAATACTAAAACATCTAAAAAACATATCCCCTTAAAAATATAAACAAATATGTGATCATGGAAAAAAAAAAGTATTTTTTTTTAAATTCCGAGTGGGGTATTAAATTATTAAATGAAAGCCCTTAGTACGTGGATTAACGATCAAAATTTTATTTTTCCAAAATAAATTATTTTGAAGCTATTTTTGCCAAAATTGTGCAAAAAAAATTGTCCCACACCCTGTAGCCTAGATGGTTTAAATTAAAAATCTGAAAAAATTCTAAGTATTGTACATTGGTGTGAACCGGAATAGTACAACAGGAATTTTTTGTGTTTTTAACTAAAATATGTTAAATATTTAATTCGCTATGTAACACAGCAGATAGGTAAACACTAATGGCGTAATTGGTTCCGTCGTTGGTTTTCGTAATTAACTAGAGTTCGAATCCTGTCGATTTTAATTTTTCTGTTTTTTTTTTTTTGCATTTTTATTTTGTTTCAATTATTTTGTCAAAATACTAGTAATATTTTGGTAAATGTTGCATTTAATTTTTAAAAGCGTAAATTTAATAACCAGTGGGAAGTGTTGAAATTATAATTTAATTTTATTCTGAATGTATGCGAAATCAGAGGGCGGGGCTTATGATGTAAGCAACCAATAGAAGCGGGAAAGGCGCACTTTTCAAAATATAACCTAACTTAACCTAACCTTGCTATATATAAAAAAAAACTACACATATTTAGAAACTTAAATAATGGTATTAGGCATTCGAATTAAAATTCATAAAAAAATATTTTGACATAAAATTTGTTTTGGCGTCCCAAATAATCATCATTCAGTTACTAAGTACCTGCAAAACCCTGAAATGTGTGAAAATTCACACATCACATCAATTTTTTTAAAGTCATGTCATGCAAACAATGGGCTTCCTAAATATTTGTGTACACTTAATTGTTGATAAAATAGCAAAACAGGTTCATAAAGTATGGTTAAATACATATATTTATTAATAGTAAAAACCATTATTTAAATGTCAAAAGGAAAAAGTGAGATATTATGAAAAATCAAGTATATAACATAAAATAAAAATTTATGAAAACTAATATATTCGAAAATTTGTATTAAAAATGGCACAAAAGTCAACATGAAATGAAAATGACTTATTTATAAAAACAGCTCACCCCAACTCAAGATATTTAATGTAAGTATAGTCTGTTTCTTTAGTTTCAAGTGTGGAGAGTAGTTATTAGTGTGGAGAAAACCACCACACTAATTGACGGCCATCGGAGCCAAATAAGTTATATTTGCTCTCATCTGTGAAAATTACTCGTTTCCAAAATTCTTGGGGGGCATTTAGATATTGTCGTGCAAAACCTAATCTTTTCTTTCTATTCACTTCATTTATGTAAGGTTTTCTTCGAACAACTAGCGCATTATATCCAGCTCTTTTTATTGTTCTGCGAATTGTATCTGGGCTTACATTCTTATTAAATATTTCCTTAACTTCCACGGCAAGTTTAACACCACTTGTTTTTGGATATGTTTAACTTTTTGCAAAATACTTCTTTCTTCACTATCAGTTAATTTTTTGGGTCGGCCGCTTCTAATGGTGTTTGAGACATTGTTTTCATTTTTAAATTTTTTAATTATGTACTGAACTGTTGAACAGCTTCTATTTATTATTTTTCCTATATTTCTGTATGATTTATTTTCATTATATAATTTAATAACAATTTCACGCTCACGAACAGTGGTTTCTTTTGATTTTCGTCCCATTTTAATAAAAATATAATATATGTGTCCTCTACGGTGGTTTTATTTATACTAAATATATAGCAAACTGACTGACGAGGCATTAGGTGCAAGTAAAAGCCTGTTCCAAGTGTTTATTTGTTATTGACAATAAAAATTGTATGCTGTACGAATACTTTTGCGTTGCAATTTTGTGTTGTATAAATGCTACAGGAAATAAATAAATATTTTTGGAAACAAATTTATCTAAATTTTTGTAATAAATTTATTTAGAATAATAATACGAATATAATACAGTCATAAATTTTATCAAAATATTTGGATACTGTGAAATAAAGACATTAGCTTAAAAAAATTAGAACTGTACGAATACTTTTGCTGCCTCCTGTATGTACAACTGTAAATTACCCTGCGGTTAAGCAAGGTCATATGAGATAAGAGAACACCTGCTGTTTACTATATGATATAATTTAATCATTAATACATTTTATTTTTGCAAAATAAATTATTTTGAAGCTATTTTTGCCAAAATTGTGCAAAAAAAATTTGTCCCACACCCTGTAGCCCAGATGGTTTAAATTAAAAATCTGAAAAAATTCTAAGTAATGTACATTGGTGTGAACCGGAATAGTACAACAGGAATTTTTGATCAGATTATGTTTTCGAAAATAAGGCATTTTTTTGTGTTTTTAACTAATATGTTAAATATTTAATTCGCTATGTAACACAGCAGATAAGTAAACAATGATGGCGTAATTGGTTTCGTCGTTGGTTTCTGTAATTAACTAGAGTTCGAATCCTGTCGATTTTAATTTTTCTTTTTTTTTGCATTTAATTTTTAAAAGCGTAAATTTAATAACCAGTGGGAAGTGTTGAAATTATAATTTAATTTTATTCTGAATGTATACGAAATCAGAGGGCGGGGCTTATGATGTAAGCAACCAATGGAAGCGGGAAAGGCGCAATTTTCAAAATATAACCTAACCTAACCTAACCTTGCTATATATAAAAAAAAAAACTGCACTTATTTAGAAACTTAAATAATGGTATTAGGCATTCGAATTAAAATTCATAAAAAAATATTTTGACATAAAATTTGTTTTGGCGTCCCAAATAATCATCATTCAGTTACTAAATACCTGCAAAACCCTGAAAGGTGTGAAAATTCACACATCACATCAATTTTTTTAAAGTCATGTCATGCTCAATGGGCTTTCTAAATATTTGTGTACACTTAATTGTTGATAAAATAGCAAAACAGGTTCATAAAGTATGGTTAAATACTTATATTTATTAATAGTAAAAACCATTATTTAAATGTCAAAAGGAAAAAGTGGCAGTAGGTATATAACATAAAATAAAAATTTATGAAAACTAATATATTCGAAAATTTGTATTAAAAATGGCACAAAAGTCAACATGAAATGAAAATGACTTATTTATAAAAACAGCTCACCCCAACTCAAGATATTTAATGTAAGTATAGTCTGTTTCTTTAGTTTCAGCGGAACTAAATATTGAAATTTACTAACTTTTAACGATTGAGTTAGGCTTTTTATCATTTTGTTTAACAAAAACCCACTTCGATCGTTAAAAAGTGAACTTAAGTGATAACTCAAGAAAATAAAAACTACGTTTAGTCCCGCTTAAACATTTGGAATAGACTTAATGATTTAGTGAGTGAAAGGGGTCGGGAGTCGGGAGTTGGGAGTCGGTAATTTTTCTGCCGACTCCCTATCCCTGTTTAAATCCTTGTGTTTTTTCATGTGGCCCTTCACAAAAAACAAAATGTATAATTTCAATAACATCGATTCCATAGACGAATTACAGCAAAAAATAATTAATACTTATTTGAAATAATATTCATCCGCAAACGTAAACAGAAACTTCTGCAATAGATTAGGATTTTATTTAGCTAATAATGGAAATTTATTTGAAAATTTAGTTAAGATGTAATATAAATAATCTTATTTTGTAAATTTATGTTTAACCTGAAAATAAACTTTGTTAAACGTTTGATTTTCATTTGTGCATGGCAACCAGGGCCGGATTATCCCCTTAGACAAAAAAGACATTTGCCTTGGGCCCGTAATTTTCAAGGGCCCGGATTTGGGAGGTGAAGTCCTTTTTTTTGCTCTTCACTTGGATTTGGGAGGTGAAGACCTTTTTTTTTTGCTCTTCACTTGGTTTTGGAAGGGAAGGACCTTTTTTACAAACCAGTGGCGAAGGGAAACCTCCGCTAGACTTGACCTCCCAAAAAAAAAAAATTAAATAAAAAATTTAATTTAATTTTTTTTTTTTTAATATTTAGATAAATCTTCAAAAATACATCAAATTATGTTCTATACAAATTTTTGTCCAAGGCTTGCTTTACTTGTTACGAATTAATTATCATGACCATGGAAACGTTACATATAAATATGAAAAAATTGAGACTTGGAAAAATTTTAAATAATTTTACAAAAAATTTTCAAAATTTTTCGTTTTATCAAAAAACGTCTCAAATAAAAGTTATTAGTTATTGCATTTATAGTAACTTTTGTTCAATAAATTTTTTCGAAATATTTTTCTGTTGCTAAATATTCGCAAAAATCTTAAAATCGACACGAGTAAACTCCCATTTCTATTCAAAAGATCGTTATAAAAAACAATAGGGTTCTTCCCATTTAATAGGAGAATTTTTTAATACCAAAACGAATTCTCTAAGTTGAACCGTTCTTGAGTTATCGTGTATACATACAGACACACACACAGACACACAGACATACGGACGGCACCCCGAAAATAGGTTTTTTGGATTCCCTGGACCATGAAACGTGGTCATCAGTCAAAATCTCGACATCGAAAATTTTCGCGATTACAATACTTGCCCCTTATATATTAAGGTCGGGCAAGTAAAAACATAGGTTGAGGGCCCGTAAATCAAAAATGTCTTGGGCCCGTAAATCAAAAATGTCTTGGGCCCGTAAATCAAAAATGTCTTGGGCCCGGTGAAGGCTTAGTCCGCCACTGATGGCATCTGTTATTTTCAGATAAATATACAAAAAATATTGTGTGCTTTTTTTAAAACAAATTGGAATTTTTTTGGGATTGAAATTATTGAGTGTAAAATCTAACAGTTGGAGTTTTATGGCTATGTACAATTGTAAATTCCCCTGCGGTTAAGCAAGGTCATATGAGATAAGAGAACACCTGCTGTTTATTTTGAGTAGACATCGAGTAGGCGTCGGCAATATTATTGTATATGATATAATTTAATTATTAATACAATGTTCCATTACTCGACAAAAGTAACACCAGTCGAAGTTTCCCGTTCTGAAAGTGTACGACATTAACCTTTTCAGGCATTATCTTTTATGGCAAACGAATGTTTTGGCCCTATTTCCAGCAGCTTTCCAAAGGAACATTGGCTCTCTGCACTGATTACTAAATTGCCGCGCGTGTAATAGCCCTGGTGTGTTTAGGCCATAAGGCTTCATTGCAAGGCATTTGTTGATTCACATTTTTTAACCCATATCCTCTCAAAACTTTTGACTAACCGTTCCAACTACAAAAATTGTTTTTTTTTTTTTTTTTCTTTTAAGTTTACGTTATGTTTTCCTTTTTAATTAATTTTTTTTTTAAATTATAATAAATGTTGCATATATTTAATAAATATTAAATTGCGTTTTGAAAGTTTTCGTATTAAAAAATAACTAATAATCTTTGTTCATATCGTTGAATTCAGAATTAAATACACTATGGAATAAGTAAATAAAAAATATGTGTTCCTATTTAAAATAAAAAGTTGTACAACGATTTTGAGAACCACTGGTCGAATAAAAAAATTGATTCACTTATTGATAGTCTCTTATAAAATAGTAAATGTTGTCTGATTTAAGCAACCTCGTACCTAGCTAGTTCTTGAGATCGCAATGGTGGACAATTTAAATAGAACACCCCTGTAGATATATAATGCACCTATCATATACCCTACCTCATCAATAATATTCTTAAATGTACATGTCATATGAATAACACGTGCCAAGGAATATTCTGGGGACATAAATATCACATGGCAAAGGTGCCTCGTCGTTATCAAAAATACCTCAAAAAGGAATATTCACAGAAGCAAAAATGCACATTTTGGTATATTCTTATTATGTGCTAGAAATATTTATGTGCTATCTCCCTAAAAAAACTCCCGATTTTTATAAATCTGTTACTGGATACTTCAGAATATTATAAAACACGCTAAATTTACGTTAAACCGTCTGGGAACAAGTTGCAAAACTCAATTTTTAATAAATCTTAAAAAAAAAACATTTTTCCTAAATCCGTCCCTGTTTACTTCAAAATATTATGAAACATGTGAAATTTACGTTAAACCGGCACGGTTAAAAATACTTACGAACACGTCATGAATAAATATTTAATATCTGCCATACGGCAAACCCTTAATACTTATGCAACCCACAGAAATCGCTCCGAAAGTAATATATATGGAGGCCTCTGTGAGCGGAAAGCATTTACTAATATACTAATATATACTCATTTTAGTTCTAAAATTACCTGGCCCAGTGCTGCCATTCGAGAAATATTAAGAACCCGCGGGTTCCAAACTTCTAATTAAGGAAAATTGGATATAAAAACTAAATTTTAATTAAATATTTTTCCACTCAAATGACCCTTTCCCTATTCTGAATTAATAGGACCAGCAGCCATTTCACCCTTTTTCTTGTATTCAACAAAAATTCATTTTTAAAATCACATGTTTCGAACCCGAGAGCAAACTTAAAACGGGTTTCAAATATCAGTCATTTTTGTTACAAATGTCTCCAAACTTACGTATACCGCAACCTATATATATATATATATATATATATATATATATATATATATATATATATATATATATATTATGGTATTATTAGAGATATATGATACACGGTAGAAAAAATCTAACTGCAACCTTCTTGTCGTGCCTATTGATTTAAAGGATTTAAAACCAACACTTGTAATTATGTTATGTAGTGACAGGCATTCATCGTTTGCCCTTCTAATAATCATCATTCACTGACTACCTACAAAATCCTGAAATGTGTGACAACTCACACTTCACGTCAATTTTTGAAATATCTTTAAAGAAATATTGTGTGTAAAATTATATTGTGAATAAATAGACAAAATCATTATAAAAATCATCTAATCATCACTCACCAATATTTGTTTTCAGTTTATTTAATTATAATTTAACTACATAAAAAGAAAAACTTATTAACAAAATTTAAATACTCCAAATGTGAAAACTCTTACTTGCTCAGCATAAATTCACAAATTAAAATTACCATGTGAATGTTAATACTTGTGTATATTTAACTTATGTATATTTTTTTCTGTTTATAATTACTATTTTTAATAGTACGGTTTTATAGAAAATAGTTAGCTGATTAATCCACTGTTTGCTATAGTAAATCTCGGCTGTATTTAACTTAGGTTAGGTTAAACAATGATGTCCATTTCGAATTTACTATTGGATCTCCATTAATTCTACATCAAATTATTCTCAATAATTCCAGATCAAATTAAATTCTCGTTCTTGGCTTGGGCTGAACATAAACAACAAGAACAATAGCATTTGCATAGCACAGCGCAAATGAACTGACTAACGTAATGTAGATGTGATACAACTGTAAAAAGTAGTGAATCTGTTGCCGAATGACCGGATAGCCGTACGGACATAACCTATACACACTATGTACAATACAACACACAGAGTAGGGGTATTTAGGGATAAATCAATTACCACATAGTGGAAGTCGGTCAATTCTGGTCTGGGATGTGCTATAGGGGTCAATTAGAATTTGCAATTCATGGCACAACGAGTTTGCTGTAAATTTAGCCGCGTTCTAAAACTTTGTTAGGTCAATTAATTTATCCTTGGTCTGAAGCCTGCTGACTTCCTTCGCTCTGTTAGTTTCTATTACCTTACTAGGTAACTGCAATCTGCGCACTCTGTGGTCCCTTCTCAAAATATTGACTGAGGTTAAGGGTGAATTACTACGCGTTAATTATCACACTGAAAAATACTACACCACTTTCATAGACGCCTGCGGAACTATTTTCGTGCAGAATTAAATGTTTTCAGTATCAATAGGTGAAATTAACAAACATGTTGAAATAAATAAAACTACTGTGTAAAATCTCTTAAAAATACATGCAGGGCCGGCTCAAGGGTACCTGGCGCCCCGATGATAAATAATGTTAGGCGCCCCCCTCCCACATATATTATCGTACATATATAATTAGCTAGTGTGTGCTAGTGATCTGGGTAACACTGTGACATCATTTTTCCTAAGGTTCTCGTGATTCATTAACTTGGGACTCTTGAGGTCTCTTGATTGACAGGTATTTTGCAGATTTATTATCTAAGAATCTACGAATATAATTGCATATAGAAATGTGTAGGATTTCGTAGGCATAAACAAGAAACTATAGACACTCCTATATCCTATGATCGATATGAATAATATTTTGCAGATTTATTTTCTAAGAATCTGCGGATAAAATAACGTATAAAATGTCTAGAGTTTCGTAGGCATAAACAAGAAATTTTAGGCACTCCTATATCCTATAATCAATATCAAAAATATTTTGCAGATTTATTTTCTAAAAATCTGCGGATAAAATAACATATAGAAATATCTAGGGTTTCGTAGGCATAAACAAGAAACTCTAGATATTAACTGGGACATTCCTTGACTCTAGACTCTAACATTCTTTGACTGATACGAACAATACCTATTTTGCAGATTTATTTTCTAAGAATCTACAAATATAATTATTCACATACATTTTTAGGGTTTCGCAGGCATAATAAAGAAACTATAGACACTCCTATATCCTATGATTGATATAAAAAATAATTTGCAGATTTATTTTGTAAGAAACTGCGGATAAAATTACATATAGAAATGTTTAGGGTTTCGTAGGCATAAAAGAGACACTCTAGATACGCCTATATCCTTTAACCGATATGAACAATATTTTGCAGATTTATTCTCTAAGAATCTACGAATATAATTATATATAGAAATATTTAGGATTTCGTAGGCATAAAAAAGAAACTTTAGACACTCTTATATCCTTTGACCGATATGAACAATTTGCAGATTTTTGCAGATTTATTCTCTAAGAATCTACGAACTTAATTACCTACATAAATGTCTAGGGTTTCGTAGGCATAAATTAAAGTCTCAAATTATTTTTAGTTTTAACAATATAAATGTAATGTACTGAGTAAAAATTAATCGTTTTACCATCTTAAAAAGTTCATGAATAAATAATCTAACTATATAATTAGCAAGTGTCTATATGTAGTGTCGGTAACATTATGATGACAATCTTCATTAAGGTTCTCATGATTGTCTAACTGGGGACACCCTGTCTCTTGATTGGCTAACAGGTGACAATTGAAATTTTTACCTAGTTTTTATATAATTTTTAAGATAACTATTATAAATACAGCCAATTAAATTTATGTAAATATGCGTGATATTCAAAATAAAGTGTAGTGGTTTTTAAACTCATAAAACTTTTAATGTAATGACATTGTAATGATTGGTAAGCTATAAAATTTAAATAATTTGTCCAATTTTGGATTTTCTTTGTTCGTGAGTTTCTCATATTAGATATGTATGACGAAAATTATTGACTAAAAGTCTTAAGGACGATAAGGAAAATGCGATTTAACGACTTAAAAGGTTGTGACCATCTTTTAATTCTCCTCTTTTAACCCAGCAACGTGCATACGCGCAAACCCGAAATATTACGGTCATATCACATAGCGTTACGAAGACAGAATGAAATTTTTTTTTACTATATTTTTGTAGATAATACAAAGAGGTGTTATCGACTTTATTTTGATTTATAATATCGTAGTAAGTTTAATTTTCCATTTATCTACTCATTTTAGAAGCATTTTAGAATTTTATTTTTTCGCTGAATTTCCTTGCATAGGACCCCCTTTACTAGAAGCCTATAATAGTATTTTTTTTTTTTTTTCTATATTTCCTTTTTGGCACCCTCCTTTTACTATAAGTCTGAAGTGCCGCTAAGCAAGAAAAAGTAAATTTTTTCTAAATTTCCTTTTTGGTGCCTCCCCCTCCCCCGTCTTTTACTAGAAGCTTGAAGTGCAGCCCAGTAAAAAAGTAGTAGTTTTTTCTAAATCTCCTCATATGCCCCCCCCCCCCCTTTTACTAGAAGCCTGAAGTGCCACCCAGTAAAAGAAGGTAGCTTTTTGCTAGATTTAATTAAAGTTCACAATGCTACACTATTACAAAAATTAATATTATTTTAATTAAAGTTTTTTTGATATTGTAATAGGTTATACATTTTTTTTTTTCGACTCGGCGCCCCTTGACCGTGGCTCCCTATGCGGCGCATCGCCTGCCTACCGTCTTGAGCCACCCCTGAATACATCGTCATAACAGTCATCGCAGTCAATAATCGAAAGCAGGGGTCGACAACATTTTCTACGTCGCGAGCTGCATTCAATAATGTTTATTTTTACTATACATCATTCGCAGCATTTAGTAACTTTTTTTTGCAGTCCATACCTTTTGTAATTTCTATTTTTTACGATCTTAAGTTCTTGTTTATACCGGTTTACAAATATTTACGTCGTCATAAATACGCCTTGTGTGTAACGGCGAAGCATTAATGTGTTGGCTAGGCGAGATAAGAAAAGTAAATATTATATTCTCTTATTGGTGAACCGCATAAAATCTTTAGGTGGGCTGTCATCGTCCCACGAGTCTCCCATTGCCGACCCCTGATCTAAAGTCTGTTCCAAATGTTTAAGCAAAATTAAAAAGAATTGTTATTTTAGAAGTTGTTACTCATGTTTTAATTATTGAAGCGGGCAATGATAAACAAATTATCAAAACTCGCATTCTATCGTTACAAATGACTAGATTTCAAAATCTAGTTCCGCTTAAACCAAAGAAACAGACTATAATTGTTAATGATGGCCACATAAAATATGAATATGAAAAAAGACGTCTAGCAGGCCTTCAATTTTATTTTTATAAATGTTAAGTTAGCAAATCTGTGCTGTTTAGAGTTTTTGAGCAATAACTTTCCTTTCTGTTCCTAATGTGTAAAAGCCATTTAAAACGTTTAGGCGGAACTAAATGGGAATTTCGGATAGCATTGCTTGGGATATTTCATTTTTGACGTTGGCATGTGAAAATTTAAAATTCCAACAGTTAAACCATGGAAACGACTGACTCACCTATGTCAAAAATAAAATACTTTTTCACATATTTTAAAGAAAAAAATAATATACATATATATATATATATATATATATATATATATATATATATATATATAAATAAAATAAAAGGGAAATTTGTATTAAGAATGACACATAAAATCAAAATATAAAGAAAATGACATTTTAAAATGATATTAACCTTAACCAAAAAATGTTTATTGTAAGAACAACTACAACTTCGTACTTGTTCTTACAATACTTCTGTTTTCTATTCTGTTATATAGAATGGAAACTTCGACCTTAAATCAAAAACACAATTTAAAAATCGGATGCTTTTTAATTTTTTTTTTTTTTTTGAAATGTTTGGATGTACATTTGGAGATTTATTTCTATCCGCTGTCTCAAAAGTGAAAATGGTATTAATGTTTGCCAACTTCCAAGAATAAGAAGTAAAATTTCACAATTTTCATATCAATTTATATTTTTTGTATTATGTTATATATGAATGGAAAAATTATTGACATGTGGAAGGAAAAACTATTTAGATCAGTATTTCCCAACCGCCGGTCCGCGAGAATTTTTTGCCTGTCCGCGAGATTTTTTACCGGTCCGCAGAATTATTTTTATGTGTAAGTTTATAAAATAAAAAATTATGTTAATTTATAAAATACAATAATAATTACTTTCCACAATAAACGAAACATATACCAAAAACATGATGTTAGTGGTACATTTTAATACCCTTAGTCTTGAAAGGGCTAAAAAGAATCTTTGTAATCAGTGCAATAAAAAATATAAAACTTTTGCGATACACATTACTTTTTAAACTTGCCGGGCTGCAGAGTTTTTCTAAGTCGCTTGCCGACCCGCGATGAAAAAAGGTTGGGAAACGCTGATTTAGAGGATTAAAGTGATAAAAGGCGAACTACATTGTCGGTCTATACTGGGAAGTCTTTTAGTACTTTATTTTCAAAAAACTATCTTGTACAATCTATATTTTCGTTTACTGGTACTAAGATCTTTGTGTTACTTTCAGTTTTGTCATTGTATGCTTGGTGAGCGATGAAGTTATTTCAGTATATGTGAGTGCTAGTTTAGCCATAATTTCTACTATACGAACAAACACATCATCATTCTTCAGCCGTTCAAATCAACTGCTGGATATAGGCATATCCAAAATTTCCAAATTTCTCTATCTTGAGCTTCTTGTAGGCAGTTTGTTGATATAAGATTTAGATCATCAGACCTGAGAGTGGCTGGTCTTTCTCAGCTAACGCGTATCTACCCATGGTCTCCACTCGAGAAATCGTTCGGTCCATCTGTCGTCTATTGGTCTAACTAGATGACCTGCTCATTTCCATTTCATAGTAGCTACTTTTACAAGGATGTCGGTTAGTTTCGCCTGTTAACGAATTTAAGTATTTGGCGGTTTATTTCTCAGCTTTATACCGAGCATAGCTTGTTCCATTGCCTTTTGAGTTACTTGAAGCTTTCTAGCAGAAGCTTAAATCAGTGTTAGGGTTTCCGCCCCATAGGTTAGAACAGGCATAACACACTTCGGAAGCTTTCTTTTTAAGTCATCATTTCTTAAAATGTTTCGTAACGTGATCAAAGTGTTTTACCAAATGCTGCCCATCCTTGTGATATTCTTTTAAAAATTTCGCACGTTTGATTGTCTCCGTCAATTCGTATTTCATGCCCAAAATATTTGTAAGCATCAACCAGTTCAATGTTGACATCGTTGATTTTCAGCGCCTCGCTCAATACAAGCTTTGTCATCATTTTGGTTTTTTATTTATCTTGAGCCAAAAATTTTTAGCTTCATCATTCAGACACATGACAACACACGACAAATGACACTAAAACCTAAGAATGGTAGTTAAAAATACCACAACAAACAGTAAAAGAAAACACTTTACCTTACAGTTATATATTTTATAAAATACTCCTTTATTTTAATAAAAAATATTTCGTTTCATTACTAAATTTGTACCGTAATGCAAACAGCAATCCATAATTCCTCTGGTAAATGTTTTGAGATGTTTACAACTGGACATGTTATGAGTTATCCAAGCGTTAATTGAACTAAAAACATTATCCATCGTTCTGATTGGTTTAAATCATTCAATTGTTTGCGTAGTGGTATTAATGGTAATAGAATTAATTGAGTCGTCATATGTATGCGGTTTGCTAGATTATGATGTGTTGTGTGTTACGTAGATATATTGGAGAATACAAGTTGCGAATTTAAAATTGGGTTTTGCATTCAAATCAATTGGTTTTAATTTTTGTATAATATAACTAAATTACATTTTAATAGCGCAATTTAGTAATTGTATTAATTAACTCGTATATTTTATTTAAAAAATATAGTTTTAAAATATGTGGCGAGCTGAGGTTAACATAAACTTAATTTTTTCATTTAGTAATAATTACAATTATTTAACGACAAACCAGTCTTCAAAGTGACATAATCCACACCATTGTCAGTCTTCGTGCCGGACGGAACTCGCCTATATTTCGAAGGTCAGTGTTGTAGACAGTTTTGTAAATAAGGCCAAAATAAATATAAAATAAGATACTCTCATATTGAAAAGGGGATTTATTATTAAGCCTATCTACATAAACGCGTATTTGACGCGAATTTGTGATCTGCGAGGTCAAAATTGCCATTATAATAACATCCGGAACAGAGAGACGACAGAAAAAGAAGAAGATGCTCCTACCATTCGTTACACAAATCTGAACACTAATACTAAAGAAAGAAAACATTTTAAAAAATGTTTTCAAAGGTACAAAAAATCGATGTTTTTAGAAAAACTAATCTCTTCAGAAATTACTATTGTACTATTCCGGTTCTCATCAATGTACATTAGTGAAACCTTTTTCCGTATTTTAAATGAACCCCTCTGGAAAATAGGGTGGGAACAAGAGTTTTCTTACACATTTTTGGCGAAAATCCCATTAAAAATATTGATTTCCAAAAATAAAATTTTGTTTTTCTACAATCACAATACAAAGTAGGCTTTTGCGCTCTGAGAAAACAGCGCAAACTTTACATTTTCCGAGGACTATTACTTTGCGATTTAAAGCACAAAGTAAATAAATTCACACAGTACAACCAACAAATGTAAAAAAAGTCGTTCCACTGCATAGTACGCGCTTAACTCGTTTTCATATATCATTTCCTCGTTTACGGGACAACGCGTAAATAGATTTGATATTATTATTAATTATTAATTCGTTCTATAGGCCATTTCTTTACTATAAGCGGAGGTAAATGGGAATTTCGTTCTTCTAGGTTGTCACGAGAAGGCACATTGCTTGCTTATTTCATGTTTCATGTTGGTATGTAAATATTCAAAATTCCAACAGTGAAATCATAGAAACGAATAACATTTGTTATAAAATATTATACATTTTCATATATTTTGAAGACAAAAAAAAAAAAAAAAATGGAAATTATTATGAAGAATGACATTAATAATCAAAATATAATAAATAGAGCATTATATAATGGCAGTCAATTTAATCTAGAATTTTCAATCTGAGTGTGATTTACAAAGTTTAAAGAAAATGACCAAATGGTCCGATTTAGATAAAAATAACTAAATTTCAAAATCTAGTTCGCCTAAAAGTTTTGCATAGCCTATACGTTTGTTGCAAAAAATTTAAATTTTAAAGAAAACCGTTAATTTTATTTCATTTGAATATTCAAAAATTATGGAAAACAATGACAGTAATATTTCATGCACCCCACAAAAAAAAAAATACAAATTAAGAAAAAATAAATAAAAAAACTTTTATATACATTTATATTTTTTTAAATTTAAAAACCTAAAAAATATACAGGGTCCGGCAGAGAGGTATGATGTTTTTGAAATTACTGTTACGCGCGCTTGTGTGGTCACACTGTTTTCGGAATGGTTGATATCTCCTCGTCAACAGATGCCATATCAGTAAGAATGGAGCCTTGGTCTGTAGCACATCGAGTGTTTATTTACAACACCTTCATTGAAACGGGTCGTTCTGTGGTGCTCACACAGCGACGGGGATGGCAAACATACAGAACTTTCGGTACCGGACAACCGAAAATCCGCAACAAGTGCATCAGAATACACTGCACAGTGAGACCTGCATTATTGGGTCTTAATTTTTTCGTAAAAATGGGCGAACATTGACTGTTAACACAGATCGCTACGTTACCATGTTGCGTGATTATTTCCTGCCAGAAGTAAGAAAACGACGCATCAACCTCAACACAGTTTGGTTTCAACAAGATGGGGCAACTTGCCATACATCAAGAGAAACAATCGCTTTTTTAAGAGAGCATATGGAGTGGCCACCTCGGTCACCTGACCTGTCACCTTGTGACTACTTTTTACAGGGGTACCTTAAAGCTCAAGCTTACATTAACAAACCACGTACTCTTGAAGAGCTTTCCGAAAACAAAACGCGAGAAATTCAAAGGATTCCACATGCCATGCTTGAACATTGTATGGACAATTTCGCCACCCATCTACAAAAATGCCTCGACAAAAATGGACGCCACCTAACTGATGCGATTTTTCGAAGTTGATTATTTTTTCGAAAATAAGTTGTATTGAATTAAATGGTTACGTCCGTAAAATATAATATGATGAGGAAGTAATCTAGTTCATGACCTCTCACTATATGTGGACGTTGCATTTTATTTATCTGACTATTTTATTTTATTTTGTGACTTTTTAACCTAGCTCTGATGAAGATTTAATAATAAATCGAAACGTTAGCGAAGTTAAAATATTGTTTTAATTTTAATTTCTGACCAGTCCGAATCCCATTACTTTCTCTTCATATAAATGTGTATTTTTTGCAAATGGGATTGTACCAGTTATGTATAATTTTTTTTTTTTTTTAAATTGGTTCGAAATTAAATATGTGACTGTCTTTTCAAAAACATCATACCTCTCTGCCGGACCCTGTATTATAATAAGAAATAATACAAATTGTAATTTTAATATAAAAATTATTGATAGTTAAAAGTGCCCTGTCTGATTTATGCATGTGGTTGTAGAAAAAATTGTATGTGTAATTCGAGTGCAAAGCGTGATTGTCAATTTCAAGGCATTACGCCAGTAGCTGCGCGTCGTGCGGCAACTATCTCTTTCGAGCGGCAATACGCCGCTTTGCGCTGCTAATACACAAATAGCTTTTGTTTATCTGGGCATTAAAAATATTTATTTTTCATTAAAAACATATTTGTTTATATTTTTTCCGCAATGTTTTTCTTTAAACTCCAATTTTCCTATACAATTTCTACCGAACAGACAGACAGACACATGAGTGACATTATAAAGGTTTTTGATCATACCCACAAAACCTTAACAACGTACGAAGTACGGAAACCTTACCTAATATTAATATAAAAATCAGGTTCATCATATCAAAATTCATATTTCCTGGTTTATAAAAAGTCCTCTGAATATTTTATTAAATAAAACGATTTTAATTAAACTTTATTATATCTTTTTTCACCTTCATTCGGAAAAGTACGCATGTGTTTTCTAGTTTTATATGGTGTACCATGATTGTAATTTCCGTATGGCAGATCAAATTTACACTGAACAGAACGTATGCATAACGAAGTGCCCAAATTCAAATAAATGAATTCGCATACGACGTTATTATAAATCAATGCATACGACCGCAGGAAATTAAATAATTTATCGGATTGTTTCACTCTGTGCATTTAAATTTATGTATATTTTGAATTATAACCGATGAAAACTATTGCATATTCACTATTCGGTTTTATTGTTACAACTAAGGTGCTTATTTTTATTAAATTTCAAAATGATTTACCATCAAATTTGTTATTTATTTTAGTTTTATGAGAATAGAAAACTAAGGCACCAAAATTAAGATCCTAAAAGAAAGATTAAAGATATGGCAGCCAGTGGAAAGACTTCGTGAAATATGTAGAAAGATCAACTGAAAAGATCTAGCGAGTATTGGTATACAAAATACCTGAACACACTTAACAGAGTGCAGAGTGCACAACACCAGAATGATCAACAATATTTCACAAGATTATAAAAACGAATGTTGAGATGTAAAATGATATAGTTATATAGATAGTTATACAGATAGTTAAGTACTTGTTAGTCGTTAGATTACACAATAGTAGAATAGACATAAATGTAATACTTTAAAATATAAATTTAAGTGTCAAATAAAATTTAACTTTATTAAAAACTCACTCTCGATTTCCTATCATAAATTTTGCTGAAAACAAAATATATCAGGATAAGAAAACAACGTCAACAAGCCCAAAGATTAAAGTAACCAGGGGCCTATTCTGTAAGCTTTTCGACAATCGTTTCTACAGTAACCTATTGAAAGTTCTGGGTTTCAACACCTCGTGTTGCTATTCTGTAACTTATCGATAGTGCACTATCAACCGTGTTGTGCTGGTCTAGAGAGGAAACCTAGGAACGTGTCCTCTTTAGAAAGTGATATTTTTCTTTGGCATTTGTACTTGTTGTTTACATACGTTTGTTTACCTCCACTATGACCTACGTATGCCAGCATTGGTCATTAACCATCATCAGTGCGAGAATGTCAGTAAAAACACAAAGAAAAATGGAGAGGATAATGTTAAATATGAGTCTCATGTATAGGATAACAAACAAACATATACGTAGCAGAATTAGTTCCACAACATTTGAACATACGACAGATTAACATGCGACACTTTAACATGGACAGATAAACATGAGACAGATGAACATAGACACATTTTAGCACACGACATTTGAACATACGACAGATTAACATGCGACACTTTAACATGGACAGATTAACATGCGACAGATGAACATAGATACATTTTAGCACACGACAAATGAACACTGTGACATTTTCTCATAACGACAGATGTCAATTGAGCACACGACATTTGATCTCACATTTCATTTTTATTTTTATTTTTTATTTATCCTAGCATATAATACCAGCAGAATTAAAGATAAGGGATGATAAGTGGACTATTCGATCAAAAGAAGGCTCCCATTAAGTAATCGAAGAAGAAGAGTCAGTTTAAACGATAACATAAGAAGAAGTATCGAGAAATCCTGGCCAAATATAGCAAGATATGGAATATTATGGAAAGAATCGGAAGGCAACTTTACGTTCTCAGCATTCCCATGTCAATTATATCTGTTAAGAGTGTTTGTTTAGTGGGTTAAAACTGGGCATCGTTGTCCTTCATCCGCTTGAACCCACTGCTAGATTTAGACCTCCCTTACGAATTTATAGTTGTCTCCGTATTGAGCTTCTTTAGGTCATCAATCCAGCGAGTATTTGGTCTTCCTCGGTTACGCTTATACGCCCATGGCCTCCACTAGAGAATTCATTTGGTTCATCTGTCGTCTGTTGTTCTAGCTAGATGGCCTGCTCATTTTCGTTTCATTGTACTACTTTTACAAAGATGTCAATTTGTTTCGTCTGTTGATGTATTTCAGCATTTGGCATTTCGTTTGTTCAGGTAATTCAAATGTATTACTCATCACTGGTAACTGTACCAAGTTTCAACTCGATTGCTTCATAAGGCTGTGTGATATTGCCGAATAAATAAGTAAAAACGTGTAGATCACTCCAACTATGGACAAAATTGTGTTTCGCTCCGCTATAAAATTCCTCACAAAATAAGGAAAAACACCTCAAACCATTTTCGGAGAGATGTCTGTATGATGGTCGGAGAAACGGTTTATGATGACTGTTGCATTGGAAAATCCTTGGTTTACAAATGACATAGCCTTTTTAAGCATGACAGAGACTCGAAGAATTGAAGACTACCCTCACACAAGACATTGATGCCACTTCTTCAAAAATTATTGAAACTGTTGAAAAGCTTGTATTGGTAGATGCACTTTTGAAGAAAAAGCAGTTTGCAGAAATGGGTTGAGAAACATCTATAACTATTTTGAATATCCTGAATCAGCACCTAGGGATGTCACAAGTCAGTGTAAGATGAGCGCCAAGAATGCTCACGCCGCTTCAGAAACGACAGCGCGTCGAGTTTTCTCGAGAGTTTTTAAACCTCTGCAGAGAAAAAGACGCCAGAGCAAAAGACGAAGTTTTGAACCGGATTGTTACTGGAGATGAATCTCGGGTTCATCATTATGAGCCTGAGTCAAAGCAAGAGTCAATGCAGAGCACAACACCTCTCAAAAAGTTGAAGACTTCAGTCAGTCAGCAGGGAAAATGAAGGCTACTGTGTTTTGGAATATAGCGGGTATCCTGCTGATCGACTATAAATATAAGAGTGTCACAATAACTGGATAGTACTACGCTGCTCGTGTGAAACAGTTAAAAGAAACTGTGAAAGAGAAAATGAGAGGAAAATGGACCAAAGGAGTGCTGTTTTTGCAGAACAACGCACCCGTCCACAAGAGCATTGTTGTGATGGCTGCTATTTATGACTGTGGCTTTCAAACTTCAAACCACCCTCCCTACAGTCCAAACCTGGCCCCCTCAGACCATTATTTGTTCCCGAAACTGAAAAAGAGCTACTAAGGAAGAAATTTACGAGTGACGAACAAGTTAAAGATTGCGTTTCAGCCTATTTTGAGGACAAAGGCAAAACATTTTTTTTTTTCGAGGGTATAAATAATTTAATTGAAAGATTGGATAAATGTTTTAGGGTTAAAGGGGAGTATATTGAAAAGGAAAAATAATATTATGTTTTTTTTTTTACACTTCTTCCCCTCTATTTCGCGAACCACCCCTCGTAAGTATATGTGAAAATTTGACTTTCTCAACGAGCTAATGAACTGAAGGACGCCCATATGTTTAATAAGGGACGAAATAGTCTATTATTATAATCGACAAAAGAAGAAGAAAAAATATCGCGCAATAAAATTCCATGAGCTTGTTTTTGACGTTTTCTATATTTTAGAAGTATTAAAATTTTCGGGCATGAAAATCCAGGACAGATCACAGAGCTGACCTATTTATCCAGTCAAATTTTTATACAATAACGATTTTAACGCGACCAGTATTAAATGATGCAAATTTGTTATCTTGTAGCATAATAATTTCGTGTTTACAGTTGAATTAATATAACATTAGTCATGTGACAACAAAAATTACAATTTGTTATCTCGAATATTATACTCTGTTCTCATAAATTTACCGAGAGAATAGAATTTTCAGGAAAATATTTTGAATATATAGGTTGAGGTATTTGAGATGAGATATCTGAAACATGGTACAAAAATTTTAACATGAAATTTAAGTGAAAAATTTTCAATTAAAATATTTTCCTTAATTAATTTTGTTAATGTCGAGGCCCTTAGTATTTCTTTTGAAATCATTAAATTATGAAATATTTGTTGTTTATATTTTCCATGCTTCCATGCGACATATTCAAGCTTTCAGAATTTGAAGAAAGATGATCCAGAAAGATATTTGAATATCAACACAGGAGAAAACTACTAACTATGTGGACTGAAGATATTAACAGAGTATAGTTTGTTTCACGATAAGTTGAAGTGACTATCTACTTATGGTCCTAAACACAGTGGGTGGTAATTACAAATAACTCTAATCCCTTGTTTGTACCCAGAAACGAGCCAGAGATGTATCAGGTATAAATTACATTACACCATGTAATGACACAATTGTAACAAGAAATAAACATAAGATATCATCAAAATAAACTTTATTTTTATTATAAAAACAATTAATTTATAGAACTTATAATTAAATTTAAAACATTACAATTAGTATTTAAAACATTAAAAAACAATAAAATAAATTTTAAATTAAATAATGTTTAAGATAAAAAAAATCTTACAAGTCCAAATAATTCTCTGAATCAGTCTCTAAATTAATGATTATAGTACGTTCTATTTGAATATAACTGTCCTCAGTTTTAATAACATGATTTACACAATTTTTCCAACTATCTACAGGGATATTTTCCACTTCTTTTTTATAAGTTCTATCACAGTGCCGTTTAAAGTGGGAGAAACATTATTCCGTTTTATTCTCGCCTTTAACTGACTCCACATTTGTTCAATAGGATTGAATAAACAATAATACGGAGGTAGTCGTAAAACTTTGTGTCCTTTGCATTGAGCAATATTATCGCAAACATATTCTTTAGAAAAACTATAACTTTTTAATAATTTAATTAAAATTTTTTTTTTATAACTTTCTTCAAAGTAAATATCATTTTTATATAAAAATTCTTGGATTTCCTTCTTACTGTTTGCACTATTCGGTACTTTATTTAGTTGCCGACTATGGTGACTTGCATTGTCCATAACAATAACACTGTTAGCCGGTATATTCGGGAGTAATTTATTTTCGAACCAGTTTTCGAACATTTCCGCCGTGGTATTGTCATGGTAGTCGAGTCTAGAATCTTTGATATTTTTCGCAGAAAGCAAGAGTGCATTCGGTATCCATCCAGTTTCAGAACCTGCATGAAGTATCGTAATACGTTTACCTTTATTAGACGGTGCTCTTGTTTGACATTTATTTGACGTATCCACCCAACCTTTTTTATTTCGTACGATATAGAACGTACTATAATCATTAATTTAGAGACTGATTCAGAGAATGATTTGGACTTGTAAGATTTTTTTTTATCTTAAACATTATTTAATTTAAAATTTATTTTATTGTAATGTTTTAAATAGTAATTATAATGTTTTAAATTTAATTATAAGTTCTATAAATTAATTGTATTTATAATAAAAATAAAGTTTTTTTTGATGATATCTTATGTTTATTTCTTGTTACAATTGTGTCATTACATGGTGTAATGTAATTTATACCTGATACATCTCTGGCTAGTTTATGGGTACAAACAAGGGATTAGAGTTATTTGTAATTACCACCCACTGTGTTTAGGACCATAAGTAGATAGTCACTTCAGCTTATCGTGAAACAAACTATAACTGTAAACTAGGGTTGCCAGATTATTATTTTACCAAATCGGGATTTTTACCAAATAAATATAAAAAATCGGGATTAAGGCGCAAAAAGCGGGACAACCTAATAAAATGTACAGTTCAAAATATTTAAAAATGTTTATAAAAAGACTCCCAAAATAGTAGTGACAAAGTAGTAAAAAAAAAAGGTCCTCACTCCCAAAATAGAACTGATGAGCAAAAACCAAAAGGTCTTCACTCCCAAAATAGAACTGATGAGCAAAAAAAAGGTCTTCACTCCCAAGTGATGAGCAAGACAATTTTTTTTTATTAATTCGTGATTTTAGTGGTCCCACGCGGGACAATCTATTTTTGTTCAAAAAGCGGGAGTCTGGCAACCTTGCTGTAAACCCTCATTCCTCAATGCTCTCTTCCATTCTCCGATACAAATAGCCATTGATTCTATGTGCCAAAAAATTTGTTTTTCTTTTCCTTTTCAAGCAACTATAATTGCAGTGTTGCAGAAAGTTAAACACTGCTGACCTGTCACAGCATTTTGAAGATCTTTACCATTAGCGAAGTGCTGGGACCCAAGCCAATTCTTCATGTGGTTGAACAGGTGGAAATCACTTGAGCCAAGTCTAGAGCGGAACCCGTTCGTTTGGTTTTGTGAATTTCGGTCAGAAGTTTTGCTATCCAACGAGCATAAAACTTCCAGTAGCCTAATTTTTCGGTGACTATCTCGTACAAAACAGTTCAGAAAACTTTTCGGAAAGTTTCGAGATCATGAACTGACGGTTCTTTCTAACATTTGACGGGATATTCTATTTCGGCACTCATATTTTGAGGTTATAACAAACACTCGGCAGTACGACGCTCCCCCTTGCACAGCTGGAAGCTTACTGAACCACTTCACGCGCCGATGTAACAATGGCGGCGCTCCACCGCCTACTACTCACGCTACGCAACAATAGAGGTTACTTTCCGAATAGCAGTACAGGAAATGAAGTATTTTGGCTCGCAATTTTTTCGTCCAGTATGGAATTACATGAAATTTTCACAGAAGGTAGGGAATAGTCCAAGATCATTTTCTACATCATGCTGGTGTACGCTAAAACCTTGGGGGTGGTTGCCACCCCATCTCGGGTGTGGAAATTTTTTACTACATTTTAACTATAGAAATTGATGGGAAAAGTAATTCTAAGAAACAAATGTTCTTTACGTTTTCTTCGTAAAACTAATATTTTTTGAGTTATTCGCGGTTGAAATTAACAGTTTTTCGACGAAAAAATCGATGTTTTTAAAAAGTTTTTTGCGAATAACTCGAAAAATATGCATTTTATCAAAAAAACTGTAGAAAGCAAAATTGTATTTTTTAAAAAAACAAACAAAATCCTTTTTTTTATTATTTTTCTACGACCATTACGAACCGAGATACGGCATGTTAAGGCGGCGCACAACCCTATAGTCCTCAATAGTTTCTTATACAAAACTAATAATCGGAAATAAAATTAATAACAATCTATATATCAAAATTTGCAGCGAATTTTTATCTATCTAATAGGATATTTTTAATTGTAGAAAAAACTGTTAGGTAGTTGTAAATAAGCAAATTGCATTATAGACGCCCTCTTGTAAACCAATCGCATATTTGCGTACGAAGCGGCAAATTGTACCTAAAGCTTCATTCTACAAATATGATTCTAGCTATTTTGTTGTATTGTGAAAATTACTTATAGTTATTGTACTTCGTAATCTATTTTTGCCGCCCTCTTGAATCTGCAGCGGTTTTCAAAATTGGTGTTACGAGCAAAAATGATTTATTTTTCGTGAAGAATACGTGTATCAAGTGGAATTCTATTATCTTTAAGTATAATATTTTTCTACGAAGGCTCTAACCTATAAGTAATCAAGTCGAAAAAAAATTGACGTATTATTTGAACATTTCTACACAAAACTATATAAATATAAAAATTATTCGAAACCCACAAATTGATTTAAAAAATTACAGAATAATATCGCTGATGTCTATTTTTAAGTTATTGAGCGATAATATTTTTACAATAAATGTTTCTACAATTAAAACTATCATATTAGATAGATAAAAATTCTGTGCAAAATTTGATGTATAGGTTGATACTAATTTTATTTCAGATTGTTAGTTTTGTATAAGAAACTAGTAACCTCCGGGGGTTATACGCAGCCTTAATGGTTAACTTCTTTTCGCCAAATGTATAATTTGAAAGATTCAATATCAAATAACAGGAAAAATTTGCATTTTTCGAGTAAAACTCATTGAATCTTTTTTAAAGTATTTGATTAGACCTTTCAAACAAAAAAAAAAGTCTCTAGCATAAAAATTAAGCAATTTATGATCAAAATAAGGACGGTACCTACTTTTTTCTACGAAAAAATCTGTGAAAACAACCCCCTATTTACCCCTCTAATTAAAATTGATCCTCACCCTGCTGTGGTTCTCTTCATATATTTATTTTCAGTACACCCAAGAAGTTTGAGCAATTTAAAATGCCTAATTTTAGAAAAATTGGAGTTTAAAGAAAAAACGATTTTTTGCGATTTCGTATTTTTCACCCTTTTCTTCAAAATATCTCCGAAATTACTGGAGATACGAAAATAATGATAGAGCACTAAATTGTAGATTTTTTAATGACCTAAATTTAAAACCTCTATTTACAAGCGAACACCACCTTATTCGGGCCCTTCAAACTCACCCCATTTAAAAACTAAGGGATCTTAAGGAATTTAATTTACATAGTCTTATAGCTTTTTGAAAGGCCCTATAAAATCGTTTTTGAAATAACTTTCTATCACTAAAAATGAAGGAGCTATGTTTAAAAAACCAATAAATTTTTTTTCGAAACATTCGAATAGCACGGTTCTATTCTAACAAGGGTGGGTTTTTAAGGGTTGAAACATTATAAATTGTATTCCAAAGCATGAAACAATCATTATTCAACTAATCCAAACCAAATTTTACCCATCTTAAGGTTTACAACGTTATTTTATAATTTTTAACAATTAGAGATAGTTTTCACCCTTAAAAAATAAACAGTGCCCATGAGCATGATATAAAATTTGAAGTAGAGGGTGAGACGAACCTAATTTCAAATTTTGGTGCAAATCGATGCAAGATGAAATCATTTTTTAAGATAAATACTTTTTTTTTACATTAAGCGCCAACAAGGGTTGATTTTAAAGGGTTGAAACATTATGAAATTGTATTCTAAAGCATAAAACGATGCATATTTAGCTAATCCAAACCAAATTTTACCCATATTAAGGTTTAAAATGTAATTTTATAATTTTGTACAATTAGGGGTAGTTTTCACCCTTAAAAAACAAAAAGCGTACAATGTAGAAATTGAACTAGATGGTGAAATGAGCCAAATTCCAAATTTTTATCCAAATCGATGCTGGACGAAAAAATTGCGAGGTTTTATCATTTTTTGAGCTTCATTTCCTGTACTATAGCCCTCGTATTAGAAAAGGAAATTGTGTATTAGAAAGAAACAGACTAACCTTCTTGTTATACCTTTTGCTCTAAAATTAATATGTAAAGTGATGAAGTTAAATGAAAAATTCAACATTTTTTATCTTATGACAAAAGTAAACACCCAGTATCAATAAGTACTCAGTCTAAGTATTGTTGTGTCTGGGATTTGATTCAACTACCTTTTAAAAATTTCATTATTAAAATATGAATGAAATTATCCCATTAATTAGTAGCTCTGTGATGTTTTCAATAATATCAATAAATAATTATTCTTTAATATTTCTGTAGATTCGATATTTTAGTAAGGTACTGTAAAGAATATATAGTTAAGAAACTATTGAATATATTTCCGTGAAAACGATATGAAAAGAGACCACATTTCATTTGATGTTTGTATGAGCGTTGTGGCATGCAAGCGTGCTTAAATAGTTGTCATGGAGCCGGAGGAATTTCAGCTACATCAAAGACTGATTTAACGAGAAGGCATCCTTCTTGTACCGCTACCTGCATACCTGCTCTTCTGTCTCACCGGCAGTGGAGTTCTCACCCCAAAACACCCTGTTTCATCCTACCCAAACCCTCATCGTTCAGTTCTCAGGGTTGACATCTCATCGATTTGTTCAAATACTTTTAACTGTTCACATTAATTTGTTTCAATGTTACTAGATTACATAAAAGAAAAAGAAACAGGGTTTTATAAATACTTAAGTGATAGATATAGTCCTCTTTTTTGACATTGCACTGCAGAAGCTACATGTTAAATTCAACTTACAGTGGAAGACTATAAACCTTTCAAAATCAAAATCATAAAATCGTTAATATGGTTATCATATGAGTCTATTAAAGGGTTACATGGGTTTTGAATTTTCAAAAAAATAACAATTTTTCTGATTTTTTTTTTTATTAAATGTATCTAAGTGATTTATTTCAACTTTTGGAACATAAAAGTACAAAGTTTGAAGAAGTTGTAAAAAAATTTTCATGAAAAAAAAATGAAAATTGGGCCATTGGCACCTAATTTACCAAAATCGATGATTTTTCACCGTAGGCAGAATATCTCAAAATAGGCTCATCTAAAATCAGAAATCAATTTTTTTTCTGTTAGTAAATGCATATGCCTCGTCCTTGGACGAAGGATTCCAAATAAAGTACATATTTCATTGATAAAAAAATAATTTGCTTATTACATGTTTACTTATATATAGGGTGACCATCCGTCCCGGTTTTAGGTTAATTGTCCCGGTGTCCCGAAAAATGTTTTCGGTCGAATGTCCCGGTTTTTAGATAATCCTGCATTTGTAAGAAAATATATCTATAATATGAGAGGTGAATACCTCTTTTTTTTGCTCTTCACGTAGTTTTGGGAGGTGAGGACCTTGTTTTTTGCTCTTCACTTGGATCTGAGAGATGGGGTCCTTTCTTTTTTCTCTGTGTCCCGGTTACCCTTCACTGAAATCTGGTCACCCTACTTATATATGATATTGTTATTAGCCAAAGGTGCGTATACGCATCATTATATTCCTGTAGAGTTAAGCATATATATTTTAAATAAAACGCAATAATTGTCTTAGTTCATGTATTTTAATTAATTTGCAATACATTTTTTGTGAAAAATATATTTTTTTAATACCTTGACCATTAATGGGTTAAGAAAAACTAACTGTTTAAAGCAAAACTTAAACTTGCTCAATAGTTGTATAGTACCAAAGGTTATGTAAGTTGTTCTAACGTCCCAAATTTATTCATACGTGATTTTTTCTTGGCTTACTTTTTCGATTTTTTGATTTTTTTTTTTTCACTATAAGAAATAGAAAAATATGTGTTTAAAAGAATGAAACGTCTTATAGCGAATCGAGTCTTTAATTTATAACTTCGTGTATGAATTATTCGGTACTAGGTGTTAATTGTTCTGTTGTATGGAATGGAAACAGTCTTTAAAAAATTAAAAAACTGGTTGGCTTATATGGGTCAAGATCATCAAAAAGAAAATTACTTGAAAATTGAGAAAAACAAGAACTTATTTTTAGAATTCTCTAGAGAAAACTAGAATATCTTGGACTTATAGAGAGAGGAAATATGTTTTACTACTATGATCTCTAACTTATTATGTAGGGAAAAGTATTGATCAAACGAAATGCAGAAACAAGCTGTACGCCAGAGGTCTACATACTTATCTGGAGACCACGATTACAGCCTCCAACATGAAAATAGCTTTAATGTTATTCACCAACCTACTAAATAAGAGATCATAGAAGAAAATGAAGAATGGTTGCTAATAATCGTGCCCTTTTTAGGGTTTTGTAGGTATGACCAAAAAACCCTTATACCGTCATTTTGTCGTCTGTCTGTCTGTTCGGTAAAAATTGTAGCCAAACGGCTAAACCTAGAGAGTTGAAATTTGGCATGCTTATACAACTCTTTGACCCGCACATAGGAAAAATACTAAAACATCTAAAAAACATACCCCCTTAAAAATATAAACAAATATGTGCTGTAAGGTATCAAATGAAAGCCCTTAGTACGTGGATTAATGATCAAATTTTTATTTTTGCAAAATAAATTACTTTGATGCGATTTCTGCTAAAATTGTGCAAAAAAATTTTGTCCCACACCTTGTAGCCCAGATGGTTTAAACTAAAAATCTAAAAAAAATCTAAGTAATGTATATTGGTGTGAACCGAAATAGTACAACAGGAATTTTTGATCAAATTATGTTTTCGGAAAATAACGCACTTTTTGTGGTTTTTGGTTCACAAAGTACAAAAGTTATACCAATGTAAGACACTCACATGCAAGGCGTGCGATAGCGCAATGTGTTAGAGCACTGGTGTCGTAAGCTAAAATGCGCTGGAAACGAAGGGTTTCGAGTTCGAGTACGGAGTGAATTTTATTTTTTCTGTTTTTATTTTGCATTTTTGTTGAAATTATTTTGTCAAAATTCTAGTTATATTTTGATAAATGTTGTATTTAATTTTTAAGAGCGTAAATTAATAACCAGTCTTATTATATGATTAACAGACGATAAATTATTTTAAAAATATCATATTCATTTTGCCGTGATTACTACAAAGTAAAATTTGTCCTATGCACTCAGCATACCGCCTTCACTTATTATATACCTGCGAAACCCTAAAATGTGTGAATAGTCACACTACACATCAATTTTTTATTATTTCTTTACTAGAGTGTCTTTTTCTTTCTAGGAATACAGGAAACAGGTTTCTTGACAAATCACTACCACAAAACACAGTCAAAGAGTTCTGAACAGGTATCAAAGAGTGCAAAGCGACAGACCGTACCAATTATATGTTGTGAATAGAAGTTTTGTAGTGGAAGATATACGTCACCCACGCGACCAACACAGGGTTAAATATAACTGCTAATAATTTATTACGAGATGCTACATATTCGCTGTACATATTTTCTTGATATTTCTGGATAGTGTATAGATATTTATTAAGTTGTGCTCACATGTTTTCACAACTGACACTCGATCACTAGAAGCACGCAGATCTTAATATAAACGTGACAAGCTCGTCGTCATAAGTAAACACGAAAATGTAAACAGTCTGTCAGTGTCTGATCTTTATTAAAACCAAACTCAACCAACTCGATATACGTTGCATAGAGGATACTCGAATAACGGCATTAATTAATACATTGAAACAAGAATATAAGGTCTGATGTGTGTCGCTCTGTTCGATATATGTCACAAAAAATCTATTGAGATATTGACAGCGTTGTAATCAACACGCATATTGATGTATGGTAATTAGGATTGTTGTGTTTCAGAAAAAGTTTCCATATACAGTAATAATGTTCTCCGCTGTTTCATTTTAAATTTTGGTTTCACACATATTTCATTTTTGTGTCAGTAATACAATTTCTATTGATATACACCTTTTAATCAGTGGCGTAAACACAAAATATGCAAATATACAAGTTAAAAGTAGAAAGTAATAAGGACTGAGAACGAAAAAAATATCGTCTCCATTGATCTCATTCCTGTAAAATTGGTTTAAGCAAAATAGAATACCGGTTGAAGAAGAACAACAAAAAAAAAAAGTAAAAGACAAGATAGGGGGCACTCAGTTCGGTGTCACAAGCGGCCTTGGTGCAAGAGAGACTCTTTTCATACTGCAAATTTAAATACATTGCTGTCTAGATATTTGCATTTGCTTCGTTGACTTCGAGAAGGCTTTTGACAAGATTAAACACGATAAACTTCTCAGTGTACTTCGCAAGACAAGGATAGATATGCGTTTAACTGCCAACTTGTACTTAAACCAAATGGTAAATGTTAGAGTAAAAACCGAACTTACAGAAGTGAAAATAATGGGAGGAGCTCGTCAAGGTTGTATTCTGTCACCCTTACTCTTCAACGTATACTCCGAAGAGCTTTTTAGTGAGATTTTTCACAAAACTGAAGAGGGCATAGTGTTAAATGGCAGGACGATTAATAACATCAGTATCGCGGATGACATCCATATTATTGCTGACACACCAAATGAACTCCAGGAACTTGATAGAATGAAAAATTCTGAAGACAAATATGGTCCTAAAATCAATGTGGCTGAAACCAAATACATGGTACATCAGCAAAGGGGTCCAGATAACTGACACAGGGTTAACAAAAAGTAATGTTTCTCACATAGAGAACAGGATTTATTGAAATTTGACAGTCTAGAACAAGCATTGGAACCACTTAGAAATAAAGTACAAAATAGAAAGAGCACGCAATGCTTTTCAAAAAATGTGTCCAGTACTCTACAGCCACAATTTGAGTCTGAACAGTCAGATCCGCATTCTTAAGGCATACGTATATATCCAACCCCAATCGAACGACTATGAGTTCTTTGCAAATCTAGACATTCCTTCTTGAATGTACCTTTTCATGGATGTAGCGTCCAATACGCGACACAATAGTTTTTCCGCACACACAGTACAAATACTCTCCATATGACACAGATATACTATTAAGTCTTTCTTTCCGTCTAGCATGAGCAATCTCAGCTAGAATTATTTTCTGCTGTTTAAACTGTATTACTGCACAAGACACCGAGTGTTTCTACCTGGTGCGATCAGTACATATCTTCTTCCAAGATGAATGTAGGAAATAACATGATTTGAATGAGCTCTTTATCATATCTTCGTATCTCCTGTATGGGACTCCAGGGTTTCTACTGCCATGTGTTAGTTCGAATACAGTACCTGCCTAGGGTTATCTGGCATTCTGATTACATGTCCTGTCCATTTAAGATGTTTCTGGACTAGAGTAGCCTCAATGCTCAACATGCCTGCTTTTTTTTAGAATGACAGTATCAGGCACGTAATTCTGCCATTTAATCTTCAGGATAGATCGTAAACATCTCTGATGAAATTTTTCCAACACACTGATGTATCTACGATCGAGACACCAAGATTCGCTACTATACAGGAGTGGCGAGAAGACCATCGCCCTGTAAACCTTTATCTTGCTGTGACAGGTAGCCCTCTGACATTCCAGACCAATTTCCTCAATCTTTCAAACGCTAGCTAAAGATATCTTTTCAGTAATTTCGTACATCGATCGTGCTTTTCGATGTAACTGTGCTACCGAGATATTTGAAAGCATTCATCTTTTTTAGTTCGGTGCCAGCGATGTAGAACTTATGCATTTGTTGAGGTTGGTTGGTGATAGGCATATGTATTCTCTGTGTAACCATACGAAGTGGAGGCATTGATATTTACTGATGCTACATCTAGAATAATTCAAGCTTTTGAGATTTGGCCGCATTGTCGGATATTAAGAATAATCTGGGTCGACAGAGTCACAAATACTGAAATTCCCAGGAGGATGCAAAAAGAAGTTGAAGTTTTAAAGTACGTCAAAAACCCAAGTAAATATCAACTCCTAAAACTCGTCCTGTAGGGGAAAATCGAAGACAATAGAGCGCCGGGTAAACAAGGACTTCGTGGCTCAAAAATTGACGACAATGGTACGGGAAATCTTCATTAAAACTATTTCGTGCTGCCGTCAATAAAACTATTATAGCCGGAATGTTCGCTAATAATGAAATTTTAACAACAACATTGTAAAATAACGATGGAAAATACTTGCATTTAATGATCTTGTAGGCGGAAAAAATAAATTTATTAGATATAATTCTGTAATTTTTCAATGTTACCGAGTAACAATCATTATGCGATATTAAATTTCTAGAATATTCATAAAGAGCACATTCAGCATGAAAACTCTTGTATCAAAAATTCCAACTAAGCAACTCTTCTTAAAATATTCATATTTTATCACCTTGATGTTAGCGGCTGTCTCATCCGTTTATCTGATATTTTATAGGGCGCTGTGCGGAGATGCCGGTTCTCTGTGGGCTGGTATAGTGTTGCTAATGTCTCTGAAACCTCTAGGTGCGCCACTTCGGCCCACCGCAATTCGCAACATCCGGAAATGAATGGCAATTTGTTCTGCTCTAAGCCGACCCTGGATAAAACAGGAGGATATGCACTTGGAATTGTGAAGGGATACGAGGGCTGAATCATAAAATTCAGGGTATGGATGTTTGTTAATTTTCCACATCATTTGGTGTAACTAAATTTTCTTAATTAGCAAAAAGAAACTAAAGGAAATTGGGAATTAGAAAATGTTTTTTTCTGAACTCTTACACCTGTCCCACTTTTCCATTAATCGACTATGTTTAGTATCAAAACCCGTGATGAAGAACAAAGAAAACAGGATGTGTAAGAACATAAAAAACTGTAAAGATACTAAATATATATCGTCTGTTTCTAGTTATATATAATAATAATAATATTTATTCATGTTAATTAAATTTTACATTTTTCACATGTCGAAATATGTGGTATAATAAACATACATATACAAATATATTAATACAAATAATAAAAAAGGTGAATACAAAAGCATATATCATAAATAGAATTATAGTAACATCAGGTCACTTAAATTACTTTCCAGATACTCAATAAAGTTGTAGAATGCCCTACCAAGGAGAGACTTTTTAACTATATTTTTAAATGTTTTCAGAGGAAGTTCATGAATTTGCTTCTGACGTGAACGATTTTCCCTATTGCTGTGTATGTGAAGCAAACACGGTAGAATATACAGACAAGGGAATGTAAGAATTTTAAGTTCTACAAACGCCTTTCTGCAATCTTCACGGAAACCAATGCCTCCAATTATCCGTACAACTCGGCGCTGTAAACCGTTAACTCAGTAATACTCGGCTTTACGTACATTTTTTAATCAATAGTATTTCAAATAATGATTCCTAATGCCTAGGTGGCGCATAAGGACAGAAAAAGTGAGTTCTCCATCGTCTTAAAATCTAAATTTGATGTAGGTAGTAATAATAATAGGTTCCAACGCGTAGGTGGCGCCTATACGTTCCTGTGGGCAGATAAGCTACGTTCTCCGTTGCTACTTCTTGGGCTATAAATATGAAAACCACGAGGTCAACGTAGCCTTTCAACCACGTCTCTATCTATGTATAAACAGGTACTCTAAGTAGTTTAAGTAGTATAAACAGGTAGTTTAAGTTTAAAATACAGGCTGAGTCGACCCCAGAACTGACTGCACAACGTTTTTCGTGCAGTTGAACAATTATATCCGTAAACTTTCCCCCAATAGGCGACACTTTTTAAGATCTCAGCGCCATATGCGGCAATGCCGGGACACTCGAAATTGTTACTCGTGTATTTGTTTACATAGTGTAAGTGTACACGAGTTGTATTTTCTTACTTTTCGAGCTTTTTTTTATTTAAAGATAATCTACGATTTATAAGATATGTAATAATTTACTATTATAAAAAAAAACAAAGAAATTTTTAGTTTTTCATTGTATTTTTAATTCTTTTTGACTGTCTCTCAATAAAATAGCAACAAAAATATGGTAAATATATTTGTTAAAAATATAAATCTTTGTCTGAAAAAGTGGAAGGTCCTTTTAATATATCAACTGATGATTAGGCAATTTTTGGGTAGGGGTAAGTGCTTTTTTCAGTCTTTTCTTGGACGTAAAAAATCACTTTCCATAAAATGCAACGAGCAAACGCGCGTCATGGGCTTGGATTATTGCCCATTTTTAGTTTTTGGGTCCATAAAAACCTACGATCCATTTTCTCTCCACCTCCAAATGTCGTTCCAATTGATATTTTTTCCGATTTAGGAAACTCTTGGAATGTTAAAGTGGGATTCTTCTTTATCCACGATTTACATTGCGGCACACAACAAAATGAATTGTTTTTTCCATGATTCACAAAAATAAAACGCAAACAATAAGAAAATACGTATTTCTCCATTGAACAAAATAAAACAATATCATTTTCATATCTTCCGCTAATTACCACCAGATGCCAAGGTGCTTAGGAAGTTTCCCTTTACAAATTTTTGACGTCTAGGCCTCTCCTTAGAAATAATTCTGAATGCACGCCTGCTGCACAATATTACAAGGGAATACCACGGTAGTTATATTGTTACAAATATCGCGCTGCCATAAATTCAGTAGCCTTGAAACGGACAGCAAACTTTGAACATTGAGTTAGCCGAAAGTTCTAGAATTGTATAGATGGAAATAAGGTTTTCTATAATATACAAGGCGATCTACCTGAGGACGGAAGATTTTTCAGATTTTATCTTGCAGACAGAAACAAAATGCTCACTGGGATTAGAACCCGAAATATTCTGGTCTAATAGTCAGTACGCCAATATATTAACCATTACACCATGGTGAAGTTCAGTGAGTCGTTAAGAACAATTACTTAGTGTTTCTACACGGCGATATATTGAGGGGGAAATGGGGATGGGAGGGAGAGGGAGAGAAATAGAACTTAATGATATAACCATTTTCATCCACAGTTTATTAATAATAAGCAAAATAGACCGATATAATATTATTGTTTCTCTGCGTTACTTAAATAAAAAAGCAGATTATCTTTCTTTAATTTGAGAAAGCCCTCGACGATTTCGGAGCCCCAGGAATCTTGATAGTTGACGCTCAGTCCAGAAAGTTGCTTCTAACTAAAAGAAAAAAAAAAAAAAAAAACAATAAAAGGGGCTCCTAATGACCGCCGTGTGCAAACATTCACAAGACCTCCCCCACTAGAATTCTACCCAAATCCAGCAGATGTGGAAACTTTCAACACCTGCGGCATTAGGACGCAACTCTAGCAATGGGCGGTTCCACGAATGTCCGTTCACGGAGGTCTCTGCCTACACACCATTAACAAAATCTTTATAAAGTAACCAACAAACATTCCTTTTCCAACCTCATCAAACACTTCATCAAATATCCCTAGACTATTTTGATGAGCATAAATAGAAAACATAGTTGACTCAACTAGTTCACACAAAAGGTTTTTCATAGATGATTTTTATCCAATTTTGTTCTACTTTAAAAAGAGAACACTTGTTGTGTTTTATAAATTTGATTTTAATATAAACGATAAATTAAATGTGAATGGAGTTTAGTTAAATTTAGTGTAACTGTCAAAGTATAATTACTAGATATATTTGCACCTGTTCACAAATGGAAGTTAGGAAGAAAGACAGGGCTTTTCATTGCGAACCCTCACCCTTCTCTAACTTTGATTAGAATAGCTGTTCTAAAAATCCAACTGCTAAATGACAAACTCCCCTAAATAAATCGACATTATACTCTGCAGCAACGTTCAGAATGTACAATGTCATAAATTCTATTCTGGGCAATTTGCAAAGTTCTGTTAGAAGTCAGGCTTTTGTTTTGTTTCTCAAGCATCTCCTCAACTTGTCGTGAGGGTACGTGTGACTCTAGAAGGGGACTTTCATACCTGTGTGTACTCAAACGACGAGATATCACGGACATAGCTATCTACATTGGCGCGCTTATTATATTTAGATACGTCACACTTGACAACTCTTTATGAACTACTAGAAATTTATTACAAATTTATTGTAATTTAATTACTAATTAATAATTTGTAATTGTATAGGTTGTTAATTTTAATTGGTCCACTATTGCTATTTATATAACTACTAGTTGAAAACCCGTGCTTCGCTATGGTATATTGATGGTCTCAATAGCATAAAATCCTCAGTTTATTTTTAAACTTCTGTATGGGTAACCTTTGTAAGCAAAAACCTAGTCGATATTTCATCTCTCCTAAGAGCTATCGAGGAATCCGTGAAAAAACACGCGAATTTCATGTATCTATGTCAAAGGAACGTTCTATCGAATAAAAAATATCCATTTACCCCTTTATGGGTGAATTTTAAAAAACTGTCAAAACCATGTCGATATATATTAAAAAGGCACCTATTTGCCAAAAAGGAATGTTATAACTCAACAGGCACGGGAAATACGACGGGATGTTTAATTCACCCCGAATGTAGATTCACCTCTTTAGGGATTAGGATAAATACCTGAAATACATTTTTCAGCATTTGTATGGGTAATTTTTATAAGCAAAAACCAAATCTATATCTTATTGAACTTAAGAGATATTAAGGAATTATGAAATCACATTTCACCCCTTTTCACCCTTAAGGGGTGAAACTTAAAAAGACAGTCAAAATTATTTCAAGATATTTTAAAAAGACACCTATGTGCCTAAAAGGAATGTTACGTCTTAACACACACAGGAAATACGACGGAATGTATAATTCATCCCGGTAGTAGATTCACCCCTTTAAGGGTTGATTAGGACAAAATTCAGAAATAAGTTTTTCTGTAATTGTATGGGTAATCTTTGTAAGTAAAAAGCAAGTCGATATCTTATTGATCCTAAGAGATATTAAGCAAACCTTGAAATCATATGATATGATATCACCTTTATGATATCACCCTTTAGGGGTGAATTAAAAAAAAAACTGTCAAAAATGTTTAGAGATATTTTAAAAAGCCTCCTATGTGCCAAAAAGTAATGTTGCAACTAAACGAACGCAGGAAATACAACGGGATGTATAATTCATCCCGATTGTAGATTCACCCCTTTAGGGTTTGATTATGATAAAATCCAGAAACATGTTTTTCGGCATTTGCATTCATAGTCTTTGTAAGCAAAAATCAAGTCGGTATCTTAGTAGTCCTAAGAGATATTAAAGAATCCTTGAAATCATATTTCACCCCTTTTCGCCCTTTAGGGGTGAAATTTTAGAAAGCTATCAAAAATATTGCGAGATATTTTTAAGAGACACCTATGTGCCAAAAAGGAATATTACATCTCAAAAATAACAAGAAATACGACAGGATGTATAATTAATCCCGATTGTAGATTCGCCCCTTTAGGGGTTGATTAGAACTAAATCATGAAATAGGTTTTTTGGTATTTGTATGGGTAATCTCTGTAAGCTAAAAGCAAGTAGATATATTATTGGTCCTACGAAATATTAAGGAATCTTTGAAATCACATGTCACCCTTTAGGGGAAAAATGTAAAAGAAACGTTATAACACAACAAACACAGGAAATACGACGGGATGCATAACCCACCCTGTTTGTAGATTCACCCCTTTAGGGGTTGACTAGGACAAAATCCTGAAATATGTTTTTCGGTATTTGTATGAGTAATCCTAGTAAGCAAAATATAAGTCGATATTCTATCGGCCCTAAGAGATAATAAGGAATCCTTGAAATCACATTTCACCCCTTTTCACCCATTAGGAGTTGAATTTCGAAAAATCCCTTCTTAGTGGGTGCTTCCGTCATGAATGGAATATACTCTTCAAATTTCAAGTTTCTAGGCCCAGGGGTTCGGGCTGAGCGGTGATGAGTGAGTCAGTCAGTCAGTCAGTCAGGACATTGCCTTTTATATATATATATATATATCTAGATAAGTGCTAGAACGTTGATTAAATTAGACACCAATCAGCATTTTATATTAGAATACAAATGAGCAACCTTGATTTCTGACGTTCGGGGGTTCTCGAAATGTTTTGCAAATTTCTTATTTAAAATGCGAACAATGAACTCTTTGCTAATTAGAAGTCAGCTGTCAAAGGCTGACGTATGGAGGTACCTTATATGGGGCCGAGAGCTTCACCCCGGGCTTTGATAAATCACAATAAATAACGTACGTTTTTAACTATAAAGACCAACTTCTCAAAATTCTAATTTATAACGTGTAGTAGTCTCTATAATCTGTAGTTACATTATTGAAAGGACATTGTTCTGGCCTCTCCTCTCTTCTAACCTAACAATAAAGCAATAGAAGTTTTACCCTCGGTGCGTTTGGTTTTGTTAAGTGGGTACTTTACGGTTTGTAAGAAACAACCGTTTAAAATTCGTTTTACTTATTTTGTAATAACTTTCCTGAAAAAGAATTACCAAACCTCTTCCGTATTTTAACTTAACCTACTTGGGTAATGAATATAGAATAAACGTCATTTACATTTTTATCGACGTGATTTTGGGCAAAACGAGGATGTGGAACTCAATGAGTTGGGAACAGTTACATCCTTGTAGATGACTTCCTGGTAGTTCGACTTTCTAATTTCTGGGATACTGTTCTTGCTGAATTTGTCACTCTTCGAATTTGACCTAATCGACACACGACAATCGGCTGTATCTTGCCGATTTCGCGTCCTTGTTTTCACTGTTGCAGTGGTTGTACTGCTTCAATGTTTCAATTCACTTTAACATACAATTTTTAGGTGATTTACAAAAAACAAAAAAAATCAACAATTTTTTTAATAAACAAAAACATTAATTTCTATGCCAAATATCACTTTATTATTTAACTAATAACACGACTAGTTTCGCCATACCATGATCAAGTGATTCAAATGATGTAATGAATGGAGAACATTCAATGTATACCCCTTTTATATTAACAGTACCGAAAAACCTAATTAACAAATACTTGGAAAATTGGGAAATAAACCAAATCTGTTTTTTCATTGAGGACCGGTGTGCCTGCCTCAGATGTTTAAAGATTTCAAGGGATTCAAGCAGATTTAGTTTATAACCCTTATTAACATAATGTAATGGTTTTAAACAATTTTTTATTTTTATGGTAAAGATCCGATCGACACCCTTTTTAAGTCTGGAGTCTATAAGCTGATTTGTGAGTGCAATAGCATTTATATTGGGCAAACAGGAAGAAATTTCAATATTAGATTAAAGGAACACAATAAAGCCTTTTATTCTGATTTGGACATATACCACTCAACATTTAGTGACCATCTTAAAGATTGTAAACATATATCAAGCGGTCATTCTGTTGACATAAATTGTTTAAAACCATTACATTATGTTAATAAGGGTTATAAACTAAATCTGCTTGAATCCCTGGAAATCTTAAACATCTGAGGCAGGGCGCACCAGTCCTTAATGAACAGACAGATTTGGTTTATTCCCCAATTTTCCAAGTACTTGTTAATTAGGTTTTTCGGTACTGTTAATATATAACGGCTGTACAATAAATGTTCTCCATTTATTACATCATTTGAATCACTTGATGATGCCATTGTATGGCGAAACTAGTCGTGTTATTAGTTATAATAAAGTGATATTTGGCATAGAAATGAGTGAAAATTTACAACTATTTATCGGGCACCGGAAATCTCTTACATTTACAAGAAAGTTATTTTTGTGCTGAACTCAACCCTATCACTCTAATTTTACAAATAAATTACAATACGAAATCTTGTTATTTCAATTAAGGGCGTTTGCCTTTGACAATGTCTATAATGTTGAGGGTATCCCTCTTCATTACCCAATTTCTCCGTTCGTGTGAGTATATTGGCACCTCCTAGAAGGACTGTCAGGACGTGGTCTGCCCGTCTACCCCGGGCTGTAGAGAGTTCAAGAGAGGGAGGGGTTACCGCACGGTACCTACTAACAGAGATGGGCACGTTAGCTCCAGCGTGAAAGCGATGTAGCGTCACGTGACTGGAATCCCTTCACACCTTCAACAAGCTTGCTAACTACCCTCTGGCTCAGAATTACTATAAATCTCAGCAGCTCAGACGTTCTCTGCCGATCTTCATTGGCATTCAAGAGGAATTTCTTCACTTCTAACACCACAGAGCGTTATTAATTTTTAACTGGTTAAACTATAAAGTACTTGTACAATTTGTAATTGCAGGTTAGCCACTATCTGTTGATTCAATAAATTATTAAGTTTTTTAATCTTGAACTGACAGTTCTAAAACTTCAACAGATTATTAGTTTTTGCGATAAATGCGTATTTACGAAATATGTCACAATTTTCAAATAACTATTTTACACTGCTGTTCGACGGGATAAGAAATTATTAGTAGAACTTCAAGAAATTTGCCTTCATTTTATTTAATTTTTTTAAATATAGAATATTACATTTAAATATAGAAATACATTATTTTAGTGAGGATGAGTCGACCCTAGAGCTGACTGCACAAAATCAGAAGATAAAAATCCGAAGGAAGGGGGGATTCAACCCGCGTCCCTTTGCTCCGTAGGCAACCACGGATCCATGGCAACTCTATTATGTATAATTACAAACTATAATTTCATCATTATCTTTTCATATTGTCACGTGAGTGGCTTGATTGAAAGATAACTTCTGGTTTTAACAATACAAATTTATTAATTATAAATCCAAATTACAAAGTATGGTACGAATTTGCCCATGGAGTTGGGGGAATTTTCGGTCCACCCCGTGTTGGCTAGGATCAGCTTGGATCTATCTCCGAGGCGGAGACTACCCATCAGGGAGTCGAGGAGCCTGGAGAAGTCTTCTCCCACTCACATGGTGACTACTTGCCTGGCTTACCAGCGGTACAAGTGTCTGGCGTCGGTGTTTTGGTCATCACCGTGTGGACTAGTATGTGTAGAGGAGTTGGCTACGTTCCTCTGCCTCAATACTCTGCGACATCCATCTATTTGTACTGAAGGTTAACCCAATTCCAATATTCATTCGTTATGAGATAACGAATTGATTTTAATTGTTTTCAAAGCACTCTTGAATTATTCTTCGGACTAAATGGCCACTCCTGCAGTCCTTGGAGATGATTCTGTCGCCGCTTGAGCTCATGTAAGGCCATGGAGATAGCGGTGAAACCAGGTCCTGAGAGAGCTTCAATGGGGTCAAACAACATTTCGGGGGCCCCATACACCTCCGTTTATTTATGTAATTTATGTAAAATATAAATAATTTTAGGGGCACCGAATCCCGGGCCATATTCTCTCCTAGCCCCCCTCTATCTGGGCATGGATGTAGCCACCATTACCAATGTGTTAGCTTGTATGCTTATGGAAAGTGTGAAATAATGTAACGCTTATGAGACTTTTACAATTTCAAAAGCAACCATAAACATGCATTTTATGCTCAAAAACAAGTGAAATATAGTACTGTTTGTTGAACAGTTTTAGAAAAAACATTTTATTATTCTCTGCTTTAACACAATATCTTCTCTATTACATTGTCTTATTTTTACCCTCAACTAAACTCAATTATATGAAAAAGGGTGTTCCCCTTTTCTCAATACAAGATCATGTTGCAGATAATCATATGCATGAAGGTATAAATATTTAAATAAAGACACCATTTTTTAATCAACAATAATCGTTAATTATACTTGTCCCATGAATAATTAATAAGAAAAGTTTAATTCCTCTTGTGTTATAAAAAGTTATACTTTGGCGTATAAAATGTACGAAAAATTTAGTCCAATTTACAATTTCAAGCATTTAATTTGTACCGGTGTACGCCGCAGACCGCATCTTCAATTATAAATGTCCTAACTTGTTCCCGTAGCGTTAACCCGTCAGTCCCCTGAGACCTCTACAGGTTCATACATAAAAACCAATGCACCTCACCTCTAACTACGTCATTGACGCAAAACCAACGAAATTTATATTAGTTGCCATGAAGTCGCGACGGTCCACATAAACGACAAACATGTAAGGAGATTTTACTAAACTAACAATAGCAAGTAATAAGTCGAATAATACTAGTAATTCGTACTTAAAATATCACGCACTGTTAAAAATCGGACTATTTGAAGTGTAAAATTAATGGATTTTTTTACGACTTCTACGGTAAAATGTCTGCTCTCTAGCCAATATAAGGGCTGTCGAACACGCGGCCCGCGGGCTACGTTCGAATCGCGAAAAATTGTTATACCCCCGAATGTCCTTGCGTGTAAAAGTGACGTGTATTCGAATTTTATTTTAAACATTTTTTTTTTACACTGCAAATTTTCATTTAGTTAGTTTCTTTAGTTAAAATGTTTAGCGCTCAGCAACTATGCGCACCTGACACAGCTTATCTTTATAAATGGAGTATTATTTATAAGTTAGAATAAATAATAGTATTTTAAAATTGTTGTAGATAACAATTAGCTCATGATTCGCTAGCCAGCTTGACGCGTCAGTTCTGAAGTTTGACAAATTTGGCTTTATATACAAATTTCATCTTAAATTCCATGGACCAACGTATTCAGGTTGATACCGTGTACAGAGACTTCAGTAAGGCTTTTGATACAATGGATCATGTTCTATTTAATAAATTGATTTTTATGGGTACACATGGTAATATGTTAAAATGGTTTTTTTCAACAATGGTTTTAAGGACACAAAGTGTTATAGTAAATGAGTGTAAATCGCAAGTTAAAAATATTACTTCCGGTGTTCCGCAGGGAACCCACAAGGACCCTTGCTTTTCAATATCTTTATAAACGATCTAGGTGCCTACTTTCAAAATTCTCGATTCCTTCTCTACGCCGATGATTTAAAAATCTTTCAACAAATAGTTTTTCTACAAAATTGCCGTAATATACAATCTTATTTAAATAGGTTAGAAAACTATTTCAAAGTCAACAAATTAAATGTAAATATTTCCAAATGCTCAACATTTTCTTTCACGAGAAACAGGACTTCTATCTATTACAGTTATTACCTCAACGATGAAAACATTTCTTCCGTTTCATTCATAAAAGATTTAGGTATTACTTTCGATCAAAAGTTAAATCTATCGATAAAGCATAATATATTACAAATTTTCATTTACTTTCCTCCATTTGCTGTCAACTTTTGATATTTGATACGCATATGGATCTAATTATCAAAAAGTCTTATAGAATGCTGGGTTTCATATGTCGAATAAGTAAAGATTTCAAATGTCATTTCAACTATTCTTTCTCTGTATTACTCATTAGTTAGAATTTTGCACTATATGTTGGTCTTCTCAATATTTTGTTTATGTAAAATGGTTAGAAAATGAAGAAAATAGATTTATTAAAAATATTAATTATATATTTCCAAACTTTCAATTGACATTGCTAACTCTAGAAAACAGACGAACTATTATGGATATAAACTTTATTTGCAAAATATTTAATAACAAAATTGATTGTTCGGACCTTCTAGAAAAGTTATTTTTTCGAATACCTTCTTACAATACAAGAGGTAATGATATTTTCTCCCTGTCTATTAACAATACTAATTCTGCTAATAATTCTCCCCTGCACTGTATGACATACAAATTAAATAATTTAGTAGCTAACGTTGATTTTTCGGGCATATTTGCTAATAATTTTAAAGTTATTAAAAAATATATAAACAATAATTTAACAAAAAATGTATAGTACCTTATTTTATATCTTATGCATTTAATGTAATTCATCTTTAATATCTTAAAACATGTGTATAATCTGTCTCAATTTGTAATACGAAACTAGATCTGGTTACTTTAGTGACTGTTGTGGTGTAAATAGACTTTTGTAGAATCATTGGAACTTGTAAATCTGGCTTTTAAAAGTATGGTTAAGTTTCATCATATTGAGGTTATTACTAAAATGACATGTCAAAATTGTGATTGACATGTCAAATATTTTGAATGTATATATTAATATTTATTTCATCAAACTTTCGATTATTACTCGTATAATAGTAAATAATATTACGATTATCAATGAAATATCGTGATAAAATATAAAAAACAAAAATACATATTATATAATAATAATTTATCATTTTATTCTGCTGCCCTTAAAATCTAATTCTTGTTTTTCAAAATTAAATAACATATTTTTAAAAAAAATTCAAATTTTGCATGTAAATCCCAAATTTTTCTCTGCAAATCTTTCCGAAACATGTAGTCTGTGGTTCTATCTGTTTTCTTATTATTACCTCTTCCCATGTTGCTCGGTCTTAAATTTTCTACACCTTCATTTAAAATTTTTCTTACTTCTCCTTCAGAAATCTAAAGAAATTGAAATGGGTAAATTATTTTATATTTCATAACAAAAAGGACACCAAGATTTACTGAAAAAATATCTGTCACAAGGTCTACAATTTCACTTCTTTTTAATTTTGTTCCATTTTTTTCTAAAAGTTTTCCATAAGCGTTATATATGTGTTTTTTTGTATATTTATCTAATTGTTGTTTCTTATGCATATTTTCTGATGTTATGTTCTTATTTTGGTTGTATAAAAACACTTTTCAATTAAAAAAATAAATTGACATATAATTTAATGTCAAATATAAATTGTCAAATGTTTTGAAAGGTGCCATTTCAGCAGTACCACCCTAAGATGATATTTTAAATAGACAACATAAAAAATGAAATTTTCCTCTTAGTTTCGTATTATAAATTTAGACATAAAGTCTGTTCCAAATGGTTAGGCGGAACTAGATTTTGCAGTCTAGTTACTTTCATCGTTTAAATCGTGCTTTTCGGCCGTTTTGTTTAAGCTTTGTAAATAATACTTACAACAAACATTTTTTTGTAAAGGTTAATATCATTTTAAAATGTCATTTTCTTTATATTTTGATTTTTTCTGTCATTCTTAATACAAATTTCCCATTTATTTATTTATTTTTTTATTAAAATATGTAAAAAAATAATTTAATGTCATTCGTTTCCATGGTTTCATTGTTGCAATTTTAAATTTTGACATTCCAACGTAAAAAATAAAATTACCCAAGCAAGGTCCCTTCTCGTGACAACCTAAAAGAACGAAATTCCCATTTAGTTCCGCCTAACCGTTTGAAACAGACTGTATAATACTTGTTATTGTTTAATTTGTAACATATGTTATGGTGGCCAAAAGTCAATAAATAATTAAATAATTTTTTTTTTTTTTTTTTTTGACTCCTCTGTTTATTTACAATCTGTTACATAGTAACAATAAGTAAATAGTTTATACATACACATACAGCTTGAATGGATATTGTCCAGTGACAATAACCAAAATATATCTAACTTACATATTTATATATGTACATTTACTTATGTTAGGATGGACATGAAATGATATGATGAAGATGATTATGATGATAAATCTAATTAAATCTAAACGGTAGATCGAGAGGGGTATATCTCTCTAGTCGCTGTACTGCGTTACTGTTGTCTAAGAGTTGAATAGCGTTGATGTTTGGATGTTGTTCCAGTTTATCCAGATGTTTGATGCTCCTCTTTTCTATTTCTTCACGTATAGTGCTGACTTGGAGGTCTTGGTGTATATTGTGGTTTGTTACATACCACGGGGCGTCGACAATTGTTCGCAAAGTTTTAGACTGGAATCTTTGGATTATATCTATATTCGAATTGCTGGCTGTTCCCCATAACTGGATGCCATAAGACCAGATTGGTTTCAGAATTACTTTGTACAGCAACAACTTGTTTTTAAGGGATAACTGAGATCTTCTCCCGATAAGCCAGTATAATTTTTTAATTTTCAGTCCAAGCTGAGTTCTTTTGGCTTTTATGTGTTTTCGCCATGTCAGTCTTCTGTCTAGATATAATCCCAAATATTTTGCGTTGTCTGCTTGGGGAATAACCTGGTTGTTAAGGGTAACACTTGGGCATGTTTCTCTTCTGTTTGTGAAGGTAACGTGAACGGATTTGTTTTCATTGACTCTTATTCGCCACAATTTTAGCCAATGTTCCATCAGATGCAGAACTTCCTGTAGCTGTCGGGAGGCTTCATTCGGGTCGTCATGGCAAGCTAATATTGCGGTATCATCTGCAAATGTTGACACAATACTGTCTATAGTTGTTGGGAGATCTGACGTGTAGAGAAGGTACAAAATTGGTCCAATTACACTCCCTTGAGGTACACCTGATGTAATGGGAAACAGATCACTGTATTCGCTTCCGTGTTTTACTAAAAAGTATCGGTTGGTAAGATACGATTTTAATATTTCATAGAAAGTATGCGGGAGCTCTTTTTTTAGTTTGTATTGTAATCCACAGTGCCATACTTTGTCAAATGCTTGCGATATATCCAAAAAGACAGCTGAACAGTATTGCTTTTCTTGTATGGCTTTATTAACTATGTTTACCACTCTGTGGATCTGTTCAGTTGTTCCATGTCTCTGCCTAAATCCAAACTGGTGATCAGGCAACAAATTGTTCTTCAGAATTATTGGTTGCATTCTCTTTAGTAATAGTTTTTCGAATAGTTTGGATAAAAGTGGTAATAGGCTTATCGGTCTATATGAAGCTGCTTCTTCTGGTTTTTTTCCTGGCTTCGGTACTAGGATAATTTGTGCAATTTTCCAGTAAGATGGGAAATAGCCCAATCTTAAAACCGCATTAAAAATATTTCTGATGATTTTAAGAACTATTTCCGGCAGTTCCCGAAGTATTTTCGCAGTAATTAAATCATATCCTGGAGCTTTTTTAAGGCTCATTTCTCCAATTATTTTTTCTACTTCATAGCTTTTGAAGGATTTTATTGGAAGAGATAACTGATGTGGCATTTCGAGAAATTCATTGATTTTCTCTTCTTCGTTCATTGGTAGTTCACTAGGGTGTGGTTTAAATACATCAGCAAGGTGTTCAGCAAAGGTATTGGATTTCTCTAAGTTACTTCTAGCCCAGGAGCCATCTCTTTTCCTGATCGGAAGGCAGGGGGTTTTAGGTCTTTTTAATCCTCTTGTAGCCTTCCAGAGAGAATAATCTGTAGCTGCAGTGGCCGAAAGATTTTCAATATAATTTTGGAAAGATTTGTTCCGCATTTCGCTTAGCAGGGATTTAAGCTCTCTTGTGGCTCGATTTAATTTTAACTTATTTAATGGTGTTCTATTATTTTGCCACAGCCTACGCAACCTGCGTTTATTTGCTATAACATTTTTGATGTCCTCTGAGTGGTTTTTGTCGTTTGCGGTTGCTATTTGTTCCGGTGTTGAAGACCAAGCTGCTTTTTGTATTGCAGTGGTAATGTGTTCTGTTGCATTTTCTATGTCCTCAGGAGTTTTAAGTGGTATTTTTTCAGTTAGTTCCTCAATCAGAATTTCTCTGAATGTTTCCCAATCAGTTCTCCTATTAAAAAGCGTTGGCGGTTTTTCTGTTTGTTGGAATTGCGTCGTTATTGTTATAAGGACTGGAGAATGATCAGACGATAAGTCAAAACAAGATTTGGCATTTAAATATGTCTGTGAAATGCCTTTTACCACACAAAAATCGAGCAGATCCGGTATTTTATTCCTGTCTGTGGGCCAATATGTAGGTTCTCCAGTAGACAAATGTTCTAAGTTATTTTGCTGTATAGTTTTTAAGAGCTCACGGCCTCTAGGAGTTATTAGCCGTGATCCCCAATCAGTATGTTTTGCATTATAGTCGCCTCCCGCTAAAAATCTAGGCCCTAGTTCACTAAAATATTCTTGAAATTTCTCTTTTTTAATAATATATTTTGGTGGACAGTATACGGCTGATATTACAAAAGGCCCTCTTAAATCTTCTATCATTATACTACAGGATTGAAGATAGTTTTTGGTGTATTCAGGTAGCGCATAGTGCTTAATTTTATTTTTAATTATGACCGCTGCTCCACCCTGAGCTGTTCCATCGGGATGGTTTGCACTGTAGATTGAATAGCCCGGAATAGTGAAGTATGTTCTTTCTGTGAAATGGGTTTCGGAAATTAGTATGATATCCAGGTCATGAATGGAGATAAATATTTTTAGTTCTTGACTATGTTGAGTCAAGCCGTTGGCATTCCAGAGCGCAATGTTTAATTGTTGCATTGTTGAACTTTTGACACGATAGTTGTTAATAAATTTAACATGGTGTCCATACGCTGCATTAGCTGGATCATCATATGTTCCAGTTTGTTATTGGTTGATTCTGGCTCTTTGGTGTTTTGAGATTGGATATTTGTGTCTTGTTGCTGTTGAACATTACTCCTAGCCACATGTGCGTAAGACACACCTGGTTGTACTGTCTCTGATCTTTGAGATTGTCGAAAGTTATTATTTTCTTGTGGTTTCTGCCTTAATTGTGGAAATTTTCTTTTTTGAATTTCCTTAAATACAGAGCATCCTTTATAATTAGCCGGGTGACGTCCATTACAGAGAACGCAGGTAGGGTCCGTGTCGATACTTTTTATACATTCTTTAGTAAAGTGATTTTGTCCGCATTTAACACATCTTGGCTGTCTAAAGCAATAAGCCTTTGAATGTCCATATCTCTGACATCTTGCACACTGCACGATTTCCCGCTTCACGTATGGGGCCTCAAATACAATTCTTGTGTGTAGTAATGTTTTAATATCATAAATTGTTTTATTATTTGGCGCTGGAAGTAAATCTATGAAAAACATAGATAATGACGTTTTTGTGATTCTATGTTTTGGATTGTAAATGTTGGAAACTTTATGTCCGTAGCTCTCTATTTCTTGTTTCAATTCAACGGTGTCTACAGAGTAGTGCATATTTTTCAGTACCACCCTGTATTTCTTATCTTGTTTTATCTGATAGGTGTGAAAAGCTGTTTTATTTTCTTGTAGAAGTTTTGTTATTATTCTGTATTTTCCAGCATCTTTGCATAGCACTTTTACTTGGTCTGTGCCAATGATTTTACATTCATAACTATCCTTGGCCACAGAATCAAGGGTATTTGTTAACGAATGATAATTCATTACTAAAGGGATAAATATGGGTGGCGGTGTAATTACCTTTTCTTTTTCCTTGTCATTTTGGCTATTGCTGAGTTCTTCGTTTTCCAAGGCTTGGAATCTGTTGGACACATTCAATTCTTGTGTGTTGTAATTTTTTTTTGTTTGTGTTCGATTGACTTCCGGATCTCTTGGTCGTTTCCTGGTGTTTAGCACTTGGGTCCAGTCATTGCTGTTCTCACTTCTAGGATGTATGGCTATTGGATCAGTTTCCATATGAGGGGTTGCTACACTAGCCATTTGCAATGGCTAGTGTTAGCTTTTAAAAATGTCCAGTTGGTATATTTAGTCAATGCAGGATTACATATGCAAATATAGGAATATATGTTCACTTACTAATTCACTGTTGTGAATAGTAACTCACTAATAGCACTATAAATCACTAATCACTGCGATATCTGCAGAGTACGTCTGACCAGTATGACAGTGACAGCTGTCATATTAAATAAATAAATAAATAAATTGAAACTCAGAATGTCTGTGTATTTAAATTAAATTTACTTTATAGTTGTAGATAAAATATTGTATCTGACTCGCATATAATGGCTATATTTGTTAAATAAAATACTATAATTAGATTCATTCGATGGTGTAATTTATTTCTGAATTCAACCATTTATATCCTTGCATAAAAAAATATTGTGAAAAAATCTATTGACGAAAGAAAATAATGGCTATATCCTCTTTCGCTCTTACACTTTGTTCACGGATCAAAAATCTATATATGCATGTACTGTAACGACTTAGAGCCTTATTTTGAACCGGAGACAAAGTGAGTATCACAAATAAATAAAATGTTATATAAAAAAATCGACAAAATTTCAAAAAATTATTTGACTTGACAGAAATTCAGAAAATCATTTGGCGAGAAGGATAAAGATATTCAAAAAATTAAATAAAATACTAATTGTAGCATAAAAAAAATAAAGTTTTATATTTTGAACGACCCAGAGAAAACATGATCATAACCGGAAGTCGGTATCCACAATTTGTATCACAGATAGACAGAGTGACGGTGTAAAGTTTTCTTGATCATATTGTCACGTGGGTGGTTTGATTGAGACACAACTCCTGGTTTCAACATAACAAATTTATTAAACATTTATCAAAATTACAATATAATGTTTGAATTGGTCCATGGAGTTGGGGAAGTCTTCGGTCCACCCCATGTTGGCCAGGATCGACTTGGACCTATCTCCGAGGTGGGGGCTATCCATCCGGGAGTCGAGGAGCCTTTAGAAGTCTTCTCCCACTCACATGGTCACTACTTGCTTGGCTTCACCCTCGATACAAGAATCTGGCGTCAGTGTCTTGGTCGTCACCTTGTGGACTAATACGTGCAGCGGAGTTGGCTATGTTCCACTGCTTCCATATTCTGTTTCATCCAGTCTTTTTGTAACGCAAGTTTAACCCAGTTCCAATATTTATTCGTCACGACAAATATTTCCTCATTACGAAAATGCAGTGTCTGCATTTCGTAATCAGGCCACATACGTCAGACGCTGATAGTTTTTAATCAGACAGCTGACCGTCACAATGTCTAGATGTCGTAATCCTGACCTAGGATTACCTATGTGACAATATCTACGAAATCCACTAAAAGCATTTCTTAAGAATCAATGTAAAAAATATTTGTAGCTGTAGAAGAATGAAAGTGAGGTGAAATAACCATATATTCAGTTTATATCCGGCGGAGAAACAAACTTGTCAAAGCTCCCTATCAAATAGTATATTTCTCTCTATAAAACTTGTGATGTATTTTGAAGCGGTAACTTTCCCGGGAGTGTATTTTTATTAAATGCATACAGAGCAGACCTCGGGAGCATTTAACTTGAGCCCACCGCGGCGAATAGTTCGTATTTCGGCCTCGAAATAAGCTATAAAATAAAAATATTCCTCGCTAAACTGTCCGTACAATTTCAACGTGCATATATCCACCGCGATGAAAATTTGAGAGAGGAACTTTTGTATGGAATTACCAACGAGTTTTTGACAACGATAAAATTTATTTACTACCTTTTTAGTAAAGAGTGCTGTTTTTCAACACTTTTCTTCTCCAAATGTACGTTTTATTCATATACATTATGCGAAGAAATTGCGCAGGAATAACCATTCATTTTATGAGAAAATAATTTTATTTGTAATACACCTTTGTAGATCTATGACAAATATAATATCTACTAACATTGTCTAATAGTTCATTTAATAATATTGCCACGTGGGTGGTTTAAAAGAAAACAACTCCTGGTTTTAACAACAGTTTATTAAATAATTATCAGTTAAAATAACAATATTTGATGGAATGTTCCATAGGAGTTGGGGAAATCTCCCGTGTACCTCATGCCGTGTAGAATTGCCTTGAGTCTTCCTCTTGGCGGATTTTGCCCATTAAGGCTGGTGAACTGTTCCCTCACTCACATGGGGACTGGTGCTTAGTCAACCCGGAAGGTAATCTTATATAAAATCGGACTCGTGGTCGTCACCGTGGTTGAGTGCAACGTAGTGGAAGAGTTGACTAGATTCCTCTGCCTGTCTTCCATACGACATCCATTTACTTATAACTCCGATTAACCTAGTTCCGCTATTCATTCGTCATAATAAATATTGCCTAATTACGAAAAAGCTTGGTATGTCATCTGGCTCAGTGAGCCGGCTAAATAAACGTGTCGCTGAGAAACAGGTCGGTCAGTTGTCAGTTCTCCCACCGTTCAACGCGGTTGTTGGTTTGCAATATGTAGGTAGAACATCGCCCAGCCGGCTCTTGCATTATATGAACAGACAGCGGAAAGCGGAATTGTTTGGTCGAGTGGAATAAATGCGATAAAAACGTTGTATTTGCCGCTTTATTACCTTTATTATTGTTAATATTTTTAGTATGAATTCAAGACGTAAATTGTGATTTATTGTCAAATTCTCTCTCTCTCTTTCTGTATTCCTCATTATCTTGTTATAAAGAAATAATGAAGTTAAATCTATAGAAGTAAATTATCTAATATTTTTGCCGGGTTAATAGTAAATAAACAATTCACTTTATGTAGCTACTGTATTTTAAACCAGATATGTTAAGATTATGGCGATGTTTATTGGAGTTATAAAACGGACATCTGGGATTTGGGCAATATTTTTAATATGTTTATATAGTATGGTTGTACGAAAGTACAGACTAAGCCTATTAGTTTCAAATAGAGTGCCCTACAAATTGGTGACAAAATACACTTTATCGATCAGATCCGGATCACTTCGGTCACTACTCACAATCGCCCGATCAGTCGTATCCTTGAAACTTGAAACAATGTAGTGGAGTCGGCTCATTTCATTTTGGTGAACCGTGTCACTTCGGTCAGTGTACTGAGCCGGCTCAGTGAGCAGGTTCGTTCATAAACGACCCATCTCTGTTCACAATGTCTAGGTGTAGCAATTTGATCTGGGGTTACGTTTGTGATAATAAAGGGGTCTTAAATATGGATCTTGACTAAAACAATCGAAACTCTGCTATTTACTTTTAATTGACGGATGCTTCGTAATAATCTGGCTATGGCATAAAATCTGGATACTGAGGTAAAATTTTATAAAATTTTGATTTGTACAAAGATTATAGATCAACAATTAAACGCAAAAGTATGGTTTAGCTGGGTGGCTCACGTTATCTGGTCTAATGAAAATAGATTTGTGACTGCTCTCAGAGGAAAAAAAAATTGCAATTGGAAGTGGATTGGTTATTAGTCGAGAACCAGGCAAAATTGCAAGGAGAGCACTGGATTGGAGTACAGGACGAAATAAGAGTTTATAGACTAAGACAGCTATGGTGACTGATTGTGTTGGGAGACGGATGCTGAAAATCAGGGGCGCTGAAAAATAAATTCAAGCAAAGCTCATGTAGCATGTTACGTATATTCTAGCCCATTGGCTAGAATATGCGTTATCTCCAGCTACTCCTATCTCCAGTTCTATATCTTCTTATCTACAGTCAATATAGTTATATTCTTAGAGAGAATACGGTAACAATTTGCAGACTTCCACTTGACTGGAACCCACAAAACATTCGTCGACATGAAAGACCAAATGATACATGGCATCGATACGCAAAAAAGAATATCATAAAGTGAGCTTCTTAGAGTTAAAATACTTGGCTCAAAGCCAAGAAAATTGCAAGATGATCATTAGATTGGAATACACATGGCAAAAGAAAAGATGGGAAACCAAGACAAACATGGCGACGCACCGTCAAAACGCCGAGCCAAATAAAAACCCAAGCGATGAACTGTACCACCTACAGTTACTTCGTTTGAGTCTCTTGTTCCTAGTGATGAGCCATTTTCTTCTTGTTGTTTAGATGTACGTGTACCAGTATTGCACCTAGTCCTATTTTCTTTGCCATTCCTTCCTCGTGTAAAATAATACGTGCTAGCTACTTCCAACTACTTGCCTGATGTCGTATGTCCAAAACTTCGGCAGATGACCTGCTCTTCTTTCCCAATTCTTGGTACCCATTGGGTTAATATTTGAGACCATCTCCCTACAACAATAATTCCTGTCTTTGTCCTTATTGTTTCATTTCTTTTTTGCCTGCCCTTTAGCGTTGGTTCCATCATCCTCATATCCATTACTCTTTGACACACTACGATGTGTATTGAGTTATACTATATATATTAAACATGTCAAAGGCAGATAGTTATTTTAGGAATATAGCTTCTTCCTGGGCAAATAATATCTGCCTGGGTATATAACTTTACAACATTTCAATTTTAACGCTGTTTCACTAGTCAAATAGTATCTGACAGAATGTTATTGGCTAAATAATGTTCAGCTTAATAATTTGTTATTTGAGGTTATGTGTTAGTATTTACATACGAGTTTATTAAATATGTAACAAAGTTTCTTGACTTCGATTTAATGCTAATGTTGCATTAATTTTCTTTAAAATTAACCATGGTCAATCAATGAATGCTTTCTTCGGAAGCAACAATTATTTAAAGGAGAAAGATAAGATTACTTGAAACTTGTACAAAAACTTAATTAAAGTGAAAAAGTAAGTAAGAAACATATTTTGCTCTCGGCCACGTATTTAAAACCTCAAGTATTTTAGTTAACATTTCAGATTATCTTAAATTGTATTCCAAATTCTATTTAAACTTTTTCATATAATTACTAAAGTTCTTTTTTAGAATTTAATGAATATATTCCACAGCATATTTGGCTATATTAAAAAAAATATGAGTTTTAAAAAGGTAATGTTCATGACGGTAAAAAGTAATTTTCTCGAGGCTTTATTGGACAGTGACGACGAAGTAAAGTCAGCGAGATGGTTTGTCTGGATCACTACCAGACCATTTGAGCTCTCATGTAAGTCGATATGATATTACACATAATGAAAGGGGTTTGCGCACCGCATCTAAGAGCTTTCTAAAATAATTAGTTACATTTGTTTCTGTGTTCCACTTTTATAAAGGTCAGTTGAGATGGATTTTCAATTTATTCTTCCACGAAATAAACTAAGAAGAATAATTATAACAGGTTCTCAACGCCTTATACGAGGGTTACCTTTTATGGTTTTACAAACGACCACTAGATGGCAATATTGATGTAAGGGAGGTAATTTTTGTATTATTTTATAAATAAAATTTCATAAATAAATTCATTATAAACATTTGATTAGAGTAAAATATTTAATCTGTTAAACGATACAAAAATAATCTATTTCTTAGAAAGGGCATTTAAGATAACGGGAGATTGTTTATTATTGCAATTTGACACTTTGTCAATGTAACATGAAAAGTGAATCGTAAATTATTGTGTAAAATATACGTCAACCATAAGCACATAAATAATAATTAAATTTTGTCTGAGATATAACTATTATGATTCGGCTATTATCTAATGGGATATTTATCTGAGTTATCACCAATAAATTATGAATTTAAGATAGTACAAGACAGATAATCAAGAGGTGTTAAATGACATTTAACAGTTGGGCGATATAAGCATTTTAGAGTAGTCATGTTTTAAGAGCAGTAGATTGTAAACCTTCATAATGTTAAGTCATGTTTAGAGTTGAGCTTAAACCGTCATAACGTTAAGATGTAAAAAAAGAGGATTTTGACCCGTCGTATGGTTAAGACCATGTTTTGCAGTTGGTTTTTAACAGACATGGGTTAGAGACATTTAGAGTGTTTGGGCGAGTCGAAATAAAGTAACAATGTAATTCCGTATGAACGTTAGTGTAGTGACCAGCTAAAAAGTGGAGAGACAATATTTAGAAACATGTAGTGGTTAAATTAGTGTTTGGTGTAAAGTGGGTGCGAATGTGTGTCTCATTTGGATTTAGCTGTATCGACGTAATTGTAAGTCTATTGTAATTAGTGTAAATATTTAAACCTTAATCGTAATTAAAGTAGGTTAGCTAAAATGTTGAGTTTAATTGAAACAACCCTTAATCCTTCCAAGAATCATAGCAACCAGCTAGCGGACTAATAGGGGGGGGTCCAGACTTGATCCGCTCACAAGTCTTGGAACCCGTAATGTGAGGGATGTACAGAGTAAGTACAAATGAAATAAATAAATCAGCCAACCGTGACATTTCATATTTATACATCGTAGCTCCCCACATTGAAATATGTTATTACTATATTCGTAAAACTTGACATTTGTTATTGTGAAATCAGTGGCAGCTTATATATTGACCGAGTAGTTTAATTACAGTGAGCGTTTAAAAAAAAAACAAGTTTGTGAAAAAATGGATATTACTCGTGAAGGTTTTCATCGAATGATTTTTTACGATTTTAGTAAAGGCCTAACTCAACAACAATGCAAAGATTCTCTTCGTTCAACTTTTGGTAATGAAGCACCATCAGAAAAGACTGTTTACAATTGGTTTGCATAATTTCGTCGTGGTCGTGCGTCCGTCAATGATGAATCTCGTGAAGGTCGACCAAAACTGGTTGTGATTCAAAAAAACATCGATGCTGTGCGCAAAATGATTGAAGAAGATCGGCATGTTACTTACCGTGAGATAGAGGCATCCTTTGGCATACCGCAGACTGCAATACATTCTATTTTGCATGAACTTTTAGCTGTGAAAAAGATCGTTTCCCGATAGATTCCTCATAATAAGACCGAAACTCAAAAAAAGGCTCGTGTTGATTATAGTATAAGGGAATGCTAAAAAAATTCAACCTAGGCACTGCAAAATCCGTATATAACATCGTTACAGAGGACGAAATTTGGATTTATTCATATGAACCGGAAACTAAGCAACAATCTACTTTTTGGATCTTCCAAGATGAACCAAAATCAACAAAAGTAGTTCGTTCACGAAGCACTTCCAAGAAAAAGATCGCTTGTTTTTTCGGTTGTACTGGCCATGTCCCAACCATTCCTTTAGAGTTTAGAGGATCGGAGAACAGTTAATACTGAATGGTATACAATAATTTATTTACCAGAAATCATCGACAAAATCAGGAAAAACCACCTAAAACCACACAGCACGCCAAACAATTGATTATTTGAAGGAGAAAATCATCTAATTAATGTCTCATTGCCCGTATTCACCTTATTTATCCCCTAATGACTTTTTTTTCTTCCCCAATACCAAACAAAACTGCGTGGACAGCGATTTTCATCACCTCAAAAAGTTGTTGAAGCCTTCGAAAACCGTGTTTTTGAGATAACAACTTTAAAGTGGAAAAAATGTTTCGAGAATAGTTTTGAACGCATGCAAATGTGTATAAATCTTAAAGGCGAATATTTTGAAAAGCAATAAAACACTTTGTTGCAAAAAAAATGTTTTCTTTCTTAGTTTTTGTAGAAACTTATAAGGTAGGCCTCGTATCACCTAAATGCGAGTAGGTATGTTGTATGTTCCAAAATAATATAGGTCAAAAATAACGAACTGATCCCCTAGCAGAGCCGAGTGGGGCAATCTGTAGTTTATAAAGGTCGGAGACCTTTTCATAACTGTATTCGTTGACTATCAGCTGTTTTTAGCAACATTGTCCTTAATTAACTTTTTCCCTGTCTGCCATTTTAATTTTCACGCCTGAAAGTCATTGTAGCTGCAATACGTGCAGATAGAATTTATTATGCATGTTAGTAGAGTACTTTCACCATTGCGAGTTTCCGACAGCCAAAGTATCACTAGGATAATAACAATTAGAGATTGTACTAAAGATTAGCACCAGCCGTTATATGTTCATATAATAAAATGGAAGATTACCAACCCTAACACTTTATTGGCTTCTCTTAATAATAACACTGAAATTATATCTGGTCGAATTACAACATTATAACACAAATATTCTTTAATTAAAATTATTTTATATGTTAATAAAATACTGAGAATTTAACTGTTGATTATGGAAGCATGTAAAGACCAGCAATAAATAATAAAATAGAGATGGTGGTAAAGACATTTGTGTTTAAGGGGAGGCACAATAAAAGTGTTTCTGACCTGGGATATGTAGCGAGCCCTGATACGTTACTTTAATATCGCACTATTTTATTATCAACTAGGTAGCGAGCTCGCGATATAATATAAAGTCTGATCTCAAACTGAAATGAGATTCCTGACAAAAGGAGTTCGGGTACTAGGCGTGAGTGTTATCCAGGGTTCATCATTACGATATCTGAATTAAATGATACGTATTAGTACTTACCAACCGACTGATCAGGTATCTTGTAATTAGTCTGGATCTTAGCTGTTCAGTAAATATCTTAAAGGTGAAGATTTACACACGTTAAGTGAGACGGTTTAGAATTAATAAATTTGATTTATTATAATATATTATTTACAAGAGGAAGTTTGAAAAATTAAAATATAAATATTAAAATAACGAAAAAATTAAAACAAATAGAATCGGATAGACCACCAGAATGCCGACACAGTGCCTCTAAGAATTCAAGAACTTAGATGTTGACGCTAACCGGGCCGAATACTTTCTGCCCTCTTCTTCAGAAAGACGGAGTTATTAGATTATAACTTCGAACAAAAGTTTCCTTGAACAATAAACCTTAAAAAATATTTTAAAGTTAGGTGGTTAAACGTAAAGTTTCAAATTTTATTTTATTAACTGATTTCTCACAAATGTTGACTGTAAAGTACCCTTTAAAATCCCTAAAAAAATGCCTTTTAAAGAAATTCTCACGACGGGTGATTTGTGAAAGTTTGTCATAGGTAAATAATTTGTCCGGGTGGACTAACCGATACGTTTCAACAGGTTATCATGTATTTATTTTTAAACGAGAACGAATTTTTTGACATAGTTTTAAAATGCGGAACAGTTCGACACAGTGCCTCTAAGAATTCAAGAACTTAGATGTTTACACTAACCGGACCGAATACTTTCTGCCTCCTCTCCAGAGAGACGAGTGTATATATCTGAGGTCTGGTAGCGTTTCTAGAAAAAAGGGTTTAAACATTGTTCAAAGTTATTAAGTATTAACTCTGAACAATGAAATATATTTCTAAAGCTACGTGCTAAAATGTAAGGTTTCTAATTTTATTATATTATCTGAATTCTCTCAAATGTTGACTGCAAATTACCTTTTAAGATTTCTAAAAAACGATTGCAGCCCCTTACGAAGAAATTCCCGCGATGGATGGATTGTGAATTTGTCAATTGTCCGGGCGGACAACCGATTCGTTTCAGATAGGCCCGGGTCAAAATTCTCGGGAATTATGCAGTTTTGTGGCTTCTGACCCGGGAAAAATAACCCGATACATCCGATACTGTGGCATAATAATTCTGGAGTAATCATTTTACGAAATCTTTTTTTTTTTGTTCTAGTACCTATACACGCTAGTACCCAAAAACCAAACAAGTCAAATTCTTCCAGATATGTAGGGGAGGATGCCGCTGATGTCTGACTACCACTGTTTAGTAGTTTACGATTTTAGAGTATACATGAGGTCTAACGTTGTATGAATCAGGGATACTGAGTCGGCTGAAAAATAAACGACTCTCGATATTTTTGAAAACGACTCCGGCTCCCGACTTCAACTCCCAACTCCGACTCCTGGCTCTTTTCATTCGTAAATCGTTCTTATAGTAAATATTTAAGTTTGGGGTAAGTGTCATTATAAAATGTCATTTTCATTACACCTTGAGTTTTTTTGAAATTCTTAATACAAAATTTTGAACATATTGGTTCAAAAAAAAAAAAAAAAAATCATTTTACTTTCTGTATTTTGCATAATACGTCACTTTTTCCAATTCACATTTAGATTTTGGCAGCCAACATGAAATATGAAACAACACGGAGCTTATTACAATTTACTAAACAAAACTAAACAACTAAACAAAACTTTGAACTAAACAAAAATCCCACTTAGTTCCCCTTTAGTAAGTACATAATAAACAGAGCATACAGAAAAAAAAGGATATGTGTAAAAACTATGCATAATGAGTACTGTCTCATCGCAATAATCTGTTATACGAGTAGTATTAATCAAATTATAAACTGGTCAACATGGAAAACCGGTTAAAACCGGTACTGAATATTTCGATTCTCGTTTTCGTTTAAGCTCTTTCTTATATATATATATATATATATATATATATATATATATATATATATATATATATATATATATATATATATATAAAAAAAAACGTATATAATTATGAGGAATAGTTTTAGTTACACAGAAAAAACTTTTTTTTGCCTTTTCAAACCCCGCTCCCAAAACTACTCCCTTAAATTAAAAATATGTGACCGGAGTCACCTTAAGATGTTGAAAATGTCGTAAAATTCCAGCCATTTTTGCGTGATACTCGTACAAACAGACAGATTTTTGCATTTGTGTGTACAGATGTTTTAATCTAATGAATCAATAAAAAAAAATCCGAATTTGTGTTGACTTTTTAGAGTCGATTTTTGAAATTGACTGATCAATAGTTGGTCAACCTTATGTTTCTAGCAGGGCAATATTTACGCCTTATTTAAGTATTTCCTATTTATATATGTACATATCCATAAAATTTAATTTACAACTTGGTCTGGAACGTATCTTTCCAATATTCCTTAGTTCAATGGAAAATTGAAGTCCGATATACATTCTGTCAAATAGCTTATTATCACATTTTTTCTATTACTTCTATTTTCTCTCTTCTTGAGCACTGTGTTAGCCGGCTTTTGATTTACCACACATTTCCTATTTTGATTAGTCATCGTGTCTACTCTGTAAAACAAATACTACTATATATTTTACAAGTCAATAATAAATAAATAAGTAAATAATATGCTAGAGCAGGTTCTAACTTATAAATTGTTGTTGCTTTACCAATATAATTCAATATTCATTTAGTCAATAATCGGGATTTATGAAAATGATTTAAAAAATAGTTTTGTCTCTCTAGTTATAGCCGATAGTGTATGCATGTATGTGTTTCTATATTGTCCATATAAGCACATTCTACATAACAATAACTTACATTATAAAATTAACAAAAATTTCTACAAATACCTTTCCAGTCGCTCCAATTTTAGTCTGCATAGAGCCCAAACACTAAAGTCCACACTATAACACACTATTTAAAGTATTTTCTGCACTTTTATCACTTAAAAATAACTAAAAACGTCAGAAAAAAATGAAGACGCCACTTGCAAAAATCACGTATCACTACATATCAAGATGGTTAATCCTGATAAAGCTCATTAAGGAATGTAGTCATTAACAATTAATACATAAGGAACAGAATTGCTTAAAATAATTCTTTATGAGAATAAACACATATATTAATATTTTATCAATAGTATACAGGTGGTTGAAATTGAACTATTGGGCCCAATACACTATTTTTTTATTATTGAAGATGAGGTATAACGTTAAATTTGGAAGTTACTTGGTACTACATGATCTAAAATAGTTTATATTTTGTTACTTTATATAAATAGTTATACATTTTGATTGAGGATTTATTAAAATTTCAGAGCTATAGCGTTGGAGTCACGGCCTATATGGTAAAATGGGAGGACAGAGGTGATAATAGGATGACTTTTGGGCTATCAATGATAATTCTGAGATCTCAGAAAGGGATAAAAATTACTATTGGAAGTATAATGGAGTTACCGCTCGAGAATTTTATACAGGTTAATTTTTTTATTTACGGGTTCATTTGGAGGGCTAAGGTGTCCCCTCGGGCATTATGACAAATTAATTAAATTGCAACGATATCGAGTATAATTAAATCTTATTAGAACTGTTACCTTCTTTCTAAATATAATAATAATTTTTGCTAGAATAATTATTATTACAGTATGAAGTTGAACAACACACGCCAAAAATTTAGATATAGCTTTAAATACAACATGCCATTGGTCAGTGTCCACAAATATAAATAAACTGCACTTGATAGCAGGGATTACATCAACCTCAATTCCACGGGATATGGCCTAAATTAAGAATAGTTTCAAAGCCATCAATGAGCCTTCCCATCCACTCTATGGACATCGCCTAAAGCCATTTATTAGACCGAAAAATTAAGAAGAAGAAAAAGATATAACCTCCTATTTTATTAATATATTAAAAATCCTTGATTCCTCAATTAAATCATGCAAAACAGAGAAAATAGACTGTTTCAATAATGACACATTTCAACTATATAAAGAAGTTAATTTCTCTTTTCAAGTGTAATAATAACGTGATAGCATGCGGAATAATTTAATTCGTGTTATGAAAACATTTGACGTACTAACCAAAAAGTAAACACAAAATATTATGAACAATTTTAATTAGTGGTAAATTGTATAGTGGTCAAAATGTTTGTGCAATTCCTCTCATATTTCGTGTGATGAAAACAAAAAGATCATGATATTCGGAATATCCTGTTACCCTTGGCTGGTTGCTGGTTTCTGGCTGGCACTGGCTGCTCCGTTGAGTAAAGGATTGCAAACACAGCATACGTAACATCCGCGTATGTCAAGATGCAAATTCCCGACGTATAATGTATCTCATCTGCCGGAGAATACCACACAACATCAACTACAAAGACAGCATTTCCCTTCCGGTATTGTTAGATTTGTCGCCGTATAATATGACGACGTCATCATCCATGGCCTCCTAAACACTTTACAACTGAATAATTTGCTTTACGGAAACAATCGGTTGAAGGATATGTCTGTCACGGAATTTTGAACGTCTGAAATGCGTGCCCGGCTTGTACATTTGAAGGAAACCGGGCGCCTAATTGGCCCCATCAAGTAGGACGGGCACTGTTCACGTCACATGTTATAACGGAGTCACGGCACGAAACCTAGGAACGCCAGCAGACACACACCCTACACCCTACACCCTACTCGATGCTGTTCCGCGATTTCCCGCCCTTTTTACGCTACACACGCCGCACTAGAACCCTTCGCATAAATCGAGATGAATCTTTTTTATACTTGATTTGGTTTTAAAAGTTTTTCATAAAGGAAAAAATGACCTGGAATCACAATACAGCTCTTAATATATACCTAAAAGCAAAAATTAGATGTTAAGGGACTTCTCAAATAGCAGTTCTGATATACTAGATCAGGTATCGGCAATTCTGAAACAAAATGTCATTCCAACAAAATCCTTATAAAAAATAAATTTTAAGGAGCCGCAATTTTAATATAATCTGTCTCAATTTGTAATACGAAACTAGATATGGTTATTTTGGTGACTGTTGTGGTGTAAACAGACTTTGGCGTATCCGTGTGAACCAATACTATGACAATATTATAAATGTATTGTCAATATACAACATAAAAAATGAACTGTTCCTGTTAGTTCCGTATTACAAAATGAGACAGATAATACTAACTATCTGCCCAGTCCGAACTTCGTACGAATTGTAATACGCATTTTCAATTCCAAATATAATAACAGAAAATAATTATTTCTCTATTCTAAATCACTCTTTTAAATAAATAATATTAAGATACTTCGTTCATAAGCAGCGGAGCGCATAGCCTACTTCTCAGATATTAATCTTATTTAAAACGTCTTGAATAGAAAAGAAAACATTTCTTCATTCTAAGCTAATTTTTTTTTTCAATTTTCCTGTTAGGTAAAAAAAATCAGCTGTGGCCACCACAGGACCGACCGCCATCATAAAGTACTTGTATAAAATACATTCTAGCAGCAGAGTAGAAATAACATGACCTAATATTTTCTTACAGAAATATTATTTATCATGAGCATGGAAACGTTACATATAAGTATGAAAAAATTGAGAAAAAAATTCGAAAAATTTTTCAAATTTTTTTCCTTTAATCAAAAAATGTCTCAAATAAAAGTTGTTATTTATTGCTTTTATAGCAAATTTTGTTTAATAAATTTTTTCGAAATATTTTTCTATTGTGAAATATTCGCAAAAATCTTAAAATCGACAGGAGTAAACTCCCATTTTTAGTCAACCGATTTTTACCAAAAGTTGATTTATTTGTTTCATTGATGGCAGAAGCTTAAATATGAAGTTTCATAAAAATCCTTTCAGCCGAATTTGCTCTGCACGTGTACACAGACAGACAGACAGACAGACAGACAGACAGACAGACAGACAGACAAACAGACAGACAGACAGACAGACAGACAGACAGACAGACAGACAGACGGACGGAAGGACAGACAGACCGACAGACATCATGCTAAAAATAGTCAAAACTTTATGTAGGGACCTCAATTCGTGGAGATCCATCGAAATCTCGAAATGTCAAAATCGGTATGATCACAATACCTCCTTTATATATATTGGCGGTCGTTAATAAGTGAGATATTTCAAGTTTGTAGGTAGTGCTGCCCATAATATTCCAAATATTTCTCTTATTATAAAATTCATTTAACAGAAAATAATCGTCTTCATTGTTTAACAATATTTCTTGTTGGCATTTTGCTATTAAGTAAATGATTAAGGCTGCCTATAACCCCCGGAGGTTAATAGCTTCTTATACAAAACTAACAATCTGAATTAAAATTAGTATCAATCTATACATCAAATTTTACACCGAATTTGTATCTATCTAATATGATAGTTTTAACTGTAGAAACATTCATTGTAAAAATATTATCGCCCAATAACTTAAAAATAGACATCAGCGATATTGTTCTGTAATTTTTTAAATCTATTTGTGGGTTTCGAATAACTTTTATATTTATATAATTTTGTGTAGAAATGTTCAAATAATACGTCAATTTTTTTTCGACTTGATTACTTATAGTTTAGGGCCTTCGTTGAAAAATATTATACTTAAAGATAATAGAATGCCACTTGGTACACGTATTCTTCACGAAATATAAATCATTTTTACCCGTAACACCAATTTCGAAAATCGCGGCAGATTCAAGAGGGCGGCAAAAATAGATTACCAAGTACAATAACTATAAGTAATTTTTACAATACAATAAAATAGCTAGAATCATATTTGTAGAATGAAGCTTTAGGTAAAATTTGCCGCATCGTACGCAAATATGCGTCGATTGGTTTACAAGATGGCGTCTATAATGCAATTTGCTTATTTACAACTACTTAACAGTTTTTTCTACAGTTAAAAATATCCTATTAGATAGATAAAAATTCGCTGCAAATTTTGGTATAAAGATTGTTATTAATTTTATTTCCGATTATTAGTTTTGTATAAGAAACTATTGAGGACTATAGGGTTGTGCGCCGCCTTATATATATAAAAATGCATAGAAGAAATTTTGAGTTTTCATAAATAATTTTTATATATCTTATAAGAAGTAATTTTTGTCGTATACGGTTTTGGTGTTAGGTCAATAATAAAAGAAGTATTTGTATTAAATAAGATTACTTAATTTGGATAAAATAATCTATTGAAATGTCTAGGGTTTCGTGGGCATTAACAAGAAACTCTAGACAATACTATATCCTTTGATCGATATGAACAATATTTTGCAGATTTATTATCTAAGAATCTACAAATATAAATGACATACATAAATGTCTAGGATTTGTAGGCATAAACAAGAGACTCCTATATCCTTTGACCGATATGAACAATATTTTGCAGATTTATTCTCTAAGAATCTACAAATATAAATTACATACATAAATGTCTAGGATTCGTAGGCATAAACAAGAGACTCCTATATCCTTTGACCGATATGAACAATATTTTTCAGATTTATTCTCTAAGAATCTACAAATATAAATTACATACATAAATCTCTAGGATTTGTAAGCATAAACAAGAGACTCCTATATCCTTTGACCGATATGAACAATATTTTGCAGATTTATTCTTTAAGAATCTACAAATATAAATTACATACATAAATGTCTAGGATTCGTAGGCATAAACAAGAGACTCCTATATCCTTTAACCGATATAAACAATATTTTCCAGATTTATTCTGTAAGAATCTATGAATATAATTATATATAGAAATATCCTAGTTTCGTAGGCATAAAAAAGAAACTTTAAACACTGTTATATAATTTGACCGATATGAACAATATTTTGCAGATTTATTCTTTAAGAATCTACGAATATAATTGCATACAGAAATGTCTAGGATTTCGTAGGCATAAATTAACGTCTCAAATTATTTTTAGTTTTAACAATTTAAACGTAATGTACTGAGCAAAAATGAATCGTTTTCCCATCTAAAAAGGTTATGAATAAATAATCGTACAATAATAATTAGCAAGTGTCTGTATTTAGTGTCTGGTTCTCATGATGGGCTACCTTGGGACACCAAGGTCTCTTGATTGGCTGACAGCACCAAATACACATACAAACAATTGAAATTTTTATATTGTCACATAGGTAATCCTAGGTCAGGATTACGACATCTAGACATTGTGACGGTCAGCTGTCTGATTAAAAACTATTCATCAGCGTCTGACGTATGTGGCCTGATTACGAAATGCAGACACTGCATTTTCGTAATGAAGAAATATTTGTCATGACGAGTGAATATTGGAACTGGGTTAAACTTTCGTTACAAAAAGGCTGGATGAAACAGAATATGGAAGCAGTGGAACTCCGCTGCACGTATTAGTCCACAAGGTGACGACCAAGACACTGACGCCAGATTCTTGTAACGAGGGTGAAGCCAAGCAAGCAGTCACCATGTGAGTGGAAGAAGACTTCTCCAGGCTCCTCGACTCCCGGATGGGTAGCCCCCACCTTGGAGATAGGTCCAAGCCGATCCTGGCCAACACGGGGTGGACCGAAGACTTCCCCAACTCCATGGACAACACGTGACAATATTACAAATCCGTTGACGCATAATAACCTAGTGTATTTATATTAATTATAATATTAGTAATATTTGTAGCAGAACAAATTGTAAGTAGTTGTAGTTGATTTTATGAAATTCTATCTTTTTTTTTATTCATAACAAATTTACCTAAGAACCGCATATGGTTAAGAGGTTGTTTAATGATTTAACAATCTTTTCTCTAAAAGCAAGTTTCACAAATTTAACCTGTCTACGATTCTATGTAACCGTATGAGGCTCTGGATCCGCAGGTTCCCAACACAAGAGTACCGCGAATTATTTTATAAGGTATATTTTAAGCCTTTAAAGCACATGTCACACTTGTATTAGAACAACAAAAAATAGACCTAATTTTGTAGTTATTTTAGATTAACTCGTTAATTAAATTCCTGTATTATTTCCAGCCCTTCAATTAACCTTGAACATTCAATATAACCTTGACCTTCTTTGTTTGTTTGCGATTAAACCTAAAAATTGTTATTTGCAATATCAATATCTTTTTTGTATTAGGCTGACAGTGAGCTGAACTGGATGTCCATCAGACCAGGCAGATTGGTTAATGAATTACAAATAAGGATGTACAAATATTTAATAACAGGTCAATTAGAAATGTACAAACTTCAAACACCCGCATTTCATGTTTTCATAATGATTAGTATTTAAATATAAAACTGTTTCAGTAGAATTTTCATTTAAAAACAGCTACATAAAAATATTATTCAATTATACTTGCATTAAAATTGAAGTCGTTTTAATAACATTGTAAAATCTATTTAATTTTATTGCAAATTATAATTTGCAAAATTGATTTTCGATTATGGCATTGTATTGTTTTTGGTGTCAAACAAAATACTGGTAAATGGAGCAGCAGAATATTGTCATTGACAAAATCTCAAAATTTATAGGGATCAAGAAAGAGTTCGAAAAGACTGCGTGTATGTAGAAATATATCGATCGCAGGTATCAATACTTTGTATATTATTGCATTGATTATATTAAATATTAACATCGAAACTTTCCTTTAATATTATTTTATTACACTAGATCTTTTGCTTATCTTTTCTCATATTTGTTATTGATATAGGCAGTAGAATTGGCGCCTAAGCAACAATGAAACTGTTAAAAATAAAAATATTGTTATTGACGAATGAGTGTTGTTTACACGTTACACGTACCAGTTGATGAGAGATCGTACATAGTGTACGTCCATTGTTAAAAGAACTTAAGGCCTACATAAAACTATTTTGATAAATTAAACACTCTTAAATTAAACAATTAAAATCGAAGGTAACGTAAGTTGGTATTTAATAAATCATTGAAATAAATTGAATTTTTTGTTTTTGCAGCAATCATTTATTTTTCTGAATTAAAATATTTTTGATAAATTATTATTTTCTCCCGAACAACGCCGGGTATGTCTGCTAGTAATAATTATAACCAATACCAATAAATTACCGAAACAAAAAGTACTAAAATACTAGTAGCGAATGAAAAGTATCGAGACCTTACTAGTATCAATAGTAACATTTTATAAATAGCTGCGGATTGTTTCCGTTTTTATTCAAGATCTACTGAAAAAATATATTTAAAGAGGCACTAGAAGATGTCTAGAAAGTTATAAAAGTCAACAGAAAAGTTATTCATAGCATACAGATTGTCTAAATAGGATATTGTCATTTTGATTGTTGAAATTCTTCTATGTTTATTTTAATAAATTCAGTTTTACAATTTTACAATGAAAAAAAAAAAATGTGGAAAAAAATTATGCATTACCGTAAGTGCTCGATAACGCAAGTAATGATACCGGGAGAAGGAAAGCATGGCATTCAAAACTCAAGCCCATAATATTTAATAAAATACTAGACCTTTTCTGCAATACTAAAAATTTTTATAGTTCAATTCCATTTTGTGAAATAGCTTGACCTGTTTCTAAATGTTTGACCCTTGGTTTTATCAATAAATACATTTACGCACTAGAAGTAGAATTGTTCTTATACGAGTGTTATTTTCTTTTTCTATTAGTGCGACTACTAAAAGCACTCTCTGCTTTAATACACCATTTAACATAGAAAAGTAAAATGTTATATTTTTCTAGAAAAACTTTAACTTTTACATTACTACCTAAAAATGTTTATAGAAGAAAAATCAAGTTTTTACCTCTTATTCGTCTAGCCGAAATATAAAATTTTATATACTCTGGTTCTGTACTGAATTAACCTGGTATGAAGAATGTGAATACAAAAATTGTAGAGAATTTTATTTTGAATCTCATAAATTAAAAAAAAAAAAAAAACTGTTGATATAAATTTTTCCTAAAAATATTGAAATAATAATAATAATGTACCAAAAGGTTTTTATAAAATAATTTTTTCGTTTGTGTAAAAAATAATAGTGGACCAAACCATTATTATTTGCATATTTTATAGGAAAACATAAATATTAAAATTAAAAGGTTTACTATAAATGAGGAATAATAAATTTTGTTTGAATCTATTAGGATCAGAATAAAATTCTGCACAATTTTTGAATTTGAACAATGCAAAAATTACATTTATTAGTACCTTGAGTATAATTATTAGCACATATGGTACCAGTTATTGGCATTATGTCAATAAATGAATAATTTTGTTAGTTATAACGTTTTTTTTTTTAATTGTGTAAAAAATTTGCAAAAATTAAGTAAAAACCTTAATAAAAATTGAAGATACTTTGGTTTTAACCTATTACAAGAATTTAATTGTGTTCTTAAGATATTGTCTTCTTTTCTTTTTGGAAATCCTTTCATACTGGATACCTTATCCATGCAATCAATTTTACCTCTCTTTTTTAATTAAAATTGTTTGAGGACCAAGTCGTATTTTAAAGGTACAGTGTCAACAACTGTACATCTTACCCTAGTAAACAATAATAATTTGTGCACCGAATACATTATTAATATTGAATACTACAGAGTGATCCAAAATGATTGAGGACAGTTTAAATTTCCCGGCATAGATTTGAGTGCATTTCACGATATTAGGTTGGCAGTTGTTAGTGATTTGCATAAAATCATAATGGTTGATCAAAGGGTGACTCGTTGACGTGTATTTATATTTCTCCAAGCTTTCTTTGAATAATAAACATAAATAAAACAGTTCTTTTCAGAGCTACAGTTTTGGATAGTTTTGTTGAGGTAAGTTTATTATTTAAATGTAATGAAGTTTATAATCTGTACGTATTATTTATACTTATAGGTTATACCAATATCATCATGGTTTTTTCAAATGAACAAAATGCTTTTATTTTGAAAGCTTATTATCGCAGTGGTAGTCGACAGGAAGATGGTTCTTGGAAGTATTCTTTACAACTTTGTCGAGAGCAGTACAATCAACAGTATCCAGAGCATAAAGTCTCGTACAAAGTTTTCGCTGAACACAAGGAAAAGATTGTTGGTCGGTTTGAAGAGAGAAGTTGCATTTGTAGAGGAAAATTACCTAGACGACCATCTGTTTTAACCGACGAAGTGGTTGAGGATGTTCAAAATAGAATGGAAACAAGTCCAAACAAATCTATTCGTAAACTATCGGCACAATCAGGTATGAAACTTACCCTGTAAACATCTCTCTTTTTTATTAAAAAGTGTAATCACTGTTGTAGGTTTATCATATGGTACAGCTAGAAGAGCTCTAATTCATAAGTTGGACCTGCATCCCTACAAGGTTACAGCTTTTCATCAATTATTACCGATAGATTACGAACGAAGACTGCAATATTGAAACTGGTTTAACGACACTATTAACGATGACCATATTTTAAATGTAACATTTATGACAGATGAGACTTGGTTTCACCTTTCTGGCTATATCAACAGCCAGAATTGCAGAACCTGGGCATCGGAGAATCCTCATAATTTTGTAGAGAGCCCTTTACACCCACAAAAATTGGGGGTCTGGGTGGCGATTTCAAGGCGTAGAATAATTGGTCCAATATTTTTTCAAGGTACAATTGATGGACAGAAGTACCGTAATAACATATTAGAACCTTTCATAAATGAACTACATGACGATGAGCTGCAAAATGGTTATTTTCAGCAGGACGGTGCACCTCCTCATGTGGCTCGTGAGACATTGCAGTATCTAGAGGAATTTTTTGGTGAACAAGCGATTAGTAGGGGTGTTTGGCCATCACGTTCACCAGATTTGACCCCTCTGGACTTTTATCTTTTTGGATATTTAAAAAATAAAATATTTCAAACAAGGCTGCATACGCTAGAGGAATTACAAGCAGCAATACAAAGGGAAATAGAAAACATATCTGAGCCAACTTTGCAGCGAATATTTGATAATGTTAAAAGAAGAGTAAATTTATGTTTAGATGCCAATGGAAGACATTTTTAACATTTATTGTAACTTTTATTTATTTTTGAATGTACAAATGTAAGACTACTTAAATTTTTTTTTAAGGTTGTATAAATTTGTGTAAATAATAAAATAAACATCTTTAAAAATTATGTTTATGTTTTCTTGTATTTATCCCTGAACTTGTAACTGCATTGTAAATTAAATTAAAAATAAATAATAAAAATAATTATTATTATTAAATATAGAGAATTTTTACCTACATATGTATACAAACTTATTTTTGAGACGCCGCTGTTTAAATGTAGGTATGTATTAGTGTAGCCAACATGACAATAATTTAACGTGCCGGGAAATTTAAACTGTCCTCAATCATTTTGGATCACTCTGTAGTGATTATTAAATTCTTTTTTTTTTATTATTATTATTTTGTGTTCTCAGGCATTACCAAATTCTGGTCAACTTATTTTATAATCAATTTAAAAAAATCGTCCAATTAATGAATTTATTTACTTATTAATTCAGCGTTTATTTTACATTAAAATGAGAAATAAGTGGTTGCATATCTATTATACGTGCCTTTTAAAATTTATAGAGAAATAACGGAAAGAATTTGAGTCTTGAGTGGTTTGGGTGGTCCGAGCTTCTCGGGCGAAGGTATGGCTAGAACCTTAACTCAGCCAGAAATAAGATTTTCGACTTCGGTCAAATATCAAATACAAGTGAATAAGTAATGAATTGGATCTGCTGAGTGGCTATTTAATAACTTTAGGAACTCCTTCTTAGCAAGACAGGAAAATCCGACAGAGGCAATAATAAAGATATTTAAGAAAATGGCCATACAAGGGCTGATATGGGTCAAAGGCTTGGACAACAACGGAGATACAAAGAAGCAGAATAAGAAGTAGCGAAATGAGGTTCAGACAGACGAAGAAAGTTTATGAAGCCGGAGTACTTAAGAAAGACGCCGAGGAAGACCGATAAAAGAGTGGAGTGACAATATTAGAAGTGCAGTAGAGAGAAGAGGAAGACAAACAGGAAGGAATGGAAAAAGCTCTGGCAACGTTCTCCCACGAAATAAGAGAACAAGTACAAATAATAATTAAACTCTTCCCACAAAGCCAGACTCCAGAGATGGTAAAAGGGTTCAACGATTAAGTAAGTATTTGGTGGTAATTTTTCATTATAGAGACTATGATAATAATACTTCATATAGAATTTTTCATTATAGATTTATTGATGGATTCTGGCCCACAAAATATGGCCTGCGTTACTAAAAGTTTGGCCATTCTAGCTGTATGTCATACCGATTCTTTTGATTTTAACCCTTTCCACAGAAAAATTTAATTAAATTGTAATACTTTAGTTTTTCATTTTTATTATAGCAACATTTAAAACGTTATTCTGAAAACATTTCCTTTGATTCCGTGTAAATTACATGTAAGTGTATTAAACGAATATATTAAAATTTCATTAATATAAGTATATTTAGTAATGCATACTAACTCATCTCGTACAATTCTTGTTTAAATTTATTTTTATTTCCCTTTGTTCTAGTCGTTCGTAGCGAGTGCCAGTTGCAGTGCATCTCGAGAAAAACCAGACAAAAGAAGAAAAGAAAATATGCAGACGATGCGACAAGACAGCGTAACCAAGGTAATATGAATATTTCATATAAAATTAAATTACTTGTTTAATTTTTACTGCGTCCTTTAAAATGATGTCCTTTAAAAATAGCCAGCTTGAGTACAAATGAAATTGTGTTTAGTACGGCTTGTTTTTCTATTAAAAGATAAGAAATTCCTGTGTCATCTTCTCTTCCGCAATTTTACGTAAGCCTCTAACGCGGAATTCTCATTAATGTAAATGATAAAGTGTTGTGACGTTACCCCCCTCCCCCTCTGTTTAGTATTTTCAAGCTACGGCTTATGTCAGGGATTTATAGGGACACCATACCAAGCAATGACCTGGATTTCCTGAACAACCACTAAATTGACGGTATTAAAAACTGATTCGTATGATTGGAATTGAAATTTTTAATGAAGGTTTAATAAGTATTCTCCATTTCTAATTAATATTGGGCATGGTATAAAAATAAACCTAAAAAGTCATTAAGCTCTGACATAGTAACACAAATTCAAATACACACCTCATTATTACAATAATAGGCAGATCCGTATAAATGTATGGGCCCATGTAGCAAACCTGGTAGAGGATATATATATAATCGGCAATAAAATACCAATATAATCGCTATGGTAAAATACAGGATGGTTGAATGAACTTCAGCCGATTTGGTTATTTAATAACTTTTAATTAATTGCTTTTTATGGATCGTTTATTTAACCCTTGGCATGAAAAACAATATCGAACAAATTGTATTTCTGGTCGCGATACAAATACTAGTTCTTTCAATCACATTTTCTCATATTTCTGGTGTTATTTGAGTTATTTCTTGTTGCATATTGTGTCTAAGCTATATTACTGAATTGCGTACACCATTTCCCTAGCCACAAAGTTCCTCAGCCTTGGTAGCATAGAGGTAGCCATCCTGCTTCACGAGCCAAAGGTCCCGGGTTAGAATCCCGGTCAGGGTATGGATGTTTGTGAGCCACAGTGTAATTGGAATACTTATTCCCGTTCTGTGGTATTAACAAAACCTGCCGCAGTAAATTTGTGTCACCAATTTTGAAGTAATTTGGCCAGGATATTTATTGCGCAAAATTTATATAGTAGCGGGAGCTAGAAGGGTTACCTTTAATGTTTTTACAAATAACCACTAGATGGCAAATATGTATCAGTGGCAGCTTATAAATTTACCGAGTAGTTTGTTGACAGTAAGCGTTAAAATAAAACAAGTTTATGAAAAAATGGATATTATCGTGAAGGTTGTTGTTGGATAATTTTTTACGATTTTAGTAAAGGTCTAACTAAATAATAATGCATAGATTCGCTTCGTTTAACTTTTAGTAATGAAGCACCATCAGAAAAGACTGTTTACAATTGGTTTGTAGAATTTCGTCGTGGTCGTGCGTCCGTCAGTGATCTATCTCGTGAAGGTCGACCAAAATCGGTTGTGTTTCAAAAAAACATCGATGCTGTGCGCAAAATGATTGTAAAAGATCGGCATGTGACTTACCGTGAGATAGAGGCGTCCTTTGGCATATCTCAGACTGCAATACATTCGATTTTGCATGAACATTTAGCTGTGAAAAAGATCTGTTCCCGATGGATTCCGCATAATTTGTTGATTAGTGTAAGGGAATGCTAAAAAAATTCAACCTAGGCACTGCAAAATCCGTATACAACATCGTTACAGGTGACGAAACTTGGATTTATTCATATGACCCGGAAAGATCATAAAACCTTAATTTTAAATTTCTGTACATTGAATTCAATTGAATTTTTATGATTCTTAAGCATTTTTATTGAAGAATGGAACAATAGTTTGTTAGCAAAAAGTGTATAAAATTAATAGAAGCTCCCTGATTGTCATACATAAAAAGGTTGTTGCTATTTTTGCAACTTAAGATTTAACTTACTTTGCAATTGTAAATATGAGTAAGACCCATCAGTTATATTTACAATTAAATATAACTGATGGATATCCATCAGTTATATAACTGTAAATTGCAACTCGACATAGTAGTGATGAGTAAGTAAGTAAGTAAGTATTTATTTAGTAGCTGGGATACAGTTTGGATACAAATATAGTACATAACTACGTCAAAAAGAGAACAATAATAATGTAATGATTTACATTGATTTACATAGAATCACATAAAATTCATAAGCTCATTCTTATTAAAATGGATAAATTCCCCAACACTGTAAAAAGCTTTGTGTAACAGAAAAGTTTTCAAACATTTTTTAAACTGATTTTTTTTTCAGTTCTCTAACTGCAATTGGTAACATATTAAACATTTTTGGGCCTATATAGCTAGGTGTATTGCTGGTAACATTATATTTAACTTTAGGTAATCTAATATTTGCATGACCTCTGGTATTATAGCTATGAACCATATTACATGTGGTAAATGCACTAACGTTTTTTTTAGTGAGGATTAAAACATTAAGCAAATATAATGATGGAAATGTAAGGATGTTACATTTCATAAATAAATTTTTGCAGTGACTTCAAGGTTTTACTTTACATAGAGAACGTATAGCTTTTTTCTGTAGTTTATAAATTCTTGGGGATTCAACCGAGTTTCCCCACATAGCAATACTGTAAGATAAAATAGACTCAATGTGAGCATGATAAACCAACTTAGCTACACTGAAAGAAACATGATAAACTAGTCTGTTTAACATAAATAAATTAGAGTGTAGCTTACTAGCTATATAGTTAACATGTTCCTTCCAGTTAAGCTGGTAATCAAGTTGGAAGCCCAAGAATTTAACGGAGTTACATTTATAGTTGTCATTGTTACTGATATGTCTGTTGTAACTAAACATCATTTTATTAGTTTTATCTGCATTTAAGGACAAATTATTACAGTTGAACCATATAGTTGCTTCATTTACCGTTCTAGTAATTAATGTGTCAACTTCTTCTTGAGAAACCCCTACATTCACGAAGGTAGAATCATCCGCAAACATAATTGATAGAGCATTAACGTTACGAGGCAGATCGTTATTGTAAATCAAAAACAATAAAGGTCCAAGGACAGAACCTTGTGGTATACCTACTTTTATATCAAGCAATTCAGATTTAACGGAGTTATAGACAACACATTGCTTTCTTCCAGCTAAGTAACTTTCAAGTAAGTTTAAACAGTTACCTCTGATACCATATAAGTATAACTTTTGGCGTAAGATATCATGGGACCCACAATCAAAGGCTTTGGATAAGTCACAAAAAACTGCAGCATTATGTAAGCCTTGTTCTAAGTTGTTGACTATGTTACTCAAAAGTGAAATAGCTGCTTCAGTGGTAGATTGATTTGATCTAAAGCCATATTGATGTTTGAGATATAACTTCTTCTGCAACTGGTGCCACTTTTTTTCCTTAATTTTACATGATTTGTAATAGATTTTTCATTTCTAGCCAAGAAACTAAGAAATCCAGGGGAACCAATATTGAATTAAGCTTAATTTTTGAACGAGCTGTTTTTGGTGTACTACCTATAGGTATTATATATAAATGTTAATTTTAATTATCTGAATATTAGAAATTGTATATATTTTACCAAATGTAGCGTATAAACATATACCTTCAGGATCAGGATCAGGACAGCGAGGGAATATTCTACTCCCTCGATAGTGTCGGAGTTTCCAGACTGGCCTACCGACTAAAACCTCTATTTACCTTCTTGATCCGCAAAAGAACTGTCCTTATTTGGATCTTGCATCTTGGCGGTAGGCTAGATTTAGCTTAACTGTCATATATCCCTGGATTTCCTCAGCCGTTCTTCTTCCTCTTTCTTCTTCATTATATTTCGAAGCATCTGTCTTACTTCCTCCCAATATTTACTGAAGCTGATTATTGCGCTTACCATGTTGTGTGGTATTAGGTATTGTTTTATTGTGGCAGTCGTTTGTTGCTTAACGTCATGCCATCTATCGCAGACAAATAGTATGTACTTCGCCGTGTCAACTGCGCCATAGTAGGGACAACTGTCTTCTTTTTCCCAATCCTTTTAGTATACATTCTAAAGGACCCATGTGCGGTCAGGGCTTGCGTGACAAAGTAATAAAGTATCCTGTGTTTACTAATTATCCATTCCTGGACTTTCGGAATGAGTATTTTTGTCCTTTTTCTGTTTTTTTCAGTGTTGTTCCAGTCTTCCTGCTATCTTTCAATGGAGCGAACTCTGACTGTGGTGCGTGTCTGACTGCCACCTCCTGCCTCGTATATGGCACGTCTGTTCGTGGTACACCTGGCACACCCCGTGTGTACGCCAATGCTAATTATCTGGAGCACTGAATACAAATGGCATCAGTACGTCTTCATTCATTTAGTAAGAGAATTTAATTCTCTTTCCCTTGCAGATTTTCTGAAGTGAAAGAAATCTGACCTTTGTAACATCTTCTTTCAGATTTCAGAATCTTTGTGAAAAACTATCTTTGATTTGTTTTTAATTAAAAATAAAGAAGTAGTTATATGTAAGAAAGTCGTTTGTTAACAATCTCTATATACAATTAATTTCTAGAGCAATGTTGATTCTCCTTGAAGTTTTGTCTGTGTACATTCGCTCTTTATTCAGTGCTCGTTTTGCATCTAACCACGGCAAACAAGAAAACCACAAGAAAAGACAGCGCTGGAAAAACAAATACTCAAACTGTTCTCACAAACTTTTAGTAAAGAGGTAAACAATTGTCTAACAAAGGCGTTAATAAATGAACAATATCACGGCTAGAAAGAATGTGTGATTGAAACGAAGACAATTAGTACTTGAGTTTTACCAAGAGAAATATCACAGTACTAAGAAGTGTAAATTCACAAGATTGAATTCAGTTAAAAGTCTTAATAGTACTTAATAGTTTTGAGTAAGCTTAGTAGATACAATTACTTCTTGAAACAAGCTGATCTCAGTAATCATTGCAAGCTGGGTTCAATCCAAGTTGATTCCGTTTGGAATATAAGTCCTGCTCCATATTCATCAACCTCGTTTTCATATTCCTTTTACGAATTTTAAACATATTTTAAAATTCTGAGATATCCATTGACCTTTAGATTGAGTCAGGTACGGGGTTTTATAAAAAGAATACACAAATTGTGCGCATTGTGGAATACCTAGTAAATGGATAGAGAGAATAATGACTTTTGTCATAATGCAGCTGTCAATTAAAGGGCTCAGCGGAAAAATAGTATGAGTGACATTTTCATACTATTTACAAAAGATGCATTTATACCAGTTAGTCTAAAATTAACAACGGAGTCTGTAAATGTTGAAAGTAGATGCTGTTTCATGTCAGCACAAGTAACATTAACAATTTTTATTATTTCTCTGCCAAGCCAGATTTTATTAACACCATTTTACACTTCTCTCAATATCACTTATACCATTTTTACTTTTTTATTATATACATTTCTGTACTACTATTCCTATGAATCCAATAGTAACTTGATTATCGTTGTTTGTTTCGCTAAGTTATTTCTTTAGAATTTTATAGTGATTTTTTAGGGTTTTGTAGGTATGACCAAAAAACCCTTATACCGTCATTTTGTCGTCTGTCTGTCTGTCTGTATGTCTGTCTGTCTGTCTGTCTGTCTGTTCGGTAAAAATTGTAGCCAAACGGCTAAACCTAGAGAGCTGAAATTTGGCACGCTTATACAACTCTTTGACCCGCACATAGGAAAAATACTAAAACATCTAAAAACATATCCCCCTAAAAATATTTAAAAAAAGTGCTCATCAAAAAAAATATATTTTTTTATAATTCTGAGTAGGGTATGAATGAAAGCCCTTGGTACGTGGATTAACGATCAAATTTTTATTTTTGCAAAATAAATTATTTTCATGTGATTTTTGCTAAAATTGTGCAAAAATTTTTTTGTCCCACACCCTGTTGCCCAGATGGTTTAACTAAATATCTGAAAAAATTCTAAGTAATGTACATTGGTTTGAACCGGAATAGTACAACAGGAATTTTTAATCAGATTATGTTTTCGGAAAATAACGCATTTTTTGTGTTTTTTACTAAAATATTTAATTCGCTATGTAACACAGTAGAAAAGTAAGCGCTCTTAGCGTAGTGCGTTTCGTCGTTTCTTTGTTATTTGCAAACTAGAGTTCGATTCCTGTCAATTTTAATTTTTCTGTTTTTTTTGCATTTTTATTTTGTTTAAATTATTTTGTCAAAATTCTAGTTATATTTTGGTAAATGTTGCGATTAATTTTTAAAAGCGTAAATTTAATAACCAGTGGGAAGTGTTGAAATTATAATTTAATGTTTGAATGTATACGAAATCAGAGGGCAGGGCTTATGATTTAAGCAACCAATGGAAGCCATAGGCGCAATTTTCAAAATCTTAATTCACCTTACTATATAAAAAAAAACAATACTGCACATATTTAGAAACTTAAATAATAGTATTAGGCATTCGAATTAAAATTAACAAAAAAAAATATTTTAATATAAAATTTGTTTTGGCATCCCAAATAATCATCATTCACTTACTAAATACCTGCAAAACCCTGAAATGTGTGAAAATTCACACTTCACGTCAATTTTTTAATTCTATTCTCGTAACCCTGGTGATTTTCCGGAAGGGCCTGAATGAAAAGCAGCATGTCTGAAATTTTCCTTCAAACTTGGAAATACGACGACAGAAACACTTGAACTTTTGTAGAGCGTGTTTTAAGTAGATCGGGCGATTTAGAGATGATAGAAATTCAACTTAAGATGATGGGTTAAGAGGATTGGGTAGTCCGTCAGTTTCTAAAATCAACGAATTGGTTATCCAATTTTGCAAATTAAATCCCTATTACTTGATGATTGAATGTTAAAGAAGTTGCAGAAGAAATAAGAATATCATACAGCTCTTGTCAAGACATTTTGACCAATGTCAAGAAAGGCGACAATGCACCAGTTCACACTTCTCTTATGGTCTGACAGTTTTTAGCTATTTATACTCACTTGACTTGAAACCCTGTGAACTTTGTGCCTGCAAAATGTGTTGTTATCAAGGTAATATTTTATTTCTTATTCAAAAATCAAGCTCTAACAAAACTGACATTTTAACATGTAGTTCAGCGGAACTAAACAAAAGTTTCGGTTTTTTAAATGGTCATGAAAACAGAACTATGTTCTATGTCAGTTTAGAATAATGTGTGTAAGAAGATAGGAGCTGCTTGTCCTTGCTTCTGATTGGTTTAGAACATCTCCATAGAGGTACAATGTTAAAATATTGTTTTTAGTCCAAATTGACAGATGTTCAGTGTCGTACATTGTATTTCTTAATATCATTGTCGGCGAGCACAGATTATTATTCGACAATATTGTATTTGCATCGAAATATATATCATTTATAAGGTATATTTTGTTATTATTTACATATTTAGACATTTATTTATATTCTTGGCGTAGATTTTATGGAGAATTTATGTAATTTGTTTTTACGCAATATATTTTTTAGGTTATCGGACATAAATATTTTATGACACGTTAATTAACAGATCAAGATAGAGGACTAATGTGAGGCCAAAATACAGCCCAGCTGAGTGCCCAAAGAAGAAGTTATTGATATAATTTTTAGACCTTCATATATATATATATATATATATGAGTCATTCTTTTTCATCGAGAGACCCCATGCTGTCTAAAAATATATTAGTCTATGAGGGCTCATTCGATGCTTATTGTAGTCTAGTTTCGAAATCCGAGTGGCTCTTTTACGGAAACATCGTAACTTATCAAATATGGCCACCAATCCCACGTGACCTCTACCTTTTCTTCGATAAATCGATTATAAAGTCAACACAATCGAGTCAATTTGGGTGTCAAACTCCTGAAAATGTTACCTAAAGGTAGTTGAGGCGGCTGTTAATGAATCCAGGGTCAAGTTTAGAAAATTCAATATGGCAGATGCAATATGGCGGCCGAAACCACGTGCCAAGTGAAGATTTTTAAAAAAATTATTTGATTTCAATATAATATAATGCCTGGGGGTTTATGGGGTCACTGATGATGAATTCAGGGTGCAATTCAGAAAATTAAATATGACGGATCCAATAAAGCGGATTGGATATGGCGGCCAAAACCACTTGATGAAAAGAGATTTTCAAAAAATCACTTGATTTTGTCCTAATTTAATACCTGGAGGTTTATGAAAATTCAATATGGCGGCCAAAATTACTTGACAATCGGAGATTTTTAAAAAATCACTTGACTTCAAACTAATTTGGTACCTAAGGGTTTATGAGATCGTTCATGATAAGTCCAGGATCGAACCCTGTTTTTTCTCAAAGTTTTTTCAGAAATCTTCCCTTATTAAGTTAAATAGAGTCGATATTGAAAAAAAAAAAAAAAAAAAATTAAAAAAAATAAAAATTATAAAAAAATTTGATGTTAGATTTAGAAACAGTGTTACGGACACAGAAATTCTAGTTGTGTTTAGGTGGATTGTTTAATTTAATTTTTCTGTATCGACTCTATTTAACTTAATAAGGGAAGATTTCTGAAAAAAGTTTGAGAAAATACAGGGTTCGATCCTGGACTTATCATGAACGATCTCATAAACCCTTAGGTACCAAATTAGTTTGAAGTCAAGTGATTTTTTAAAAATCTCCGATTGTCAAGTAATTTTGGCCGCCATATTGAATTTTCTCACATGAACCCTGGATTTATCATCAGAAACCCCATAAACCTCCAGGTATTAAATTAGGACAAAATCAAGTGATTTTTTGAAAATCTCTTTTCATCAAGTTGTTTTGGCCGCCATATCCAATCCGCTTTATTGGATCCGTCATATTTAATTTTCTGAATTGCACCCTGAATTCATCATCAGTGACCCCATAAACCCCCAGGCATTATATTATATTGAAATCAAATCATTTTTTAAAAAATCTTCACTTGGCACGTGGTTTCGGCCGCCATATTGCATCCGCCATATTGAATTTTCTAAATTTGACCCTGGATTCATTAACAGCCGCCTCAACTACCTTTAGGTAACATTTTCAGGGGTTTGACACCCAAATTGACTCGATTGTATTGACTTTATAATCGATTTATCGAAGAAAAGGTAGAGGTCACGTGGGATTGGTGGCCATATTTGATAAGTTACGATGTTTCCGTAAAAGAGCCACTTGGATTTCGAAACTAGACTACAATAAGCATCGAATGAGCCCTGGTAGACCTTTCATAGACTAATATATTTTTGGACAGCATGGGGTCTCTCGATGAAAAATAATGACTCATATATATATAAATAAGAAACTTTAGCTCTCAAGATACATTGTTTGTGTTATTGTTTTATTTACACTCTTTTAGCCAAATCTCACTTTTTATATGTAATACATAATTTTTAAAAATATTTTTTTTTTAACCTTTTAAATTTCCCATTATACTGAATTTTTATCGTATAAATAACATAAGTGTATTATCTACCATGTTTATTTCAATATCTTATTATCCAATTCCTTTTGTATATATATATAAAAAAATCACTTGCTAACCTAGTTACTAGTTGTAACTTATTTTAAATTACCCGCTATACTGTATTTTTTCTGTGTAAATCGTACTCGGTTCACAGCTCTATCTCTATCTACTCTGTTCTAATTTAACATAGAGTATAGGTTCTTTCATGCTTCATATTGACATGTACCTAAAAATGTTCAGTGGAATTATGATTTACAAAGCTTAAACAAAATAGCCAAAAGCTTGAAATAATTGATAAAAGTTACTGGATTTATAAAACCTAGTTCCGCTTAAACATTCAAAATAGCCAATAAATTATCTTATAAAGCCCAATTTACTGTGTTAAAACAATCAGTCTCTATATAGATATCACTAGATATCAAAGTCTAGTTCCGCACGAAGCTAAGAAATGAATAATATTTATAAGTTTAAAATTTAATTGTGTTTATTGTAGTTTTTCTGAAAAATAATTGTATTTTCTGTGAAAAATGAAAATAAAAACTATCTTTGATATGGCGGCGATCAGATTAAAAATGTTTCTTGATAAAACTCCAGCACTCGTTATAAATCGTTATAAATGAAGATAAATTCATGGTATACATCATATCATTTATTGTAATAACGATCCTCTATTCTTTCACTTTTTGTACCACCCAACCTACACATATGAACACGCGATATACATAGCACACAACTTTAGTTGCAGGTACTTACATTATTATTCACTTCACTGAATCAATTTATATTTCTTGACAGTTGCAACATAACACAAACACGTATGACATTCTTCTGTTTAAGCTTACAATGTCTGAATGCTAGCGTACCGAGACATTGGTACAATGCAGCATAACAATGAACGGTAGGTACATAAGATAATTAATAGTGTAACAACTATTAGTGGCGACACGTTTAAACATTAGCGACGATCAAGTTGCCGTTTGCCTGAAATAATCATATTTCCTTTAGCAGTGAACGCTGTTCTGGTCATGGTGTACTCTGAACAAAAGACTGAGATGGAGCAAAACAATAGCGGCCACGTTTAGTGGAAATTACTACGCTACGTTTTCCTGCAAAGACTAAAGGGCACATGGACGTACCAAATCAATTTCTAATACTCCCGAAGCTCTGCAAGACAATTCAAAACATTCAAAATTGTATTTAATCCCGCAATTAAACTTCTTAGCAAGATGAACAAATTTTTGTGAAACAGTCAGTATTTTGTTACTAAAATCTTGCTCATTTAAAGTGCCTTTGTCTTCAAAATACCCTGTTTTATTAACCGAAGTACCAGCCAAGGCATTTTACCTATCTGTCAGGGCATGTATAATTGATTCGACTTTTTTAGGGTTTTGTAGGTATGACCAAAAAACCCTTATACCGTCATTTTGTCGTCTGTCTGTCTGTCTGTCTGTCTGTTCGGTAAAAATTGTAGCCAAACGGCTAAACCTTGCACAAGTAGGTACTTGCACCAGTCACTGGCATCGTGTAGACGTACATGCAGTACTGGTGCCAGTACTTGCACATGTATCTCATGCAAGTCAAGTGAATAGAAGGCGTTCCTATTTACTAGCACAAGTAGCCGTGCAAGTGACTATTAAAAATGACCGCCATGAACAGCTGATTTGTTCTGGCTGATACAAAAACGTTAAATATACTTAAAATGTTCATAACAAAGTGGTCTGAGTTGTCTGGTCATTTTTAGGGTTTTGTAGGTATGACCAAAAAACCCTTATACCGTCATTTTGTCGTCTGTCTGTCTGTCTGTCTGTCTGTTCGGTAAAAATTGTAGCCAAACGGCTAAACCTAGAGAGTTGAAATTTGGCATGCTTATACAACTCTTTGACCCGCACATAGGAAAAATACTAAAACATCTAAAAAACATATCTTCCTAAAAATATAAACAAATACGTGCTCATCGAAAAAAAAAAAATATATATTTTTTTAAATTCTGAGTAGGGTATCAAATGAAAGCCCTTAGTACGTGGATTAACGATCAAAATTTTATTTTTGCAAAATAAATTATTTTGACGTGATTTTTGCCAAAATTGTGCAAAACAAATTGTCCCACACCCTGTTGCCCAGATGGTTTAACTAAAAATCTGAAAAAATTCTAAGTAATGTACATTGGTTTGAACCGGAATAGTACAACAGGAATTTTTAATCAGATTATGTTTTCGGAAAATAACGCATTTTTTGTGTTTTTTTACTAAAATATGTTAAATATTTAATTCGCTATGTAACACAGTAGATAAGTAAGCGCTCTTAGGGTAGAGCGTTTCGTCGTTTCTTTGTAATTTGCAAACTAGAGTTCGATTCCTGTCAATTTTAATTTTTCTGTTTTTTTTTTTTGCATTTCTATTTTGTTTAAATTATTTTGTCAAAATTCTAGTTATATTTTGGTAAATGTTGCATTTAATTTTTAAAAGCGTAAAATTAATAACCAATGGGAAGTGTTGAAATTATAATTTTAATTCTATGTTTGAATGTATACGAAATCAGAGGGCAGGATTTATGATTTAAGCAACCAATGGAAGCCATAGGCGCAATTTTCAAAATCTTAATGCACCTTACTATATATATATATATAAAAAAAAAATACTGCACATATTTAGAAACTTAAATAATGGTATTAGGCATTCGAATTAAAATTCATAGAAAAATATTTGGACATAAAATTTGTTTTGGCATCCCAAATAATCATCATTCAGTTACTAAATACCTGCTAAACCCTGAAATGTGTGAAAATTCACACTCCACATCATTTTTTTTTTATTTACAGATTTTTTCGAGTGCTTCAACAGCTTAGATTATTAGCGCCCTGGTACATTATATATATATAGTGGCTTCACATCCCTTGTGGGATTTCGCCGCTCATTGAGCTTTCTAAATCCAATTTCTTGGGGTGGATTAGTCTCCTTTTTGTCTTCTTAAGTAGTTCTTATTTTCTTTGATAACTTTCTCCATTGGTTTCTATCTCTTACTTTCTCTTTCCATTCATGTATTCCGGCCTTTTTATATGTTCTTCTACTTCTTTCAGCCACGTTAATCTCGATCTTCCTCGCCTTCTTGTTCTTCCTGGATTCCACTGCAGTACTGATAGTATTGTTGACTTTTCTTCTGCTCTCCCTACGTGTCCTAGCAATTTTATGCTCTGGTCCTTTATTTTCTTAACAATGCCATCTCCTATTATTTCCATTATTTCGTGATTCATTCTTGGGCGATATTCATTTTCTCCAGTTCTTATTGGTCCTAATATTGTCCTTAATATTTTTCTTTCTAGTATTCTTAAATCTTCTTCTTCTATTTTGGAGAGTGACATTGTTTCCGCCGCGTACAACATTACTGGTCTTATCATTGTCTTGAATACTTTTAGTATTGTTCTTGCTGTTAATATATTTAAGTTCTATTCAGAACTTTCTTATTTGCATAGTATGCTTTATTTGTTGACATTATTTTTTCTCTAATTTCTATGTTCATTTCTCCATTGCTTGCTAGCATGACTCCCAAATATCTGAATTTTTCTACTTGTTCGATTTTAAATTTGTTTATTTGTATTTTTCTATTTTCCAACGTTTTTCCAGGTTCATAATTTTTGTCTTACTTTCATTTATTTTTAATCCTATTTTTTCTCCTTCCCGTCTTATCTCCTTTAGCCACTTCTTCATTATCTCCCTTGTTTTTGTTATAAGTACAACGTCATCTGCATATGCTATTAATTGTCCTCCTTCTGTTCTGATGTTTCCTTTATTTATTTTCCTCATTACATTACGGTAACAAATATTAGATATAATAATTATAATTATGATAATAATCTAACATAATGTAATAAACTAAATAATATAATAATAGATACATGGTTAAAGAGATTTAATAACCAATTAGATCTATATTAAGTGGTTTATGTTAATGTCTTTTAGGAACTTTATCCCATTTGTTTCAAGGTCTTTATTATGGGCAAGAGCTCGTTCGAGAGTTTCGGGGATCTAATTGTTGTAACGCTCTATTGTATATTTGCAGCACTTGAGTTGCATGTGTCATAAATGGGGGGAATAGAATGTGCAAATATATGTTTATGGGTGGTATTTGTATGGCCAATCCTCAAGATCGTTAACACAACTTGGTCATGCCTGTTTGAACTAGGTGCCCATGGTTTGGTGCCCATTTTAATAGTTCGTAGGTGGTTGTTTGTGATAGAGTTCCAATATTCCTTCCATTTATCTCTTACGTTGGCTTCATGAGACTTTTGAAGCCGGCAACCGGGACTGGTGTATCTGTAGCCGGGAGATTTGTTGCTTCTTTTGCCGCACATTTGCTTTCTTGTTTTCTATTATACCAACGTGAGAAGGGATCCAGATTATAGTTATGTTCTTTCCGTTAATTAGGGCCTCTTGGATGTTGTCTTGGATTTTCTGTACAGTTGTGTTGGCTGAGTAGATTTCTTGGATGGAAATAATGGTATTCAAGGAATCTAAATATTAGGAAGTTTTTGAGCTATTTTCGGAGTCTAGGATGTATTCACAAGCTTGAAGTAGGCTATATGATTCCGCCGTAAAGACACTGGTTTCTTCTGGTAACTAGTACATGTGTGTTTCGTCTCCGATTATTAGCGCAGCACCAGTTTTACTGTTTATTTTGGAACCATCAGTGTAAATGGCAGTGAACTGTTTATATTTGGTTAGGATTTTATTGTAGGATTGTAGGTATATACATAGCATGTATGATTGATTCGACTTTATCATCTTGAATTAAAATCTTGGCATCAGTATCATAATTCAAGGAGCTGCAGGGCTTGATGGGCCATTTGTCTCCTTTATTATAGTTTTTCCTTTTTATTTCTCCAAAATGTTCTATTCTGCGCCATTTTTTATAACTACGAATTCTTATTATCTTGAGGTAACCTTCTACGTCGCTAATGTATCGTTTCCTTGATCCAGTTGTTCTCCGTCCTACTGATATTTGCCCGACTCATCCTTATAGGATTGCTTTCGAGTCGTACAATATAATATATTCACCGTAATTGGCCAAGTTTGGTATGTACTAGCGTTGAGTTGGTTATAAAGAAATCATCATTATCCTCCAGCTTTCATATTTCATGACCCAATTTCCAATGTGTGTTAATTGTAGTAATATGATTAGAATTACATCCATTTTTTAGCGCACACAGAAATGCACATACAGTTTTTATCGATTTCGAACGGCTAAGCAGTAATTTGTATAAATATTCTTACTCAAATTATTTGACATAGGCAAGAGTTGAACTCTTGTCCATACTCTTGCTCAACGATCAAACAGCCAGTATAAATGAATTAACACTAGCGTCCACAACCTTACACTGCAGGTCATAAAGGAATACAACTAAAAAATGTATCGTCTGTGACAAAGGTGTCCTCAGTCAAATAATAAAACTCATATGTAGGAGATCTTTCAAGCCGAATTGGGTCACATGGTGGTTGTAGAACTGGCATAGATTAGCACTACGGTTCGATGAGATCACTATGGGACGTTATTGTATTAATATTAATTCTCATGTTATTTTTTTACTACAAATGGTATGCCACAAGAATTTCCTAAAGTACTTTAAATTAAAACCATACTATTTTCTATATCTTGTTACACCTCAACATTCAAAACAGATTTCTTAGATGTAATGCTGCCCAACTTTGTTGTCTTCTTCTTCTTTGGGCACTATTAGTCAGGTTAACTTTAAGCCTCACTCACATAAGTCTTCCATCTTGATCTATTCATTGTCAGGCCTTGCCAAGTACCCTGTATATCAATACTGGTTAAATCTTCGGTTAGCTGATCTCTCCAGCTCTTGCAAGGTCTTGCCACTGGTCGACGCGTATTCAATGTTTCTTCCCATATCTTCCTAACCATTCTGTTCTCTCTCATCCTCATAACGTGTCTTGCCCAACATTGTTGTAGTTATTATTTTAGTTCTCCACTGTCAGATGCACCATATCACAGCTGCATTCAGTGACTTTGACTATTGAAATTATCTTCACAGTTGGTTTTAATTGCTTGATCGTTCTTCCGTGTTTTTTGCGTTTCTCCTTCTTTCCTTCAAATTAAAATTGTCGTTAGGAATTATATCAGTAGGTAGTAATTTATCTTTTTCTTTTTCATTCATGTTTTGGAGAAATTTCTCCGCTATGTTGCTACTGAGTTTATTTATTTAAATAATAATTATTTTTGTTGGAATTGTTGGATTTTAACATGGTTTGTATTGGTAATACATCTTTTCCAGTTTAGTTGTGTTATTATTTTTATTTGATCTTTCCAATTTGTTCGGTATTCTTTGATTTTGCTATTTAATTAAAAAATGCTTAGTATTTCTCTGATAACTACTGAATAACCACTGACGACTCTATTCCCTAAGACCATTTTATAACTGTTAACCAAGACACTATGACGTCAGGTCCTACCTCAATTGTTTTGGAAACAATATTTATTTGTGTAATTGTTGGCAGCAATTAAAGAACATAGTCGGCACAATTGAATAATGTTTATCGACACATTAGAAAGTAGTTCAAAACTTATGTTGACAAACAAGCAACACTCTGCACATTCTTTAATTCCCAAAATCGCCAACCTCGACCTACATCGCCTAAAAGCCGCTCAAGGAATTGAGATATTAGCATACAGTTATATCATAATAGTGACAATATCACCAACCCTTTTTAGATCTCCGACCTCTAACTCTCAAAAATTCACACCAAGGTGTGTAGTTTCGACGAAAAATGTTTTTCTATCCCATTTATCCATAGTTTAATGAATTCTTGATAACTCTTTCTTCCTCTTTTTTCTCTTGCATAAGTTATTTGATGATTAAACAGTGTTTTTACATAAAACTGATTATAATTCGAGGAAAAAAGTTCCATCTGATACGCCTCTGCTAAACTGTACGCTTCGGTTGTCCTTTCAGCAATATGCCAGCTCCAGAGCCGTTACTCGTGTCTACGATGCTGTGCATCTTCCTCTCTGTCCGCGTACACCACCTTGCCAACCAGTCAGCTAATATCATTGATGTGCAACTTCAACAAATACAATACTATTGTCTACATATACATATGTACATGTATGGGAAATTTTTTTTTTGAAAGTTCATTTCTATGTAATATTTTGAGTGAAAAAATATTTAAAACAATTTTTCTTATAATTTTTCTTAAGAAAAAAGATATAAATGTAGCAAATTTAGTTTTAAGTATACGGATTTAACCAGACAATTAACAGGATAGACGTAGCAGTTTGTTTTGCGATTTTATTAATAGCAACGAGCCTTCTACTATACAGCAACGGGTTATTACTAAAGCGTATGATGAAAATTAGTCTTCAATTACGGTGACTCTTAGAAAATTGCATCCAGTTTTTTTTTCGACCCCTGCGGTTAAGGCTGTGTATAACCCCCGGAGGTTACTAGTTTCTTATACAAAACTAACAATCTGAAATAAAATTAGTATCAACCTACACATCAAATTTTGCACCGAATTTGTACATATCAAAAAAATTGCATCCAGTTTTTTTTTCGACCCCTGCGCTTAAGGCTGCGTATAACTCCCGGAGATTACTAGTTTCTTATACAAAACTAACAATCTGAAATAAAATTAGTATCAACCTATACATCAAATTTTGCACCGAATTTGGACCTATCGAATATGATAGTTTTAATTGTAGAAACATTTATTGTAAAAATATTATCGCTCAATAGCTTAAAAATAGACATCAGCGATATTGTTCTGTAATTTTTTAAATCTATTTGTGGGGTTTCGAATAACTTTTATATTTATAAATTTTTGTGTAGAAATGTTCAAATAATACGTAAATTTTTTTTTTGACTTGATTACTTATAGTTGAGATCCTTCGTCGAAAAATATTATACTTAAAGATAATAAAGTTGCCACTTGGTACACGTATACTTCACAAAAAATAAATCATTTTTACCCGTAACACCAATTTTGAAAACCGCGGCAAATTCAAGAGGGCGACAAAAATAGATTACCAAGTACAATAACCATAAGTAATTTTCACAATACAATAAAATAGCTAAAATCATATTTGTAGAATGAAGCTCTAGGTACAATTTGCCGTATCGTACGCAAATATGCGATTGGTTTGCAATATTGTGTCTATAATGCAATTTGCTTATTTACAACTATCGAACAGTTTTTTCTACAATTAAAAATATCCTATTAGATTGATAAAAATTCGCTGCAAATTTTGATATATAGATTGTTATTAATTTTATTTCCGATTATTAGTTTTGTATAAGAAACTATTGAGGACTATAGGGTTGTGCGCCGCCTTACGAGGGTCGTCTTAAAAGTAAGTTACTCTATTTTTTTTTTTTAATCCTTGTGGTTGGCGAGGAAAGTCTTGGAGTCCCAGGGAATTTATCTCTGGGTGTACTGGCAGCACTGTAACATTTCTATGCGTATGCGTCGATCGATCCGGCAGTCAGGCTCCAGCCACTATGGAGACTCCACTTGTTATTCGTTTTTTGACGGCAAAAAATAAAAATGTTACTGAAATTCATCGCGAGTTGTGTAGTGTTTATGATGAAGAGGTTATGTCAAGGCCAATGGTTTCTCGTTGGCGCCAATCATTCATTGAAGGGAGAACAACATTACACGATGACTCAAGACCTGCTTGAGGAGTTTCGATGGGATGTCTTCGGACATCCGCCTTACTCTCCTAACCTTGCACCAAGTGACTTCCACCTGTTTCCGCAGCTGAAGCAACATCTTTGGGAAAGACGCTTCACAACCGAAGATAATTTGAAACAAGAAGTTGAAAGATGACTAATCAGTATGGCGGCAGAATGATATGACACTGGATTGAAAATACTTTTACCACGGTACCAAAAATGTATTGAAAAACAAGGCGATTATGTAGAAAAATAAGTTTAATATGCACTTTTCGAAATATACTTTTTTTAAATTTTTTACTTTTATTTATTTAAAAAAAAATAGTGTAACTTACTTTTGATATGACCCTCGTAACAAACAAAAAAGCCGCCATTGGCAGTATGTTGTCAATTTTAATCAGGAAGTGTAACCGGACCTTCTTTCTTGGAAGACGCAATGGATAACGCTGTAATAGTGAATCGTGACCGCTACCAGAACATGATCGCGAACTTTCAATTAGATAAGTTTGGAAAAGATGTGGTTTCAGGAACAATTAAAATTTTAAAGATAATGTTTCCAGATCGATTTTTAGAAGAGACGACATCGACGATGCCAAGATCCCCAGACTTAACAGCTGCAGATTTACTTTTTTATGGGATTTCCTTAAAGGATGTGTCTATGTCAACAAATCAACGTCTTTTGAACAATTCAAGTTCAATATTCTAGCGGAAATAGTTGATCATCTGTAATTTATGTAAATGTTATGAGATATTATCTCAGAACGGCTCGCATTTGTGTGACAGCAAGAAGCCAATTGCCCACATTTGGAAAACATTTTACTCCATAAATAATTGCAAGGGTCAAATAAAGTATTTATATAAAAATATTTATTGTTTTATATTTTTTATTGAAGGAATTAAATAATTTTTGGTCACCTGTACATAAAATATAGGATTAAGTAAATAAATAAATAAATAAGCAAATAAGTTTCTTTATTATTTCGATGTTATTTTTGGATTCTTTTGTTTCTGGGTTTATATTTATTGGCAATTTCTATAAGACGATTACCCGTTCTTCTTTCGGATTGAATAGTTTTTAATTTGAAATTTGTTAAATCGTGTATTAAACTTAAAGGGTTGTCTCTTGAGGTAGAGTACCTTATTACTGGTTTCATTACTTAGCAGTGGCGTCGAAGTAATGTCCGCAAGGCCATCGATACCGGCGATATCACAGTGTTACTGATAGCGACATTTTAACACTACTTAAACTAACCTTAGCCATAAATACAATACCTTTCAATACACCAGATCTAGTGCAAAATGCACCAACTTGGTATCACTGATGAATACCTTAGTACTTTAAAGTTGACTATAATTTCAACATGTTTTTATCCTCCACAATATTTTCAACATTAAACCAGATATATATTTTAATAATTATTTTTCTCGAGATATCTTAAGAATACTCGAGAAATTAAGTCTAATTTTTCATTTTTCGAGTAATGTAAAATTCCGAGAAATCAGAAACACTATTCATACCTACAAAACCCTAAAAACGTTTTGTTTCAAGTTTACTCGAAGATGCTACAGTTATTTTTTTTTTTTTTAGAAAGTTTAAATGTAGTTTTAGCATCCAATGTTACTAAAATAATATTATCCTGGAGGTATTTGTTATATAAACGTTCTATTGGGGTGTATGTCTTTATAATCCATGTCGTAGAACGCCAATGCATTCTTCTTTCTCTCCAACGTTGAACGCGTCCTGGACCTCTACACTATTGCCGTTCAAATGGAAATACCGCCACGTCATCAGATATTTTATTCATAGCCTTCAGTTTATTTTATTTCGAGAGCTTTTTTATGTTGGATACAAGTAGGGACATTCATATTTGAACTGGGGGTATACTTATACTACATTTGGATTTTTCAACCGTGTTCAAACGTGTTAGTGGTTTTGTAAAGGATTATAAAGCCTTTTGGGTAAAATGTCTACCCAAGTGATGGAAGGTTTTTCAAGTAAAAAATATTTAGTGGATTTTGTTGATGGGTTACAATGTTGACTTTGAAATTCTTTACAGTTAAATTTTTATATTCTGTATCTACTAAATCTCATAGATTTAAAAAAAAGTTAATGTATTTAATTCAAAATTAAGATGAATTGGTCTGGGTAAAGATGTAAACTAAAAAAATTTTTAGAGAAAAAACAGTACTAAAGAAATAAATAGTATTTGATTTAACAGACATATAATTAAGGCTATATTGCAAGAGGATTAAATTTACCACCCGAGTTGTAAACGATGGCTGTAATCATCCGACTCCAATATAGCCATTATATGCTAGTTAAATACAATATTTTAAGTACAAATACGAGCCCCGTCTCAGTGAAGTTGGTCGAACTATCAAAAATAGTGTTTTCAAAGAGAATATTTATATTAGAAGGTATTTTTTTCTCTATCACTCTCTCTCTCTCTCTCTCTCTTGAGTTTAAAAATGTACACATTTATTGGTTAAATAATAATATTTAGTCTTCTTTTGGACTGTATTAACTTTTTTACACATTTAGACATATAATGGCACCTTGACTTACAAGCTTAATTTGTTCCTGACCGCGGTTCGTATCTTAAAAAGTATCTTAAGTACCGCTCTGTGATCTTGAGTACCTAATTATTGTTTTCGTTTCATTTTAAATCCTTGCATTTTAAAATGGCGGAAGAATTTTCATCAAAACATTTTTTATGCTGTTTAATGTTGTATGAGTACCATAAAAAAAAATCTGCTACAGTTGTTACATAAAACATTTGAACTGTTTATGGTGATAAACTAAGTGTAGGCACATGTCAACAGTGATTTAAAAAATTTAAATCAGGAAATTTGTGTTTGGATGATGAACTTCGATCTGAAAGGCCCTATAAAGGAATAATTTATTATGAGATGTGAAAACTGGGGAAAAGTGTTAATTCTGATCTCTACTGTGAACAATTGGATCTACTGAATCAGAACTTGACCAGAAATCAGCCAGAAATTGTGAATAGAAGAGGAGTTATTCTTCAAGGCGACAATGCCTGACTTCATTTATCCAAAAAGACACGTGAAAAAAATTCTGAGCTTGATTGGGAGGTTCTAACACACCCGCCCTACTCACTAGACATTTCACCCTCCGACTATCACTTATTTCGGTCACTGAAACACTTTTTAAGAAACAAGACACTTAGAGATATGAACCATTTTAAAATGAGCCTTGAACAAATCCTTGAAAAAATCAGGAATTTTATAAATTAGGAATATTTTCTCTTCCTGATAAATGGCAAAGTGTTATAGATCAGAATGGTAACTATTTTACTCAATAAAGTATATTTTTTTCTTTCGATTTGTTTCTATATTAATAATACCAAATACTTACTTCTGGTACACCTATTACTTACGAACTCTAAACTAGATGAGCAACAGAGACCTCTAAAAATATTTGTCCGTATTTTTGTTTGTTTTTCGTACATTCCATTACCAACCTAAAATATCTACAATGTCACATCTGTAAACCCCAAAAATAAAAACCAATAAAACAGAAAGGTTGACATTTTTATCTTTCCACATTGATAATTAATATATTTAACCCTTCTTCCAAATCCCAAAGGTAACGTAAATGTTGAGGAAATTCCCAGTCATATTATTATACCGTATTCTTAGCGGGAGATACGAGGCATATCGCAACGTTCCCCGTTACTAGTGCGCAATGTTTGAAAACCCTCAGTTTCATACCGACATATGCTAATTAACCCACGGTTCCAGATCCGTTCACGGGTGAAATGAAGAGAGATGCCTCGCTAGAGATCACTAGATGGATAGACAGTGGTGTACATATATTCCTATGTGTGTATTGTACATTGCAAAAAAATTCCATTGCCATTGGGATTCATGGTTATGTCAATAGTTCATTTGTTTTTTAGATTCATGAAAAGTTGATAAAGGAGTATTGTGGTTATGTTATTTATAGTAACCACTATTATTTTCTGGTACAAGGTGTCTCAAAAGAAATTTTATATTTAGTGGATCGATTAAAAAAAAAGTAAGCCGTATATAGAAAAAATGTTTATTAATTATTAAAATACACTTTTTGGGGATTTATTTCTTAAAAATAATATCGTCTAAATGTAGACCCTCGCGTTCTCGGCACTCATTTAATCGAATAGTAAAATTACTTATGACGTCTCGGTAGGTGGACTCAGGGATGGCTGCCATTTCGTGACGGATATTTTATTTCAAATGCGCCAGTGAAGTCGGTTTATTGGTGTAAACTTTAGATTTAAGATAACCCCATAGGAAAAAGTCCATAGGGGTTAAATCTGGACTGCGTGGAGGCCAATTTATGTCACCTTTCCGGGAGATCAATATGCCTGAGAAAATTTCACGAACACGTGGCTGAGAAATATTGGACGTGTGTGAAATTGCTCCGTCCTGTTGGAACCATGTTCTTTGGTTATAGCCAGGAAAGTTTTGCAGTTCAGGTACCAAGAAGTTGTCTAACATCTCCACATAATGCTCTAAATTCACTGTAACTGTACGCCCCCTTTCGTCTTCAAAAAAGTAAGGGCCGATAATTCCTCGCGCCGACATCGCAGCCCATACGGTCACTTTAGGCGAATGTAGGGGTTTCTGATGTTTGCGTTTCGGATTCGTTGCACTCCAGTAGCGGCAGTTCTGCTTATTTACGTGGCCATTAAAATGAAAATGAGCTTCATCCGAAAACAAAATGTTGGTAAACGTTGAAAATCGCTCAATCACCTGATTTACGAAATTAAGCCTCTGACTGGCATCTTGGGGCTTTAATTCTTGCACCAATTGAATTTTGTAGGGGTGCAGCTTTAGGTCTTTGTGCATAATGCGATGTAATGATGATCTATGCACATTTAAAGCACTTGCGCGCTTCCGAATTGAAAGGTTCAGGTCGTCACGAACAGACTGATTAACATTCTCCACGTTTTCTACCGTTCTTGATGACCTAGGTCGCCCGGATTTTGATTTATCCAGCGTTGTACCAGTCTCTTCAAACTTTTTAACCCAATGTCGAATGAGAGGAATGCTTGGCGCATCATTTAAGTGGCGAAAACCTCGAATACTGCAGAATTTTCTACGCGCTACAGTTCACCGTTTTTGTAAAACTCTCGCACGCATAACGCGCGGTCTGCTCCCGAGAAACGCTCCATAGCGACTGAATTCCCAAGAGCCAGGCTACTGATTGACATAACCCCCGCGCCCCTCGGATACGTTGCGTTCACGCAGTAAGCTAAATAAATATAAAATTTCTTTTGAGGCACCTTGTATAAAAATTAAAATTTGAATAGTGAAATGTAATTAGAACTACTATGAAGTTATCATTCAACTATAAATTCGAATTAGTTCAATTTTAATTTTTTAAATTTACATTACATTTTATATGTTTCATATATATGTAAAAGAGGGTGAGATGAATAATATTACAAACTCCTAGGTTTAGATGGAGCTGGTAAAACTTGACATATGATGTCACGTGATGTCAAAAACTAGATATTTGATTTAGTTCAATTTTATTTTTTAAATTTACATTACATTTTATTTCTGTCCTTTATATGTATGCGAGGGAGCGATTCAAAATATTACGAACTCCTAGGTGTAGATGGAGCTGGTAAAACTTGATATATGATGTCACGTAGTGTAGTTTGAACAACTATGAAGTTACCATCAAAAACTAGAAATTTGATTTAGTTCAATTTTTATTTTCTATATTTACATTACATTTTATTTGTTTCCTATATACAGGGTATTTGTTTGAAACGCCGCACCTCGAATAACTTCTTTATTTTAAGAGATACAAAAAATTCTTCAGGAAAAAAAATAAACTAGACAAAAGGGTCCACTTAAGGACTATAATAAGAATTCTGCATCACTTCCGGTTTCAACGGAACTGGTTTTAACTTTTTATCTAGCATAGTGAATCGGTATTTTGATTTTTTTTTTTTCTTGAAAGTACCTTAAATCAGTTTTATTAGGATTTTAAAATATTATACTTTAATTTTTAACATTTAAAAATGGCGACCATATATTTACAAAATAATAAATAACATAAATCGTACAAAGTTGAACATAACAAGCTTTTAAAATGATTTTGTTACGAAATAAAACCAAATAAAACCTGCAAATTTTCTTACCTGTTAGTACTAGTTTAATATTAAAGGTGATAACATCAAATCGTTTGTAATTATAGCTTAGGTATGTTATTCAAATGAAGAAATGACAGATGTGGTTCTGACATTCGGGGAATGTCAAATAAATATTGTTAGGGCCCAGCAACTCTACCAAGAAAGATATCCTAAAGGTAAAGGCTAGAAGACTTAGAACATATGGTAAGAACAGCCATCAGGGAAATTCAAGAGTATACCGTTCTAAATGCAATGGAAGAGTTTTTATTACGAATGAGAAAATAGGAGGATAACAACGGCGGTCATATTTAACATCTGTAAATTTTCTTTAGTTTATTACTAACTTAAGTCATATTTTGTTTTATCGTTTTTCCTAGTTACACCTTTTTATAATTTAGTTTATACGATTTTAATGTTATTTATTGCTTTGTAAATAAATGGTCGCCATTTTGAAATGGTTAAAATTAAAGTATGATATTTTGATATCTTTGTTAAGCTGATTTAATGTACTTTTAAGAAAAATTATTAAAGTACCAATTGCCTATGCTAGATAAAATGTTGAAACAATTTCCGCTGAAACCGGAAGTGATGCAGAATTCTTATTATAGTCCTTAAGTGGGCCTTTTTAATTAGATAAACTTTTTTCTGAAGAATTTTTTGTATCTCTTAAAATAAAGAAGTTATTTGAAGTGCGGCGTTTCAAACAAACACCCTGTATATAGGAGGGTGAAAATATCACGAACCCGTGTAGATGGAGCTGGTAAAACTTGATATATGATGTCACATGTCAGTATATTGTCAGTAATATTTTTTTCCCTACTGACATTTATAGGCGTAAATAGCCATTGTTGCTCTGTATCAAAAGTTTAACGAACCATTTTTTTATATTTAGCTTGGTTTTGATAGAAGCGAGAAACAACTTGTGTGGTAACGTCATCAAGCTTCAAATCTTAAAGAAATAGGTTGTTGGCAAAGAAAAACCGTGGCAATATAGTAATCACATTGGGTGAGGATACTCCTTTGTATACAACCTTTTGTTGACGAGTAAATATGTTCAAGATAGGAAGAACCAGTGTTAAGTATGTTCACCGTAGCGGACGTCCGAAAACAGCTAGAACACCGGAAATTTTTGACAGATTCCACTATGTCGTTTTAAATGACTGATATTACACTCGGATGATTACAACCCTCGTCTACGGTTCGGGTGATAAACTTCATCCTTATGGAATATAGCATCCATTAAATACTTTATAATTACTATCACAGTAAAGGAATAGAAGTAAAGGAATACATAATTTATGAGAACTGCAGAACTTTATCTTTGATCTGAAACAATTTTTATATTTTTTCTCATATATATTTTATTTCTTTTTAAAAATTAATCTACAGTCATCATAATCCTTAATGTATTTATTGCTCTTCTAGATTATGTATGTTTCTTTCTTTTTTTCAATGTGTAAAATATATTGGGAAATTCAAATGCTTTTCTTACTCCAAATACTTGAGCAGTTTAAACATTTTTGGTATAATTTTCAAGTACAAGGTGTCTCAAAAGAAATTTTATATTTAGAGGATCGATTAAAAAAAAAGTAAGCTGTATATAGAAAAAATGTTTATTAATTATTAAAATACACTTTTTGGGGATTTATTTCTTAAAAATAATATCGTCTAAATGTAGACCCTCGCGTTCTCGGCACTCATTTAATCGAACAGTAAAATTACTTATGACGTCTCGGCAGGTGGACTCAGGGATGGCTGCCATTTCGTGACGGATATTTTCTTTCAAATGCGCCAGTGAAGTCGGTTTATTGGCGTAAACTTTAGATTTAAGATAACCCCATAGGAAAAAGTCCATAGGGGTTAAATCTGGACTGCGTGGAGACCAATTTATGTCACCTCTCCGGGAGATCAATTTGCCTGAGAAAATTTCACGAACACGTGGCAGAGACATATTGGACGTGTGTGAAGTTGCTCCGTATAAATATAAAAGAAATTTTATATTTATTTAGCTTACTGCGTGAACGCAACGTATCCGAGGGTCGCGGGGGTTATGTCAATCGGTAGCCTGGCTCTTGGGAATTCAGTCGCTATGGAGCGTTTCTCGGGAGCAGACCGCGCGTTATGCGTGCGAGAGTTTTACAAAAACGGTGATTCGGCGACTGTAGCGCGTAGAAAATTCTGCAGTATTCGAGGTTTTCGCCCCTTAAATGATGCGCCAAGCATTCCTCTCATTCGACATTGGGTTAAAAAGTTTGAAGAGACTGGTACAACGCTGGATAAATCAAAATTCGGGCGACCTAGGTCATCAAGAACGGTAGAAAACGTGGAGAATGTTAATCAGTCTGTTCGTGACGACCCGAACCTTTCAATTCGGAAGCGCGCAAGTGCTTTAAATGTGCATAGATCATCATTTCATCGCATTATGCACAAAGACCTAAAGCTGCACCCCTACAAAATTCAATTGGTGCAAGAGTTAAAGCCCCAAGATGCCAGTCAGAGGCTTAATTTCGTAAAGCAGGTGATTGAGCGATTTTCAACGTTTACCAACATTTTATTTTCGGATGAAGCTCATTTTCATCTTAATGGCCACGTAAATAAGCAGTATTGCCGCTACTGGAGTGCAACGAATCCGAAACGTAAACATCAGAAACCCCTACATTCGCCTAAAGTGACCGTATGGGCTGCGATGTCGGCGCGAGGAATTATCGGCCCTTACTTTTTTGAAGACGAAAGGGGGCGTGCAGTTACAGTGAATTCAGAGCGTTATGTGGAGATCTTAGACAACTTCTTGGTACCTGAACTGCAAAACTTTCCTGGCTATAACCAAAGAACATGGTTCCAACAGGACGGAGCAACTTCACACACGTCCAATATTTCTCTGCCACGTCTTCGTGAAATTTTCTCAGGCAAATTGATCTCCCGGAGAGGTGACATAAATTGGCCTCCACGCAGTCCAGATTTAACCCCTATGGACTTTTTCCTATGGGGTTATCTTAAATCTAAAGTTTATGCCAATAAACCGACTTCACTGGCGCATTTGAAAGAAAATATCTGTCACGAAATGGCAGCCATCCCTGAGTCCACCTGCCGAGACGTCATAAGTAATTTTACTGTTCGATTAAATGAGTGCCGAGAACGCGAGGGTCTACATTTAGATGATATTATTTTTAAGATATAAATCCCCATAAAGTGTATTTTAATAATTAATAAACATTTTTTCTATATACGGCTTACTTTTTTTTTAATCGATCCACTAAATATAAAATTTCTTTTGAGACACCTTGTACTACAACTTAGTTTCTGATTTAACTTCAGAAGGCTCTGTAAGGTTTATTAAAGACTATTTAAAATACATTGCGAATAGTGGCGTTTATTTCCCATTGTGAATACTCTCGGGTTCAAACACCAATTTTCCACTTTTTCTAATTTCCCAATTTTTCTCGGAAGCATGAAATAAAATTACAAATTTCCTCATGAATTCTCGGGAAGAAATCCTACTTGTGCAATCCGAGAATGAATTTGCGTGTTACTGTACAACAGTTCTGTAAAAAAGTATAAAAAAGTGTATTTCTATGGTTGATTGACATTTTTGTAAAAACAATTTTTGTATAATTACTGTAATTATCACCAGTGAATCAATATCTCGCCATATATCGAGAAAATGTAGAGAGAAAGAATGGAAATCAATTGAATTCGTCTCCCCTTGCCATTCAATCGCTCATTATATTCGTATGTCTATCCATTCTCTCCGCCTCTGCTATATTCATTTGGTTAGATAGCTGTGACGTCACGTACATCTCTGTATATATGCACCACCAGTTGCTGGTCTGATTTCAGAAGCGGACTATTAAATGTTCATTTCGGCAAAGCGTTCGTTCCTAGGAATTTGTCGACCTTTTAGTAGGTGACGCCGGTAAATTATGGAAAGGTTATGTAACTCCTTAAATTTATGATTTGTAAACTTTAAGTTCGCTTACGTTTAAAATACTCTCGACGCCTTTAAGGAAAGTATTCTCATCTGTTTTATACGCCCTGAATTAGAAAGTTGGTAGTTATGTTCGTTGACAGCAGCCATTTTTTATCCATGACCTGATTTTGGACATTTACAACTTTTACTAATGGGGTTAAAATCATAGTTTTTAAAGTTGGCAACTATGGAAAAATAGTGTTTATTCAATAAAATTTATGTTGAGAAAAGCAATATTTTTGAAACAGAACTTTTAAATTATAAATTAATTTCGTGCCCTTAGGCTTGAAAAAATTGGTTTTCATACTGTAATATTTATACAGGGTGTTTGTTGAAACGGGGCACCCCGAAAATCTCCTTTCTTTCTTCTATTCTTTCTTCGTCATTTTCTACATGGTTTGCTCTTTCTGGATGTCGTTTTTGAATTTCGAAAGAACCTCGCTGGCTTAATTTGTTCACTAATTTGGCAAAATACTGCCTTCTCAGCTGAGCTCTATCAGGATACCTTTCCGGATAGAGTCGCTGGGCCCTAACCGCATTTCTTTGGCACTCTCCGTATATCAGAACCATATATGTCATCTCTTCGTTGGTATATCGTACATAAACCATAATTAGGTACAAATAACGACTTACTACCAATTAATACATTTTTTTTTTTTTTTCATAAAAAAATAAGTAAAATAAACTATTAAACTCTTGTTATTTATAAAACATTTAATTGAAAAATTAAAATTTAAGTTATTTCATGTTATTTCATATAATAATTAGTTATAACAATTTATTTTAGATATACTTTGTTTCTTTTTTTATTGTTTTCAAAGCTTGCTACGTTCAACTTTGTAAAACTTATGTTGATTATTATTTTGTAAATAAATGGTCGCCATTTTGAAATGGTTAACATAAAAATATGATTTTTTGGTGTCATTGTAAAGCTAATTTAATGTACTTTTAGGAAAAAAATATAAAATTATCGATTCCCTATGCTAGATCAAAAGTTGACATCATTTCCGGTAATACCGGAAGTGCCTCAGAATTCTTAAAGGGTACATTCGATTTGACGCTCCGAGCGTTCCGAGCACGTTCTGTACACTCAAACGTGTTCGATTTGACGCTCGGAGTACACTCAATTGCATTCGTTTTGCGATCGAGCGAGCAGTTAGAGTGCGCTCTATGTGTTCGGGGTTTTAAGACCGAGCATATGGAGTATGACGTAAAAAACAGAGGAAATGGTGGGAAAGAAATGAAAGTTTAAAATTAAATTATAAATAAAATAAAAACAATAGCCTTAGACAAATAACAATAGACAAATAATTTTGTTATTTGTCTATGGCTACAGAGTACGGCCATTTTATGTATTTGTGACGTTCTGTAAATAGCAAAAAAATTATTAAAATACACCGTACAGAAAATTAAAATGGAAAAAATTCATTAATTTAATTCATTAATTATTATTTAATTTTTAATTAATTTTTAATTAATTTTATTTCTTCATCATTGAAAAAAAATGAAGGAAAAACCGAGGTATATAATTTTGATTCATGACTGACCTGAACTAAGCTGACAGTAAAAACGCCGCCTAAAATTGTAGGGTTAGATTTTATAAACATTACGTCACAAGAACGCTCGCTCCGTTAGTGCTCTATTCATGACGTCACCATCAACTGTTCGCTCAGCGCTCGCTCTACTCTGTACAATTCGAATGCACCCATAGTAACCTTTAGATGGGCCTTTTGGTCTAGTTTAACTTTTGTTCTGAAGATTTTTTGTATCTTTACAAATAAAGGAGATTTTCGGGGTACCCCGTTTCAAACAAACACCTAGTATATACTATTCTATGATACAAAATAATTAATTTTGTTCTTATTTCCAAGACTGCTTTCATCCAGGCTAGGACTCTCCCCGAGTCGTTTATTAGGTCTTCTATATTTCGAGGGCCGGCGCTAGGCAATAGGCGAACTAGGCAACTGCCTAGGGCGCAAACCAAGGGGGTTTGCAGAAAATTTAGAAATGGCGACCTTTTTTTTAAATTCTTCACTTGAAATTTAGGAGTGAGGCCCTTTTTTTGGTCTTCATTTGATATGCTCGAAAAAAGGTAGTGACGTTTCCCTCTTAGTTACGTACTACAAAATGAGACATATTATACAAGATTTATTTTTTAGAAAATCTAACTGCTTTAATCAAAATTCTAATTTGTTCAATAGCTCTGTAGTGTCAAAGGTTATGTAAGTGATTCTTATCTTCCAAATTTATTCAAAGTCATTCCTTATTTTTATAGTAAATAAACAGAGGAGTCAATTCCTTATTTTTTTCTTGGCCTACTCTGATGCTTTTTTTGAATCACACGTTAATTTCTTCACATAACTTTAACAATTCAAGTTTAGAAATTGTCCTGGCTAATTGCCACAGCAGCAAAGGACATTAAATTAAAAAAAAAAAAAAACAATTTTAGTAAATGCTTCGAAGACTTATGGTTCAAATGTTAATTTATTTTGCATTAGAACGAAATCATGAGCTAGCAGTTGTCAAAACAGCTGTTATGGCTTACTAATATTTTATTTGTGGCCATCATTGTTTTCATTAATCAATTTTTTTTTACTCTTTGGTATTTTAAATATGTTCATTTTAAGATTTAAGTAAATGTAATAACAGACGATTAAAAACAATGCTGCAAAATTTGGATTAAATCAGAAGGCCGCACAAAATTGCTTAAGACTCTGTAGGTTGCCCATCCCTGGTGTAAAGGTTCCTTGGTATTAGCTACGAAACCCTAAAAATATGTATAAGTTCTAAAATATCACAACTAAAGTGCTATTTCATTTGAAGGTTTTTTAGAAAAGTTTGAAAACCGCAATCTTGTACAGTTGTGAATAACAGCTTAATGGGTCACATGTCGCCTGAAGCAAGCCGTGATACTACCCGGTCAACAATGATGTTAGTCGGGTTGCATAACTTTCATCTGATAACAAAATAACACAACATGATACAAGTGCATAATAAACAACATACATATATGTACATTAAAATTTTAAATTTCTGTTTATGAACAGATTCAAGATAAAAATATTGTTTTGTTGAAGTATAATTTGTAATTAAAAATTGTTTTTGTCTTAATAATCATAAAAGTTTTGTTAAATTTATATTCTAAACAAAGATTTATTTGTTCTTCATTTAAATATATTTAAAACTTCTCAACTTAAAATACTTTGTTTCTCAAGAATAATATTTGTTTTGAAGTTAGGAACATATTCAGCTTTACTCATGTTACAAAGTAAACAGAAAGTTTCTTCCTTGTGTGGATATCTTTAACTAATTCAAATATTGTTGAAGACAAATTTGAGAAGTATCAAAAATTAATTATATATATATGTAATAGCCAAAATTTCGTATGATTTAGTCAACAAAAGAATAGATGTTGGTACTTAAATATTTTTTCTTCTTCATGTTGTTCTTGTAGCGGGCCATTGAACTATTACAGATATCTGTTAACAAAGAAATGTTAACCCCTCTACTTTAATGTATGCTGATGACACTACCTTCATTAACAAAGGAACTGATTATTGTAAAATTTCGGACCAAATTTACACAAACCAGGCTCAGGCTCAAACATGGTTTAAAAACAACCAACTGAAACTAAATGAATCTAAGACTTTTACCATGATTTTTAGCTTAAACAGAAATTTATCTAACAACACTTTATATAACATGAATGACTTAAAATTTTTAGGTTTTCAACTTGATCCACAATTAAACTGGATTAACCAGATCCAGTATGTTGCTACTAAAATTAAGTCGTGTAATTTAATATAAATTTAATTAATATGTTATATAAATTAAAAAATTGTGTGCCGTTATCGACAGCTAAATTAGTTTATAATGCATACATTAAATCTGTTATGAGTTACGGGATAAGTCTTTGGGGACAGTCCACCAACTGGAAGAGAATTTTTATATTACAAAAAAGGTCTATAAGAATCCTTTGCGGTGTCGCAAGACTAGGGATGGGAACGATATTTTTGAAATATCGATACTTTAGAAAAATATATCGATATTTTTATATCGATATTTGAAATACGATAAATCGCGCAAATTATCGATATTCGCGTAAAATATCGGTATTCTTGTATCTTTTTTGCATTTAAATATATGCTGTTCACTTTTGTAAAAACAAACTATAGGCTATTCCAAACGTTTAGGCGGAACTAGATTTTGAAATCTAGTAATTTTTATCTATTAATTTGGACTTTTGGTAATTTTGTTTAAGCTTTGTAAATCATTCTCACATTGCAAATTCTAGATTAAATTGATTGTCTTTTTTGTCTTCAAAGTATGAAAGATGTATTAAAATGACATATGTCATTCGTTTCCATGGTTTCACTGTTGGAATTTAAAATTTTCACATACCAAACCTGAAATATGAAATAACCCAAGCAAGGTCCTTCTTTTCGTGACAACCTAAAATAACGTAATTTCCATTTTGTTCCGCTTAATCGTTTGGAATAGCCTGTAAGACGAAATTTTGATTTCAATAATTTGCACCTTTGAAATAGTATGTCATATTGGTATTAAAAAATTATAAAAAATGTCACTTTCTTAATAATGATCATAACCGATAAATCTAAAGTCGGTTTTACAGCTTAAGGAATATTTTTAATTAAGTCCGTAATATACTATAAAAGTAACCAAACAGATCTGGTTTGTCCTTACAAAAGTGAACAGCATATATATACAGGGTGATTGTTTTAAACGGGGCACCCCGAAAATCTCCTTTATTTGTAAAGATACAAAAAATCTTCAGAACAAAAGTTAAACTAGACAAAAAGGCCCATCTAAAGGTTACTATAAGAATTCTGAGGCACTTCCGGTTTAAACAAACACCCTGTATATATATATATACATGTTAGTTATTTCGATATATCGAAAATATCGATATTTTTAATTCGATATATATCGAATATCGATATCACACTTACGATATATCGAATCGCGTATATCGATATTCAAAAATAAATTCCCATCCCTACGCAAGACGCACCTCGTGCAAACAACTATTTAAAGATCTGAAAATTTTAACGTTCGTTTGTTTATATATTCTTGAAATGCTTATGTATGTCAAAGATGCTAATCTATTAAAAAATAGTGCCATAGATAGGTTCAATACTAGAGAAAAAAATAATATACGTCTGCCGCGTTTGCATAATAAACTGTCCAAAACACATCCAAATTATATGGGTGCCAAATTATTCAATAAATTACCGTTATCGGTGCGAGAGCTGAACATAAAAAATTTTAAAACTTGTGTTCGTAATTTGTTGATTAATAAGGCCTATTATAATCTAGAAGAATACATTAATGATGATCTAAGAGACATGTCTTTATCACCTTATATGTTTTGAATTTATGTATATTATTGTTACATTTTTTATTTGACTATGTATATGTACTTTCATGTATTTTTTTACTGAAATATATTATTATTATTATTATTACTATCGGTAAAAAAACCATGTATTGCCTTATAGGTGATCCACGATATCAGTCGAGTTACGTCATAAATCCTGTAAAAATCCGGTTTTTAAGGTCAAACCAGGTCTGGTTATTATTTTTTAACAATTTTTATTGAATACTTTTATAGTGTAGTACTGACTTTTAAATGTAAATTTGTCATTTCAAAATATTCCTTACGCTGTAAAACCTACTTCAGATTTTTGGTTATGATCATTATAATTAAGATATAATTTATCTAAAAATTATAAAATATATTATATAAAAAATGTATTAAATATCTCAAATCAGTTTAAATAATTGTATAAATAAAAAATAGAATCATTATTCAATGGGGATAAATCTGCAAAATATTATTCACATCTGTCAAAGGATATAAGAGTGTCTAGAGTTTTTTGTTTATGCTTACGAAACCCTAGACATTTCTGTATGTAATTATATTCGTAGATTCTTAGAAAACAATTCTGCAAAATATTGTTCATATTGGTCTAAAGGATATAGCAGTGTCTAGAGTTTCTCGTTTATGCCTACGAAATCCTAGACATTTCTGTATGTAATTATATTCGTAGAATCTTAGAGGATAAATTTGCAAAATATTTATATTGGTCAAAGGATATAGCAGTGTCTAGAGTTTCTTATTTATACCTACAAAATCCTAGACATTTCTGTATGTAATTATATTCGTAGATTCTTAAAGGATAAATTGCAAAATATCATTCATATTGGTCAAAGGATATAGGAGTGTCTAGAGTTCCTCGTTTATGCCTACAAAATCCTAGAAATTTCTTTATGTTATTTTATCCGCAGTTTCTTATATAAATAAACTGCAAAATATTGTTCATATCAGTCAAAGGATCTAGGATTGTCATTTCTATTTGTTATTTTATCGGCAGATTCTTTTTTAAAAGAAAAATATTTTTCATATCGATCATAGGATATAGGAGTGTCTAGAGTTGCTTGTTTATGCCTACGAAACCCTAAACATTTCTATACGTTATTTTATCCGCATTTTCTTAGAGAATAAATCTGCAAAATATTGTTCATATCGGTCAAAGCATGTAGGGGTGTCTATAGTTTCTCGTTTATGCCTACGAAATCTGACGAATTATCCCGAATCATCACGAAAGGACGAACGGACAGGATAAGCTCATTATAATATAGGAATAATTTATATTACATAACAAATTCATTCATTAATTAAACCTGTTTTTGTATTTATTTTGTGTTTAACTTGTCACACATCTGCTACTATTTTAGTACTTTTTAGTAAGTTATGTTAGTTTATTTTTTAAACGATCGTTGCATATATTTCGATATTCCTACGCTCATAGATGCCATCCGCACTACTTTCAGCGCAAAGGAATGCATACGTTATAGTGTACAATAATATCTGACAAAGAGCATGGAATAATTATTCCTTCACTAGTGAAAGAATGAATTACAGGCAAAACGCATAAGAAGATAAGTTCTTCAGAACAGTGTTTCGCAACCGTCGGTCCGCGAGACTTTTTTGCCGGTCCGCGAGACTTTTTGCCGCTTCGCAGGATTATTTTTATGCGCAAGTTTATAAAACAAAAAGTTATGTTAATTTATAAAATACAATAATAATTACTTTCCATAATATACTTTATTACTTTTCATATATCAACGACATGATTAGTGGTATATTTTATTACCTTTAGTCTTGAAAGGGTTAAAAAGAATCGTAGTAATCAGTGCAATAAAAAATATAAAACTTTTGCGATACACTTCTAGATCAGTGTTTCCCAACTGCCGGTCCGCGTGATTTTTTTACCGGTCCGCAGAATTATTTTTATGTGCTGTTAAAATCTCGGTTCTTAATCTGTTAATTGCTTAAGTAATAATTTATTTCTCTTTTCACTAATTCTATCTGATTTTTTATTTGTTGTTTTTTTGTGTTTGAAATCAGTGCAATAAAAAATATACAAATTTTGCGATGCATATTATTTTCTAAACTTGTCGGTCCAAGAATTTTTTCTAGGTCGCTTGCCGGTCCGCCATGGAAAAAGTTTGGGAAACGCTGCTTTAGAATATCATTCCAACTCATATGTTAGAATATTAACTTTCTGTAGTCAATATTGGTTTTTGAATTGTTTAAATTCTATAGTGGTCGTGGAAAAAATTCTTCATTCTTTCTAATATTACATTTACAATATAATCAAAAAGTAAAATGGCAATTGCCACTGTTGCTATATCAATGACAGTTGGTGTAACAACCATGCCATACTATATGAGTATTACAATAATTCAGATTCAAACAAAGATACATAATAAGCAATTACCGACATCAGAGTCAAAGTAAAACATTGAATACCCTAACATTCCGGCGATTGCTTCAGTAATAGACACGTATTCACTAGCGATTTCCCTTGAAACTCTATACTGTAAGCGGCTTATAACGTTCAATGACATTATTTACGTGAGTGTGGCCGAGCTTTCTCTGTGTACCGGAATTCCCCTGCACTGGAAGGATTTATTGGTTTGGACATTTGTCAAACCGGACGGCCAAAGCTCGTCATTTCACAATGGATACAAAACTTATACGATCTGGATTTAGCTTATCACTGCGCATGACCATCCCTTGTTTCCCAAATTCACTCCAGAATATTTTTTGTTATAAGAATAATATATTACCAACGTCCAATTTCCGTATAGATCAGAGGAGGTAAATTCATTTAACCTCTGTACCATCACGTATGGATGGTGCTGATTAACAAGTACTTATTTTAACCTTTTAACTGGCAATTACAAATCCAGTTTGTCAAGGGTTTCACGTGTCTAACCTGGTAATGACGAATTGCACTCGTCGATACTACTTGTCGATTTACCTTCGAATTAATTTCACTCAGTGTTTCAACTAAAATATTAAAGTAAAAGCATTTCCTTCTTTTTATATTAATTAAGATTACTTTTACTTGCAAGATAATGTTCCTATCGATGAGTAAAAGGGCAAAATTATTAGTTTGTATTGAGTCTTCAAAATATTTATCAAAATCGCACTGCTTCTCTCAGATTTCAATTCGCTTGAAAACAGTCTATTATTAATAATATTATTAGGTCGTCAAGGATGAAATTTGTAGAAAAAAAGGCAAAGTTGGTTGATAACTTACAAATATAACGAATTATTTTATTCATCAAAGTATGCACCCATTTTGTCTATATACTTTTGCCATTTAAGAGGCAGGTTGTTCAGGTCGGTAGTATAAAACCCTGGCGGACGAGAGTCGATGAATTCCTGGAAGGGCAGTTTTGCAGCGTTGTTGGAATTAAACTGTTTTCCTATTAAAAAGTTGTCCAAATTGCGGAAGAAGTGGCAGTCAGTGGGTGCTAGGTCTGGTGAGTATGGAGGATGATGAAGAAGTTCCAACTCCAATTCCTGTAGTTTTGCCAGAGTCATTTGTGCAGTGTGTGGTCTAGCGTTATCATGCAATAAGATAGGAGTCGATGTGTTTACCAATCTAGGCTGTTTATCTTTAAGTTTTTGCAACATTTCGTCCAGTTGGTTGCAGTATATTTCTGCTGTGATCCATGCGCCAGGTTTTTTGATTTCGTTTGGTTTTTAAGTTACCTGTACGAAATTTGGCGAACCAATTTGATATTGTCGGCTGCATAGTAACACTAGAGCCAAATACACTATTAATGTTTAGCGCGGTCTGCAATGCCGTAGTTCCACATAAGAACTCATACTTCATAATAGTGCGAATTTCCGACCGTTTCATTTTCAACAAAATTAATTTTTAAAAAAAGTTTTTGATATTTTTTAGAGCATACAATGATTTTTTTTAAATAGGCGAGATGTGTGCCTTTCCAACAAAAAAATTTGCCCTCATCATTTTCTCATACAACTTGAAATCATTGAGTACCAAGTAAGGTTGCACATCGACTACTACTATTTTTACATTTCTAAAATGAAATGATGCATTTTATTATAATACTAATATAGTAATCTTTATGCTAATTTTATATTATTTAACATAAAAATAACATACTCATTTTTTTTTCTTCACTTTTTTAAGTTGAATTACATATTACATTTTTTATTGGGAACTGACAATAAATGAAGTGACGCCTAGCGGAATATTTTGGAACTTAACGGAATAGGATTTTGTTGGATGTGGCTCATTTAATTGCATTGTTTGTATGTGTTAAAGTGAAGAAAACTTTAATAAAATGTCTTTAAAATCGCAACAGAAAATTAACTGCAATGTGAATTGTTGTGTATTAAATGGCAAATGTCAAAAAATCCTATTCCAATCGCCATTTTGTAAGCGACAACAGCGCCTCTATAGGTAATGTTTATTCTCAATAACACTAACATAGCAATCCTAATATTAATTTTACACTAACATTACAATATAATAATCCTAATAATAGTTTTATTAATAAATAAATTATAATTATATTTTCCAATACGGTAATTCCTGGGATTGGAGAAATAACAACTGGGAAAGTGTCAACAAGACTCAAAAAGCAACAAGTTTGTTAGCGTCGTTGGTCGTTGCATTGTTTGCAAAAATTTGAAGTTTCTTCTTATTTTTTACTTATTCTGCTAACTGCTAAAGAGAATAAGAACTAACACTATTAGTATTGTTATATCACAATAGATGGCGCTTATATTTTGTGTACTAATATTAATAAAAATTTAAATTTTAAGATTCCAGCGCTCTAGCAGTAGTTTCTGAATTTGAAAGTTTAAACATCGACATCGATGTTTTATCGATACTATCGCCATCTGAACATCGATGATAAAAACATCGATGTTTTTAAAGCAAACATCGATGATTTCGATACATCGATGCTTTTTTCCCATCCCTACTACCAAGTACTCTTTAAAAGGCCGAAAAAACAGTACTTTGAAAATTTGTCACCACCACCCGCCGACGAACAGGACCGGTTGGAATAAACCGGTCCTGTTTGCCAATTGGGCTTGTGAAATGCCAAGCCGCCACTGTCTTTAGCGTCCAGAAAAATATATACATAAATGTTTAAATTTTCTAAAAATAAAGTATTTAAAGTAAAGTATTATAATATGTTTTCTTCTATAGAAATGTGCTCACAGATATAGTTTTTATAGTTCACGTCCGGTGTTAATGATCCGGCCTTTGCAATCTGTACGACTTTAATTGGAACGTGATAAAATTGTATATAGTTTTATATTTAAAAGAATTATCAATGTTTTTTATTCCACGGGTGGGAGAAGAACATTAGTAAGAAAAAATTAATGGACGGTGTAGGGGCTCTAAGCAAACCTCTAACTGGTATGGAATTTTTAGCACACCATACAGAGCTATAATGTAAAATTTCGCGGACTCGACGGACGTTTAACTACAGTGTCTTGTGATTATTCAATAAACAAATGTTACTAACCTTGGTTCTCGTGGATAGCTGTCTTCTGGGTACCCGGATGCTGAGGAAACTTCAGGATGACACCAACAGAACCTTTGCAATTGAAGAGCACACACAGACACTTTTATATGTGATAAAATCACTAGATATATTTATATATATAATAATATAATAATATAATAATTACTGCGAGAGTTTATATAGAGGTTTAGTACAACCGAACTGACGTGATACGCACGTAATATTGAATTGGAAGAATACGTCTTAATACAACGACTAATCTTAACTCTATTATAAAAAATGCAACGTTTCTAAACATAACATAAATCGAAGTAACAAAGAGGGCTATTATACCGCCGTGTTGATAGTTATGAGGCGTGATAGTAAAATACAATGTCTGCAGTTTAACTGAAACGAAAAGATTCAATCTAAACAAAGATATTTTTTAAATAACCTACCATGAAAAAAAAACAAAATTAAGTTTAAAATTTCAAAAAGAGACAGACGGCTTTTTAAATAAATAAGAAAAATTATCTGAAAATATTTAAAACAAATTCAATATAACGGTTGCGTCGAAACGACTACAGCACTTTTCTACTACACAGGGTGTATCAATATAGAAGGATCATGATTTTGCTCGAAAAAGCGACATGTGAGCATGTTGGAAAAAAAATTGATGATCAAGATTTACCCAAATAATCGAATAGTAGTAATGAAATTTTCCGGGACAAAGTGGAAGCACAGGATACCAAGGACAACTTTGATGTTTTAAATAGGAACTAATGTCCTGTCGGATATGTTTGGAAAGAACTTTTGAGATGAACAACTTTTACTTAAAAATTTTTTTAATATCTTCTACTGTTTACGAAAAAAATATATTTTATATAATAATTTGAAAGTAAAGTATTTATATTTACAAGTTTTCAAATGGCTTATATTTTGATTTAAACGCTTTCGCTTCCTTACTCTGTACTCAAAGCATTATAAAAATAAAAATAATGTAAAATATTTCACTTTAAAGTAATTTCAAGTTGTTCTTTTAAGTAGATACGACTTAAAAGCAGAGAGTCGAACCGGAACCGAACTGAAAACCGAAAACCGAAATTAACCGGAATTTTTAACAGAACTGGATTCGTAACCGGAACGTAAAATTGCTAAATTTAAAAACTGAAACCGAAACCGGAACGAAATGAAAATAACGGTTAATTTCGGTTAGAACGAAAAAAAATAATAACGATTTATTTCGGTTCAATTTCTTTTTTTTTTTTTTTAATTAAATTATTCATTAATCGCTTTCTATAATTCTCCCTGATGAAATGTAATGCTTCTTTCGTAAGCGTAAGAGTAACCCCTACTCCTTCATTTGTGGTGCAGCATTGCCTGAATTATTTTTATTATTAGATTACCTCAAATATTATATTTCTTCGATGGTAATGGTTATTACGGTAATAAAAAAGCTATATTTATCAAAATATCTGAAATTCTTTTCAGAATTTACTAAAAATTAAGACCTGATAATTATGTGACAACTGGTAACACTACGCGTTCATTTGAACAAAGTTGGTCGTTTCTCATCGTCTATAAAATCCAATACCGCATCAGCTATAAATGAAGATAGGCACGAAAGTGCTCGTTCGCCAAATAATTCATCAGATCTTAAAATGTATCGTCAAAAAAAAAAAAAAAAGAAAAAGAACTAGGAATGATTTTAAATAAGAAAGAAGGGAATTCACAAACGATTTTCAATGATTCGATTAATTTGTCTTTGCCACATCAAATTAATAACTTCAATCCTTCTAGAGAACCAAAGAACACTAAGGTGCTAAAATACTGGTCGGAGAAAAGTATTATTTTCCCTGAATTAGCAGATCTTGCAAAAATAATAATAGCAGTATCAGCTACATAAGTTAGTGTAGGAAGAAAATTTTCGGTACTAAAACTTATATTAACTGAAAAGAATGAATTTATCAGAATCTAATTTGGAGAATATATTAATGTGTCGATTAAATATGAATTTTTAATTTTATTTTCATTTTAAATTTCAAATGTAATTTTTCAACTGAATGAACTGTGATTAATTTTAATATAATATTATTTAAAAAAATGTTTGTGTTATTCTGTTTTCTTCCTTATAAAATATTACGATTCTACGAACTGTTGTTTTTTATTTTTATAAGACAAATGTTCACATTGTTTATTAAAAGTTAACTTGTTATTTGAACCGGAACCGAACCGGAATAGAACCGAAATTTTTCGACGAACCGAAACCGAAACCGGAACGAAAAGAGTTTACTTGGAACGTAACCGAAAACCGGAACGAAATAAATTTCGGTTCGTCTCTCTGCTTAAAAGTGAATTATTTTTTATTATTATTTTGTTTTATTATGCTATAAAGATGTTAAAAAAATGTTTAAGTAAAACTGTTTCACCTTAAAATGTATATCCAAAGATACCCAGTACGAGATAGGCTCCCATTTTAAAAGTAATAGTTGAACTTCATATTCTGTATTTCCGATTTGTTCCAGAAAATTTTAATACGACCATTTGATTCTTAGGGTAAACTTGGGTAATCTTTTTTTTTCTTGCTGCTGACACGTCGTGTTTTTGAGAAAAATTGTGATTTTTTGCCCCAACTGTTACAATGATTTTCTGACTTTCTGACCCTCACTTTTCAAGTAATTTTTTGAATATTGGCGCCCCACTCATCGATTTTTATCTTTTGATTTACTACTTTTTTTTTCTGGGACAGAGTGAGGTGCTAGGTGAGAAGTCTACAACTACAGTCATCTGTTAATATCCATCAAGGAGAAATTCCTAAATATCTAACATCAACTTATCCTTCAGCTTTCTTAAAGATGATATCTTACAGACATTACTCCATGCAGTGCGTTCTAAATTTAGTTTTCCAATTGCCTTTTCACTAAATAACGCGCATTTTATTGTTAGTTCTATATGCACAAGTCCTTCTTTAAGTTCATTCATTCAGAGTCTATTATGTTTGATGTAATTTGTAAAACTCTGTTGAGGTCGTATAAGTAGATAAACAAAGTAAAACCAATTACTTATTGTCTTTGCCCGTTAACTCGTTCTGTTCATGTGCTTAACAAACTTCCATTCGGCTTATTCGGCCATGTTCCAATTTTATCTAAAGAATCTTAAATGAACATTCTCTGTTGGTAGTTTCTCTCTAATTCCTTGTTCGAGAAATCTATTTCTAGATGTAAATATATTTGTTTCTCTTGCAAACATGTTTCTGTAGTAAACAGTGTACAATTTCCAATGAAATAAGAAGGAAAGTATTGTAATGCAGATCCTAATTTAGATTTCATCCATTTCAATTATTTAAAAGGAATGTTACCTCCTTTTATAATAATATTAACTTTTCTTTATGCTATGCCAGCAGCAATCAATTGGCTGTAAACCTTTTTAAGTTAGTCCATCCGGTCAGTGGTGTTGTTAGGTTGGTGCGGGTGCGTACACTAGGCGTCGCCATCAGAAAGGGTGACACCCAAATTAATAAAATAGTTCATATTGATTTAAAATAAATAATTGTTAATTTGTCAAAATTAACCATTTATGTATGTTTGCTTGGTCGGTCTCTTTGACACTTTTCAGAAGCATCCCTTACTTTATTTGATAGTTGAGTTGCTTCATAAATTCCAATTTTGGAGGAGTCTGCTCTAGACCCCTCAAATCCAGAAGAGGCAGTGCTGATATTCAAAAAATCTAACATCGCGGACGAAAAATATTTAGAAATTGTTGTCAACTTTGTCCAAGCGAACGGAGTGGCCAAGCGCATTAAGTCGTGTGGTTTGTACTGGCGGAAACAGTCTGGATTGTCCGGTCGGTGGTTCGAGCCTCCTTCGTTGGTGCTATTCTGGCGAGAATAATATGTTTAAATTAATCCCATTTTCACAATCATTCACCCTTCATCCAGGTGTAAGAGCTCGCCCCCTGGCACCGGTGATTAGCCTAGTTGCAGAAATAGGCCGATGTAAAATAAAAAAAAAAAAAAACTTTATCCAAAGTAAAAACAAAATGAACTAAATAATTTTGGGTACAATCGGGTACGCCGGATTTAAATTTCCCTCCATTTTTTTTTTTTGTATTTAAGTTGGCAACTCTAATGTTTGACATTTGTCATCTGCTGTTATTGAAGTTATTATAAATGGATCGCTATACAAAGAACACCGTATCGTTATTCTTAAAATATTTTACAAATTTGGCGAAAGTTATGCGGAGACTGTTCGAAAAGTTCGTTGAATTCTTGGTATTCATATTTCAATTAATGTATCCACCGTTCGAAGATTTATTAAAAAAAATTTGGAAACTGGTTCAGTTATGAAAAAATAAACTCTACCGCGGCCTCGTCCTGTGTGACGGCCGAAAACATTGCATATGTCGATGAGAGTATCTATGAGAATCCAGGAATATCAACACGTCGTCGTTCTCAACAATTGAACATTAGCAGAACCAGTTTACAACGAATTCTCACCAAAGACCTTCACCTCCACTCGTACAAAGTTCAATTATCTTAGGAACTCAAGTCACAAGACTATTTACAATGAAGACAATTCGTTAATTGGGTTAATTCGAAATTTTTTTTAAAACATCATCTTTAGCAATGAAGCCCGTTTTCATTTGGATGGTTTTGTTAATAAGCAGAATTGTCGAATTTGGGGCAATGAAAATCCTCGTGTTATTCATGAAAAAGCGATGCACCTACAAAGAGTTACTGTTTGGTGCGGATTATAGGCTGGAGGTGTAATTGGAACGTTCTTTTTTGAGAATGAGTCTAGCCAAGCTGTAACTGTAAATGGAATTCGATATCGTGCCATTATATCTAACTTTTTGTGGGATCAATTGAATGATATGGACCTCGAAGAAATGTGGTTTCAACAGGATGGTGCCACATGCCATACAGAAAGAGAAACCATCGATTTGTTCAGACAACATTTTCCTGGTCGCGTGATTTCTTGAAATACTGACGTTAATTGGCCAGTCAGATCCTGCGACTTGACGCCCTACGATTTTTTTCTATGGGGTTTTGTAAAGTCCAAGGTCTATGCTAACAAACCACAAACAATTCCTGAACTGGATACAATGATCCAACGCGTTATTTCTGAAATTGCGCCAACTGCGTTGCAAAAAGTCTTCGAAAATTTTATCAAAAGGGTCAGGGTATGCCAGCACAGGCGGCGATTTGACCGACATCGTATTCCATAATTAATGTCAACATGTCTACTTTATAAATCAATAAAAATTTCTCAATTAAATTATTCACGGATTCATCCGATCTCGTACGACAACGAAGAACAATTTGTATTTTCCTAGTATGTTGAACGCACCAAATTGTACGCTGGGTGGGATAACATACATTTTGACTAGAATAGAGATACTTTTACGTACTAAAACTTTGAAAATTTTAACAACAGGTATTTTAACAACGCCTGATATTCAGTGACTCCTCTGCATCCGGTAGATGGTCTATTTATTGTAATCACTCTGCTTTACTTCAATAACTTCCTCATAATTTCCCTTATGGTTTCCTGTCAATATTGTCACGTGGGTGTTTTGATGTAAATACAAATCCTGGTTAACCCTTTGTTGCCGGCAGTCAAAAATAATTTCAAATTAAAAATTATTTACAAGTTTTATAAATGGTACTCTTAAAAGAAAGCTATATATGCAATTATTATTTTATTATTTCATCCCTCCTCTTAGTTACAACCCCGATACTTGCAAGTACCGTTAGGCTGTGAAGAGGTAATTTTAGAAGAGAAAATCGATTATATTGTCTTGTTATTTTACGTATTTATTTAATTTTCATTTACATTATGATAATCACAAAAACAATTTTTCTTATCATTACAACATAAATGAATTTTGCATGTTGAACAAATAGAATACGGTCTAGACTGCACTCCATTTATGCTGCAATTTTGTAACATATAAGAATAAAGCAGGGGATCCCCGAGACCATAACCCTGCTAGCTTTATTTTCTGACGTATCTTATAGTACACAATGGTACTTTGATATACCGTCTAGCAAAAACGATAATTCTTATTATACATAGAAAGTAACGGGCGAAAATCAACTGGGTACTTATAAGTACCGTCAGTCAACAAAGGGTTAAACAATAAATTTCATTAAAATACAAGGTGTCTCAAAAGAAATTTTATATTTATTTAGCTTACTGCGTGAACGCAACGTATCCGAGGGTCGCGGGGGTTATGTCAATCGGTAGCCTGGCTCTTGGGAATTTAGTCGCTATGGAGCGTTTCTCGGGAGCAGACCGCGCGTTATGCGTGCGAGAGTTTTACAAAAACGGTGATTCGGCGACTGTAGCGCGTAGAAAATTCTGCAGTATTCGAGGTTTTCGCCACTTAAATGATGCGCCAAGCATTCCTCTCATTCGACATTGGGTTAAAAAGTTTAAGAAGAGACTGGTACAACGCTGGATAAATCAAAATCCGGGCGACCTAGGTCATCAAGAACGGTAGAAAACGTGGAGAATGTTAATCAGTCTGTTCGTGACGACCCGAACCTTTCAATTCGGAAGCGCGCAAGTGCTTTAAATGTGCATAGATCATCATTACATCGCATTATGCACAAAGACCTAAAGCTGCACCCCTACAAAATTCAATTGGTGCAAGAATTAAAGCCCCAAGGTGCCAGTGAGAGGCTTAATTTCGTAAATCAGGTGATTGAGCGATTTTCAACGTTTACCAACATTTTGTTTTCGGATGAAGCTCATTTTCATCTTAATGGCCACGTAAATAAGCAGAACTGCCGCTACTGGAGTGCAACGAATCCGAAACGCAAACATCAGAAACCCCTACATTCGCCTAAAGTGACCGTATGGGCTGCGATGTCGGCGCGAGAAATTATCGGCCCTTACTTTTTGAAGACGAAAGGGGGCGTGCAGTTACAGTGAATTCAGAGCGTTATGTGGAGATGTTAGACAACTTCTTGGTACCTGAACTGCAAAACTTTCCTGGCTATAACCAAAGAACATGGTTCCAACAGGACGGAGCAACTTCACACACGTCCAATATGTCTCTGCCACGTGTTCGTGAAATTTTCTCAGGCAAATTGATCTCCCGGAGAGGTGACATAAATTGGCCTACCCGCAGTCCAGATTTAACCCCTATGGACTTTTTCCTATGGGGTTATCTTAAATCTAAAGTTTACGCCAATAAACCGACTTCACTGGCGCATTTGAAAGAAAATATCCGTCACGAAATGGCAGCCATCCCTGAGTCCACCTGCCGAGACGTCATAAGTAATTTTACTGTTCGATTAAATGAGTGCCGAGAACGCGAGGGTCTACATTTAGACGATATTATTTTTAAGAAATAAATCCCCAAAAAGTGTATTTTAATAATTAATAAACATTTTTTCTATATACGGCTTACTTTTTTTTTAATCGATCCACTAAATATAAAATTTCTTTTGAGACACCTTGTATATTAAATAAAATACTGGTACTTAATGAAATTTCTGTAGGAGCTGGGAAAAGTCTCGTGTCCACCCCGTGCTAACCAGGATCTCTATGAACCTACCTTAATGACGGAGAGTCCCCTCAGGGAGTCAAGTAGCGTAGTGAAGTCTTCTACTCACATGGTGACTGCTGCTTGGACCACCCGGAAGTTCGCAGAAGTCGTACTCGTGGTCGTCACCGTACGCGTTTGAACGTGGTGGCTAAGTAAATACAGCGGGAGCCTCTAGCCAGTATACTCTTATTTATAAGGGAGGTAATTTTGGTATTATTTCAGAAATAAAATTTTATATCTAAGTTTATTATAATCATCCAATTAGTGTAAAATATATAAAATGTTAAATGATAAAAAAAATAGAATGGGACACGACAGCACGACAGCGAGGTTCACACCTTCACTCGCTTCTTCCGTACATCCCAGTTAAACCCTGGTTTCATAACCTTCCCATTGACAAGAAAACCATCTCTACCGTCACCCGTCTTAGACTTAATTACTATCACTCTTATAGCCACCTACATAAAATTAATATACTTGGAACACCTTTATGTTCGTGTGGTGGATATGGTGATGTGACACATATCTGTAACTCTCTGTTTCGAAACCTGCTGCTCCACTACCCATCGCCTATTTCACTACAAGAGGTACTACGATTAGCTCCGTTGCAGAAATAGGCCGATGTATAATAAATAAATAAATAAAAGTGTCCAGTGTTGTGAATGTGTGTCTCATTTGGATTTAGCTGTCGTCGTTAATTTATTTGTAAGTCAGTGTAAATAATGTAAATATTAAAACGTATCAAAATTAAAGTAGGTTAGTTAAAATGAGGACTTTAATTGAACAACCCTTGAATCCTTCCGAGAATTATAGCAACCAATTAGCGGAAATAAAGGGGGGGGTCTAAACTTGATCCGCTCGCAAGTCTGCATACTCTTAATGTGAGAAAGACCCAGGGCTTGAGAGATGAAAGTAAATACAAAACTATATCGATATTACACTTAAATTAATCCACCGACCGTGACATTTCATATTATTATCAGAAGTTCCCCTTATATTGTCTTCCATTCAACTTCCTTCATTTTATACTTCCGTGATAGCCTAGTTCCCTATTTAATTTGCAAGACAAGTATTACCTAATTACGAAATGCAATGTGTGCATTACGTCAATTAATTCTGATTATCAAGACGCTGACTATTAGTTTTACCAGCTGTTTGTCATATTGTCCAGGTGTCGCAATCCATAATCGAGGACGGCCATTGACACTTGACACTCCTGACCGCGTAGTCAGTTTACTGGCAGTTGAGGCATGCAATTCTTCCTAATGCATCGCAGATTGTGTTAGATTTTCTATCTGCTCAGGTTATTTCCAGCATGTTTCTTTCCGTCAATCTCTGAGCAACTCACAACATCTCAGCTGCTATCAGTAATACTTCCAGAAATAAAATATGTCTCTTATGAAATACTTTCATGATGTTCCATATTTGATACTTAATCTATAATTTTCAATGTTTTTGTGTTATTATTTGTTAATAGATATGTAAAACAATATATTGACAAACTACGTAACATGTACGAGTGAATATCCAGGCATTGTGAACAGCGGTATTCTATGTTAAATTAGAACAGGCTAGGTTTTGTATTATTATTGTTGTATATTTTTGTCGGCCAGTGACAACAGTGTTTTCGCATGACGTTTATATTATTTTGACACTATAATACATTCTGGATAACATATATGACACGGGGATAATGAAATGTGTGCTACGGTACACAAACAATATATGGACGGTACAGTACGACTGGGAACTCACTGTTAAAAGAGAATAGAATTATTTCAACTCATGAAATGCACCTTTAAGTTAGACAATGAGATACTTCTACCACGAAATTTGATGGGGATTTTATTAAATTTACATAAATGTTTAAACAAATATTTATAATTGTTTTAGAGCTGAAATATATGTACTTCAAAAGTTTTATTGTTCTGTTTACCTTATTTGTTTTCTCGTGTCCATCCTATCATCAAACAGATGAATTGTTACCAATCACTTTGATGTAAGAAACCTTCGTGTGTCACCTTTGTAACGAATCGGTTAGAACGCCGGAACAAAGACGAAATTTCACAAACCACCCGGCACGAGAATTTATTTGAAAGGGGTTGCCTTCGTTTTTTTTTTTGATTTTACAAGGGGTATTTAAAAAAAAACATTTTTTAAGAATTCAAATAATAAAATAAAAATTAGAAATTTTACGTTACAACACGTATATTTAGAAATATATTTTTAAATGGTTCATTGTTCAAGAAGACATTTGTTCAGAGTTATTGCTTAATAACCCTGAACACTAGCTTGAACAATGCTTAAACCCTTTTTCTTAGAAATGCGACTAGAAATGACTTATATAAACTCCAATCTCTCTGACGAGATCAGAAAGTACTTGGTCCGGTTAGCGTTAAGATCTTATTTTGTTGAATTCTTAAAGGCACTGTGTCGACATTCTGGTGGTCTATCCGATTCTATTTGTTTAAAACTTTTAATTATCTTAATACCTATATTTTAATCTATTATAAATAATACTTTTAATAAATCAAATTCATTAATTTTAAACCATCTTACTTAACGTGTGTAAACCTTCACCTTTAAGAACTTAAGTGAACAGCTAAGATCCAGACTAATTTTAGGATGCCTGATCAGTCGGTTGGTAAGTACACTAACACATATCATTTAATTCACATATTGTAATGACACAGGCTCGTTTATCTAGTGGACAATAAATAGTACGTTGTAAAGCAACGTATCAGGCTCGCTACACCTTTGTGTAGTTGTTAAGGCTACTTCTAGCGGTTGATGTAGTATGTCCTGTACCATCGACACAGCGCTTATCGTGGATAATTGTCTTCTCTAAGTATTCAGTTCTCTTTGGTGATGTAATGCAAGAATCGGATTCGATCGTACAAAATAAGGATAAGTCTAATCGTTTGTTTAATTTCTTCTTCCATCATATCATCAAATAAATGAATCAATCAATCGTCAATTTTATTGAGATAAGGAAATTCGTTCATTTGTAAACAAGCTTTATTTGTCGTGATCTTGTGTAGTTCCTAAGGTTGCTTCTAGTGGCTCATGTATTATGTGTTTAGTACCATCGAGTCAATGCTATTGTCCCAATGTTTAATTACTTAAATTAAAACCAAATTTAATTACTCGTAACATTTGTATTAGTTTACACAAATGAAACAACATACCAAAGTGACATCAAGGATGTTCAAATTAATATTGACGTCACATATTATTGTGATTTCTATATATTTGTTAGGAATAATTTTCAGTAAGAATCAATAATATTTTATATACAGACGATTCCGTTTAATTGTGGCAGCCGCTTATTTGGGCCAAGTCTCAAAGAACAGAAACCAAACCAAGGAACCAACAGTAAATTTACATGTTTAATTGGGACAACATTCCGCTTAATTGGGACAGTAAATTTAAGATAACAGTACATATTATGCTACACATATTCTCAACCAGGAGGCAAAAAATGTATGGCCGTGTTACAGCGTTATTTTATGCAGGAAGGAAATGAAGGGAGCCCTACATCCGCAGTGAATACCTGTGCTGATTTTGTAGCAGTGAAATGTTACAAATCAAAAGACAGACTAAACTTGACGCATTTTTGCATTGAATTAAATTGTATGTACCTATTTATTATTTTATTTTGGAAATTATTATTATTTTTTCTTAAAATTTTATATTTTTTGGTTATATGTACCATAATTTATAGTTTTCTCCAAGAGTTTATAAAATAAAATTATTGAAAGAAAAATATGCATTGTTTAATTTTATGTGAAATTCGCTTAATTGGGACATCCGCTTATTTGGGCCAAAATGTATAAGTCCCGATGTGTCCCAATTAAGCGGAATCGACTGTATATATATATATATGTACTGTAAAATCATTAACAGTCAAACTGTGATACTGCTCCTTCAACACCCATGAGCCTAACTTTAGGATAAGGTGAGTCTACTGTACTGGTTGTTTGAAACTCCATCTACAGGGAATTCTGTACCTCGACAATGACAAAAGTATGCTGTGCTTATATCAGAAAAAACCGTTCCAGATGTTAATAACTACACGGCCGCACCAGGTTTACGGCACGTGGATACCAATATGACTACCGAGGATACCGCCAAATATACGGTTCCGCTGTTACTCAGGTACTCCGAGCGTAGGCCCAGTCACCGCTTTGGTATCTACAGCTCCAGACTACAAGCGTTGGGTGTGCCTTCATTGTCTTGAATCCATGTCAGCAGTTTTAGTACCATCTGCACTAAAAACGAGTGTGTAAACTATTGATCTACACGCTATTCTCAAGGCCCTGTATTTTTACCGTTAAAATCGTTCAAGTGTTACCTTAACGAACTCGCTAAGCCCTCTGAACTATATCCAAGATCCAGATCCAGTGTATCCTCTTAAAGATTCAGTTGCTACTCCACAATCAGAATATGAAGGTAGAACTGTTTTATATAACGGGATATGTTAGTATTAAAAGCAATGAAGCGGCTGATGTCGTGGCACTAGCTGCCACCCACAAAACTATTATTGATGTGAGTTTCATATTTCCAAATGACACAAAGAATCATTTGAAGCATCTAGTGTTAGCCAAATGGCAACATGAATGGGAACAGCGTACAAAATGTGAAGTTTGAGACAAATTAAGGGAGACTTTAAACCATGGGGTTCTTCCTTCAAAGTTAACCACAGGGAAGAAATCACCATCACACGCCTCCGTATAGGCCACAGTTGGCGGACCCATGGATACCTCCTTCGAGATGAAAAGCCTCCTATTAGTGAGCACAGATTTGTGTGTGTTACCAACGTGAACCTTCACTGCTTTCATCGACTAACATCTCTAACTCTACAGCGGCATCTCCACAACATTTTGTTCACCCAAGAATCGAAGTATTCGATTATATACAATTGAGTACAATCTAATCGCTGGTCTAATTTATATGTTTTTATATCCAAGATATTCTCAGCGTTGATCTCCAACAATACATTAAGAATAAATCAATCTTGTTTCTATCGCTTTGGTGAATAATCCATGTTTCACCACTCATAGTTTATTTTATTCTAATACTCTTTAGATTTTCTATTAGCTGATCTATTTATCTTTGGCGAAGTCATCAGTCTTTACAAACTTGTTTAATTACTCCTTATACAGAAATTAAAAATTCTAATTCACATAATATAACGAATAATTAATTAGAATTTAGACTGTATTTGATATAGTTCACAATAGTAAATTCCAATATATAACTATGAAGGCTTCAAAAGTTATTATCCAAGAAATTCTGTAATTAATGTCAACCGAAGTTGAGAAGTCAAAGGTAAATAGAAAGTTTCGCGCCGAGTTATTCCCTTATATTAATCACATTAACTAAAGCAACATAAACTTGTTATTATATTATTAAAACTAATTTTTCATTATAACAAAACTTCCATTAGAAACAAATTGTGGTAAACCAAAGTATTTGGAAAAGTTTTTTAATTAAAATTGTTGTAAACTTACCTACTTCAAATAAAAAGTTAATCGCAATGAACAGTTTTTTATTATATAACTCAATGTTGTACTTTTTTTTTTTTTCATTTGGGAAATAATAAAGATATCTTCATTCACACGAGATGTGACGATTAAGTACAGACCAAGGCTTGGAACTAAACTTCAAGATGGTTAAGTACATGGATATACACTACCGTCCATAAGTTTAATCGCACCTTACAAAATGCTACCATAATACTACCACAATAAAAAAGCGTCTACTTGAAGTAGGCCTCAGAGGTATTGTTGTGGTTAAAAAACCACGTCTTATGACAAAAAAGGTTGGCCTGGGCCAAAGAGCATAAACATTGGACGGTAAAGAATGGAACAGAGTGCTTTGGTCGGAAGAATCAAAATTTTTGGCTATAAACGCCGATCGTTTGTACGTCGCCGGCCAGGCGAAAGGATGCTGGAACAGTGTATTACCCAAACTGTAAAACATGGAGGTGGTAATATAATGGTTTGGGTTTGTTTTGGTGGTAGTCAAGTTGGAAGAAGAGTATTTGCGAACTTTAGACGAGAATATTTTGAACTGCGGAGCAGAACTGATTGGTGAAGGGTTCGTGTTCCAGCTAGATAATGATCCCAAAACAATGCCAGAGCAGTTAAAGAGTACCTAAATATAAAATCTGAGGAAGGACTCTTAAAGTCTGACTGGCCGCCACAAAGTCCGGACTGTAACCATATAGAATTACTATGGGATCATTTAGACAGGAAGGTGCGAAAAAAAAAAACTTGAAGGTGTAAAAATGACCTTTGGACATTACTCAAAAATATTTGGAACAACATTTTGATGGACAATATTTAAACAAATTAATTGATCGCATGCCGCGTATTTGTCAGGCGATGATAAAAGCCAGAGGTGGTTATTTTGACGAAAATTCAATTTAAATATTATTAAATAGTAAATAATACACTTGGTTATATTCCACAAAATATTTTATTAAAACTTAATATATTTCGGCTTATTAGGCCATCTTTAGAAGAATGAATGTACAAGAAATGCTGACAATATTATCTAAATATGCAGGATAACTATTACGAACAAATAGGTGTGGGAAGGGATTAGGAAATACCATTAACCATAGTCCTGAGAATGGGAGATTCCAACAGATCCAATTGTTCATTAATAATTGTTCCGTCCGCCTCAAAAGGGCGCCAAATTAATGTGAAAATAATTAACGTAATGTAATTTTGTAGCGAAGAACTTTTTTTTAGCTCATTACTTGTATTTTAGAAGTGAGGACCTTTTTAGGGTTTTGTAGGTATGACCAATACCCTTATACAGTCATTTTGTCGTCTGTGTGTCTGTCTGTTCGGTAAAAATTGTAGCCAAACGGTTAAACCTAGAGAGTTGAAATTTGGCATGCTTATACAGCTCTTTGACTCGCACGTAATAAAAATACTAAAACATCTAAAAAACATTCCCCTAAAAATATACACAAATATGTGTTCATCGAAAAAAAAAAAATATTTTTTTAAAATTCTGATTAAGGTCAAAATTTTATTTTTACAAAATGAATTATTTTGATGCGATTTTTGCCAAACTTGTCCAAAAAAATTTTTGTCCCACAACCTGTAGCCCAGATGATTTAAACTAAAAATCTGAAAAAATCTAAGTAATGTACATTGGTGTGAACCGGAACAGTACAACAGAAAATTTTGATCAGATTATGTTTTCGGAAAATAACGAATTGTTTGTGTTTTTTTGGTAGACGATGCACAAAAGTTATAGTTATGTAACACACTATACTAGAAGGCGTATCCTGGTCTAATGGTTAGCTCTCTCGCTTGCTACGCAGCAAACTAGGGTTCGCTCTTGAGCAGAGGAGACAATTTTATTTTTTGTATTTTTTTTTCTTTAAATTATTTTGTCAAAATTCTAGTTATATTTTGTTGGAATTATATAACTTTGTTGGACTTAAAACAACCAATGGAAGCCATAGGCGCAATTTTCAAACTCTTGGACCTTGCTATATAAAAAAAAAAATACTACACGTATTTAGAAACCTAAATAATGATATTAAGTATTCGAATTAAAATTAACAGAAATATATTTCAACATAAAATTTGTTTTTAAAGCTCTTAGATTAACAGACGATAAATTATTTTAAAAATATCGTTCGTTTTGCCGTGATTACTACAAAGCAAAATTTGTCCTTCACACTCAGCATGCCGCTTACACTTATTATATACCTGCGAAACCCTGCAATGTGTGAAAATTCACACTTCACATCAATTTTCTTTTTTTTTTTTGTCATCACTTGTAATTTAGTGGTGAGGACGGTTTTCGTTAAGTCCTCCCTTGTATTTTAAAATTAAGTCATTGCTTGTATTTTAGAAGTGAGGACCTTTATTTTTTTGGTCACCACTTATATTTAAAAAGTAAATACCCTTTTTGTTGTGGGGTGCCCAATTATAAAATCTTACCTAGGGCTCGAAAAAAACTAGTTAAGGCTCTGTCTAAGGGCGCTGAATTAAGTCTTGCCTTGGGACGCCAACAACCCTCGCACCGGCCCTGTATGTCGCATTTATTTTTCCTCATACCTACATATTAAAATATTTTGTGAAATTGCGTCGCTAAATATATGTATAAAACGTTGTGTAAAATTTATATTGGATTACATAGTTTATTAATATATTAACAAAGCATTGGAAAACTATCAACAAATTTGCTTATTGACACATAACCACATAGTACATTAACTACGATCGAAACCACAGAATATCAAATAGTACTCTCGCTTTGTGGTTCGAATCCCGGCTTTGGCTCTTGATGTTTTTGATTCACTTATTCATTTGAGTAATTAGTAAAATGAGATCATTATTCCATGAACCAAAATTGTGCAGTGTATTGGTGTATTGTTGAATATTTGTCTATTGTTGTATTGTTATTCCAATGCATTAACTAAATAGCTTCGTTATTATCGTTAACAATGACAGGATTTTGGTAAATGCATTTTTTCATGTTGTTCATGTTGGAAATATAGATCAATTGTAATTTGTTGCATCTCTGATGACATTTTCGATTGTCACCTTAAAAAGTATTTGTGCTAGAGCATTTCTTTGTGTCAATTCGTTGTTTGTAGTGAAACTTTCAAAATCATTCTCAAATTACTAAAAACATGCCAAACAGCGCGAGGATTATGAATAAATTATATATCCAACTATCCAATATTCTATGCAATCAGTAGGAATTTTATAAAGTATTTATGTGTGGTGTGAATTTTCACACATTTCAGGGTTTCGCAGGTGTCTATAATAGTAAGTGTAGCTACCAGCAAGCATGTTGAAAATCTGGAACATAATTTTCTCTATAACCATAATGCCATATTTGCTATATTTTTTTTAATACAAAAATTTCGCCATCTCTCGAGAAAATATTTTAATCAAAAATTTCTTTTCAATTATTCCATTTCATACCAATGCGCATTACTGAGAAGTTTTTCAGAAATTTAGACCAACTCTTCTGTTTAAAATGCGAAAATGTTTTGATTTCCCTCATGGGATGCCTATGGTGGAATTACGTAGAATAATATTGAAAGTTCTTATAAGTCATAGTCATAGAAATCATGGAACAAACGAGAAGTATCTAGAAAAACATGGAACATTGTAACAATCGAAGCGACTTTACTTGGTAACGAGATTTTTAGGATTTTATAGGTATGTCCAAAAAACTCTTATACCGTCATTTTGTCGTCTGCCTGTCTGTCTGTCTGTCTGTCTGTCTGTCTGTCTGTCTGTCTCTCTGTCTGTCTGTCTGTCTGTTCGGTAAAAATTGTATCTAAACGGCTAAACTTAGAGAGGTGAAATTTGGCATTCTTATACAACTCTTTAACCCGCACATAGGAAAAATACTAAGGCCCGGTCTTTCCACCTTCAGATAAAGTTCCAGGTAACTATCGATAAGGTTATTTGTAACTTCATCTGCTGAATAAATGTCAATACCAGTCAATGAATCCAATACGTCAGTCTCATTATCCGTTAGATAACTATCCGATAGATACATTTGTATAGAAAGAAGGGATGACATTTACTCAGCAGATGAAGTTACAAATAACCTTATCTGTCAGATAGTTACCTGGAACTTTATCTGAAGGTGGAAAAACCGGGCCTAAATCATCTAAAAAATATATCCGCCTAAAAATATAAACAAATTTGTGTTCATCGAATATATATATATATATATATATATATATATATATATATATATATATATATATATATATATATATATATATATATATATATATATATATATATATATATATTTAAATTCTGAGTAGGTATCAAATGAAAGTCCTTAGTACGTGGATTAACGATCAAAATTTTATTTTTGCAAAATAAATTATTGCGATTTTGCCAAAATTGTGCAAAAAAAAATTTGTCCCACACCTGTAGCCCAAATGGTTCAAACTAAAACCCTGAAAAAATTCTAAGTAATGTACATTGGTGTGAACCGGAATAGTACAACAGGAATTTTTGATCAGATTACGTTTTCGGAAAATAACACATTTTTTGTGTTTTTTAGTTGACGATTTACAAAAGTTATAGTTATGTAACACACTAGACTAGAATACGTATCATGGTGTAATGGTTAGCAAATTCTAGTTATATTTTGGCAAATGTTGCATTTAATTTTTAAGAGCGTAAATTTAATAACCAGTTGGAATGTTGGAATTATATTTTCATCCTATGTGTCATGTATACGAAACCAAAGAGGTGGAGCATATGATAACCAATGGAAGCCATTTTTCGGAAGGCGCAATTTACAAAATCTTAATGAAGCTTGCTATATAAAAAATACTGCATATATTTAGAAACCAAAATAATGGTATTAGGTATTCTAATTAAAATTAACAAAAAAATAAAATAAAAATAACATTATATTTGTTTTTATAGCTCTTAGATTAACAGACGATAAATTATTTTAAAACTATTGTTCATTTTGCCGTGATTACTACAAAGCAAATTTGTCCTACCCACTCAGCATGCCGCCTTCAATTGTTATATACCTACGAAACCCTAAAATGTGTAAAAATTCACACTTCACATCAATTTTTCTATGTAGTGACTTGGTATTGTATATTTGTTCCTATAATTATACTGAAAATCTGTGCCTCCGGGCGAAAAATGTTCTTGGCATTCCGTATGCTACAAAAATATAAGTGTAATAGTTTAAGTGTAAATAAATTTTACTTTCTGGAAAATTCTACGTTTCTACGTTTGTTTGAAGAACAAGACCACTTTACAATATTTAAAAAAATATAAAATAAAAATATATTTTTTCCCCCTCTAAAGAGACGCACGACCTTATATTTCTCAATAGTTTCTTATACAAAACTAGCAATCTGAAATATAATTAATAACAATTAATGTATCAAAATTTGTAATGAAACTATCTAATAGGATATTTTTAGTTGTAGAAAAAAACTGTTATGTAGTAATAAATAAACAAAGTGCATTGTTGGTGCTATCTTGTAAACCAATCAACGCATATTTGCTTTCGGTGCGGCAAATTGTAAGTAAACCAACTCCTTTGAGCTTACTTCGAGCCTTTCGGCTTCTGCTATCCTAGATTGTAACTAACTAAACCTAACCTATCAATTCCGGTCGTTGTTAATACTGCCCGTCATTCGGTCATTGGCCGTAGCATATATATATTTTATTTCGGTATGCTTACTTATTTACTTAGTCCAAAGCCTTTCTACCTTTTGGTGTTGGGCGACATGGCACTCCACAACGCCTCTACTGAGTCATGGTACATCTTCTGGTGGCCTTTTCCAGATTTCTTTCGACAGTTTCCTGTCTGACATGAATGTTTTAACATCTGTCCAATTGATCCCTCATCGCTTTGTCCCTTGTTTCACTTCGTCCTTTCAAATCTTGATTGGTCGTCCTCTTCTTATCTTTTCTATTAGTTTCGCCTCATCAAATAGTTAGGCTGTTCTTTTTCCTATTCTTTGGACATGGACAATTGGACTCCTGGACTCCTATTCTTTGGACAATCTCCCATTCTTTGGACATGCTCTGGTCATCTCAGATACTTTCTTGTATTAGATATTCAACTAATTTCGTCTGTAATTCTTCTCTGAACGTCGCATATCTAATACGACAAATCTATGCCTTTCCCGCTATTTTTCTTAAAAATATTACGGTATGCAAAATTTCATTATTTTTTCTTCAGAACTTCTTTTTTCTTCGCGAATATGCCGTTTTAATCCATTTAAAATGAAAGTATAAACAATTCTCGAACAGAAATATCTCTGATGCAAAGTAAAATTGATCATAAATATTCTAAACTAGCACCCTCTTGAATTTAAATATGATTGTTCAAATGTAAAAAATTTCATCAAAAAATAATGTAAACACAGTTTAATTGAATATATTTGCAACAACTACCCAGTAGCTTTCAACATAATGATCGTTAACTAATGTAAAGAACGTTAGTTGAATCTGTTCATTAAAAATAACGAACACTTGTTAAAAACATCCGGAATTATATTCGCTATTCGCTTTTTGATTTTTGTCCGAGATGTGCGTTCAACATTCACTGTTCACTAAATACAGAATGGAGGATTTATCATTATTCGTTGCTAACGGATATTTGGTTAGAGATTTAGGTTATGTTGTATCAACTTCCGGTGATGTTTTTTGACTCTTTCATGGCTTTCAATCGTAAATACTAAAGGCAGTTGTAAATTGTGTTTGTCTACTTCCAATCTGCAAAAAAAGATGCACAGAGAAATACATATGACGTCTGTAAAAAAAAAAACTGTTTTTTACATTAAATTATTTGTACCTATTGTTTGACCGCCAAGGAACGCCATGGAAATTTGCAAAGGTCACAATCTTATACATAGCGATTCGGTACGATTTCTCAGCTCCTGCTTATGTCAAATAATTTGTATAAAAAATATATTATATAAATACAGGTTCTGATTAGTTGTACGTAACAGGCTATAACAGCGGTCGAGGAACCGGGGTAAATTACCCCGAATGGGGTAAAAACGAAATTCTTAGGGGTAATTACCATTGCGAAGGTGAGACCTTTTTTTGTTGCTTATCACTTAGATTTTGGGAGGTGAGGATCTTTTTTTTGCTCATCACTTAGATTTTGAGAAGTGAGGACCTTTTTTTTCTCATCACTTAGATTTTGGGAGGTGAGGACCTTTTTTTGTTTTGCTCGTCATTTGGATTTTGAGAGGTGAGGATTTTTAATTACAAGCCAATGGGGTAACGTCGGTGTAAAGAAATATCTCTTTGGGTAATGGGTAAAAATGTTCCCCGACCCCTGGGCTATAAACTGTAGGTGTCTTTCTGTGTATGATTAAAAATGGACGTAATACTGAGTTCTATATTTACACAGATTGAAAATATGGTCATGTAACCTGAAAATATGAGACTTAGGCTCACCTCCGGACATCGCGCCAATGATGGTTTTTTGGAATAAGTTATAGATCTGTTACAGATCATTTTATGTCACTTAATCGTTTGAAAACGTCGTTATTCTAACAAACTCGTCAATTTTGGGAACAAAAACTAATCACACGGGACATAGACAAGTGAGAATGATGAATGGGGAAACAGAATTACTTTGCTCTTCGCCAAAATCTATCGAACCATGAGGGACGTTATGAGCCGGTGCGTTGCTGTGTTGGCCATCAGTGATTTATTTTCTATAATCCTTAAAATACCCGCAGCACTTAAACGCAGTAAAACATGGACCTTCCGATTCATGAAGATCTCTGCAACATACCCGTACCAAGGTTGAAATCGCGACGAGCCCCATATACGTCTATGGATAGATGTTTTGATCTCCAACAGTTGTGGAATGAAGTATGGTAGAATTTCAATACCGAAATCCCATAAACCTGAATATCAGCGACAAGCCACCTGGTTTTGAGCTTCCCCGGCAACTATGGACCAAACTGAATCGTATTCGTACTGGCCATGACAGATGCGCAAAACAGATGCATGATTGGGGTTATGAAGAAAATCCTAGATGCGATTGTGGTGCAGAAATGCTGACAATAGAGCATATCGTTTCAGAATGTCCAATCCATCGGTATAACGGAGACCCCGACAACATAAACTCGCTAACGCCCTCAGCGATAGAATGGTTAAGAAAATTGAAAATAAATTTATAAACTATTACTACTATATTGTGATCATTGTAATTTTATCTGAATGTAATTTTTATTGTAACGTAAATTATGTAAATGTATTTGTCTCATACGAAATATATATATACCTAAACGCAGGTCGACTCAGGGATCTTTTCCAAAAGCTAGTTTCAATAGTAAAACTGTTTCTGTCGATGTTTTACTAAGTTTAAAACAAAATACCACACTGACACACTACTCTTTGATCAGATCCACCTTCAAAATCACCGAAACAAATTCAATGACAGTCAACTCACAAGTGACAGATGTATTCTATCAAGTCACTATTCCTCCATATTACTACGTATTCGTGTATATTTTTATAAAATCTCGTGTCTTGCTTCTTAGTATTCTTGCTTCTGGATGGAATCTATTAATCTGGTTATTAATTTTTTTCTTGAAATAAAAATCATGTGAAATGTGAGATATAATTTGATAATTTTGAGAAATCTCTATACATACAAAGACCACGTCCGTCTGTATGTATGTCTGTTTGCATGCGCGCTCTTCTGTCGAGAAATTCTGATACAATTTTCCTGCAGTTTGTTTTTATGATATATACATCATCTAGTCAGGTTTTAGGTTATGTTTTATTAAAATCGATTCAGTGGTGCGCGTATGCAAAACGAAATCCATGTTTCTGGTTCATATTTAATGAATTTTCTTAAAATTGTCAGCAGTAACAAAGGTTCGTCAGCGGCAAGGTTAGGACATCTCTTCAGTAGTTCCAAAGATATAACGAAATGTGTGCGCGAGTAATTCAGAACAGTGTTTCTCAACTTTTTCTGGCATGGGACCCCACAAAATAATTTAAATATTGTTTGCGGCCCCCCTATATATATGTATATGTATATGTGTGTGTGTATATATATATATAGGTAGGCTGACCATTTTCTTGGAGAAGGCAATGCGGTACGGACAAAAACAAGGTCGTCACAAGGCCAAAATATAAGTGAAGAGCAAACAAAAAAAAAAGGTCCTCACCTCCCAAATATAAGTAAAGAGACAAAGAGAAAGGTATTCACCTCCCAAATATAAGTACAGAGCAAAATTCGGCCCTGGGGACACCAAATCAAAATGCGGGACGAATGATCAACCTATATATAGGCTTACCATAATTATGAAACTCTAAACCGGGACAAGAACAGGAGCTAGGGCAAAGGAAAAAATTTAACCACAAAAAATTGTTTTATTATTAAGTCTTACAAAAGAAATATGCAGATGGTCTACTGCAGCAGAAAGTTAAGTATTTTATTTATTGCACCAGTACAACAAATATTTTTAAGAGCAGGTTCTAATTTATAAATTGTTGTTGCTATACCAATATAATTCAATATTCATTTAGTCAATAATCGGGATTTATGAAAACAATTTAAAAAATAGTTTTGTTTCTCTAGTTATAGCCGATCGTGTATGCATGTATGTGTTTCTATATTGTCCATAAAAGCACATTCTACATAACAATGACTTACATTATAAAATTTAAAAAAATTTCTACAAATACCTTTCCAGTCGCTCCAATTTTGGTCTGCATTCAGTCCAAATACTAAAGTATACACTATAACACACTATTTCAAGTATGTTCTGCACTTTTATCACTTAAAAATAACTAAAAACGTCAGAAAAAAATGAAGATGCCACTTGCAAAAATCACGTATCACTTCATATCAAGATAGTTAATCCTGATAAAGCTCATTAAGGAATATAGTCATTAACAATTAATACATAAGGAACAGAATTGCTTAAAATAATTCTTTATGAGAATAAACACATATAGTATTAATATTTTATCAATAGTGTACAGGTGGTTGAAATTGAACTACCAGGCCCAATACACTATTTTTTTATTATTGAAGATGAGGTATAACGTTAAATTTGGAAGTTACTTGGTACTACATGATCTAAAATAGTTTATATTTTATTACTTTGTATCTTTATATAAATAGTTATACATTTTCATTGAGGATTTATGTAAATTTCTAAGCTATAGCGTTGGAGACACGGCCTACATGGTAAAATGGGAGGACAGATGATAAGAGAATGACTTTTGGGCTATCAATGATAATTCTGAGATCTCAGAAAGGGATGAAAATTACTATTGGAAGTATAATGGAGTTATGTCTCGAGAATTTTATACAGGTTATTTTTTTTATTTACGGGTTCATTTGGAGGGCTAAGGTGTCCCCCCCCCCGGGCATTATGACCTTAAGGCCCGCGTTTTTTACTTTCATTGAAACCACTAGGTAACTATCCGACAGATAATGTTATCTGGAACTTTATCTCCTGAATAAATGTCATTACCAAGTAGTGAATTCAATACATCAGTCTCATTATCTGTTAGATATCTATCCGATAGATACATTTGTATTGAAAGACGGGATGACATTTATTCAGCACAGAAAGTATCATATAACATTATTTGTCAGATAGTTACCTGGAGCAGTGTTTCCCAACCGCCGGTCCTGTATATATATATATATATATATATATATATATATATGTATATAGGGGGCAGCGAGGGAGGGATCTCAAGGTGTACCAAGATAGAGGAAACACGATTTTTCTCGAAAAGACGATGTGTGAGCAAGTTGGGAAAAAAATTTGGTGACCAGAGTTTACCCAAATAATTGGATGGTAGTATTTAAATTTTCGGAATAAACCGGAAGTACAGGTTATCAAGGACAACTTCGATTTTTTATATAAGAACGTATGGTGTGTTAAGTATAATTGGATAAAACTTTTGAAAAAAAAATAACTTTTACATAAACATGTTTTTAATATCTGTTACGATTACCTATAATGGCTTGCAAGTATTTTTATTTACAAGTGTTCCATTGTTCCAAGTTGCTTTCCATTTTGAACACTTTCGCATCCTTACTCTTTAGCTAACAGTAGCTCGGAGCATAACAAAAAATATTGCAAGTTCAAGTCGTACCTACTTGAAAGTACTTGAAGTACCTCCAACACGAACCGTTTTAATTAGTTTAAATTAGTTGTCAAAATAAGTATAATTTATTTTATTTAAGTGTAAAAGTTATATTTTAATGAATATAAATGTCATATATTTATGAATATATCTTACAAAATTGAGCATTTTTCTATTATAATTTCATGCTTCGATTTTATATGACTTCGCGGCCCCCCGACGAAGCTTTCACGGCCCCCAAGTTGAGAAACGCTGATTCAAAATACAGCTTTTCGGTTTATATTTAACGCTTTTTTTTCAAATTATCAGTGACAAACTTTGTACACGATGTATACTCTAATTAAAATACGAAAGAATTTATAAAATCGGTTCACTAATTTTAAAGTTACGATAGTATTTTGCAAAGTCGTAAATAAAAATTGTTGCAGTGAAATATATCTTCTCATATAAGTATATACTTTTTACACCCTGGCAATTTTTAGTGAGCAAATACATTTTGTCTAAAAAGGAATCTATTATTTAGGATCTGACTTAAGTATAGTCTATTTCACGATAAGATGAAGTGACTATCTACTTATGGTCCTAAACACAGTGGGTGGTAATTACAAATAACACTAATCCCTTGTTTGCACTCATAAACTAGTCACTGATGTTGTATCAGGTATAAATTGCAGATATGGAATATTGTAAATAAATCCACTGATAGGAGCAGAAAACGAAAGGATTCAGGCATATCAAAATGTTTGGATGGTTTCCAGAAAGATGTAATACGGCAAAAAATTTACCAAATGTACACCGAACAAAATGTGCCAACATTGAACATATTGCTCAAAAGATTAATCCAAGACCAGTGTGAAATTAATTGTTCAAAGGTGACCTTATGGCGTGCCCTTAAAAGTATAGGGTTTCAATTTAAAACTTTAAATAAAAAGCAGTTCCTTATGGAGTCAGAGCGATTAAAACTTTTGAGACAAAATTATTTAAAAACATTAAAAAATACAGAGAAGATAAAAGGTCAATAATTTATTTAGATGAAACTTGGTACGACACACATGAAACAAACTCAAAAGGTTGGGTGGATACGTTAAATAAATGTCAAACAAGAGCACCTTCTAATAAAGGTAAACGTATTACGATACTTCATGCAGGTTCTGAAACTGGATGGATACCGAATGCACTCTTGCTTTCTGCGAAAAATATCAAAGATTCTAGACTCGACTACCATGACGATACCACGGCGGAAATGTTCGAAAACTAGTTCGAAAATAAATTACTCCCGAATATGCCGGCTAACAGTGTTATTGTTATGGACAATGCAAGTTACCATAGTCGGCAACTAAATAAAGTACCGAATAGTGCAAACAGTAAGAAGGAAATCCAAGACTTTTTATATAAAAATGATATTTACTTTGAAGAAAGTTATAAAAAAAATTGTTTAATTAAATTATTAAAAAGTTATAGTTTTTCTAAAGAATATGTTTGCGATAATATTGCTCAATGCAAAGGACACACAGTTTTACGACTACCTCCGTATTATTGTATATTCAATCCTATTGAACAAATGTGGAGTCAGTTAAAGGCGAGAATAAAACGGAATAATGTTTCTCCCACTTTAAATGGCACTGTGATAGAACTTATAAAAAAAGAAGTGGAAAATATCCCTGTAGATAGTTGGAAAAATTGTGTAAATCATGTTATTAAAACTGAGGACAGTTATATTCAAATAGAACGTACTATAATCATTAATTTAGAGACTGATTCAGAGAATGATTTGGATTTGTAAGATTTTTTTTTTTTTATCTTAAACATTATTTAATTTAAAATTTATTTTATTGTAATGTTTTAAATACTAATTTTAATGTTTTAAATTGAATTATAAGTTCTATAAATTAATTGTATTTATAATAAAAATAAAGTTTATTTTGATGATATCTTATGTTTATTTCTTGTTACAATTGTGTCATTACATGGTGTAATGTAATTTATACCTGATACATCTCTAGCTAGTTTATGGGTACAAACAAGGGATTAGAGTTATTTGTAATTACCACCCACTGTGTTTAGGACCATAAGTAGATAGTCACTTCAACTTATCGTGAAATAGACTATAACTGTTCAGTTTAATCCTGACCCTTCACACATTTATACGTTAGTATTGTCTTCTATCCAGGTATGTTGTAAGTAAGTATGTTGTTTCAAAAATATGTAGGTCAATAATAACGAATTGTCCACGATAGTAATAATAGGTCCTCAACGCCTAAGTGATGCATAGATACAGAAAAGAATATTATTAGATTGAAATACTAAAAACTAGTCATCTAATTACATATTTAGCAATAAAATGTAGGATTATTTTTTCGTTCTGTGTCGCCAATCCAACTAAATGCGTATATATAATCGCATCACGCACCAGATCAGATTGGTCCCTTTTGCCATTACAGAGAGTTAAAATATGATCTAGGTAATCCTATCGAATCGCTATGTACAAGATTGTGAGATTCTGAGACCTTTGTAAATTTCAGTTATGGGGTCAAAAATCATGTAGTTATTTGTAGGGTGACTTTAAGAATTGTTTAAAGATTTTTGGAAATAAAAACTAATTACAATATATATATATGAGAACCTCCGACCTTGTACATTAAATATGCCTTAGATGAGAGGTTAGCAAGCGGTGGCCATGGGTCTCTGGCGACTCGCCCAATTGTTTCATGTGGTTCAACAATTAGAAAACAAATTTTTACTTTTCTTATCTAGCGTAGCCAACTTACCTTACGCCGCTGTTAGCTTCTTACACACTAGACTAGTGGTTCTCAAAGTGGGTGCCGCGGCGCAACCCTGGGGTTCCGTTCATTACGTGTAGGGATGCCGCAGGCGTAGTGTGAAATTTAGCATCGTATGTATTTTTATACGAACGATAAAAGTTTACGCAACTAAATTAATACAAACGGGTACAACTCGTGGATGCCTATATTAACTTCCGATAGTTTTAAAATGACTACTCGGTATAGCGCGTTCTTAATGTTAAAATTTTTAAATGAATATTTGAAAACCATAGATTTATCATGGAAATCATGTGTCGCATTATGTATCGATGGTGCACCGTCCATGGTTGGGTCATAAAGGGTTTTGTGTCAAAAAGAAAAATATCATATCATATCTATTCATTGTTTTTTACAACGACAAGCCCTAATCTCAAAAACACTAGGGGAGGAGCTATCAACTGTTCTGAATGAAATCATTAGGATAGAAAAATTTATTAAGAGTAGGACTCTTAAATCACGGGTGTTCGCAAAACGATGTGAACAACTTGGATCTGAGCATTCGAATCTTCTTCTTCATACTGTCAGATGGTTGGTCAAAGGACTAATATTAATTCGTATTTACGAAAAGTAGAACTATTCCCTTTTTTTGAACACGAACACATTTTGTGAATTGTTGAAAAATTAATTTTGGTGTACTAAATTCGCTTATATAACCGATATATTTGAAGAATTGAATAAAGTAAATTCCAGCATGCAAGGAAGAGATGAAAAATAGTTAAAATAGTCCGATAAAATTAGAAATTTGAAAGACAAGATAAAATTTTGGAAAATCAGTCAATGAAGGCAACTTGGAAATGTTTACAAGAACAACTAAAACAAAAGAAAACAATTAAGTTGATTTATGAACACTTCACATCACTGAGAACACAGATTTGCTATTTTCCTATTGACAGTTTTGACTGGATACGAAATCCTTTGGTTGAATTATCATCCAATCCTAATAAATTAGAATTAAACTATAAAAAATGAGAGGAATTAATAAAAATTCTCAATGATCGAACGTTGGGAATGAAATACTCTGAATTTTCATTAAAATCCTTTTGGATATTAATTCAGAAGGAAAGATTGTAGTCGGTAGAACATGAAATGTGAGTTGTTTGTCCAAAATGCGCCGAAATATAAAGGAATTATGTAAAAAATGATGTACTTTTGTTCTTACTTAAAGAATATATTTTTAATTAAAAAAACATATTTTCCTAAGATAAATAAAATGTCTATATAATTTCATGCATGTTGAGGTTGCCGGAAATTTTACATAATCGATTTGGGGTGCCTTCACATTAAAAAGTTTGAGAACCACTGCACTAGACATATAAACCCCGGCATAAACACGTGCAAACAAGCCGAAGAAGGTTTCCAGCAGAACTCCATTTTAAATTGCAATAGGAGATTTCACCTGTCAAAAAATGTACATTCATATATCAATTTCTCTAAACGAGGATGTTGTTTCATTATATGATGCAAATTTATTAGTTACAAACGTAATATAAAAAACTCGTTACATAAGACTTTTTGCTGCAGTTTTCGATTAGAAAACGAGTCGCGGGGAAACAAATTTTCTAATCTCGACGCGTGTGCCAAAATCATGCCTTATGAAACTTTTGTTTTAATATACCTTTATGTAGTTGTTTTAAGTATTCCTTTTATAATAAAATTCAAATAGTAATTGGAGATTTTCGATATATTTAATATTATTTGGTATTTAATAATTAAACACTAAAATAATGTTCAATAAATATAACTTTATTTATTCATCCCATTTACAGCACAAATGCTAGCGGCAGTTGTTCGAAGGCGTACGGTAAGAGAATCAATTAATCTTATCACACGACAGTTAGCGGCTAGTTCTTATTATCTTATCAGCACTAATTAACAAAAACAATTAGTAAGCGATTACACTTCTCGCCTTACGTAAATATATTCAACACAATAATGGTAGGTTGTGACAATTATTCATATTTCTACCAATACTTCTTCATCTTTTTCTTCTTTCGGCTTTGTCAGTCAGGTTGTATTTTGGTCTCACTCACATAAGTCCTGCTTCTTGATCTATTGCCATGTATCCTGTATACCAATACTTGTTAGATTTTTGGTTAGGAGATCTTTCCCTCTATTGTAAGGTCTTCCCACTGGTCGATGGGTATTCAATCTTCCTTTCCATATCTTCCTAACTTTCTGTCCTCCCTCACAACGTGTCCACAATAATTAATTTCTTGCAATACTTTCTAACAATATTTATTTTTTTATATAATTTAGTACATTAGGGGTGATCAGGGCCGCTGCGTGTTTATCAGTCGCCCGAACATAGCAAAATCATGTGTAAAAGTTCATCCTCAGTTTGGTTAAAATTTTAGAGTTAAAATTTTCATTTCAAAAAAAGTAAAGGTTCACTATTTTTAACCAAATCACCTTGTAAATATTCAATTATTTAGATAGTGTTATTTTTATGAAATATCACTTTTTTAGTGTTAAAATTAACACTACTTTAACACTATTTATTTTCTGATACTATATTTTAACCAGTATGTACGTGTAAACTTTACACTAAATTTAACCAAAAAAGAAGTGTAAATAATTAACATGAAAAGCGAGCGAAATAATTAACACCATAACATGTCATGGTACACTAAAAAATTGATGTGATTGAATTTTCACACATTGCAGGGTTTCGCAGGTATATAATAAGTGAAGGTGGCATCCTGAGTGTGTAGACAAATTTTGCTTTGTAGTAATCACGGCTAAATGAACGATATTTTTAAAATAATTTATATTCTGTTAATCTAAGAGCTTTAAAAACAAACTTTGTTAAAATATTTTTTTGTTAATTTTAATTCGAATACCTAATACCATTATTTAGGTTTGTAAATATATGCAGTATATTTTTTTTATATATAGCAAGGTTCATAAAGATTTTGAAAATTGCGCCTATGGCTTCCATTGGTTGTTTTAAATCATATGCTCTGCCCCTCTGGTTTCGTATATATGACACATAGAATGAAAATATAATTCTAGCAATTCCAACTAATTAATAAATTTACGCTCTTAAGAATTAAATGCAACATTTGCCAGAATATAACTAGAATTTTGACAAAATAATTTAAACAAAATAAAAATGAAAAAAAAACAAAAAATAAAGTCCTCTCCTCTGCCCCGGAGAGAACCCTAGTTTGCTGCGTAGCAAGTGAGCAAGCTAACAATTAGACCACGATACGCCTTGTAGTATAGTGTTACATAACTATAACTAACAAAAAAAAAACACAAAAAATGCGTTATTTTCCGAAAAAATAATCTGATCAAAAATTCCTGCTGTACTATTTCGGTTCACACAAATATACATTACTTAGAATTTTTTCAGATTTTTAGTCTAAACCATCTAGGCTACAGGGCATAGGACAATTTTTTTTGCAGAATTTTGGCAAAAATTTATTCAAAATAATTTATTTGGCAAAAATAAAATTTTGACCGTTAATTCACGTACTTTTCACGGGCTTTTATTTGATACCCTACACAGAATTTAATTTTTTTTTCTTTTTTTTTCGTTGAGCACATATTTGTTTATATTTTTAGGGGGATATGTTTTTTAAATGTTTTAGTATTTTTCCTATGTGCAGGTAAAAGAGTTGTATAAGCATGCCAAATTTAAACTCTCTAGGTTTAGCCGTTTGGCTACAATTTTTACCGAACAGACAGACAGACGACAAAATGACGGTATAAGACTTTTTTGGTCATACCTACAAAACCCTAAAAATGAACTTTTAGTGTACCATGAAGTCCCTTTAGCACTACTTTTTGTATGCTAACATTCATGGGCGGTCTTATGACCTCTCTAGAATCGAACCCAAATGTCGCCCGTGTGTAAACTTTCGTAAGACTGCCCACTACAAATTGTATTTTACTAGAATCGATCTCAAATTTCTCGCCTTTCTTGAGTCACCCGTGTGCGGTGCACACCTTGAAACACCACATACGGTGGCTTATTGATATGGCACGGGTGATATTGTCACAATTATGATATAATTGTATACTAATGTCCTATATTCCTTGAGCGGCCTTTAGGCAGTGTAGGTCGCGGTTGCTGACTTGCGGTTTTGGGAATTAAAGAATGTGCAGAGTGTTGCGTGTTTGTCAACATAAGTTTTGAACTACTTTCTAATGTGTTGATAAACATTATTCAATTGTGCCGACTATGGTCTTTAATTGCTGCCAACAATTACACAAATGAATATTGTTTCCAAAACAATTGAGGTAGGACCTGACGTCATAGTGTTCTGGTTAACAGTTATAAAATGGTCTTAGGGATAGAGTCGGGGGTCAGTTATTCAGTAGTTATTCATTCGATCATTTTTGTGAGCACGTTACTCAAGGACCAGCCCAGCTGTTCAAGTCACCAACCCGAGATGTGAGTGCCGTCTACAGGGCTTCTCCACATGTTCGCCTCGTGCGGATACCTGGGGTGGTTCGACCGATCCTGGAGAAGCCGGGGCAAGAACGGGACTTACATCAGTTACTAACAGACAACACCAGCAGCCATTCTGACAGTTAATTGTATTCTGATGTAAAATTATTATTATATAATAAATTTTGTAGAAAAGATGTCCTTTCTTGAATCCACCCCTTGACAAGTATGGTGGAGGCGTCGGGTACTCTGGACGAAGTTACCAACAATGACAGAAGCCGGTCCGATGTCTGAAACACAGTCGGCTGAGTGTATTTCTCTTGGTTTTGGCAGGTTGGTAACACGTGTATGGGGACACATTAGTACGTTTGATGGGTAAAGAGTACCCTCTAGGAATCTTCGTTTACTCTCTGAGAGGTGGATGCCTTCTAGTGGTGTTTTAGGGAGGTAGTTTGGTGGTACGAGTGCTAGGTAAAAGATTCCGGCTTGATGGATTGAATCCACAGCTTGTAAGACACGAGACATCCACTGAAAGCTCTCCTCCTCGCTACAGTTTGGTCTCTGTTCGGCAAGCTCTCTGTTCAAGAACGGACATCTTTTCTACAAAATTTATTATATAATAATAATTTTACATCAGAATACAATTTACCACAAATTTACTACAAATTTACCACACAATTTCCATCAAGTCGGAATCTTTTGCTTAGCACTCGTTTATTTGTTTGCCTTAGGACGCGATCTACTCTGTTGCGGCCAGGTAGATAGTAATAGAAATCTCATGTACCTTTTTTTTGTGTAATTTAATTTCTATTAAATAACCTTGACTTTAATCCACAATATAAAATGAAATATGAAATGTAAAATATATATTATATTTTAAAATCCGATATTAAAATCAAATATTCTACAAATGTGAATCCCTTAAGGCGTTAACCTACATTTTAAAAACAGACTATGGTTTTTATAAATCAAATAAAACTCGATAAAAACATTGATTATCATTCTCTATTTGTGAGATTCATGAGAAATCACAGCTGCCAACTGAACTGATTCAGTTGCACTTTTTAGGTATCAGTAACGCTTGCGGGGACAAAATTAACACATCTACTTGATTACAGTTGGTATGAATGATTTAGCTTCACACATGCATACTTCGTAACGTAAACTTTTCAATTTTACATGGCTTTCGTGTTACACTGAAATTATTGACGTGTGATCTAAACAACGAAGCGTATATTGAAAATGTTCTGGGAAATTTCGGAAATGCTCTAATTAATTTAATGTACTTGTAATCTAATTTTTTGATTAATGTGTGGTACATTATTTCCATTTATATTTCATTTCTTTATAACATTAACAGGTGTAAACAAGTTATCTTGATAACGGTTAGGATAACAGACACTGTAACCGAACATTATTGTAGCCAGTGCTACATAACCTCTTTTTTAGGGTTTTGTAGGTATGACCAAAAAACCCTTATACCGTCATTTTGTCGTCTGTCTGTCTGTCTGTCTGTCTGTCTGTCTGTCTGTCTGTCTGTCTGTCTGTCTGTTCGGTAAAAATTCTAGCCAAACGGTTAAACCTAGAGAGTTGAAATTTGGCATGCTTATACAACTCTTTGACCCGCACATAGGATAAATACTAAAACATCTAAAAAACATATCCCTCTAAAAATATAAACAAATATATGCTCATCGAAACAAAAAAATATTTTTTTACAATTCTGTGTAGGGTATCAAATGAAAGCCCTTGGTACGTGGATTAACGATCAAAATTTTATTTTTGCAAAATAAATTATTTTGAAACGATTTTTGCCAAAATTGTGCAAAAAATTTTTAGTCCCACACCCTGTAGCCCAGATGGTTTAAACTAAAAATCTGAAAAAATTCTAAGTAATGTATATTGGTGTGAACCGGAATAGTACAACAGGAATTTTTGATCAGATTATGTTTTCGGAAAATAACGCATTTTTTGTGTTTTTAAGTAAAATATGTAATATATTTAATCCGCTATTTAACATACTAAACGAGTGATCCTGTATAGCACAGTGGTAGCATTGTCGCTTAGTGAGTTGAAACTACTGTAAGAAACTGTGTTCGAATCCCGTCAAATTTTTATATTTTCAGTTTTTTTTTGCATTTTTATTTTGTTTAAATTATTTTGTCAAAATTCTAGTTATATTTTGGTAAATGTTGCATTTAATTTTTAAAAGCGTAAATTTAATAACCAGTGGGAAGTTTTGAAATTATAATTTAATTCTATATTTGAAGGTATCAGAGGGCGAGGCTTATGATTTAAGCAACCAATGGAAGCCATAGGCGCAATTTTCAAAATCTTAATGAACCTTGCTATATAAAAAAAATACTGCACATATTTAGAAAATTAAATAATGGTATTAGGCATTCGAATTAAAATTCATAAAAAAATATTTTGACATAAAATTTGTTTTGGCATCCCAAATAATCATCACATAGGAAATAAATACCTGCGAAACCCTGAAATGTGTGAAAATTCACACTTCACATCATTTTTTATATAGCTTTGTTCACTGGAGAAGTTTTTAACAAGGTACCACTCAGTGGCGGCTGAGACAGGGTGGCGCTGAGACAGTGTCCTCCTTAAAAATTTTAATAAGGTCAACAGAATTTAAAATCTTATTTATACTTTAAAATTGCATTAAACTAGCTAAATATATCTGCGTAAATTTATTTTTATTATTTCTATTTATAAAGATTTATTAAATACATAATTGTTAGATTTGTTAAATTTTAAAAATTTAGATCTAGAAAACATGCTGTGGACACTACACGTTAGTGTCCCGGTACAGTGTTGCCAGATACGATTTCTAATGTATTTATCTACGCAAGTAATAAAAATGAACTGGAAAGGGCAACAGCGGCGAGTTGTTAGTGTGAATGTGTTGGTGAATTTAGGCCTGCGGCCTTAGATTAGCGGTCGTTTGATTTGGTTTTAATCAGACGTGAAACTGGATACAGAGCGGCATATTAAAACTAACATGCTTAACTATGAAACTATATTATTAATAAAAAATATTGCTCCTCATTGGCCAAAATTGAATATTTCACAATCGAACAAAAATGGAAATAGAACATTAATAGAGAGTTCAGTAAAAAATAATGGTAGTAATTAAGAATGAAGCACCAAAAGCTACAATTTTTTTAACGATCGATGATAAAGCTATCCTATGATCGATATGAAAAATATTTTGCAAATTTATTTTCTAAGAATCTGCGGATAAAATAACATATAGAAATGTCTGCTATATCCTTTGACTGACATTAACAATATTTTGCAGATTTAATTTCTAAGAATCTGACTAAATATATAATTAGTAAGTGTCTGTATATAGTGTCGGTAACATTGTGACATCAATTTTTCCTAAGGTTCTCGTGATTGGCAGACAATCCTATATCCTTTAATCGATATGAACAATATTTTGTAGATTTATTCTCTAAAAATCTACGAATATAATTACGTACATAAATGTCTAGGTTTTCGTAGGCATAAATTAACCTCTCAAATTATTTTTAGTTTAAACAATATAAATGTAATGCATTGAGTAAAAATTAAGCATTTTCCCATCTTAAAAAGTTCATGAATAAATAATCTAACTATATAATTAGCAAGTATCTGTATGTAGTGTCAGTAACATTATGACGTCAATTTTTCCTAAAGTTCTCGTGATTGGCTAACTGGGAACACTCTATCTCTTGTTTGGCTGACAGGCGATATCCTGTCCCGTGATTCGCTGACCGGTGATGAAATTAAGATACGTTAAAAAATAAAACCAAATACACATACAAACAATTGAAATGTTTATATTATAAATCCGTCATTGTTGACGGGTAATAACCTAGTTTTTAAATAATTTGTATATTTTTAACTAATTGTAATAATAATAATCAGCACTGCAGGCAAAGCTGGCCCATGGCTTGTTTGAAGATTTTTCGCCATTGTTCGCGGTTCTTCGCTTTAGCTTCCCATTTCTTTATCTCTAGCGTCTGCAGGTCTATGCGAACGGCAACTAACCACATGCCTTTTGGTCGGCCTCTTCTTTTCTTGGAAATTATTCCTCCCTATAACAGTAAATTCGTTACTCTGTCATCCGGAAGACGCGATACATGACCTAACCACCTATGCCTCTGTGCTTTAATTACCCTAACTATGTTCGGTTCACCATAAAGGTCCATCAGTTCTCTGTTTGTTCTACGAATCACTATCCCGTCTGCCCTTTTCCCTCCATATATTTTCCTTAAAACTTTCTTCTCCCATATCTCTACTCTATTCTTGCTTTCATTGCTCAAAGTCCAGAGTTCACACCCATATAACACCCATATAACACCGTCGGCCTTATAATCGACTTGTACACTCGCAGCTTTGTTGTTCTTGCCACTTTTTTAGATACGAGAAACTTAAATAATGAACCTAAACATTTACTTCCTTTTGCTAGTCTTTTTGTTATTCTTCATTGTTATTGTTAGCTATTGTCACACCCAAATAAACGAAACTGTTTACTTCCTCAAATCTGTACATTCTTCCACTTTCAGCTATGGTTTGAAAACATCTTCTTGTCTCTTGTTGTCCTCCTCTTACCAACATATACTTAGTCTTTGCCTAATTTATTGATAGCCCTACCTCACCTGCGGCTTCCTCTAAACATTTAAAGACTCTTTCTAATTTATTTCTCGTTCTGGTCATGATAGCTATATCGTCCTTTAATTGTATTTTAATTGTATTTTAAATAATAATTAAATTTTATATCTGAAATTACCAGTCCCACATATTTAATAACCTCTTATCTTTAAAATCATTACCTATAAAAATTAAACTTTTTTATCGTGAGTAATTTTGATTTCACTGTTTGAAGAAACAGTTTCAGTTGTATATTTAACAAAGAAAATAAGGTGTAAACCTTGGTCGGTTTTCTAACTAATTAACAGGTTTATATAAGTGCAGCTTGAAACAGCGTGCAAACAAGCTGAAAGTCACTGACAATGCTCTATCGCAATGGTGGCAAGTACTTGTCTTTGTGCAGTGTATATTACTATTAGATGCAACTCTCCATACCTCTCCCCTCCATCTTGCCAACGACTGGCTAGAGGTTTTGTTTTCTCTTTGGCTACAAACACAATTGTTACATTGTGAAATTAATCAGTGAGTGGCTTTATTGTAAAGCTTGTTTATTTACCTTTATGAGAACTATTGACGGTACTAGCTTTGATTTGAATTATTTGATTTATTTGTTCAGAGAAATGTTGAAGTAAATAAATATATTGATGGAAATTTATTAACCAGCATAAATAAGAAATTATATAATGCTCAAAATCCGTTCCTAGGATAATAATCACTTTAGCATCACGTAAATATGGACAGACAGAATAATCCTGTGGCTGCAAGCGTTAAATCATTTGTACCTGGTGTTTAACCGCTAGGCAATGGCACAGACGTGGGTGCAACTTCTGCTTATGTCAAAAAAAAAAATGTAAAAATATTTATAAAGGTGTCTCAAAAGAAATTTTATATTTATTTAGCTTACTGCGTGAACGCAACGTATCCGAGGGGCGCGGGGGTTATGTCAATCGGTAGCCTGGCTCTTGGGAATTCAGTCGGAGTTATGGAGCGTTTCTCGGGAGCAGACCGCGCGTTATGCGTGCGAGAGTTTTACAAAAACGGTGATTCGGCGACTGTAGCGCGTAGAAAATTCTGCAGTATTCGAGGTTTTCGCCACTTAAATGATGCGCCAAGCATTCCTCTCATTCGACATTGGGTTAAAAAGTTTGAAGAGACTAGCATAACGCTGGATAAATCAAAATCCGGGCGACCTAGGTCATCAAGAATGGTAGAAAACGTGGAGAATGTTAATCAGTCTGTTCGTGACGACCCGAAGCTTTCAATTCGGAAGCGCGCAAGTGCTTTAAATGTGCATAGATCATCATTACATCGCATTATGCACAAAGACCTAAAGCTGCACCCCTACAAAATTCAATTGGTGCAAGAATCAAAGCCCCAAGATGCCAGTCAGAGGCTTAATTTCGTAAATCAGGTGATTGAGCGATTTTCAACGTTTACCAACATTTTGTTTTCGGATGAAGCTCATTTTCATCTTAATGGCCACGTAAATAAGCAGAACTGCCGCTACTGGAGTGCAACAAATCCGAAACGCAAACATCAGAAACCCCTACATTCGCCTAAAGTCAACGTATGGGGTGCGATGTCGGCGCGAGGAATTATCGGCCCTTACTTTTTTGAAGACGAAAGGGGGCGTGCAGTTACAGTGAATTTAGAGCGTTATGTGGAGATGTTAGACAACTTCTTGGTACCTGAACTGCAAAACTTTCCTGGCTATAACCAAAGAACATGGTTCCAACAGGACGGAGCAACTTCACACACGTCCAATATGTCTCTGCCACGTGTTCGTGAAATTTTCTCAGGCAAATTGATCTCCCGGAGAGGTGACATAAATTGGCCCCCACGCAGTCCAGATTTAACCCCTATGGACTTTTTCCTATGGGGTTATCTTAAATCTAAAGTTTACGCCAATAAACCGACTTCACTGGCGCATTTGAAAGAAAATATCCGTCACGAAATGGCAGCCATCCCTGAGTCCACCTGCCGAGACGTCATAAGTAATTTTACTGTTCGATTAAATGAGTGCCGGAACGCGAGGGTCTACATTTAGACGATATTATTTTTAAGAAATAAATCCCCAAAAAGTGTATTTTAATAATTAATAAACATTTTTTCTATATACGGCTTAATTTTTTTTTAATCGATCCACTAAATATAAAATTTCTTTTGAGACACCTTGTATAAATGACAGGTTCTGCTTCGCCGTTCGCAACCGGCTATAAACTGTAGATGCCTTCCTGTGTACGCTAAAAATGGACGTAATACAGACCATATTATTCCTGAATGTATATAGATTAAAAAAATGGTCATTAAACCCGGAAATATGAGGCCTAGGCTGACCTCGTGTTGTAACGCCAATGATGATGATGAAATAAGGACAGAAATATTTATAAATAGTCCAAAATCTCCAACTCTTGTTAATAAACGAATTTTCACCATACTATCCGTTAAAATGACATATAAAAAGAAAGATGCTTTCAAGATTGTTGGTATTGTTAGCAATACTTAGAATTCCCTGGACAGCAAAAATAAGTAATGCTTCCATCTTAGGCGAAGTTAAACCTCAATTGTGAGACTGTTCCTTAGCGCTCACCCATACCAGCAGTTTACAGTTCTTAGGGAATATCACGCTTAGAGAAGACCATAATCCAAGAAAAAGCAGAGCCGGAAAACCTCGATTTTTATTATTATTATTATTATTATTAGTTATGTTACACAGTATAACAATAGTTATACTGGGAGAAAAAATGTCCTCTTCACGAATCGGGTCCTAACCAAGAACCTAAGAGATTATTATTATTATTATTATTATTTTAAATCTTATTCAATAATGAAATATTTTACCTGTACTTTTATTTTATAAAAAAGTTAAAAATTAATAAAGTTAAGTACCTGCGACCGATGGCAAATGTGTTACGGGTATTCCCCTACAGCGACATGTTCCTTATCTTTATGTGAACTTGTGACAAGTTATGAATTGATTTCCTTAAATTGTAAAATTCTAATCAAAACTTTAATTTGTTTTGCCATCTAAGGTTTTAGACTAAAATGTCTAATTAATTCTAGAACATACATAATAACCTATAAATTTATTTTTATTATTTGTTTCGACTAATTTATATATTTATTATGATTTTTTTGTGTTGCAGGATTGGAAAAAATACTTGCCAAAATGCTTCCAACGACGATGGCTGATCGAACGATTATCGACGAAACCCTCAGACGTTTTCTCGCGGGTTCCAGTGCTAAAAATTTAGGGTAAGGGTTAGTTATATGAGCAGCTTAAATCCATTTTAATTTAGCAATATTGCCACAAAGGTAACCCTAGATCAGGGTTGCGATACCTAGACAATGTGACACAGAGCTGTTTGAGTAAAAAATTATTTGTCAGCATCTAAGAAATATAATTTACTTATGTAATGCACACACTGCATTTTCGTAATTAAGTAACATTTGTCATGAAGACCGAATAGCGGTACAAAGTTAATTGGTGTAAGAAAATGGATGTTGTAGGGAAGCCAATCAGAGGAACGTAGCCAACTCCTCTACTGCGTTCTACGCAATCACGGTGACGACCACGAGTCCAACTCAATATACGACTTCCGGGTAAGCAGTAGTCCAGATGTGAGCGGGGGGACACTTCACCAGGCTCCTGGACTCCCTGATGGGCAATCCCCACCAGGAGGCAACACTTCCCAACATTCCATCAAATATTGTTATTACAACTTTTAATTGTTTAATAAACTTATTGTTCAAATCAGGAACTGCTTTCTATCAAACCACCCACATGACCTTAAGTTGAGTAACATTGAGAAGTATTTACTGTTCATTTAATTATTTATCTTTGAACTCTTTGAGCACCTCTCAGTTTGTTTGTTTTGTTTCGTGAGTGATCAAACGTGTGCAACACACGAGAATAGAACATTTTTCTGGTTGAAAATTAATTTTTATACTGGAAATGAAATGATAAAATACCTTAAAGGAAAATAATATAATTAATAAGATTATAACAAAAACAAAACCAAGACAAAAACAATAACCAATTAAAAGCTAAATAATTAATCTTTGACAGAATTTTATCAGCTAATTAGAAATATATCAGAAACGTGCCATCGGCAAGTAAAAGAAAAAAAAAACAGAAAAAATCACCGTCTGAAATCGCCGTAAATCAGACCTCTTCCCTGCGGCCAATAGCTGCCAATTGCCCTCTCTTTCTTACGTCCGTTCGTCCGTCCTTCATTGGTGTCACGTTATGATATGCGTAGGGTGAAATCACAGAAATATGAAAGAGAAAAGGTCAGGCAAGATTGTATGGAATGGCTTTAAATTCATGTTAAATTTGTCTTCCTTTGTGATCTGAAATTGGGGATGTCGTTTCTCGTTTCCGTTTTCACATTTTAAAGGATGATTCACATCAATTTTGCACACATTAACATTTTCAAGTAGTTATTTTATAGTCATAAATTTGTTAAATCAATAAAATTTGGAGAAATTATATTTGGCATTTCTCAAAATATGGTCCAGATCTTCCAGTTTTTGTTTCTTATACTGGTCCATTAAAAAGGGATTAGTTCCCATCCTGTTTAGGACTTTCTCTTTCTTAATCTCTGAGAAGTCTGAGTCTCTTAATCTCCGACAGTATGTTTAGAATGTACAAAAACATTTTTTAACAGTTGATATTTAAGTAAAATCCCCATTATTATCATCCAGTATTTCTAACTGACACGCAAATGTATTAATATAAATCGGAAATTAGGATATAATAGGAGATTTATTTCTGACAAAGAATAGGTCAATGGTAACTAAAAGGGAAAGTGGATAAAAGACACATGCTTCATTTCATTAGTTTTGTAAACATTAGCTTTGAAGTTAATGAAATATATAATTTTCTTTATCATGTAAGGCCAATCATTTGACCAAAAATTCGCTGAAGAGCATCTAATGCAATTACATATAATACTCCGACGTTGAAGTATTATTTAGTGACCGAAATAATGTTTAGAAAAATGGAGTTACCTGGGTCCACTTCATTTACTACAGAAAGGTTACGTTTATTTCGTATAAAATTTATTATTAAATATGATTTTGACTCTTTCAAGTTTGTTCGATACCATATAAACATAACCCTCTCATTCCAAACACAGCATTCAAAGCTTCATATCTCACAGTAAATTAAAAACAGATTATTACAGGACAAAATACACGGCATGGGTATGAAAGAAGATATAATAGTATAGTATAGAAGATCTGGAAAGGAAATAGAACATTTTTCGACCAGCGGAAAGTAAAAGAAGAAGAGATCATGTACGTGGCGAAAGATTTAGTGAGTTACTGGTCTATCTATACATATATCTTTGGCAGAAAATTTATAATTAATGCCTTAAATCTAGCAAATGTTTGAATCAATGGCATGTCGGCACAAGGCAACTGCCACATAGAATTGTAACAGTCTGTGTGTGGCTTAATATAGAATTTTTATTGTAAAAACGGCGATTGCTATTTTTTAAACTGTTTTTATGTATGACACATTAATAATTAAATGAAATTATAATTTATATAAAATAATAGTAAATTCCATTTTAGTTTTTACAAAATTTATCTTTATTAAAGTTAATCTTTATTCAGATGCACTTCAGTAAATAGTGCCATATGGTCATCATAAACTATTAGTTTACATTTAATATTAATATTATTCTCTACAATGTAGAGGGATGATAGAGGGCTCGATTGAGAGTCTAAATCATTAATATGAACAAGAAAAATGATTGGTCCAATAACTGTTCCCTGGGGTACGCCACATTTAATAAATTCATCCCCACTACTCATATTCTCTATCACCTTTCACCTTTTGTTGTCTGTTTTTTAAATATTATTCAAAAAGATTCAATGGTAGTCTGCATTAACCGTATTTTTTAATAATTGTTTCCTTTGAACAGTGTCGAACGCCTTAGCAAGATCTAGGAATATACCTCAGTACGACATTGAGCCACCCAACGCGGAATAAATATATTTAGATAAGTGCGAGATAGAATCTTCAGTTTCGATTCAGTTCAGCGATTTTCTACGAATCCAAATTGTTGACAGGATAATATATTATTCTGCGTTAAAAATTACACAAATCTTTTTTTAATAATCTTCTAATATAAACCATAATAGATCAGCAGAAAGGGCGCCAAATATCCTGGTTACGGAATTTGAGAGAGTGGTTCCGAATGTTCTTTTCAGAGCGGTAGCATCCAAGGTTAAAATCGCTAAGATATTGGTCAATATTCGAAGCGGTAATGGCTTTTGAAGAAGTTGAATATTCTTGACGTACTGAGATCTTAATTAACCTTTACCAAATTATACTCCGATTAGAAATTGTCCATTTACCTAGACATAACATTAAAAAATATGTATACATATTTATTAAATATCTGATTAATTAGTCTGTATCATTTCCTCTTAAACGTCGTAATAATATAGCAATTGAGAAAAACTCCCCTACTATGTCTTCATCAATAAAAACCTCCCCTTCACTTAACGACAGTTTTTCTTCGAAGCAAATCAGCAATTACCTAACCACGATGAAATAATTAGGGCAAACCATCCGCTATGTCACGCATACAACGTAAATTGAAAGCAATTGCATCGTTGAGCGCTTGATGTTCAAATGATATTGTCATACTAGCAGACGGGCTATCAAAAACATGTTATTCCATGCATTCATACTTCCCTAGGGGGCGCTGCGGTAACGCATGCAAGTACTATGATGGAGTACAGAGACGGTGGAAATTCTGTTTCTTGTAAGGTTACGTAAATTAGAAGGGTGAAAGGATAGTTAAAGCAGATAGGACGTTATGAAGGCATGGAGCTTGAAGATCAAGTTGTTTGACTTTCTAGTTTATGGTTTAATAGAAAGTTGGTGCAGAGCATATTGCTTAAACCGAAAAACATAAATAAAATATTATGACAACCAATTTTTTGAAGTTATTTATTAGTGTATGGAGCCAATAGTATTACAGTCTCTGGCGTTATTATTAGATGTACCGTAATTTTAAAAACTTCTTCATTTCAATTAAAATTCAATGTGTAATGAGATAGGAATTATTATTATTATAACATTGAGAGCAGAAACCCAGAGCTTGTTATGCTCAATTCAAACATACATTTTAAACTTCCAAACTAGTTACATAATATACTACTATAAAGAAATAATTACACAATTACTTAATTAATAAATGGCGATTTTACAATTAAATTAAATATAGAACTGAAATTACAATGTTCAGTGAAATAATTGTCTTATTCTGATTTTAAATGTGCTTTTACGTGGGGGCAGACACAGCTTCTTCCAGGAGATATTTCCACAAGTCGAAGACACGGTTGGTGACGAAAAACTGCCTTGGCTGTCGTTTAAACTTCTTTTAACTTCTTGTGCTACAACTTAAGGTGGTGACCACCGAGCCACTGGTCGGTATTAAGGTGGTATAGTGACGACATATCGGTAGAAAACTTATACGTTACAATCCTATATATTTGGATTAAGTCTTCACGTTTCCGGCGGTTTTTGAGAGGGTGAATGTGGAGAATTCTTAAGCGCTCTTCATATGGCTTATGGTGGAGACCTCTTGGCAATCTGGTGGCGCATCTCTGAACCCCCTCCAGAAGTTGAATGTCCTTTTGTAAGTAGGTCGACCAAACTACAAATGCAAATTCAAGAAGACTACGAATATGGGATAGGTATATTGTGTGGAATAAGTTAAGTGAGGAAAGGATTTGAAAATCAGATAGAGGATTTTGTTTTCTTTTCTTGCTACCGTGACTACGTGTGGTAACCAATCTAGTGGAGTTGTCACAGTAAGTCAAGTTCTACTACACATTCGACATGGTGGATTGCGTGTCGCGCGATGCAATATGTGTGCCTTGGGTTGGTAGACCCCAGGTGCAGAACATTTGGACATTTGTAATGGTAGTAAGTTTAAAGGAATAGTTTGATCTTGATATATATTGATGGAATAGTTTGATCAAAAATTTAAACTTACTATACAGTTTTATAGTCGAAATAAGTTGTAAAAAGTTAAAATTAATACCAGCAGTGACAATAAACTCTTTAATTAAGTACCACACTTTGTAACAATTTTAAGTTTGACACAGTAATGGTGGGTTGCTAACGTAAGAGTATTCTCTAACTAAAGTTAAAATCTTTTGTTTTTGTATGCTACAACATACAAAAACAAATGATTTTAACTAGAATTAGAGATAATTCTTACTTTAGTAACCGGCTATTAGACAAACATATTTAACATTTGAATTAGATTAAGATTAAATAAATTAAAATTGTTTGTATACAAGTTCAATTTTTGATTGGCATTCTCAGCTAGATGCTATACTTGGAGTGTCATAATTTAACAAATTTCACAGCTTCGGGCAATATATCAATGTATTCTTAAGGAGAATATAGAACTACGGTATCCATTAAGCGACGCAAGGGGAGTTCACATATTGATATAGGTAGTGTCTGACACAAAATAGTTGCATGCCCGAAAAGCGGGAGCACTGCTGATTGCACTGCACATTGAACTGAGCGTATAAAAACAAACAAGATGTTTAAAGGATTTTAAGATTAAATGGTGAAATAAGAATCTTGAAATATTTATATCTTTAAAATTAAAATTATAATAAATTGGTTTATTATTAAATAAAATTTGAAATGTTAAAATTGAAAAATATAAAATGTAACATTGGAAGGGGGGACATTTCTCATTTGCAATTTCATAAGAGCTGCCCTTGCGGTTGTTTTTTTTCAATATGTGCAGTTGCATTAGTATAGAAGCCAACTCATTGGCTTCGTAAGAGTCGGCTCGTCAGCTGCAGATAAAAGATTTTTCGGCAAAAAAATCTTAACCGTTGTAACCGTGGGCCCACTCAGCACTTTCTAAACTCAGCACCTATATTCAGGCGCGCACCCAAATGTTTTTGTTGTTGGAGTGGCACAGAAGTCAAAAAAGGTTGTTAGGGGTCTTAATAGTTAACATTTTTTTCTTTGGGCAAGCTCACGATCTATTACAAGATAAATGTGTCCCATAAAAACCTGTTTTTTGAGTGCTTGTGGGGGGTCAAGCCCATAAATCCTCTCTTAGGTGCGCGCCTGACGGTTTTTCTAAATTAGTAATGGCTCTTCACCAGACTCCACACGATTTCAATTGGATTTATATCCAACTGTCATTGTTGCGGTCATGTGAATATGACATAAACAATGACTAGCTTCTATAGTTTCTTAAAATAATTCTCTCGATTATAGCAATAACGTTATTTACCTAGATGTTGACAGTTGCTCCGACAATATGTTTTGAATGGCACCATAACCTTGTTTTGATCTATTTTCTCCTACTAATCTTTCATTTTTAAGTATCAACTCTCAAACATATTGGATCTTCTAGTTTATTTGTATATTTTACGATCTAATATTACTGAAAATATTGGGTGAGAAGATCATAAACCGTACCGAGAAAACATTTCGAGCAACCACGTCAGAAATAAACTTTGATCAACCGTGCCATGAAACACTTTACCACTGACACATTGAACATACGTCAAATATCATCATAAAAATATATCTTGTATAAGTTTTAAATTATTTTATATGTATTTTGTATCGCATCGATTTGAGATAAGTTATTATTTATAACGTTCCATAATGCGGCATCCAGGATACCTACAGAAAATAATCACTTTATCCATGTCTTAATACATTGTACACCTTTACCATTATTATTTCGGTCTCTATGCTTTCCTATCATCAATTGTTACGTTCATTTCTCTGTGGGGGACCTCCGATTATATAAATATGAAATATCACGGTTGGCTAATTAATTTACTTCATTCGTACTTACTCTCATCCCTCAAACACTAGGTCTCCCTCAAATTATGAGTATCCAAGACTTGCGAGCGGATCAAGTCTGACCCCCCCCCCCTATTAGTCCGCTAGCTGGTTGCTATGATTCTTGGAAGGATTAAGGGTTGTTCAATTAACTCCACATTTTAGCTAATCTACTTTAATTATGATAAGGTTTAAATATTTACACTAATTACATCGATACAGCTAAATCCAAATAAGACACACTAGACACACTACACAAACAAACGAACACTACATTAACGCAAATACGGAATTACTTGTTACATTTTACTTGTCCGACCGAAGACACTAATTGTCTCTAACCCATGATTAACAAAATCTCACTCTACTTAAAACTCGACTTAAATTCTTCACTCTTTAGACTCAACTCTAAAACATGATCTTAACCATACGACGGGTCAAAATCAACTACCCATAAAATGAAAACCACCCTGAAAAGCTTACATCACCCAACTGTTAAATGTCATTAAACACCCCGGTCAATTAAGACGACATTTATTATCAAGTTACAATAATAAACAAGTCTACCCTTATCTTGAATGCCCTTTCTAAGAAATAGATTATTTTTTTATCATTTAACATTTTAAATATTTTACTCTAATTGAATGATTATACTGAATTTATTTATGAAATTTTATGTATGAAATAATACCAAAATTACCTCCCTTACATCTCGGCTATTTTTAATTCTAAAATTGTCCAGTCTTAATATTGTCACGAGGTGGATGATAAACACGGTAGTTTCTATAATTTTTTTTTTTCGTGACTGTCTTTACTTCGTAAATATATTGAATTTGACTGATGTTGCAGCGGTTATGACTTGATGTGTTGCTAGTAGATCCTTCCCCGCGACGTTCTCGGGACCGGTCGAACCATACCTGCATCCACGTTGAACGAATGCGGACAGAAGCCCCGTCATCCGCTCTCACATTTCGTCTCGGTAATTTGCACAGCTGGGCCGGTACTGATGGCGCAAATCACTCTGGTTGCTGTCTATCTCTTGACTACAGGAACAGTTCTATTTCCATGTTTTGGAAATATTACTCATTTATGCAATTGTTTGGTAACTTAAACGAATAATATTTATCAAAACGTCTAGAAATAGTTCAATATACAACAGTTGACATGCATTAACCAAGTGACACATTATAAATTTCACAATTCGTAACATCAGCAACCTTGATGTTCGCGAGCTCTAGCCCTGGCCTTGTGACAATATTTTGCCATCGCTTTTGGAACCACAAAGCATGATACTTTTTATTATGGTGTTAAATACGATAATATATGGAGTTTCGACTTATAATCCAATGAAAATCTCTAATTTCAATTACCCCCAAAGTGTTTTGGTGATATCTTATCATCCACAGTTTCATCAGTTTTAGCATAATTTTTGCCACCCGTTTTGTCGACAGCAATTGTAGCGTTATTCGCCGTATGATGAAATTTATAATAATAATAATAATAATAATAATATTTATTAATGTTGATACATTATAAAAAATGTTTACACAAGTCAAAATATTTAAAAAGTACAAATTTAAAATAGATAGTACAAAACAACATATTAAAATAAAAATAAAAAAATATATAAAAAAAGTACAAATTTAAAAATGATATTAAATATAAGAAGTAAAGTAAATAAAATTACAATTTTTTACAAAGGTCATCAAAAAGGATAAAAAAATAAATAAATAAATAAAAGATATCAGGTGTCAGAGAACAAGTTAAAATCGTCCACCAGGTACTCGTCAAAATTATAGAAGGCCTTTTTGAGTAAAAAATTTTTAATTTTTGTTTTAAAATGACTTTTATCAAGGCATTTGACCTTACTCGGTTAGCACATTATAAAATTTGGTGGCATAGTAATTTAACGAGTATCTGGTTGACGATAGTCTTGTGTAATCAGGTCTGATCAATTCTTTGCCTCTGGTATTATAGCTATGGATATTTTTTTGTAGCTTTTTGTCTTTAAAGTTAAAATGGACATTCAATAGGCAATAGTATATGTACAGGCAAGGGAACGTTAAAACGCCAGGTTCTATAAACAAGTGTTAACAACTCTCTCTATAGCATATTCCGCCGATAATTCTAATAACACGTCGTTGCAGTGCAAAAATTCTCACTGCATGCGTGGAATGTCCCCACGCTAGTAGCGCATAAGCAACGTGAGATTGAAAAAGCGCGTAGTATGCCGTCAATAGAACATCTTTACTCACTTTCCATCTTAAATTCCTGATACAATATATTGCCTTACATAATTTTATGGATGTCACATCAACGTGTTTCTCCCAGCTAAGGTTCATACCTAGAGTGACACCCAGAAAACATACTGACTCACTGGTAACACAGTCCAGGGCTCGTCTTGAAAAAGAAACTATGAACTCAGCTATTTTTTCGGTGTTACTGTTTTTCTTCATCAAGTGATTTACCCTCCATGTGTTAGCGAAATCATACCGATATATGATTTTGATTTTACCAACCTGAATTTCTATTTATAAGTCTGAGTAGCTCTGAAGTACTGACACCATACCCTTCCCTCAAGTATTTGGGCCAAGAGATTCTTCTTCTTCCAACTCGTTGAACCCCCTCTATTTTTTCTTGTTATAAGAACACATTAGTCTATTTATTGGGGAATTTTTATAGCTATTAGAATTATACAAGCTTGTGCTTATACAGCAGATTTCTTTAGAGCACTACTACCTACATTTTTTGCTCACGGCCCATTTTACATGTACCCGTAATACCTATTAAATATTAGGGCAGGGGTTATTCTCTTCAAGAAATCTGAAGGGGGGAAAAACATATTTCGGACTTACTAGTTAGTCTGGGACCCAGCGAACGTCTTTTGTGACCTAGGGATTGGGAACCAGTTCTTAAGTATGATTCCAATTTAAATTTTAAGAACAGCCTAAATTTTAAGGGACTTCAAACGATTTATTAACATGACTTTTATTTTATTATCATTTGGTGCTAGGCTATATTCTTGCCTAATGGAACGTTCCATGGAACTGGGAAAGTCTCCCATCTACCCCGCGACCAGGATTGCCTTGAAACTGCTTTCTAGCGGGGGTTGCCTATTAGGGAGTCGGGGAGCTTGGTGAAGTTTTCCCTCACTCACATGGGGACTTGGGGGCTTGGTTTACCCGGAATGTAGTCGGACTTGTGGTTGTCACCCTGATTGTGAAACGTCCTAGAAGACTTAGCTACGTTCCGCTGTCTCTGCTTCTGTATGATATCCATTTATTTATACTTCCGATTAACCTAGTTTCGCTATTCACTCATCATGACGAATATTACCTAATTACAAAAATACAGTGAATGCATTACGCAATTTGGACTTGAATTTAGACGCTGACAATTCTATTAAACAGCTCTACGTCACAATATCTAGGTGTCGCAGTCCTTGAGGAGACAGGCATAGAGGAAAAGGGAGCCTAGTCGGAGTCCTAGGCCGTCGGGCCACCCACGGAAACGCTCGCGGATGATAAAGGCAGCTCAAAGGTCGGGTTATGGACACCCGTATCCAGAGAGTGTGGGTATGCCATGTCACCTAGCGATGCCTCGGGGGGGGGTCCGTGCGTAAAACCACGCGAGTCTTTGTCGGGGACGCTTTCAAGGGAACCTGGTAAACAGGTCAAGTCCGAAAACACGAGACGGACGCCTATAGCTGGATACCTGAAGTGGGCGGGTGCTGTGCGTGACCTGGTGAAGAGATTCGACAGACTTTGCGGCCTGACTCTAGGATGGATACCGGACGAACGATACAGGAGAACCAGGAGGACGAAGAAGACAGATAACAGGAAGAATCAAGATAGAAGACAGGAAGAATAAAGAAAGAAGGCAGGACGATCTAGCCACTCCGTCATGAAGAATAGTCCACTAGGACAGTCCCATGGCGGAGAGGATGCAAGCAGGGCTTTTTAGTCGGTATGCCACTTGTGGAGAGTCCGACACTACCTGAATATGGTGTCTATAAAAGATTTCCCCTGGATAAAAAAAAGGTGTCGCTGTCCTAACCTAGGGATACATTTGTGACAATATCTCAGATTTATCAGTCTCTCTCCACCCACAGACACTCCACCTTGCCATTATTCCAGCATCAATAACATATTGACTTATATGATAAACATGCTTTCTGAAGAAAGGATGCAACCCTGTCTGACAGATTTAATTTGAAAAAGATGACCAATGATAATACCAAATGAAATAATTCTACTGACACAATTTTTCGTACTAGTTTTATCTTTCCAATTCTCGAAGTTTAGAAATGATTAAAGTTCCAAAAATATAAAGTCCTGAAGGATAAGGAAGTAAAAACTATCTAAATTGATATTTCATATATGAAGTTGAAATGTGCACAGTATTTTCGTAAAATTACTTGAAATTGCTGGATATCCGAGCTGTCATAAGCAGTTTCCTATATCCGACTGGATTATCAGGTCAATCAAGATAAAATTTTACTTGATTTCTTAATTCCTTTTTATAGAGAGTATGTAGAATCAGATATTGGTTTTGAGAACGTGATAGGTTTTCAATTCCCGCGGATACTCTGATCTTCTCTCTTAGCTCTTTATCTATCATCATCTCATTTACTCTCTTCTTCTCTCTTTTGATAGACCTTCCTGTTTTCTCTCAAGAGAATTTAACCGAGAGATGCTTCGAGATTATAAATAGAATGTATGTTGGTTATAAGATAATGAAATACAAGCAAAAACGTAACACGTATTTATACATACACCCACAAAATAGAACACAACAACGGCGTTTTGGAATACTTCTAATACGACACATAATTATATAATGTGTACGTGTAAAAAAAATATATATATAATAAACTACATCGCTACATCGAAAACAACCACAGTCTTTGAAATTAAAGAACTACTTCAAATCTTTGTTTATCCAAATTAATGGATAATGAAGATAATGTGATAACTAGAGTTATGACGTATTTAGTCTCTGGACTTAATTTAATATGTCTTCATAAAAATACATAAATAAATAAAGTAATAGGTTCCCAATGCCTAGATAGGCGTATAAGGGGCAGCGAAGGTAAGTTCGCCATTTTTAGACCGCCGGTCATAGATATGAAAGCCACGTGGTCAGCATGACGTTTCGACCATTCCTATTATCCATATCTGAACAGGTACTCATTTATAAGTATTAAATACTTGAGGCTGAGTTGACCCCAGAGCTGTCTGCACAATATCGGAAGATAAACATCCGAAGGATGTGAGAGGTTTTGAACCAGTGTTCCTGTATTCCGTAGACTAGTGTTTCTCAACTGAAAACGTACCGCGGATCAGTAAAATATTAAATTTTCTACCGTGGACAGGTAAATTATTTAATATTAAACCGCGGACCCCTAAAAATAAATGTACTATTAAACAAATTGTATATGTAAACTCTACATATATCTTGGTAATAAAATATCACTGAAAATTTAACAAATTACACGGAAAATGAACAAAAAATTTAAAAAAATCTGAAAAATAATAATTTATAAGTATTTCGCGGACCACTAAAATTTTTCTGGGTCCACCGCGGACTACCTGTTGAGAAACACTGCCGTAGACAACCGTCTTACCACGAAGCCACGGCAACTCTAATATATCTTCATAGGCATAGTATTTGCAAGTAAAATTTGGCATCTTTTAAATTTATTTATAACATTGACTTCGAAAATTAAAAAAAAAATCATTCAATCGCAATCATAATAGTTAAAATAATCACAATATTTAGTAGTAGTGATGCTACCATTTTAAATTTTGGGGGCAGCGTGTACCAGGAAATATTTAGTGAGGGTACAATTTCATTTTTATCTATATACTTATTTGTAATTTTAAATTTTCTACAAGTATATCAGGGGGGGGGGTAACTGCGGACTTCAACCCTTTGAACCGTTTGCTGGCGCTGCCACTGATTTTCAGGAAACGATATACAAATAATATTTAATTAAACAAATTAGAACAGTTGATATTAGAACAGTGGTTCCCAAAATTTTTCGGTTTCCGGCGCCATTAATGTATGAGAATTTTTCCGCGACACCCCAAGTCAAAACATTGGACTAACTAACGCACTTGGAGGAATATTGGAATATTTTCTAGGTGTCCTAGGGCGCCGACAGACCACAAAAAGTCGCTTTTCTTAAAAGTTTTGTTATGTAAGGATATAAAAGTTTTACACCGTTGAAAACAGAAAAATCAACCTGTATATACTTATGGTATATAATATATAAATTTTCATTTCTTAATCCGGACCTATTACTTTTCATATATGTATTGTCTAAATTGTCGCGGAACCACGGTTCCGCGATAAAATTCAGGGGTTCCGCGGGACAAGGTGCTCTTTATTTCTCTGTTGTTTCATAAAACTGGATATATAAAAAAGCAACAAATTAAAAAAATTTAAGATATAGTTAAAAATTTATGAAAAAAACAAAGAGAAAAAAAAATAATAATACGGAAAACCAGAAAACATAATTTTCTGATATGATATATATGACGAATTTCCTTATTTATCAAAAAAGGCTATTCGGTTTTTGTTACCGTTTGCAACTACGTACAGGTATGAATTTGGATTTTCAAAATACGCTAATACAAAATCGAAATATCGCAGCAAAGTAAATGCTGCACCAGATATGCAAATTCGATAATCCAATATACCAAATTTTAAATGGGTAATAGAATCCAAAAAGCAAAAGCATGCTTCTAGCTGTATTATCAAAGAATCCCACACTTTATATGAAAAATATAAATATAAAATAAAGGAAAATCTAGCACGCTTATCTCACGATTTTTTTTTTTTTAATATACTAGTTTTTGGGAATACAATGAAACTGACTACTAATTTATAAACACTTACATTTCTATCGTAATTTACAAAAGGAAAAAGATTTCAGTAATGTAGAGTTTTTTTTTTTTTTTAACTTGTATCATAAATGTTTCTAATAAAATTGTTCGGTAATTTTTTGAACAGCGCATAGGGGTTCCGCGGCAAAATAAGTTTGAGAACCACTGGTTTAGACAATCTTTGAAATGGGCCATTAAATGTAGATTCTGTAAATAAAATTTTCTGGAAGGGGGGGGGGGCAAAAGCAAAATTATTTAAATTATGAATAAGGTTCTAACTTCTAAATTACAAGTGATGATCTAAAAAAACAGTCCTCGCTTCTGAAATACAAGTGATGTGCTAAAAAAAAAAGGTTCCCACTTCTAAAATACCAGTGACAACCGAAAAAAAAGGGGGTTCTGCACTAAACACGATCTATGCAGACTACTGTCCGTTTAAGAAGTGACAGTAATTCATATTCTTATTTGAATGAAACGACAAACATCCATCATGTGTTATTTTTCAAAATGTAAAGAATTTTAAGAAAACGGTCGATCAGCTTTATTTTTCTATTTCATATAGATTAAAACCGGGTTTCTTATCTGACTTTATTGCTACACTAAACTATTAAACTATTGTCATGCTTTTTGTGTACAGTAGCGACTGAATATTGCTATTTTTAAACACAAATATGTATTTCCCTAAAACAATCGTAATATTTTCTAGTGTTTCTATTTTTTTGTTTTGTACGAGGGGGGCGGTACACCCCCTCGGTTTTCATAACCAATGAGAGATGAAAAGAGAATGAATATTTATTTTCAGAACTTGTACTGTTTAATTTTCTGACAGCTAAATGTTTTAACGTTTCAATAAAAAACTTTAAACTAGTAGTTGAAAGTTATTAATATAAATTTGTCGAATGACAGAAAATATGAAATATCCGTAAGTTGATAAAAGTTAAAGTAACGTTCCAATAATTCCGTATCAATAGCAACATATCGATCAGTAAACATTATATTATTCATGTGCACATGCAACAAACGCTGTGAAAATGTTGTGTTTGGAAAGTTGTACAGTCTCTTGAGGAACTAAGGTGATTTTGCCAAGTAAATTGAAAAGTTAGTAGAGTACATTTTGTCTCTGTTGTAACGAAGGAACCATAAGTCTGAACGCCATGCGGGACTTGCCTGCGAATCATTGTTGCTACTTGTTAGTATAACAGACAAACAACTTACTCGAATTTATTATACATTGGGAAAGTTTGCTTTTTTATTTGTTCTAAGATGTTTCTCGCTGTATTTTGTTTAGATTTATTTTAACTGCAGAAAAATATGTGAATTTCCTCTTACAAATATTGAACCGACTATATTGTGTTTGTGTAATTTTATTACCTACCATTTTTTAAAATGATTATTTATTCACAAAATAATAAGCTAGTTCGTAGAGTAATTTTCAACGCTTTTTTATTAACAGCCACAAGCACAGAGTTCGTAAAAATTGCGGCTGAAAGCGACAAACCGCTGGAAATTACTATTAAATACGTATTAACGTACGTAAAATCAACTACGTGAAAAGCAAAATATTTGAAGAAAATAAAGGCGTTTATCAAGATTCCACACTTAGTCCACTACTATTCAACTACAATATGGACCATGCTACTACAAGCATTCAAATATCAATACCATGGGATATTATCTACATAGATGATTTTTGTCAATATATCATCGAATGACAAGAAATGTTTGAACATTGGAGGGAAAATTTGGAAAAAAAAATTTTTTTTATCTACGAATCAGCAGAACAATAACCGAGTAAATTTTCTGCTGTTCCTCATCATCTTAAAATACTCCTCTAAAACAAATTCTCTTTCCAAGTTACATCTAACATAGCGAGCTTAACCAGGAATGCTACTAATAGTAGTAGTAGTACTTGCTACTACTTATTGATGTGCAATTAGTTACACAAGCATTGCACAGCAATAAGTAGTAGCAACTGCTCAGTCAAACTTAAAGATTAAGGGCCGGTTTCTGAAAGCTTAGTTAACTATAACCAAATAGTCAGAAAATGGCTGTTATGGTTGTTTATGGGATTATTACATTGTGACCGTAGTTCAATCAATCAATCAATCAATTTATTATTATTCTAAGTAAATATAAAAAAACAGAATCAACGATGTTAAAAACCAAGTTCGCGGAACTACAGCGCCAACTGCACAAATGTCAGTTCTATTACACAGATGCGTCAAAAACTGACAACAGCTGTACTATAGCTGCTGTACATAACGAGGAGAGTAAAACGTACCAGTTACCAGCAACCAGTACTGTGTTCGAAGCAGAAGCTCTAGCAATTCTGAAAGCACTCGTAATGGCATCAGATACCACCTACCGAAACATAGCCGTCTGCACTGACTCTCTAAGTGTACTACAAGCCCTCAACAACACCTACTCAAAAGAAATAGTCATACAACAAATTCAAGACCAAGTACACCAGATGACAGCGGAACCAACGAAAACAGTCCACCTCATCTGGGTTCCTGCCCACATTGGCATAGAAGGCAACGAACGTGCCAACACAGCCGCCCGAGATTCCACCTGTCATGAAGATACACTCTACCTACCCCCCAACAAAACCTACATAAAACAGACCATCAAGACGAAACTCCACACGAGCAGACTGACTAAGTGGCGCGAAACTACCAACAACAAACTACGAACAGTTAAGGACGACATACAAAACTGGAAGTCAGGCACCAACAGACGAGAACAAGTAATAATGACAAGACTCAGAATCGGACACACTAGACACACACACGAACACCTCATGGCAAGACTAGACAACAAACTATGTGAGGTATGCAACGAACAACTTACCGTTAACCACATACTAATTAACTGCCAACGCTACACTAACTTACGCACAAACTACAATTTACAACAAGACCTTAAAGACAACTTAAGACTAGACTCAACAATGACCAATAACGTACTCAACTTCTTACAGGCAACCAATATTCGTCATCTAATATAAGTTCAAAATTAATAATGTCAATCAATATACTAATTATGTATCAATTATGTAACCACAGTAATTTCAGACACTAATAGCCAAGCAGCTGAAGTGTCTTAAAATAAACATAAAATAAAAAAAAAAAAAAAATAATAATATTATTCTTGCCTTTCGGCTTTGAATAAGAGATACAGATACATTTCTTTTACAAACTGTGGCGCCCGCTCCCGGCCCAGATAGGGTAGGAGTACACGACGACAAACAAGGGTTGACTTGAAATGTCAAAAATTATAAAGGCGCGGTGCGCGGCTCGGAGAATTTATTATTATAAAAAATAAGGTCAGGTTCATGGTGGAAATGCGTTGCCAATAAAATTGAATAAAAGAGAGAAAAGGTTTTGGGGATCGCTAATATGTTAGGGAAATTTACAGTGTCAAAAATTAATAATGATAGGTGCTGTAGCGTTGCCAGGAATAATAAATAATAATAATAAAAAAAAATTATTATCAAAAAATAGTTGAATAAAAAACTTAAAAATAATTTAACAAAAAAAAATAATTTGTCCAAAAAAAATTTAAATAATTTATAATTGTTGCGGACTGCAACAATTAATAGCGGTAAGCGCAGCGGTGAAGACGCTCGATTACACTGTAAATTAATCCCAGAACAAATTCATAAAAAAATTATTTCTAAATTTAAAGAAAAATTTATATTAAAAATCTACAAAAAAAGGATGAATTTAAATAATTTCTCAACGCAAAATGTTGAGAAATGGGTACAGATCTACTAGTGAATTTAAAACAAATATAGTTGACTAAATTTAACAAATAAAAAATTATTTTAAACAGAACGAACCGCAGGAAGAAACCGTATAACACGAGTTCGGACTGAGTGCAGCGACATATGACGTCACTCAATAAATTGACAAATTTTAAATGAATTTAAAATAGACAGTTTTTAACTAAAATTTAGGAAATTAATAACAAACCTTTCTCTCGGGTCTTACAAAAATGCAGTAATTAATAAATTACTGCCCCAATGACGGAATTTAAGCACAAAAGAAATCTAGAGGGAAATCTCCAGAAAAAATAGTGTTAACAAAATATAAATTTCATAATTAATATAGCCTGGATATATTAATTAACAATTTACTCAAATCAGGGGATCCTGAGTAAATTAAAACTGATTTTAAACTATTTCACAAAATAAAAATCAAAAACACGTCTGCTGGACTTGGTAGAATATTATTAATGTATAAAATGGATTAATTTTGCTGGAAGGTGTCTTACCAGCGGCTCTAAACAAGTTATATTTAAGAAAACAAATGGTTATATTTAAATAAATTAAAATTAGGTTTTAAATTAATACAATAATAAATTATTATAGTATTATATAATTATTATATAAAATATTATTGTATCGGGTAAAATATGGTAAAATATATTTGTATTTTGAAAATAAAAGATATAGTGGTTCTCAACATGTTTTTGTATAATATGAATATTTATTCAAATTCGATAAAAAATTGTAAAAATGATAATTAAATGGAAATAAAATATAATTTGGAATAAAAAATGAAAAATACAAAGTGGTACGCCCTAACCGGGCGCTTCACAAACCTTAACTGTAATATTGCATGCAAAATAAATAAACAAACAATGAATAACAAATAACATATCACAAATGAGGCAATTAACAAATTTAACCAAATTTAAAACAGACGCATGCAATAAATAAAATAAGTTAAATAAATTAAACAAGTGAGCCAAATGAACATATCGAAATAAAATAAATTAAATAGAGAACATAAATAAGATAAATGATATAATTAAAATAGATACAATAAACACAACAATAAAATAAACAAGGCAAAATAAATAAATAAATAAATAAATAAATAAGTAAATAAATAGAATTAAAATCAAAATCCTTTCCTTTTATCATATTTCACTTTATCTACCACAAATTTATTTTGGAATAGCGGGTTCGATTTCTTTTCTTCTTTTTAAGACCATCTTCATCCAGTCTATCCCTTCGCCAGTATAGTTCAGTATTTTTTCCAAAGGAAGAGTTTCTTCTCCTATTTCACGATAGTTTTTCAGATGTTCAATTGTTTCTGCCTGCTCTCTACATGTCCTACATTCCTTTTCTTCTTCTGTCCTCCAGTATTGGTTCGCTGCCGCCTCGTTTCCACATCTAAACCATGCTATCATCTTTTGATTTTTGTTCATGGCTGTGAGGTACCTTAGGATTGATTGGGTCTGGATTTTTTTGTAAATCGTACTGTACCTTGATCTGTCGATTCTGTTTTGCCGTTCTTGATTTTGTATCTCTTTGTCCCTCCCCATCAATATGGGAGCGAGTTCCTCTCCTACTTCCTGTTTCCTCCTTATATCCTCTGCTCCATAGTCATTTCTTTCGTAGAATAACCTCCTTTCATTTCCCCAGGTTGTTTGTTTGTTACTTCCTTTTTCTTTCCAGCATTCGTATAGAATCTCATTCCTATTCGATGTTACTTTTTGTTCATACCTCACCGCCCTGAGACCTGTTATTATTGTCAATTTATCCCTCTTTGTTTCTTCCAGTACGATATAGCTCGGTGTTGGTTTGTCTAAATGTAATGTCCATTTGATAGAGTACATTTCCTGTATTCTTTCTACTTCTTCCCAGTCTCTCTATCCCCAGATCTTCGACCCATAGAGCAGGATTCCTAATATAAGAGCATCAAACAGAAACATTCTCTTTCTAAAGTCGTCGTTAAATTTTCTCTTTCCGATACTCCAAACTTGCGTTTCTTGCCTTTTTAATTCTGTCCTTGATATGGTTCGCACTTCCATTAATTTTAAAAAATATATATCCTAAGTATTTGACTTCCTTTACTTGCTCCAGTTCTTGATTATTCCATTTTCAGTGTTCTTTATTCTCCTTCCCTCCTCCTTTTCTAAATTCTACTATTTTTGATTTGTCCAAACTTAATTTCATTTTCTTCTTTTCATGATACGTTTCGAACCGCCTCAACATCTCTTTCATTTCAACTGCACTTTTTGCGACTAACTCTATATCGTATGCATAAGATAATGACTATATTTTTTTTCTGCCAATTGTTACCCCTTCTGCCTGCCATCTCATTATTGTGACCGTAGTTGACCGTTATAGTTTCCTAAGTCTTCAGAAACCAGACCTACCAAAGCTGACAACTAAAATCTGGATAAACTACAAAATCACAACTATGTGGTAAATGGACTCTCTGGTAGATTATTCCACGATTTACAGTCTTTTATGTGTACCAACCAAACTATGATAAGTTTTAGTAGGTTTTTATTTTTGTTATAGAATTAATTCAAAAGTTGCAACAGTTACTGACTTCTTAAAGAAGTTTTATCGTTATTATCATAAAAATTTTCTGCTCCAATCAAATTTATCGATGCATCAATAACTTGTACAATAGTTGCATCCGGTCGAATTCTTGGCACGAGGTACTATATAATGGGTAATAATGTGCAACTCATTGTTCTTTTTATCATGATAAAAAGTTTTCAAACAAAAAATTCCACTCGACAAGAATTCTTAAGTAAATAGAATCTTCCATCGTTTAAATGTTTCTTTTGTATCGTAGCCAAGAAACGTTCTGCACTCCACAGATCTATATGCGTCATATGCATTTCATACGGTATTTCATACAGCCTTAAGATATTGGATTTCTGATACTTTTCTCAACTGGACACTGGACATTCACAATTCTGTAAAGCTGTCACGGTAAGTTTTCGTTTTTCACTTTTTTAAACTTTAAGAATATGCTACTGCTAGATATCTTTCCAAAAATAAATCACCTATACTCTATTCGTGAAGAACATGTGGTCGATTTAAATATTCTAACTACGTCACCTGTGCTGTGATTGGATGGAAAGATATATAAATCACTTAAATCTATCGAGTAAACCTATTAGATCTATCAATACAAGTTGTGTACTCAAACGCCCAAACGTACGTAAAATCACCCACCTAAAAAAGGTGGGAAGTTAAAATATCTGAGGAAAATATAGAAGTTCACCAAGGTTCTATACTAAGTTCACTACTATTCAACATCAACTTGTTTTTTTGTCTAATCACAGCAAGAGTGACGTAGTTTTAATGTTTACATCGACTGCATGTTCTTAAGAGTTGAGGCGTAAGAAGTTTTATAATTCAAAAATCATTGTGAAGTGTGAATTTTCACACATTTCAGGATTTCGTAAGTATGTATGTTAATAAGTAAAGTAGAGCAACGGCTCAAAATCTTGATGTCGGGTACGTTTTTTTGGGAACATTTTTGTTGTTGCGTCAAAATTAACAGGTAATTACTTGGTAACAATAAAATATAAGACGAAGTTATAAGTCTATCAATTTAAAATATTAAACTAGCTAGAAGGTTGGTTAAATTAGACTACTGCCATTTTTAATGAGTATAAAACAGCGAAACAATTTTTTGTTATGACCAGTGGTTCTCAAAATACGTTGTTACTTGTTTATATTAAATAGGAACGCACAATTGTTTTTCGATTATTTGAAAAAGATTATATTAGATCCATAGAGCCATAATTTATTAAAGAGGAAATATATTTTCTATGTGATAGACTAAAACAATATTGGAGATCGCATTAAATATATATATATCTTTATATATAAAAATGAATATTTGTGGCTATGTCCGGAAATTCTAACCCACTTCCAGATATGCTACCGAGTTGAAATTTTGCATACAGGTAGGAAATGTCTTCACCATAACTAGAAAAATCGAAAATCTCAAAAAAGTCCCACCAGAAACGAGAAATTAATAATTTAGTTTTTAATTATATTGGACCATTGGAATATCTATTAGATATGCAGTGAGGGAAAAGGAATTTTCGTTCAATAGTTGATTGGATGACTATATTCAGATAGTGGCTCTTCGGGCGGCATCGGAAATGTTCGGCTCAAATATTGTCGGTAAACAGCACTGATCTTCAGTTATTTAGCAAAACCATGCTAGATATGTAGAACGAGACACCATCTATATAATATTTTTTTATTTCGCCGATATTTATGAACTTTATTATTATGGTTTATTTATTTTTGTTTTTGACGAATCTTTTTTAAAAACAGTTTGACATATTTTAACCAAATGATAATAGAATAAAACCAGGATCGAACATATATCATCTCAAAATTCTCATTCTAAGGGAGTGTTTCTGGATTAAAACTGTTAACTTAAGAAACTTAAAATATCATTTTAACATATTTTTTTAATTGCACCCCGAAAGAAGTAAATTGCTATTTTTTATTCTATAAAACGTTCCTTGGACATAGTCATGAAATTCGGAAAGCATATTTTCTCCATGATGTAAGCACCCCCAAACAAGAGATATTTTGAAATTCGACCCCAAGGGGGTTAAAAGGGGTGAAATATGTTTTCAAGGATTCCTCAATATATCTCGGTACCAATAAGATATCGACGCAGTTTTTGCTTATAAAGGTTACAAATATTTATGAACGAAATTCAGGATTTTGCCCTAAACAACCCTTAAATCTACATTCGGGGTCAATAGTAGAACGCTTCGCATTTCCTATGTTTATTGAGATAACAATCCGTTTTGGCATATAAGTGTCTTTTTAAAATCTTCAGAAACTTATTGAGTTTTTTTTTTTTTTTTTAATAATTTCACCCCTAAAGGGTCAAAATGCTTTTTCACTGATTCCTCAATATCTCTTAGGCCAAATGAGAGATATAGACTTAGTTTTTGCTGATAGAGGTTACCCATACACATGTACAACAATGTAATTTAGAATTTTATATTAATCACATTAAAATACTATGGCGGTGAACAGCACCGTAGCAACGGGGTGGCGTCGGGGCATTTCCCAGGAGCGCGAGGTTTTATAAGATCGCGAGGTTTGATAAGGGCGCGGGGTCTCATGAGGGATGCCATTGTGGGTAAAACCCTTTTTTTTTTTTCGCTCTTCCTTCACTTGAATTTGGGTAGTGAGGACCTTTTTTTTGCTCTTCGCTTGAATGTGGGAGGTGAGGACTTTTGTATTTGCCGAAAACATTGCTACGGCTCTGGCGGTGAAACTATAAAAGATTACATATTCAATATATATACGAAGGACTTAGGGTTTAATATTGCTACAAAAATGTTCCCGAGGATATGTCCCAGATTTTTTATTTTCACTTTTCGACGACAATTATAACATTAAATTTGCTGTTGAACATTTGCGTGGCCCCTAAAACTATACGAATAAATTTTCTTCGGTGGCAAGAGCATTTATTAACGGTAAAAAGTGCACTGACCTATATTGGTTCGATTTATAGATCAGGAGTAATCACGGAATAATTGTAATAAATATCATAACAAATAACTTCATAAGGTACAAGATAAAATGCTTCACGTGACCAGCGCCGCCTTGGGCGATGAGTGATTCTCACATGGGCAACTGTTTGTGGCATTTTCCTAGGTCAGCACAACGGGACACTTATACGTGCTGTTACCAAATGACTGTACTATCAATGTTTACAAAGAAACCCTTACTTACATTATTTGTGTAAGAAGAACATATCAATACAATTGTAGATTAAAACAAATAAATATATTTGAACCCTCCAAAAACTTCGCACCAAGCCAGTCTTAAACCGATTCTGCCATGGGTCCAGCCTAAGCCGGCTACGACTACTTTTTCGGTAGCGAAGCAGCGGGTATACTGCTAGTATATTAATAAAAAAGGTATTTTATGAATAATAAGACATGATTTTATTGATCAACTAATACGTCTCACACATCATATGATATATTTTATACTATTCTATTTACATAAAACAATATGCCTTAGCAACGATATAGCACCCTACGATCGTTAATAAGTGTAAATGTTGCATAATTATATTTTCGCTAACACGGCCAGACTGACATGCGGAACGTTCTCGGGACGCAACTGTATTCTTCACACCATTAACAGCATTGTTGTTATCAGCAACAGCAACCTGCATATCACCAGTGGTCTGCTCCATACCAACAACACCATGCTGCATCTTGCGTACCAGTAACAGCATCCTGCATACCAGGAACTCCATTCTTGAGCTGGTCCACCATTTATCTTCTACTACATCTTCAAATTCTTCACCTAATTCATAATCTGTAAATAGAGCAATTTGGGCGCAGGATTGATTTTTAACAAAATCAACCATGCACCAATATCAATTAGTAAAAATAAATATTTGCTTAAAACAAAACCTCCCAGAAGCAAAGTATAAATCGTGATCTGAAAGTTTAGAGACCTTTTGTTATCAATTCATTTCTCTATCACAAACTCAGTGACTAGATCAACAAGCTCAGATACTCAGTAACTATCTATTAGTTTCCTTCATTACAGATTGTCTACAGTACAACAAGCTCAGAGGCCGTTTATTCATTTCTGCACACACAGTGCTCAGCTCAGAGAGCGTCTATTCGTTTCTGCACACACAGTGCTTTATCATCATCATCAGCCCGTCGCCATAGCTCACCATCTGCCACCATGGTTACAGAGCTATTACCGGACTGATGCCACTGGCAGCGGCATGTCTTGCGGTACTCGACAAGCTTTCAATTCTCAACTCATTATCTATTATATTTCTCAGTTTATTTTGCCATTCCGATCCCAGTGATCTGTCGTTTGTCTTTTCCAATAAACGTTCAACTTTAAAACTCAAATCTCGAAACTCAGATCTTAATTATCAAATCTCAAATATCATAACTCAGATATTAAATCACAAATATCAAAAACAAAATCTCAAATCTAATTTTTACACATTATGGCTAACACGTGCCATATGATTTAACCAAAACAATAAAATGCCTCTTACCATTTTAGTCGTCAACAATCTAACCAGTTACCTTCATACAATGCGTTTGTTAATAACAAAGCAACGCTCGTTCATCCTGACAATTATCTGCTTTGGATAATTAATCCTGACATATGCTGCATTTTTCAAAAAAAATGTCACATTTCAAATTTATTCCAATAACTGTCATTTCCTTAGAAACCACTTGAATTAATTTTTGACAAAATAACTTGAAATTTGCCAATTTATTATTTAGTTCATAATTCATACTACCTTTATATGATTCTCAATCGTCACCTTTAACTTAAACCTTTACATTAGCCTTTGCAATATTATACGACAATTTCTTTACACCAATGTATTGTTGCATTAAAAAAATATTTTTAATATTGCACTTATAGTTTTCTATTTTAATTTTCTTGTGGGTGATAGGCCAATCACACTTCTGATATTAATAAAAAAGGTATTTTATGAATAATAAGACATGATTTTATTGATCAACTAATACGTCTCACACATCATATGATATATTTTATACTATTCTATTTACATAAAACAATATGCCTTAGCAACGATATAGCACCCTACGATCGTTAATAAGTGTAAATGTTGCATAATTATATTTTCGCTAACATATATATATATATATATATATATATATATTTTTTTTTTTGTTGAAATAACTGGTTTATTTGATATTCAATTGGGTTTACAATTTAATATCCTTTGTTACCGAGCGGAATTCGTGATTTTCCTAATATAACCTCCTTCGCATTTCTTATAATAAAGAAGTGATCAAGCAAAGAAGCAAGCCAGTGGCTGCAAGCATTATACCGCTTATAGCTGCTGTTTGCCCGCTAAGCAAAGGCACGAACGTAAGTTCAACTCCTGCTTATGTCAAATATTTGTGAAAGCTTAGTGCTTAACCGTTCGCAACTGGCTACAAGCTGTAGGTGCCATTCTCTGCATGCTAAAAAATGGACGTAATACTGATCATATTACTCCTGAATGTGCATAGATTGAAGACATGGTCATGAAACCTGGAAACAGGAGACCTATGCTCACCTCGGGCAGTCGCGCCAATGATGATGAAAGAAGTTATCAATTGCTTTACAATTCCCAAAAACACCCTGTATATGTGTAAAATATTACATCCAAAATTAAATTTTTCAGTCACTAATTGGCTCACCCTCATCGAACTTTGTGATATTTTATTAATTTCGAAGTGCTATCTCCTCAGTTTAATGGGTTGGTTTATCAGAAATGAACAATTGCATAATGAACTCCTAATATCGTCAATATCCAGCCAAGTCAAAAAACAAACTCAACATTTTCTAGACAGCTTAAACAACTGTGAAACTGCTGTACAGTACAATATTGGTAACAAAGGACTACATAAAAGACTGAAGCGACGCTTACTCCAAGATCTCTGCTCAGATTTTTCTGACAGAAGATTAGCTCTAAATCTAATTTTAATATTATATTTAAATCTAAATTATATTTTATCTAAATCTAATATTATATTTTCAGTAATTATATTTTAAAACCTATATTTAAATTAGGGAAGTTATGTAATCCCCACCTAAGGAATAAAAACTATTGTTAACACCTATAACTAGGGTGACTATCCGTCCCGGTTTTCGGTCAATTGTCCCGGTGTCCCGGTGTACCGAAAACTGTTCTCGGGACGCCGGATTCTCCCGGTTTTTGAATCTTTTCACTTTGAATCTGAGAGATGAGGACCTTTTTTTTGCTCTTCACATTGGATTTGGGAGGTGAGGACCTTTTTTTTTATTGGTCTTTGGATCTGGGAGGAAACAAAGACCTTCTTTTTTTTTTCCTGTGTCCCGGTTTTCCTTCACTGAAATCTGGTCACCCTACCTATAACCATGCTGTGCACTCATAGCGCTACTTGTAAATATTGCTGTTGCGCCCAGAATCAACCAATTGCCTATATGTACCTGTAATTCCTACAGATTAATTTCGAAACGCGTTACGAGTTGCACAGAATTAACCCATAAAGAGCGTATCACACTAGAACGCTATCCAAGTTTTAATTTAGTAGTTTTTTTTTCAGGATCCATGTTTTTAGGTTTTGACTTATCACACAGTATTTGAATAATATTTAAAACTTGGAAATTTTTTGTTTGCGCATGCGTACATCGTGTTATTATGACAGTTCACAGTTTTAATTTGAAAAGTTTATTTGTGAGGTTTCACTAAATTAATTACTTGTTCTTCCAAAATATATTTTTTTTAAATATTACATTCGAAAATAACAATTATACAACAAATTAACCTCAACGTAAAAAAAAGCCAAAGACGCAAAACAGCTAAGAGTGAGAGGGCATCAGTTGGCGCACGCGCTTTTTAACAAACCTGGATAAATAGACACAGGAACTGAAACTTGTTCCATTTGCCTAGTCTTTAAAACCTAGTTTTTTCTTTCATACTATCACACGCAAATGACTTCGATTCGAATGTAAAAACTTTAATTTTCCAAGTCAAGACTTAATATTAACTCTAGTGTGATAAGGCCTTAAGTGTCACTCAGTGACAAACTGGAAAGATCAAATATGGCTATTAGCTTATAATAGTATTTAATGATCCAGTATATCTTAAGCAAATGGTTTTATCGCCAAAGAAACTATTAACTAACGTAATTCACGTGGTACTTGTTAAGTAACGCCCCAATAAAGTCGTAACAAGTAGCGAGTTTGTTAATTTTATATTGCATCTAATAACTTCTCAGACTCCATATTCAGTCTGGGAATTCTCATCTCGATATTTTACGTAGCATGTGATATCAGATAGCAGTCATAAAAACTTTGATTATGCTGTCAACAGGTTGAAGATACTGCTCTTAGATTAATTTTAGTTTAATTTATAGTTAGTGTACGAGCATAATTTTCAAACTAAATAACAGACTGTTGGGAATATTTTTTGAAAATTTATAGTTGTAATTAAATTTGTACAAAAAAATGTTGAAATTAAAATAAAAAATATCACGCTTCATCTTACACATACAAGATGAAGGCTACGTCGAATCAGCAACGGCTACTTAAAGAAAAATATTTCACAAATTTTGACGAGAGTTGATCGATTATGACTGAACAGGCCAAGTCTGGGTTCAAACATATTGCCACAAATAGTGCAGAGATAATTATAGACAGAATCAGACAATAGCCTCTTGAGTCAGGATTTGCGTTTACTAGTACATATTATTGTGGCACACTCCATAAAAGTCTAGAACCGAGCGGAGCGAGCTACCTATCTTCTAGTTTAATGAAAAACCTAGTTTAATGACACCCACACTGATAATGCCACTTGTTTAGAATCACTGTATATTGAACAAATCACATCTGTTTGATGCATGTGCAATTGTGCAGTCACCTATTCTTTACTTCTAGCCGACATATATATATATTAAGTTTTATAAAAATATTTTAATGGAACATTACCACGTGTGTGTTATTTTTCTATTTTATTATCGTTCTTTCTCCATCCTTATTTTATAAGAGAACAGTTTATCATAGTTTTAGAAACTTGTATTTTATATTCATATTTTTTTGAAGCAATAATTACCCGAATGTTTGTACAAAGTATATTTTTTTAAATTAGTATATAATTCCAATAAAAAGTTACACCAAAACAAAAAATAGTTAACAATTCAAAGAGATTAAAACATTAAATTACCTCGTATTTAAACATAAAATAAATTAAGAATACATTAAAGAATACTAGGATCTGAACAAAAAACTCTAAGAAAATTGCAACTAAATGAATTTAAAAGGATTAAATTAGAATGAAAATGAATTCAAAAGGGATAAATACCTTGAAGAAAAAATAAAACACAATGAGTCAAAGATTCTACTTTGTAAAACTCTCTTTGTAAAATGAATATATCAACAAACATAAATAGCAAATTTTGTCAGACAATTTCAGCTAAAGTAATTATAATTTCTTTGTTCAGCATTAATCATGATAAAAATGTATACTTTACTACAAACGAAGCATAAAGATAAACCAGGTTTTACTCAAGTAATATTAATTAAAATTGAAACCACTGTAACACGATAACAATAACAAACTACATTTCAAATTGTAACTTGAACTCTTAATACAAAATCCTTTCTGTTTGTTACTAATAGCTTTTGCACCGAACAGATGATATATAATCTGCTGTCAGCTGATCTCCTTATCATTTGTTACATATCTCTATTGGTCTTCGATTTGTTGTTCCTCATTTACATTCATTCTTTAAATCTTCTTTGTTATTTTGTCTTCTTTCGTCCTTATTAAGGATACGCAGCATCAGGTTTTCGAGCCCTTGATATTTTGAGTCCCCTCGCGCCCATACGCCCATACGGCGGCGCATTTGTTGAAAACTTGAAAAATGAAATAGAATTTTTGATTTTTTAGAGAAATATTAACCTTCTAGTGCCCCATTTTTTTATTATTATTTTTTTTTTCCTTTGCCAAATAATTACACATTCCTAATGGAGGGTCACTAATGCTAAATTTGTATTCAAATTTATCCTTAAGTGTAACTTATTACCTGTAGATCCATAAACGTTAAGCTCGCCCTAAGTCGTATCTGGGCAAGCAGTGCCAAAAGGGTCTATATATGCCAAAATATTTATATGGGTGAATTACAATTTAGTTCAGTAAATTGCTGAAATTTTTGTTTTAAATATGTAACGTACGCGAATATCCGTTAGACGGCCACTATTGCAATATACTGATTGTTTTTAGCAAAAACACGTGTAATTTCGCTCTATCGGCGTTTATAAGTGTTTTATTGTGCAATAGTCTGTAGGCGATCACGGGCATTTCGATGAAATTTGCACGTATTGTATTTTTACATTTATTTATATATGATCTGCCCCGAAGCGGTTTTGGGCACTAGAGGATCAACAAACAGAATATTTTAAGAACATTTATAAATGTTTAATTAATTTTTTATGCGTGCAATAAATATATATAAATTTAAAAAAATATATATTAAATTATAATAAAGTTTGTCCTTTTATTATTGCTGGAGCCCATCTGAGTTCTTTATTTTGGGCAATAAAAACATACACCTGGTATCCTACCTTTTCCCATAATGGGTAATAATTAATTCTAGATATGTTTCTTGGGCCGGAATGAATTAGACTGGGAGCCAGATATTTAAAAAACACTTAGAAACACTTAAGAAGTAGAAATTCCGAAAATCTCTCGAGAACGGAGGGAAAAAATCCTAAGAATCAATTGAAGACAGGGGGAAGAGATAAATTACGAAAATCATATGAGGCCGTGGAGTACTATTAAAAAAAAATCACTTGATAATGAAAGGAAAAGAAATTTCGTGCATCCCGTTGTATATACAGAGAGATAGGTGACCAGGGTAGAATAGTGCAATAAATTCAACAAATTATTAAACAAATCTCATATTATTTATTATTAATTAGTAGTATTACAAAAGGTATTCGTTTAGACTGTTTAAAATAATGTGAGGATCTTCTTATATATATAATTTATTTATTTTACATCGGCCTATTTCTGCAACGAGGCTAATCGCCGATGCCAGGGGGCGAGCTCCTACACCTGGATGAGGGGTGAATGATTGTGAAATTGGGAGTAATGTAAACATATTATTCTCGCCCGAATAATATCACCAACGAAGGAGGCTCGAACCACCAACCGGACAGTCGTACTGTTTCCACCAGTACAAACCGCACGACTTAGTGCTTATATATTTTATTATATACGGTATCAGTTGCTTCTGCGGAACTTATTTTCCTCAGATTAGGATAAATTAAAAATTACTTTAGATAGACTTTATAAGCTATCTATAGAATAAGAATTAACAAAAAATATCAATTCTGAGAATGTAATTGAATATTTAGCAATATAAAAAATTGTAGGATATAAGTATTTCAGTTTCCTTTTATGCGCAGGAATTTTGCTTTGGTGGGGGCCCAAAAATCGAAATTGTTTTAAAAGATAGGGATTAGAAAAATACTCGGAAATAAGTAACAGTCAAACGCACTTTATTTTTCAAACTGCAAGTGTTGACCTAAAAACTGCAACTGTTGAAAAAAAAATCCTCACTTCTAAAACACAAGTGATAACCTAAAAAGCAAAAAGATTCTCACTCACAAAATACAAATGATCTAAAAAAAAGGTAAAATCCACCAGCTCCAAAAACACGTAAAAATTACGCGTTTCGGAGCCCTGAGTACGAGACTGGTTAGTGTATTTATTAGGGTAAGGATTATAGGGCAAGGATCACATCGTCAGGATCACAGGGTCATAAACCATCGGCTGCTACAATTATATATCTGTTATGTTAGACAAAATATTGGATACACAGACTGAGAAACTCTTGATCTTTGTTCAGTGTTAATACTTTCATAGTTCTGAAGTTAATTAAAGGTTGCGAACATAATCTAACAAACTTTTTGTTTTCATCACATCCTGTATGTCTTGTTGTCACAATCGACTAGGATTTATTTAGGAAAGTTCTTGCGTATAAACCAGTGTTATAATGTCACCTGTATAACAAGTAGACGGGGAAAGTTTGGTAAGATGTCACACTATCTACAAAATACTTGGGCCTTAGGGAAATACGCCTTTCTTCCCCTTTCTATCTGTGTAGCACAGCAATATTTTAACTCGTACGCGTAAATTGACTGGACGATTTCAAAGTTATGAAAAGTCAAAATAAAAACTAGCTTAGACAAAGGAAATAAATCTTGAATCATGTTAACATAATTTAGGAAAAAGCACCCTATATATTTTTAAATGAAAATGATATGGTAGCCTTTTTTTCGACGTCTTATTTGGTTTCTACAAATTTCACGTGATTATATGATGATATGTGGAAAAAATCTCAATATTTTTCTGTCAGTCTGTCTCTCTGCACGGAGAAAAATGACATTGTTCCATCAAGTAAAATATTTTACTTGGCCAAGTTTTTGCTAGAGTAACAGAAAAAAATTGTCCCTGATAATATTTTTTCAATTACGTTGGTTGATCTTACTAAGACCTTAAAGTCATTCTAACAAAGAGAAATTAGTTTCATACCTATTTGTTAAGGTTACAAATTAAATTTGTTGCTACGACAAATGTGTTAGTCCATGTGAAACAAATGTATAATGATACTTAATAATTTTGTGCATCTAACAAATCATGTTAGTCATCCAGGTATGTGACGTATAGGTATGCCTTGCACATGCGTTTTGAGTTCGGAACAATATGGCGTAGGCTTTGTTAGTGGTTGACGTTTTAATACCTCTTGATAGTTTCTGCGCTATGTTTAATAAGCAGATAAGTGCAACAATGCAGTGTATCCGAACATTAGTATCTTGGGGACTTCACAAATATTTTCAACGTATTACAACTTGAGGAGACAGTTTAAAAAAGTTGGGCTACTCGATAAAAGAGTAAACTAGCCCAATAAATAAAACAGGTAATGATTTTAATAATACAAATAGTGTATTAATGCTAATACTTTGGTGTGGAATTTTTGTAATCATATAGAAATATGCTAAAAACTATACCCTGTTTAGAACTCCATTTAAAAATTTCTCATCGTTTTACAGATGTTCATTTTTTTGTTGTGAACATGGTTTTATCAGTAAAAGTGAAAATTATTATTATGTCCATTTACATTAAGCTAAGCAGTGTATAAACCGGGTATAAGTTTATAGACGTGAATTTTTGCCTGGCATATATAAATTGGAAATGAATATTTGTAATAATTTTGAATATTTAATTGTTTTATGTTCATACTAAAAATCAAACTTAAAATTAGTTAATGTCCTGTTACATATTAAATTTTATAACTGTAAATTTTGTTAATAGAAAATTATAACAACAATAAATTATAAAATTTGTTTTATTTTTCTTAATACATATATACATTTTACAGGTAGAGATGTTTTTAAATTTCTTTGCGAAAACAAAATCTGTTAGATGTCATAACATTTCCAGTTCAATTTCCGATTCACTTCTAATAGCGTTTTTTTCATCACTAAATATAAAAATATCTCTGATTTGAGATTACAACAAATGAAATTATTAATATACTTCTAAGTAATTTCATTAGTCCCAACAAAGGTGCTTACCCGGGCAAAAGATGATCAGTTTGTGAGACAAATAATTTTTTGTTACCATAAAAATTTGCTTTCAATTTGCTAATGAAAATTAGTTCCTAGAACAAAAACTTCAGCAAAAACATTTTGTTCCCAATGCAAATTTATGTGATTAGAAAAATTTGTTGTCAAGACAAAAAAATTTGTTGTCTAAAATACCACTAAAAAAATTTGCTGGAGTAACTAAAATTTTAGTCATTCCAACAAATCCTTTTTTACCGTGTGATCGGGATTCACTCAAAAATGGCTGGATATATTTTTAAGGGAAATAAAATAAAACCATGATTCGAACACAAGCTGTATGGCATCACAAAAGTTTTATTCTATGGAGGTTTTTGGCTTTAAAATTGTTTATTCAAAAAATTAAAATATATCTCTTTTATTAACTTAACAGAAACATGTATGTAACATAATTTGTCTTTAATTAGAAAAGAAATTGTTCTTATTCAATGCATGTGCAAGCAAGAAAACAAATCATTTTTGTTCTAGGATTTTTTTCAGTTGGATGAATATTTTGGGAGTTTTGGGGGGCACACCCTAAAATTCCAATTCCTCTTCCTTATTATTATTGACAGCAAAAACGATGATGGCTAAATGTTTATAATAAGAGAAAAATCTTTTTTTGTTGTATGCACTATTTCGTTGCATAAATCCTTCATTTTCATGCATTTTTTCATTTAGCCGAATATTTGGGGAGTTGCGGGGTTACATCCTAAAACAAAACTTTTGAATTATTTCCCTTATTATTGATTTAACAGCGAAACTGTAGGTATATGACAAAAATTATTCATAATAAGAAAACAAATCTTTTCTGTTCTAGGATTTTTTTCAGTTGGATGATTATTTAAGGAGTTTCCAGGGTACACCCTAAAATTCCAATTCCTCTTTCTTATTGTTGACAGCAAAAACGATTATGGTAAAAATTGTTTATAATAAGAGAAAAATCCTCATATGTTGCATGCATTTTTTCGATTGGATAAATATTTGGTACGAGAATACGAGTTAAGGATGGTTTCCAATTGACGTAAACGTAGAATTTTACGTCTACGTGAAAATGTAAGTAATAGGAAAATGCATGCTACGGTTTCAAATCAAACGTAGATGGACGTAAACGTAGAAACTTTGTCAATCACCCGGGTGCCACTGGCAATGATCTTGGCAGGGGGGTGAAACTCTAATGGCAAAACGAAAACCATATTACGTTCCATAACCCAACACGAATAGCGTCCCAGTCACTACCAGTCGCTATAGCTACGCGCATGACAGGATGTTGCCTGTTACGGCTTCTGTCATTAGCGTCAAAATCTGTAATTAGTGTCAAAATCGTCTTCTGTAATTTTGTAATTTCATTGTTTAATTCGGAAAATGGGTGTTAAATGCTTTGTTTTGGGGTGTGATAGTAGTGAACCTAAAAGATATCGCTTTCCAAACCCGAAGACACGTGTGGCTCCAGAATTGTATAAAACGTGAATGAAGAACATTGGAAATCCAAAATTTGATGGCTTGTCCATAAATATTAAGTATTAGTAAATATTATGTTATATATTAGTCTACTTAATAAATAATTATTTTTGCTAATTATTGTTTTTCTGTTTCTGTATAATTTCTAACTGCTTGTTCTTAATTGTAAACATAATTAAATGTTATTGTTAAATGATACAATTGTTATGATTTATTTTTTCTATTTTTAATATTTTTGTCGTTAATAATATTAAAAATAGACCAAATAAATCATAACAATTGTTTCATTTAATAATAACATTTAATTATGCTTACAACTATATCCACTGAAGCATTTGAAATACCCGCGAAAACCCAACCCTTTCCTCCCCTACCAATTTTAGTTCCATAACCCAACAACTACAGCGCTAATTTGGTTTAAAAAAATATAACGGCAGTTTCGCATCTATTTCTTTCTTTATCTATGTGATCTTGGCTCGAGTTTTAGTTTTCTGGTACATTGGTAGATGGCGAGAGAGTGCAAAATAAATTTCGAATACACCCGACTTCAAACGATCAGAAACTTCGTGTTCTAGCTGTAGATCAGCCGCTATTAGTTGTCAAACACATGACAGTTGGTGTTGAAGTAATACGCATTTAAGCTTCTTAATTTTCAAATACGTGGTTCAAATAATAGAGTTTTATTTCCAATTTTGGTCATCTTATACTGTATTTCAGGGGTCGGCAACACGGCGCCCTCGGTGAGATTTTTATGCGCCCTCGCTATCGAGACACATCGCATCTATTGGTGATTCGACTTGAGCGATCAGCGCTCGATTAGACGACCTTGCGAACCACAAGTGTTTACATATTTTACGTTTTTATGCGCTCTCAATAACATTTGAATTTAAATTGCGCCCTTATTGACAAAAAGGTTGCCGACCCCTGCTGTATTTGATACATACATTGTGCATCTCGGGAAGACGGACAAAAATTGATTTTTTGCGGATATTGTCTTATAATGATCTGAAATGTGTAGAAACCAAATATGAGGCCGAAAAAATAAAAAAACAGGTATAGCCTCCAATTTTATTAATACAGTTTTTGTAATTAGTAATTATAATGTTGTGTTTAAAATAATATTTAATGTTGTGTATAATTTTGTATAGAGTCAGCAGCACTGTACACGGGCGACGCAACAAATGGGCTGAATTTGGGCTCGACTCTATATAACCCTACTAGTAGAGGGCGATCTTATGAAAGCTTGCGCACGGGTGACATTCGGTTCGATTCTAGAAAACCCAGTCTTATGTATGTTTGCAAAATTGGTCTAAACTACCATCTTGCTTTAAAGTGTTTATGACGTTGTTTGCGAATAATTAGCATAACAGTAGCAATAAAAATTGCTAACATTGTAAAATCGTCGTCTATATTATTTGACCAATACATGTTTTTCGACACTTTTTAAGAAACTTCGTTTACAAAGAGGTTAACTTAAAGAGTTTTGACACAATATTCTAAGTTTATTGGAACCAAAGCAACAAAATCTACGTTCTACGTTCTACGTTCTACGTTCTACGTTCTACGTTCTACATTCTACGTTCTACGTTCTACGTTCTACGTTCTACGTTCTACGTTCTACGTTCTACGTTCTACGTTCTACGTTCTACGTTCTACGTTCTACGTTCTACGTTCTACGTTCTACGTTCTACGTTCTACGTTCTACGTTCTACGTTCTACGTTCTACGTTCTACGTTCTACGTTCTACGTTCTACGTTCTACGTTCTACGTCTACGTCAATTGGAAACCATCCTTTACGGGGTCACACCCGAAAACTAAAACATTGAAATATTTCACTTATTATTGACTTCAAAAATGTATATTGGAAAATGTGTTTAGAACGAGGAAACATTTCTTTTCTCTTCAATGCAATCTTTAATACGAAGGTTACTTAGGGAATCAAGGTGAGTGTTACCTATAAAATTGAAATAGTTCTTTTATCATTTACCTCACTACAAAAATATATATCTAAGAAAGGTGTTTAAGACTGAAGTAACGATTCTTCTCTATTCAATGAAGTTTTTAATAAAATAAATATTTGGGAAGCTATAAAGTGTGCTTCCTATGTATAAACGAAGTATCTCACTTATTATTTATTTAACATCAAAAATATAAATTAAAATATGGTTCAGAATAAAGAAAAGATTATTTTCTATTTGCGAACTGAAATTTGTCACTCATCATTTCGGCTACGGCAAAAATGTGATACTATTTATTGCTCGTGTGTGTATGTTTCTACGATATACTTATTTTATTTTTGCATAAAACAAACCATTGAATTATTATTACCACTTTGGCATAAAGATGAAAATATTATGTAGAATAGATAGTATTTTACTATATATTTTATATGAAGCGTATTAAATAAATTTTCGTTTCACATGATAAAAATAAAAATTTAATAATAATGTGTAAGAAGTTTCATAGTGTTACTTCATTTACAAAATTATTTCCTGTTAAATTTTTATGTTTGTTTGCACGTTGCAGTAAGTTTACTTTAGAAAAGTTTTACTATGACTTCATACAAGCAATAAAACTTTACAGGTTATAAAAATGTACCAAGAAATTTATTCTTCGGGATAATACATATTATATTAATAAAAATTTTAACACGTACAAGAAACTTAATAAAGACAGATATTTTACAGCAGTTTAAATCCATTTCAGTTATTTTAATCAGGGGTGTATAAAACTCCATATCTTCAACACAAATATATAATCACACCCTCTCTTCTTCTTCTCCAGACATTCATATTTATCCAATATTGGATATAGTCTTGTCCTTTTCCCTTTCAGCTTGCACGGTCCTTTGCTATCCTCAATCAGCGTTTACCTGCTCCCTTCTTTTTAACCTCAGACCAACTGCTAGATGGTCGACCAACTATTCTTTTGCCGTATTTTGGACGCCAGTGAACGATATATTTTTTGCGAACCTTTCATAATTTCTTCTGAACGCCCAACACAGTTCCATTTTGATCTTACCACCGCCTGTACAATATCTGTTGCATCAGTTTTCTGCCATATCCAAATGCAACATACCGAAATTCTTTTCACGATGTTATGAAACATAGCCATACTGCTTCTTTTGTGTGCTCTTCGTCCGAAGTACACCCCAGATCCCGAAGGTTGAACTTTCTGACGGAAAGTGATATACGACGATATCGAATTAGCTCCACAACCGAGCTCTTCGTCTTCAATTCCCTTTTTTACTAACATACCATGATACCATATATCATGATTTAACAAATTAGACCAATCTACATTTTCCAAGTTTTGATTAAGTTTTGCAAAATCAATATAATTTTTTGTTGCAATTTTAAGATTTTTATTTTTTATTACGTTATCCGTATTTTTAATTTGAAGGTAGGTTAGAGAATGATCAGTTATTTTTGAATTTAATATTATCGGTAACAAATTTTCTTTAATACGTTTAGTTTTTACGACTAAATGATCAATGCATGTTTTATTTTTATAAGTAGGCTTGTTGATGCAATAATTATAAACAAACTGTTTCTGGGTATTTAATAAATCTATGTTCAAATCACCTACAATAATTTCGTTTTCAAAACAAGAAAATGCTTGGAGATAAGACTCCAAACTGAATAAAAAACTAGATACAGTATATGGCGGTGGTTTATAAATCGCAGTGATTCCAATTTTTTCTTTGTTAATAACTAGACTAACTTTCATAATTTTATAACCTTCTTCAAAATTATATGTACTAGCTGAATGGGCATAAAGATTATTTATAAGTACAACTACCCCATCGTTCTGATTTTATTTACTGTCGTTGTAATACGTAGTGTATCCATCGACCATAAAACAATCACAATTGCCGATTTGCCACGTTTCAGTGAGTACTACAATATCTGGAGAATCACTGAGAAGGGATAAGTACACTTGAAGCTCATCAAAATTTTTTGATATACTTCGAATATTAGTATGCAAAATTTTTATATTATTTTCGTTATTTGAAAAATAATTAACTTGTTTATTAAATTCGGCAATTGTATTTACAACGTGTATTTCAATGGAATTGATATTTATATTATTTTGCAGCTCGTCAAACACTGTCTTATTTATTTCCGGAAATAAAGTGTACAAGAAAGTTATTATATTATGTAATACAATTACTTACAATTTATTGATTTCCTAACTTATCGTCTATATCTTCTACTGACGAGATTTTAATTACAGGGGCATTATCGGTTTTCCTGACAAATATTTTGCCATATTTACACCAAACGTATTTATAGTTAGTTTCACGAGCACGAATTTTTGCAAGCCTGTATAGATTTTTATTGTAATGGGTAAGATGCTCAGAAATGTATATTTTGTTGCCATATCAACTGCCGGAATGTTTCTGTTAGTTATCACTAACAGTTTTTTGCTGACTAATGTATCTCTCTTGCAACGAGTGGTAATACGGGCAACAATGGACGGCAATTTGTTTTGGTTCGCCGTACGTAAACGGTGTGCAACATCGACCTCTTCCAGATTAAAATTTACATCTAACTCTTTAGCAACTTTTAATATAACATCCTTGTAGTCCACGCCATGTTTTGGGGGTATCCCAAAAATTTCAACATTATGACTCCGGCTATATTGTTGAAGTTCTTTTACTTGTTTTTTCAGATATTTTATTTCCGTATCTTTTTCATTATTTTGTTGAATAAGTTTTTCTGTTTTTTTGTTGATTAAGTTCATATCTGTTTTATTATTTTGTAATTCCTGTATAATTATGTCATACTTATCAGAGACGAAATTAATTGATTGTTTTAGTTCCGCAATATCATTTTTTATTGATGTTAAGTCACCAATTTTAAAAAAGATCTCGTCAAGCCTTTTCTCAAATTTTGCAAAGTTCTCGTTTTCCGACATTCCAGTTTTCGAGATTCTCTCCCCACATTGTGCTTCCTTCCTGTTCCTAGTTTGAACACCTTCGGTGCACTTAAAGCATTTCCAATATTTATTCTTGCCGATAATTTTTTTGTAGCTACTTTTCGGTACTGAACAATCAAAATGAAAATAATTATCACATTCACTACACTTGGCAAAATCACAATTTTCAATAATGCTTTTGCACTTGCTACAGCTATATATCGGCATTTTTATAAATTGCCGGTAATAGAAATCACCGCCGTCACTGGAAAACACTGCCGTCACTGAATACCACCGACTTCACTTGAACTTGCTTGCTTAGACCTGGATTTTTTTTAACTGCTTCAGATATTCTCACTCACTTCACAGATATTTAACTAAAATAATATATTAAAACTGTTTTAATTTTATTTTTGTTGTATTAATATACACAGACACTAGCGTAGAAAAAATTAGCAAAACCGCATCCACAATAATATCAAGATATTAATTTACTTAACATTATATTATCAATAGAAATTATTAATTTATGATAGAGTTCAATTAACACGTGTTTACTGTGCAGACTCAGAATATACCCTTTTATTATGATTGACAGTTTGATATTGTTTGTGGTCAGGTTAATGGCTTCAATATCAAACGGTTCCATATGCAACTTGTAATTTATATGGATCTCGGTTGAAAAATAAGAAGATTTATTCATACTAAGATTACTAAGAAAGCTTTTTCATGCTTTTACTCTGCAACGAAAAACGAGATGCAGAAAAATTACATTCACCTCCAATGATTTCGTTTATGTTCGGGTTTAAGTTTCAAATGCATTTTCATATTAAATGGAAACGATATAAGAGAGTACACTGTTAATTTCCGTAGTTTCATGAAGATTTTAACTGAAAACTCTGGGTTATTGCAACATTTTAGCTATTCATGGAATTGTTATGTTTAGAGATGGTTTTTGTTGAACTACTTAAAATATTAAAAATAAATAAAGGTCTTAAATAAATGGTTTTATACATACTTTTTAAAATAATGTGTGTTTTAATTATTTAATGGAATATGGTTGTGTTTTTCAACCAGTGGAGCGTGGTACACTAGTGTGCCACTGCTGAAACACAGTAATTTAACTTCAGACAATATGTGTTTCATGAAAGTACGAGTAATAATTTTATATGAAAATGTTTCAAGAGTGATAAAAAAAAGTGACAACGATGTCATTTTTAGTGTTTTGTAGGTATGACAAAAAAACCCTTATCACTTATGTGTATGTCTGTCTGTATGGTAGAAATTGTAGCCAAACGGCTGGTCCGATAATGCAACAATAATGACGATGATTAAGTTTGTAAGGGTTATCTGGGTATTCAATCATCAAACCCTGTATTTACACTCAAATATTTAAGAAAATCTTTTTTTAGATTTATTTGAAAATTATTGTTATAATACAATTTTTCCAACAAGAGCTAATATTTTTATTATAATAATATACACTCTGCTTTAAACTCTAAATAGAATTTCTCTCTTTAAATTCACATATCGACCTTCATACCAAAGTTTCGTGAACAAATCCACGTAACAATATTTAAAAATTGAAAAGTCATTCGATAATATTTTTATAAAATAGTTTCAGCCGTAAACATCAAAATCGGAGCAGTATCGAGTGCAGAGCGGGAACAAGTTGTGTCATAGCTAGCTGTATCGGTACATGAATATAATATACAGTTGCTTTTCTCTCTTTTAATTTCCACCGGGAAATTGGGAACGTGTACCGAAAGGTAAAGTTTGTAAAACACAAGCTTCTGCGATTCGTTGATACAGTGAATGCTAAACTTTTTCATGCATTAACCTGTATAATGCAAATTCAATTGTGAATTTATTTATTTTCAATTGAATCAAGTTTTTAGCTTTTAATATGGAAAAGTCAATTTCGTTAGTTTGTTAAAGTTTTTTACTCTTATATATAAGCAACAATAAATGTTTCTATTTTACTTTTTCTAATATCCAGCATGATATTAGTCGTTATTGGGACTGTCCTGCTCTTTTCTCATACCAAACTCTGTAATTTTCCTTCTATTATTAACTGTAACAATCTGTATCTAGGATGTTCTATGATGTGACGGCATCATCGGAGCTTGTTTAATAGAAGACAAAATTTCTAATTCCTTGTCCACTAAGGATTTGCTTGCTTCTAATTTTAAAACCAATGATAGTTTTATGGTTTATAAATGCATTGTACAATGCCATATACAAATACCATCGTTTCTCTAAGCTACTGACCAAGGCAACACAAGTGAAGATCTCCAAGACTTTAATGGCGACATTGACGCCCAGGAATCAGATAAAATTCCATAGAATACAGGGGGGAATAGAAAATATATAGCAATAGTAAGACTATTTGTATAGTTGTAAACTGGGTTTTCGGTTATCCAAAAGTTTAATTTTTACTAACGCCTTTCTTGCCGTCTATATATATGTTAGCATGAAACCCTTGTTACGCTACCATCATTTATAGTTCTAGAATATTTTAGCTGACGTCACACGTATAACTCATTAAATAGACAGATTATGTACTCTTGATTTGATAAGCTAATCAGTTTTCGTTTTGCACTAAACGTTTATTATTTAAGTTTTATTTAATCATCTGTTGTCACTTTACCTGACGCTAACATCAGAAGTGGGATTGACTCATTCTCATACTGTTTATGAGGTGAATTGGCTCATTCTGATATTGGTTGTAAAGTGAAAATTGGCTCAGTTTCATAATAGTTTGAAAGTTGGAAATGCAAGTGCTAGGTCGTAATTATTCCTTAAAATTTAAGCGTTATTATTCTGGTGTACTATAATGGTGCAAAGCGAGCGTTCGAAAAATTTTTCCGACTATTTTGATGAAATTATTTTTTACGGCCTTTTAAGGTTTTGACACATTCTGTAATTTTCTTTGTTTTGCCAAAACGATTGGTAACTAACTGAAGTTTAGCTAAAATGTCAAATTTAATGATCCCAAGTAGAAATCCAAAAATTATCAGAAAGGACTAGCGTTGTTTTGCATATGAACAGACAAACTGTATGAAGAAAAATGGTTAGAAGTTGAATAAAATGATTCCAGTGATAAAGTAGGAATTCGAAAAACGGAATAAAATGAGCGTCGCTTGAATGAAGTTTTATGAATGTAATCGTTAGTTAAGTAAAATGGTAAAATAGAAGAAAACAAACAAATAGAAAAAGTAGATTTGAGTACTAAAATACGATATTTAAAATTTGAGTTCAATTGTTTGAGCTACGTGGGTCTTAATTGGTCAGCGGACCTTATATGGTTTTGTATTATTTGAACTCAGGGATCTGAATGATTTCGGTGGAACTCTAGATGGTCAAGGAACTGCCAAAAAATAGGAGTTTAGTGGAACTCTAAATGGTCATGTTTTGAAGATCTGTTGGTGTAAATGAAGTGGCGAATGCCGAAAAGACAACCGACGATCCAGAGACACGTGACGTTGGAGACGCGAGGAAGCATCTGTTTTAGGATGAACGTTTTAGCACGAAGCCCTTGTTACGTTACCATTATTTACAATATTAGTTAGTATACATTAGCTGACGTCACACTTAAAACTCATTAACGTTAATCATGTAATGACTTATTGCGTAAGCAATAGGTTTTCTCTTTTCAGAGAGATTAATGTTTCTGACGATGCTATACCTCAGGGGTTGGCAACACGGCGCCCTCGGTGAGATTTTTATTCCCTCGCTATCGAGACACACACATACTGAGCCCAATATCCACATTGCATCTATTGGTGATTCGACTTGAGCGATCAGCGCATGATTAGACGACCTTGCGAACCACAAGTGTTTACATATTTTACGTTTTTATGCGCCCTCAATACCATTTATATTGCGCCTTTATTGACAAAAAGGTTGCTGACCCCTGTTATAGATGAATAGTTTGTATGGAAACGTCTACACTGGAGCTATATATTTTTTCGAAACATGTCGAGACAATGTCGTTGAAGAAGTATTTGCCTACACTGTGGTTTAGTTTGCGTGGCCAGAATCAAGTACAGCGACAGGCCTTTGATTCGACAGTGGCTGGACAAGTGCCGTCAGTTACTGGAACCGAAGAACGTACATTTATTCTTACCTATAGATTTTTTTTTTCAGTTTATCTTCTACATTTTACTCACGTGTCCTACCACTTATTATCTGTCCCTTTATATTAAAATTCTAATATGAAAAGTGTTTTTCAAAATTTTGATATCTGTGTCCTACTTTAGGGTTAGTTAAACTATTCGGAAATAATGAGTTAGTAATAAATATAATTACTATTCCTCACTCATAGATGTTTTATTTTTCGTATCCTTCAGATATGTTTCGAATCTGTCGCATGTTAAGGATATTGTTTGGGAATCTCTGATAGTAACAGTAATAAGGCGGATGGAGCACGTATTCGTGTACCACGCATCTGCCCTCTCTCATATAGCTTATTCTAATTGAATTATATTTTGTTTATCCTGGATTATAGCATTAAAAAACACTTACATTGCAGTTTTCAGCACGAATTTTAAATTGAGTTGGGAAAGGGTCAAGGTCTTTAATTGCTCGAAGATTACGTACAAATGTGTATTAGGTAAAATTAATTAAAGCAACATGTTATGTTACTGAAATTTCATTAAATATGTTTTAATTTGTTGAAGTATTCGATGAAAATTTAAATTTACATGGAAATGTACCGAAAGTGTGTGAATGTTTGTTTTGTCTAATGATTTTTCTACAGTCAGTCTTTTAACATATTCTGCTAGTGTAGATTATTTACTAATTTTTAAACTGATCTAATTATTAGGTAGTTGCAAAAGTTCATGTGGTGGTATATAGGTGGCTATACGTATGCTTTATTATTATTATTATTATTATTTTTATTATTACAATCAGAACAGAAGCCCAGGACTTGTTATGCTCAATTGAAACATACATTTTATACTTACAAACTAGTTACATGATACACTAATATAAACAAATAATTACACAATTACTTAAATTAAAGAATGAAGATTTTACAATTAAATTAAATATAGAACTAAAATTACATTGCTCGGGGAAATAATTGACTTATTCTGGTTTAAAGGTGTTTATGCTTGGGGCAGACACAGCTTCTTCCGGGAGAGAATTCCACAGGTTGAAGACACGTTTGGTGACGAAAAACTGCCTTGGCTGTCGTTTAAACTTCTCGTGCTTCAACTTCAGGTGGTGGCCACGGAGCCTCTGGTCAGTATTAAGGGTGCGCACAACCATACAGTTTCTTATACAAGACTAAAAATCTGAAATAAAAATAGTAACAATCTATATATCAAAATTTTCAGAGAATTTTTATCTATCTAATAGGATATTCTTAATTGTAAAAAGAACTGTCATGTAATTGTAAATAAACAAATTGCGTTATAGACGCTATCATGTAAACCATTCGACGCATATTTGTGTACCATGCGGGAAATTGTAGCTAAAGCTCCATTCTACAAATATGTTTGGAGATAATTTGTTCTATTGTGAAAATTACTTATAGTTACTGTACTTGGTAATCTACTTTTGCCGCTATCTTGAATCTGCCGCGGTTCTTAATATAGGTGTTGCGGATAAAAATGATTTATTTTATGTAAAGAATACTTGTACCAAGTGGCATTTCATTATTATCAAGTATAAAATTTTTCGACGAAGGATCTAAACTATAAACAGTCATGTCGAAAATTTTTTTGACGTATTATTTGAACATTTCTACACAAAACTATATAAATATAAAAATTATTTGAATCCCTCAAATATATTAAAAAATTACAGAACATTGTTGTGTGATACCTATTATTAGGTTATTGAGCAATAACAATTTTACAATCATTTTTTCTACAATCAAAAATATCCTATTAGATAGATAAAAATTCTGTGAAAAATTTGATGTATAGATTGTCACTAATTTTATTTCAGATTGATAGTTTTGTATAAGAAAATAATAATCTCTGGGGGTTGTACGTAGCGTTAAGGTGGAATAGTGACGACATATCGGTAGAGAACTTGCCCGTTACAATCCTATATATTTGGATTAAGTCTCCACGTTTTCGGCGCTCTGACAGAGGTTGAATGTCGATTTTTCGATTCAAAACGAAGACGTCATTTGCCTTTGACTGTTGGCTAAGAAGACAAACAAAGTTTTTTGTGACGCGTTATTATGGGCGATGAAAAATAGGTCAATTACGACAATTCTAAGAGGCTAAAACATTGGGTAGAACCTGACCAACCAACTACTTCGACGAGAGGACACAAAATCCACGGCCATAAGGTTCTTCTCTGTGTCCGATGGGATCAGGCAGGAGTGGTCTATTATGAACTGCTACAATCAAATCAAACGGTGACAGAAGATCGCTACAGTAAGCAACTAAAGCAACTGAGCAGAGAACTGATCAAAAGGCGTCCTCAAATAGCAGCAAATCGACGCAGTCATCATTCTTCATGACAACACCAAACCCTATGCTGCCAAAGAGTTCAAAGAGAAGCTGTTAAACATGGAATGGGAAGTACTCACCCTGTTTACCCAGATTATCCCTTCTGATAACCATATATTCAGATCAAGCAGCTTTTGGTGAGTGCTTTTCAAATGCCGAAGATGTGCGAAAATAGGTGGATGATTGGATTACGTCAACAAATGACGCATTCATTTAGCGCGGGGTCCATTTGCTGTTTGACGGATGACAAAAAATCACAGATTCAGATCGTCAATATTTTGATTAAATACATTGTACTATTTAATTTATATAAATAAAGAAAAATTGTAAAATATCTTTTGCGATAACCCTATAATACACTGACCAAATGAAGAACAATGGATTTTCATTATTTTATTGAACAACAGCTGACTAGTTTCGGTTTGTATCATGTTCAAAGCAGCGGGAACATATTACACTATTGCAACCTATAAACTATTTGTAGGTATTAAATAAATGTTCCATAAAGGGTGAGTTAGATAGGTCTCTCATATCATTAAGGATATTTCCTTTTTTGTTATTTTAATGATCTTGCGCTTCGAATAAATTCAATTTCGGATTTTAGAAATTTATAGTATGTTTTTTTTTTGTTTTTGCATAAATGCACGTGGAATGCAATGTGGAATAATTTTTCATTTTTTTTGCACGCTGTTCAGTGTTCTTCACGGCAAGTAACAAACGATTTCCTGTTTGGCCACAGTAGGTAGAACCCCACGTGTCAAGTTTACTTTTTATTTTTTGATTACTTCTTGATTTTTTATACTGCTGAATAATATTTGGATATTATTAGATGTTATTTTATTGGCTATTTTTTTACCTATAGTCCCGAAGATTAAACCCAAAAATATTTGTATTTCGTTGTTGCTTTTGGATCACTCAATACAGCTATCTTGAAAATATTACTTAACAGTTCAGTTATTCATATTTATTTATGTAAAGGTCAATAGGAGACAGATTCATTAATAAGTTATTACTTTCGTCAATGTAGACGAAATGTGTACATGGAGTAATTAATTCCAAATGAGAATTTATTTTAGAAGTAATTTTGCAACCATAACTAATAAGGATGTAAAATAAATAAACATCAACAGACATACGCACTTCTGCGCATATTGGGTAACTTTCATCCCAGCCTTAAGCAAGACGAAAAGTTGTTTGCCCGAGTATTTTGCTCTGTAAATTGGACCAACTTTGGGTAACTTGCCTGTTGAGTTTACGAACGATTAAGTGTCACTCAATTGTACCCGGGCGATGTTTTAGAACGCCGGCCTGTGTAAATACCCTCCAAAATATAATATTTTGATAAAATTGTTGAAAAGTTATAGATTTTTTAAACCAAAAGTGTTCATTATTGGTGCTGTATCCATTACTCCCACAAATACTCTATCAAACATTTTCATAAAGTTGATTTGTCGACGTTTATTGTAAATTATATTAATTGATTCACTTTTCTAATGCCAGAGCAATGTATTAGATATCTTTTTTGTCGGTGATATGTTAAAGAAGTTGGCAACACAGTTCTGGCATTGTACAGTTGACACCAGTTTCTGTTTCCGGATATGACGCTGCATTGTTGCCTTCTTGGAGTCAGAGTAACGGGGAATCTTGGCTACTTAATAGCATATTACTGCTATCTGCATCTGATGCTCATACTAATATTTTATTCTCATTCTTTTCAAGACGTATTTAAGTTCAAAACAAGATCGTTTTAAAGAATAAGACCTAGGGTTGACCAAAGTTTAAATATAAGGGAGAAATATAGGACATCAATTTTAAAATATAATGTTTGGCAGTAAATATGTAGGAATTAAAAAAAAAAAGTATATTCTTTCTTTATAGGCTTTCCACGCGTGTTCAGCATAAATCTTCCAGTATTTCGATCATGTGTCACGCAGGACTTTTGACAACCTAGAACAAATGGTTATTCAAGGTAAAATTAAAGGTACTCCCGCCCAAGACTGCTTTCTGCATTCTGTAGATCAAAGAGGTGGCAGAAGGTCTGCAGGCGCGAATGGACTCGATTTCCCTTCGAAACGAGGCTTTCCTACCACTCAAAACACCAGCCATCAGGATTACAAGCTTAACTTTATACCCTGGATACAGCTTTCTTAGCTCGGACAAGAGATTCATATACTTGAACCTCTTTTCCTCTTCCTTGACAGAGATATTCTTCTCAGTTGGACTCGAGAATTCGATCACAAACATCTATTTAGTCTCGATATCCAGGAGGGTTATGTCCGGCTTAGTGGCTGTTAGTAACCTCAAGGTGTAAATACAATAGATGCGGCACTTGGAATTTTCCACTACCGATTCTATATCAGAAGGAACGTACGGTATAACCAGTATTTGGTCAATATTGTCACAATTATGGTATAAATGTGTTCTAATGTCTCAATTCCTTGAGCGGCCTTTAAGCCGTGTAGGTCAAGGTTGCTGACGTACCGTTGTGGGAATTAAAGAAGTGCAGAGTGTTGCGTGCTTGTCAACATAAGTTTTGAACTACATACTAATGTGTTGATAAACATTATTCAATTGTGCTGACTATGATCTTTAATTACTGCCAACAATTACACAAATGAATAATGTTTCCAAAACAAATGAGGTAGGACCTGACGTCATAGTGTCCTGGTCCATTCTTGGTAGTCAAGTGGTAGTCATTCTTGTGAGCACGCTGCCCAAGGACCAGCCCAGCTATTGAATTCACCAACACGAGATGTGAGTGTCTTTACAGGGCTTCTCGACGTGTTCGCCTCGTGCGTATACCTGGGGTGGTTCGACCGATCCTGGAGAAGCCGGGGCAAAAACGAGACTTACATAAGCTTCTAACGAACAACACCAGCAGCCATTTTGACCAACAATTATATTCTGATGTAAATTAATATTATATAATAATTTTTATAGAAAAGATTCCGTTCTTAAATTCACCCCGTGAGATCATAGGCATTTCTAAAATGGTATTATTATTATCTTTGGGGTTTGTCAGGTCTTGACAAGCGTCCACTTATCGCAAACTTCAGCAACCTTTTGAGCCACGCCATTCTATTATTATTAGCAACGCTACAAACACAAGCTAAAATATAACCTCATTTCATGTAAGCTGCTCAGCTCAGGCTGCGAATACAAACACCTACAAACGGAATACAGCAGTGCGAATGGACACGTAGTACGCAATAAACGCAGGTCTAGATTTCAGATGCTATTACTTGATTCTGCCTTTAATTATCTCTGCCCTATTTGTAGCACAATGTTGGTATCCAGAAATGGTCTCTTGATCATAACGAGCCCATTCGCGTTGAAATATGCGAGAAAATGTCTTTTAGTAGCGAAGTGTTGTCTTCGATTGGACGTAGCGTTTGAATAAACAGAGTTACCACTATTTAAATTTCAACTCATGCAGTTAATTTATATTAGGGCCGAGAGTTCCAGTGCCTAATAAACTCCCTAATAGTTATTTGACACATAATATATTTATGAAGCTAATAAATTTATTGGTGATTTCCAAGTTTAGTGATTTACAAAATCCTTCTAATAGTTTATTAGCAACATAATTTTTTGTTTTTGCATTGGTATTTCTTATGAAGATAGTAACACGGTGCAAGAGGGATAGAGCTATACGTCAATTTGTAGAGCTAAAGTGAGATGAAATTTTGACACTGAATATTTTGACATTAAATATTTTGACAATAAATAGTTTGACTTGACATTCAATGACATTACGTATATTTTTTGTGTTACTGTTAAAATGACAATTAAACGGCGTTCAACAAATTTTATCACAGAAAAAGAGGACAATATAGATAGGAGAGAAGTTAATAAAAATAGCATTTTATAATACAAAAGTGACTGAAAATAAGAAGACAGCCATATTTTGCTTTATTTTACATTCCTTAAACAATATGAATTAAAATTATCAGCAATTTTCAGCCACACATCTTTATTATTCTGCCAATAATTGCGTCTGTCTTCTTATTCTCTATCATTTTTATATAAATAGTAATGCTTAAAGTATTGTTTGTATAAGCTGTTCACTTTTGTAAGAACACACTAGATCTGGTTATTTTGGTTACTTTTATGGTGTGTTACTGACTTTAAATGTCAATTAAAAATAATCCTTACGCTGTAAAACCGACTTTAGGTTGATAAGGTTATGATCACTATAATTAAGATATCATTTTTCATTATGACATATGTCAAACGGATCGACATTTTAAAAAAGTGACATTTTTTAATACCAACATGACATACAGCTTCAAAGGTGCAAACTATTGAAAACAAAATTCCCTCTTAGTTTGTTCTTACAAAAGTGAACCTCTTATAGTGTGTTGTATAAGCGGTTCACTTTTGTAAGAACAAACTAAAAGGAAATTTTGATTTCAATAGTTTGCACCTTTGAAATTATATGTCATGTTGGTATCAAAAAATGTCACTTTTTCAAAATGTCGATCCATTTGACATATGTCATAATGAAAAATGATATCTTAATTATAATGATCATAACCTCATCAACCTAAAGTCGGTTTTACAGCGTAAGGAATATTTTTAATTGACATTGTCAGTAATACACTATAAAAGTAACCAAAATAACCAGATCTAGTGTGTTCTTACAAAAGTGAACAGCTTATAATCGTAATTGAAATAAATACATATGTAAAAATAAAAGACAATGTTTATTTAAAAATATATATTTATATATTGTTCTTCATATATCACATTTACAATAAATGCCCAAAATATTCTAAAAACGGTTGTCCATAATTTATAAATTCACCCAAACAGATCGTCGGTTTCGCCAAAATACAACTTAAATGTATATAAAACACTAAAATCACCATTATATAAATATTTAAAAACTACACATTCGTATATTCTTTCAAAATAATACGGTTTTTAATTAAAATTGAAATATTAACACATTTTGCGAACTTGTTTTTGGTTATATGTCACTTTATTAAGCACTTCATGTTGCCTATAAGGCCTGGCGCGCACGGGCGTTTTTTCACCGCTTATACTCGGCGGCAATTTCACCGCAAAAATAGGACTCATACCATGTTATGAATATGCGCGCACGTGCGTTTGTTTCTGCGCAGCGTTTTTAAAAACGAAACTTGTCTGATTCACTGAGCGGTGCGGTAGCGGTAGATCCACCGCAGGTGTTTATCTGCAACATGTATAAACATGCAAGTGAGCGCACTAGCGATAAATATACGGCATTTCTGTATTAGTAATCGAAGTGTTGAATGAAGTAGTTGTGAAAATTTTTCTCAGTTTCCACAAGCATATAATATTCAACCGCTTGCAGTTCAACAAAAGGAATCTCTTCCCGGTACTTCAACTGCTTCACAGTATTTTACAATTTTCATCTTCACCGACGACTCAATCATCTACACGCACCACACCTATTATGTCTCCAGGAAGTGACAGCTCCAATAACGAAATTTCTCATATACTTTAATTATAATATTTTATTTTAACAAATAAAAATTTGTGATTTTTCATAAACTGTATTTATAGTTTAGTACTTTATAATCTAATATTTTCAATAAATAAAATTTTGGTTTTTTTAAATATTGTACTACTTAATATAATAATAATTCTTACCTCAATGTTACTGCCAATCTTTCTTCCGGTGTAACTGCCAATCTCATATTTGTATCGCTGTAAGTAATATGGGGTCGTATCATATTCAGTACTTCATCAAATGAGCTTTTGGACATCCGAAAATATTGAAAATATTTTCTAGAACTCGTACACAAATCATAATATATTTTGTGAAATTATCCTTTGAAAAGTCTTTGACTCGTAAAAGGATGAACACACAGTTTCTTTCGTCGCTTCTTCCGCAAACATATTAATAAACCACATATGGCAGCTTTTTGTTGCCAATCCATCTCGACTCTTGCTGAAAACTGCAACTTCCAATGAATATTAACGTTTTTTTAACGCTCATGCGCGCACGTCAAAATATTTTGCGGTTGTTCAGCGGTAGCGGTAAAATAACCGCGCGTGGGAAAAAAAGCCCGTGCGCGCCAGGCCTAAGTTCTATTCTATTCTATTTTATTTTATTATGGCCTAGGCACACAGCCTTTCCGCCAGTTTTAATAAATACATTTTGTTACAAAATACTATTTTTTTTTTTAACATACAATAAATAATTAAATAATAAGTATAAACAATGTATATATATAAATATAAATATAAATATAAATAAAATTGCCTATAAGTTATTAGACAAATAAGCCTGTTTATTAGCAACCTAATAACTATTTAGGGGTGGAACTCTCGGAAAAAAATTATGTTGCTAATAAACTTATTGGACAGTTTATTAGCAACTGGAACTCTCGGCCCTTAGTAATAAGTTATATTAAGTTATTATATTTTTGTAATCAGTTACGTTAGAAACAGATATATCCTACCACCAATGTAAACCATTATTCGGCCTAGCAAAAATAAAAATGTCTTCAAAACAATCACCCCATTATAAAAATCTTAAAATCCTCCAACCGTTTATGTTGTGTAAAAGAAATCATAAACAAACTTAGAATTCCAAAAGTGTTTTGAACTAGATCATCAGTTGTCTGTCATGTACTTTTTTACGATTGTTTTATTTCCCTTACTTCTTCATCCTATCTTTCTCTGTGCATCAACGCAATCTTTCAAAGTATCTCATTTCCAGGAGAGTCAATCTAGAGCCACTGCCACAGTTACTACTCTAAGCAAAATACAAGAAAAAGATATCGCACTAAATAAAAAGATTTTTTGTGATATTTTTGTATAGAAACAAAATTAAATTTTTTATGTAACAATACTTGAATTAAAATAAAATCATATTTTGTACGAGCTCATATTTTGAATAACGTTGAGTAATGAATAATTCAAACAAGAAAAAACAAGAACAAATTTACACAAGGAATACAAAGTAAATTAAATAAATAAATAGAACATAAAATTAAAGATACATTTTTACACATCAATGTGTCTGCAAGTGATTTAACAAAATACTACATAAATAAGTAAATAATGTTAATTATATGTTTTATTGTCAGATTAACGCAACGTAGATGCAAATGTAGACAATTTGAGCACTACGTGGAACCATATGGAGTAGAAATAACAAACATAAAAGAAAATCACATACAAACGGAGCAATAGATAAAAACTACCGAGCTGTTCACAGTTTGTTTTGAGAATGGTACTTTTTTGACTTAACTAAAGCAAAATTCGACTGCGTATCACATGTGATACTGCTACAGAAATTAGACTATTATTTCTTTCATGAAAATTAATTGAATCTCATCTTAAGATGAGATTTAATAGAAAACAACTTGTGCGTATCCGTGAAGATATTTCGAACACGGAAATATAAAACATGGCGTTCTTAATTTATATTAATGACTAATCTTTGTCTATGAATATAACAAGGCCAGTATGATTCGCTGATGACACTACCATTTTATCACCATGTTTAGAAGACTTTTTGAAATGACAATTCAAATTTCATAGAATTATATCAAATTTGGTTTGGGACAATCGTCTTAGATTTAATGACTCAAAAACAACACATGCTCCTAGTATTGACAAATCACGAATTTGATAACCCAGTAAATGGAAAATTTCTGGGCGTAAACATCGATAAAAGTTTCACTTGAAAAAGTCATGTAGATATGATAGCAGCGAAATTATGTAACTTGTTTCCTGTATTCGACAATTGGAAAATTATATATCTCCGTCTGTTTCTAAAAAAGAACGTTAAGAGTTTTCTTAATCGCATATTTCTTATGCGCTACTAGTTTGGAGAAGTTTTGCGCATGCATCAAGATTTTTTGGTATACAGCGCAGAGTATAATACGTATAATAGGAGGCACTGGTTTCCGGAAGATTGAAGTAAAAAATTTATTGAACTTAAAATCCTTACATAGCTTCATATACACAGTAATATGGAACATCATTCACTTCATAAGTGCGTAAATTATTACTCAGTAAAGTTCTACAATATGTTCTCAAGAGATATGCAGTATATCTAGCTTTTTATATCTTACTGATAACTTTTTTTAAGCAGGTATCTAGATATATATCTATCAGTCCTTCGTTTCTTATAATATGTTCAATCAAAACATCTTTTCTTTTCTGCAACATTCTCCACAGATCTAGTTCCTCTTCCATTTTTCTCAGTTCTTCATCGTCACTCCATCTACCCATCGAATTTTCAACATTCTTCAATAACCATATTTTGAATGTTTCCATCCTCTTTTCTTCTGTCACTTCTAGTGCTTAAGTTTCACTTCCGTATAGTAAGATGCTCTGAATAAAGGTCTTAAACAGGTATTTTCTTAGTCTTTTGTTTAGATATGAAAATATAGCTCTTTTTATTAAATGCCAATTTTGTTTGATTTATTCGGCGCATCAATTCTCTTTTGATTCAATAAGTAGTTAAAAGCCAAAAGGAAGCCAAAGCAAGAAAGCAATCACCACGCATATTGAGGTTAACAGAAAATATATTCAATTAATCTTTAGGGTTTTGTAGGTATGACCAAAAAACCCTTATACCGTCATTTTGTCGTCTGTCTGTCTGTCTGTCTGTCTGTTCGGTAAAAATTGTAGTCAAACGGCTAAACCTAGAGAGTTGAAATTTGGCATGCTTATACAACTCTTTGACCCGCACATAGGAAAAATACTAAAACATCTAAAAAACTACTGTGCTCATCGAAAAAAAATATATTTTTTTTAAATTCTGAGTAGGGTATCAAATGAAAGCCCTTAGTACGTGGATTAACGATCAAAATTTTATTTTTGCAAAATCAATTATTTTAATGCGATTTTTGCCAAAATTGTGCAAAAAATTTTTTGTCACACACCCTGTAGCCCAGATGGTTTAAACTAAAAATCTGAAAAAATTGTCAGTAATGTACATTGGTGTGAACCGGAATAGTACAACAGGAATTTTTGATCAGATTATGTTTTCGGAAAATAACGCATTTTTTGTGTTTTTAACTAAAATATGTTAACTATTTAATACGTTGTGTAACATACCAGATCAGTAGCTCTCGTGGCGTGGTTGGATTTGTCGTACGCTCAATAATATAACTTAACTTGCAAACTAGGGTTCGAATCCTGTTGATTTTATTTTTTGTTTTTTTTTTGCATTTTTATTTTGTTTAAATTCTTTTGTTAAAATTCTAGTTATATTTGGTAAATGTTGCATTTAATTTTTAAAAGCGTAAATTTAATAACCAGTGGAAAGTGTTGAAATTATAATTTAATTCTATGTTTGACGAAATCAAAGGGCGGGACTTATGATGTAAGCAATCAATGGAAGACATAGGTGCAATTTTCAAAATCTTAATGAACTTTGCTATATAAAAAAAATAATGCATATACAAGGTGTCTCAAAAGAAATTTTATATTTAGTGGATCGATTAAAAAAAAAGTAAGCCGTATATAGAAAAAATGTTTATTAATTATTAAAATACACTTTTTGGGGATTTATTTCTTAAAAATAATATCGTCTAAATGTAGACCCTCGCGTTCTCGGCACTCATTTAATCGAACAGTAAAATTACTTATGACGTCTCGGCAGGTGGACTCAGGGATGGCTGCCATTTCGTGACGGATATTTTCTTTCAAATGCGCCAGTGAAGTTGGTTTATTGGCGTAAACTTTAGATTTAAGATAACCCCATAGGAAAAAGTCCATAGGGGTTAAATCTGGACTGCGTGGAGGACAATTTATGTCACCTCTCCGGGAGATCGCTCAATCACCTGATTTACGAAATTAAGCCTCTGACTGGCATCTTGGGGCTTTAATAACCTAACCTCGAATACTGCAGAATTTTCTACGCGTTACAGTCGCCGAATCACCGTTTTTGTAAAACTCTCGCACGCATAACGTGCGGTCTGCTCCCGAGAAACGCTCCATAGCGACGGAATTCCCAAGAGCCAGGCTACCGATTGACATAACCCCCGCGCCCCTCGGATACGTTGTGTTCACGCAGTAAGCTAAATAAATATAAAATTTCTTTTGATACACCTTGTATTTAGAAACTTAAATAATGGTATTAGGCATTCGAATTAAAATTCATAAAAAAATATTTTGACATTAAATTTGTTTTGGCATCCCAAATAATCATCGTTCAGTTACTAAATACCTGCAAAACCCAGAAATGTGTGGAAATTCACACTTCACATCATGTTTTTATAATTCAGGGGATCACTCTTGAAATCAAAATGAGACTTGGTATAATATTTTCTTCGCAAAATTTAAACAATTCCACAATTTATTTTACATTAGATCTAAATCATGCGCATAGTAGGTGTCCAAATAGCCCTTATGACTAATGCTTTATTTGTGGCCATGGGAAAAAAAAAAATTATTCTTCTTTTGCTCTTTGCTATTTTAAATATGTTTCTTTCCTGTTCCATCTATTACAGGCATTTAATCCTTTATTTTGTGTATCTACGTTTTTTTATACACATACATATAGTTTTATTAAAATTACTTTTAAAATAAAAACAATTGTGTGTATTTTTTTGAGGATTATAAATAATACAAATAGCAATTTTTCACTAATTCCTAATTGAAAGCTACCCCATTTTGTCAACAAAATATTGATGAATACCTCTAATCGTTCAGATTTGAACTGGACCTATGGAGTATAACCTATATTTCAGTCCAGGCGCAATATATGAACTAGTGAATGATGCATTTTCATCATTGATGATGAGAACGATAGTAAAATGGTTTTCAGCGCACAATGCAATCTGTAACGCTGAAACCATAGTAAATAGATATATCTCATGTTTGGTATTTGCTAACGTTCATAACGTTCACTGATAATTATGTGTAGAAATCAACTAAAATGATCAGTAGCTGTTTGATGATTGTGGTTTCTATATTGCGTGTTAATATTATTGCTACCTGTCGATCAAAACAATACTTTTCACTCCTAATTATTCATTAGTCATTATTTTTGAGTGACATTACATTGAGTGGAAATTAATAACTTTGACACTAATTTGTTTTTTGGTTAATATATTAATGTTTTCTCTTTGCAAAGTTGGTGTATTAGTCTTTTTTACTGTGAATGCACCCAAAAAGGTTCTGTGAAACTACAATTCGATAGCTTATACAGTCTGTTCCAAACGGTTAAGCGGAACTAAATGGGAATTTAGTTCTTTTAGGTTGTCACGAGAAGGGACCTTGCTTGGGTTATTTCATTTTTCATGTTGGGATGTCAAAATTTAAAATTCCAACAATTAAACCATGGAAACGAATGACATATGTCAAAATTAAATATTTTTTTTAGATATTTTAGTGACAAAAAAATTAATAAATGGGAAATTTTTATTAAGAATGACACAAAAAATCAAAATATAAAGAAAATGACATTTTAAAATGATATTAACCTTAACCAAAAAATGTTTATTGTAAGTATGATTTACAAAGCTTAAACAAAACGGCAGAAAGGCACGATTTAAACGATGAAAGTAACTAGATTGCAAAATATAGTTCCGCTTAACCGATTGGAACAGACTGTAAATGTGTTCCTTATTGAGCCCATTGCGTCAAAATACGTGGCTTATTAGATTCTCATTTTGACAGATCATCTATTAGGGATTCTTCCTCTTGGGCACCAATCTTTTATCTTACCTTCTATTATCGTGTTTTCTGTGGCAGTTCGTCTACCTGGGAATTATTGGTGAGTGACTTGTCTCCTGCGCGATTCTGCTTGGTCCCTATCTTGCAAAAGTTATAAAGGTCTGGAAAAAAATATAACACATTTACTTTAGAGAAAAATGTAAAAAAGGGAGTAAGCCCCAGGAAAACTGGAAACAATAATTGGCCCTCCTACAAAATTACAATAGGACCATGCAAGACAGATGCCATTTCTAGTAATATTGGCCTAAGACAAGGAGACGCACTTTCACCCACGCTCTTCAAAATGGTGCTTGACAACCATCATGAGGAAAAATCCGATCCAACATGACCACTACCTATTCAGAAGCCGAAGCCAAGTGCTGGGCTATGCAGATGATCTCCTCATAATAAGCACATCCAAAAGAAATGTTGTCGAAGCGTATATTCACTAAAGGAAACAGCAGAAGCAGAAGGGGGTGTGATAAACACAGAAAAGACAAATTATCTCAGGTCATCGAGAACACCTCAATACAGATGCCCACCAGCAATCGCAGAACTGCAAATAGAATCCGCAACATGCTTTAAATACCTCGGAAGCACCGTGAATAGCAACTGCAACACCACGGAGGAAATAACTTTAAGAATCCTTTCTGCGAACAAAGCCTACTATGCTCTTAACAGTCTGCTCAGATGCCGCTTGCTATCCCGGCACACAAAAATAAGATTATACAAGACCCTTCTTGGACCCATACTCACATATGGAAATGAATCTTGACACTTACAGAAGAACAAGAACGCCGGCTTAAAATCTTTGAACGCAAAATTCTACGGTCCTGTCCAAGAGGATGGAATATGGAGAATCCGAAGAAACGATGAGCTGCGCGACCTTTATAATGAACCGGATATGACTGGCTTCACAAAAAGTTCCAGAATACGTTGGATCGGACACGTCATCAGAATTCCCAACAACATGCCAGTGAGAAGAGTATTTGATAGCGTTCCAGGCACAAACAGACCAAGAGGAAGACCTCTAATGAGATGGGTGGACAATGTACACAAAGACCTGCAAAGAATCGATGGCCATAATTGAAGAAAATTAGCGCGTGACCGTGGAAAATGGAAGTTTGTGGAGCTGGCAAAAACCCTCTAAGGGTTGTTAAAGCCAATTGACTGATAGATTGATTATTAACAAGATAGGTCTTGTCTAACTATTACTCCTAAGTTATAGTTACCTAGGCTTTCAGAAACCGGCTCTCAAGGTTTCCGCTGACGTAACTGTATAACTCTATTACTTTTTAAAAAATTGTCTAGCCCTTGTTTTATTTGGCGCTGCCATTTTATCTTTACGCTTTATGTATATGTTTGAGTTTTTCTGTATATGTTATCCCGCATTATGCACTCTCAGCTGGTCTTTGTCGTTTTCTTGTGTGTCTCGGTGTATAATTCCTGGTTGTTTTGATCGTACGGTCATTTCTAGCTTTTGTACATAGTTTTTCCATTAGTTTACTGTATGTTTGAGGAACTTAAGTACATCAATATTATTTCTTTAATATTTATTTTTCTTCTTATTGTTCTTAACTTGTATGCATTCAATGCTTGATATAGGTATCCTTTGTCTTATTCCATGCTTATTTTGAGCTTCTCCATATCATTATTTCGCGACGATGCTCTTTATACCGTCAAGCCAGCGTTTTTGAAGTCTTCCGACGCTTTCTTTGTTTGGCCGCGACGCCAATGGACTGAAACAATGAAAACTGAATCATCCGTCGGCGGGAGGACTTTGAAAAATCAACTGACAAGATCTAACGATTATTGGTATAGAAGATATTTAAAAAATATTTAAGAGAGAAAAGTGGAAGGATTTTTTAACTGACATCAAAATTCAGCCCGACAGACAGTAATCTAGAAGTACTCCTTATAATTTATTTGTGTTCTTTACATTAGCGAAAGAATAAAAAATTATGAATATTATATAAAAATAGTTAAAAACTTTCCATAATGGATTATCTTTTTTCTATCCATGTTCGTATTAAAGAAGAACTTCGTAGATAGCTGAAAACTTTCAAATATATTAAAACACACAAAATTCAAGTGTGATCAGTCATCCCTTGACATATCTCTTCGCCTTGTCAACAACTCTGTATACAGTCATATATTTTCGTTTGTTTCTTACATCTTACTCTTAAAATAACTTGCTTTTTTATATTTTCAATCATACTTATCTACTTATCCTTTCTTATAGTTTGTTTACAATTGTAAATTGTATTAGAAGAACAACAGAAAAGATAAACAATTCAGAAAAGACTAGATATAACATTTAACTCAAATGTTTGCCTGGTAAATAAAATATTTATTAAAACTTTACATATTATTTTGACCGCATGATATCCTGATTCATGTCTTTCCCTTTCTTCTTGGTTCCTCCATCGTGCTATGTAGCTATGCAGGTATCCTGTTCAGCAATACCTAATAGATTTTAATTGCATGGATCACTGATTCACGGCTATTAATTCTACCTTCCCAAATCTTACTAACTTGCTATCTTTTTTCACCCTCATTATTTGTCCTATCCATTGTAAGCGCCCTTATTTAAACCAATTTAAAAGATATTTGCCTATAATCACAGCTCTTGGAATATAACTGATTTCTATTACTGCTCATCAATGGATACTCTACTTTGATTTCTAAACTCTTCGATTAAGAAGATTTACAAGCAATATATTAAGAGGTAATGACTACTTTGCTTTCCTTTAAAATAAAATTTAACAATGACTCGATACTGATTTATGTGTACTGACCACATCCTTAGCAGTAAAACTTTATATATACCACTTATATACCATTAACGTAAATATAACAGTTGATTTGCTAAATGGACTATAAAAATTGTGTGGTAAGTATAAACTAACAATAACATAATGTGTAATAAAACTTGCTAATGCAATAATATGAAAACATTACGACTTCAGATATATTCATATTGATTGCAACATACGATTTAATGCAAAACAAACTTTAAACACCTCGGAAACACCGTGAACGGCAACACCAACATCATGGAAGAAATAACTTTAAGAATCCTTTTTGCAAACAAAGCCTACTATGTCCTTAACAGCCTGCCCAGATCACGCTTTCTATCTCGGTACACAAAAATTAGATTATGCAAGACCCTTCTTCGACCCTCTTTCAGATCTTTAATTTATTTGAAAAGAAAAATATCACGGTTCGTATTTAGAGGTCAAAATAGGATATGAAAATAGTTTGTATCGCGAAATGTTCGTATATCGAGAGATTTTCTGAGTCGAGGTACCAATGTATTAGCAAATTTACTTAGCCATAACTAGTATTCGATAAAAATGTTAAAATATTTAAATTGCAACCATCTAAATCAAAAGAATATGTTTGAAATAAGATTGTGAGGACCTAAATTGCCCTCTTCGGTACGCCAGTGCATATTCTAAAAAAGGGCGCAGTTTGGCGGCTCAAAAGAGCTAGCACCGGCTCTGATAAAAAGTTCCAGAATACGTTAGATCGAACACGTCATCAGAATGCCCAACAACAAGCCAGTGAGACGAGTATTCGATAGCGTTCCAGGTACAAACAGACTAAGAGGAAGACCTCGAATAAGATGGGTGGACAATGTGCACAAAGACCTGAAAAGAATCGATGCCCATAATTGGAGAAGATTAGCGCGTGACCGCGGAAGATGGCAGAAGTTTGTGGACGTGGCAAAAAACCCCAAAGAGTTGTAAAAGCCAATTGATTGATTAAATGCAAATCGAGAAGTTCAAATAATAAAGAAAATGAACGATGTATTCAAAATTAAACACACAGGAAATGTGTGACATTAGTTAGTCTGTCCATATATTTTACTAGTGTGTCCATATGTAATCAAATGAATCCTGAACAAACAAACACGAATAGATTGTCAACAAGCACGTAATAGAAATTATGCAATGAGAGCGTCTATAGATCAAATCTTATTTTTGAAGTAACTCGTGATAAAAATGAATTAACTATGTCTCTTTACATCGGTACGGAACTAAGGCCTGGACTCTTCCAATCTAAATTTTCATTTTCGCGACTAGCTGAGAATATTCGATATAAAGTGCAGTGTTTTCGATATTCTTTAAACACTGTCAAAATTTAAATACTGTTACCTTTCTTTGAAGTTTCTCGCTAAATGTTATTTTTGGTGCAAATATTAAATATTCTGACATATTTTCAATGCAAAAATTATTAATATCTCAAGAGAAGTTGTCAAATAAATTGAATTTTTATGTTTGAAGTTACGAACTGCCTTGATTTTTATTTGGGAATTTTAATTTAACATAACGACTTCCGTATTTAGTCCCCTAACTCACATTTACATTTTTCTACTTACGGTTCATTCTGCTTAACGTTTTTATTACACCATTTTAATTTTTCAACGTCTTTATATGCTTATTAATTTTTATGCCTCTAAGGAATACAATTTTGAATTTATTTCTTCGGAGAAAATTGTCACACATTTAAATTTTGTCATTTAACTTACATCCAGATTGTAAAATATTCTAAGTAGTCAAGAGGTTGTCCATTTGGTATACTGTAGCTATTGTTTGGACAAAATATCAAGTTCTAACTTATCTAGACTAGCTCATCCATCTACAACGGCTAATAATAATAATAATAATAAACATTTATTTAACTTCAAAACAATACAAGTTAAGTCACAAAGAAATAATAATAATAATAAAAGGTTTTACAAAAGATCATTTAAAAATTCATTTAAAGAATAATATGACTTACTAGCTAAGATATTTTTAAAAGAAAGTTTAAATTGTTTTAAATTTTTATTTCTGATTGAAAGGGGGATTTTATTGAATATAGTGTAACCAATATTCATTTTGCTGGATACTTGCAATCGAGACCTTGGCACACTAAGATCCTCTTTGGAACGTATATTGTAGGAATGGCACTCTTTGCGGGTTGAAAGATTTCCACTACTCTTCTTTACTTCTAGAGCTTGTAGCAAAATGAATTGCGAATGGAGTGTCAGTATATCCAGTTTCTTGAATACTGGCTTACAACCAGAGGTTTTTGGGCGTTTACTACAGCCCTTACTGCCTTCTTTTGTAATATAAAAATCTTCTCTGCTTGTGGCGCATTGCCCCAGACTAATAGACCATAAGACATAATGGAATGGAACAATGCGTGATATACAGTCAAAGCTAAATCTTGGTTGGTTGTTTTTCTTATACGACGAATAGCATAAATTGCTCTGTTGAGTTTACCACTAATGAGAGTTACATGACACTTCCATGTCAATGCAGAGTCTATTCGTAAACCCAGAAAATCGGCTACGCCAGGTTTAGGGGATCTTCTATTGGACGTAAAGGTAATAGTTTGTGTTTTTCTATGATTTAAAGTTAAATAATTCTGCTGGAACCACTTAGTAGCTTCGAGATTGGCAGTATCATGCTTGATTTGTAACATATTTTCATCCCTGTCGTTCACCAGTAGAGTTGTGTCATCAGCGTATAACACACTGTTGCAGGAAATATTCTTGGGAAGATCATTTATAAATATAATGAAGAATAAAGGCCCAAGGATACTGCCTTGGGGTATTCCTGTTTTTAACTTACATGGCTTGCTCAATTCGGAGTTATGATCAACTATTTGTATCCGATTTGTTAAGTAAGACGTGAGCAATTGAAGGAATGTACCTCTAACGCCGTAATATTCAATTTTTTTCAAGAATAATAATAATTATATAAACAGCTAGATTGATTAATAATAACAGTAACGCAACACTCAAACAAATGGCGATTTAGTGTGTCATCAGTAAAGAAGGGACACAGTTAGCCTTTTTAAGAAATATGTTACAGACTTGAATTTATACAAATATATTCTAATGCGTTTAACTAAATATTATATTTAATTCACTTCCTTAAAATTGTGATGCATATTGTTGTGCAATAGTCTTGTAGAACAGTGGCGTGCAGTCTGGGTATACAGGGGCTTATGCCGCAACTAATGTTAAAATAAATAATAAAAAATTCAATTCAGTAAAATGTAGGTATATGTGAAAATATGTACAGTAAATTTATTTTATCCTGCAACATTGAAATTATTATTAAGCATGGTTTCCTTAGAAACGGAAAATTATTTTGACAGCAATGTAAAGTTGCGTTCCATTTATTTTGCAACATAGGAATAAACATTCATTGAAAAGGCTGAACATTTTTTATTGAAAATAAATTAAAAATACAATTATTACAAAAAACACACCTAAATTAAATGTTCACAAGTACCACCATTAACTTGTAAACAAAAAGTAAGGCGTTCATAAAAATTATTTAAAACATTTATTATTTGCCCTTGTGGGATAATGTTTGATGCTTGCATGATTCTATTTGGTAAGTCCGTGCGCTCCTTACTTTTCCATCAAATACTTTTGCTTTGAGATATCCGCAATAAAAAAAATCGTTTAGTGATAAATCCGGAGATCGTGCTGGCCAATTTATCGTCCCTCCTAATTTCCCAACAGTTGGATTGGGAAAGCCTAATCTAAGTGTTGAGAAATTCCCTGTCCAAGTAGTCCCTAACTCGTTTGGAATAGTGCACTTGAGCTCCATCTTGCTGGTACTATATTTGACCAACAAAATTTAAATTTATTAAAGCAGGTACTATGTGATTTTTGTAATAAGGCCAAGTATTTATCCGCATTGAGATTACCATCAATGAAAAAGGGTCCTATTATGTGTGTTCCTATTATGCCTGCCCACACATTTAATTTTTGCGTAAGTGAAGCATTAAATAATGTAAATTTTTTCGACTCCAATACCTTCAATTTTGGAGGTGCATCTCACCATTTAAATTAAAAGTTTCTTCGTCGATAAATAAAATTCTTTGGAGTAAAATACGGTCGGTATTAATTTTTTCGAAAATATTAAATCAAAAGTCCATCCGTACTGCCGCATCTCCCTCTAAAAGTTCTTGATGATTTTGAAATTTGTAAGACCGGTATTTTTCACTTTTAATAGCTCTATATACAGATGACTTACTCACAGATACGGTTTGAGCGATTAATTTAGTAGATGTACAGTTATTACTTTTTACTTCTTAAGCTATTTCTTCTTTCCTTCACTCAGTATAGTTAATGTTCGTTTCTTTCTTCTATGATTCAAATTGAGGCATCCATGGCGTTTAAATTTGGTAACAAGCCTCAATATTGTAGAGGGATTCGGTATAGGATAGGGTGACCATTCGTCCCGCATTTTTCGGGACAGTCCCGCATTTTGACTCTGCGTCTCACATTGTTACTTGCCCGCAAAATGTCCCGCATTTTTAATTCTAACTAACTTTACATCAATTTAACTGTCAGTGCTCTACTTTTCCTATAATTTGATAATGATAATTTTTGAATTTTGATATTAAAATGTGTATATTTACATTATACCATGAGTTCTGAAAGAAATTACATAATGGTTGGCTATGGAAAATAAAAGTAATGTCATCAGCAAGCTTAAGAATTAATTAACTGTCATGACTTTTGTTGTTGTCATAAGTTTATATTGTTATATAAAGCCTGCAGTAGACATTATTTTATTTTTCCAATAGCCAACCCTTATGTTATTTCTTTTTGAGCTCGTGGTATATGTAGTTATCAGTGTAATTTATCTTTTGTAATCCTTTCCTCTCATGTACGCAGAGCCGTGTTTTGGCGCCCTTAGCAAATAAAAACAAGGTTCTCACCTCCCAAAATCAAAGTGACGAGTAAAAAAAAAGGTCCTCACCCTGGACCGTCCCACATTGCTTTCTCAAGAAAATGGTCAGCCTAGTATAGGACGATTCGGATAAGTAGCACTGAACATAGCAGAAACTTCTCTCAAACTTATCTGAGAATTGTACCAAGTTACAAGCATGATTTGTTCTTCACTTGTGTAAATTTTTTTGAAGGTAAAAGATACACTTAAATAGCCTATGTTGCAAATTAAAAGAAACGCAATTTTATGCTGTCAAATTTCAATTACCATAATAACGGTAATACTTATATTGCAGGATAAAAGAAATTCACTGTATATAAAAATATAGCGCATACCTGTCCAAAAATCACCGCACGCCACTGTTGTAGAACGATATTAAATTAATTAAGTTTAGTATTTGCAGCTCAAAGAATACCAATCAATTATTAATTCAAATTATTAATTATTTTTTAGTGACTGGCCACTGTAGCTGGCCACAGGAGTGTCTCTTAGTCTTTTTAGAGTAATCTTTAAAACAAAGGATCAACAAATAAAATCATATAAACAACAAACGAAGCCAGTAGAGGGCCAAGTAGAAGAACTTCGTGGCTCAAAATTTTACGACGGTGGTACGGGAAGTCTTCAATAGAGCTACATCGTGACCCCGTCAATAAAGGTAATATAGCTAGAATGATTTCTAGCTATAATATAGCAAATTTCGGTAAGTGGATTGCACAAGAAAAAGAAGCACAAGAAGAAGACGAAGGAGATAGATAATATTAAAATAGACATGTTGTAAGTCGGGACTGTTGTCTACATGTTGGCCAATTTGGACAGGCTTCAGGCTGGGTAATATAACATCGTACCGTCGCTATTAATTGAGATTGAATGTAGCTTGCACACATATTGACAAGTTGGCATTAATTATATATATCTAATTGGAAAGTTGGTATAACTGTGACATGACGCAACTACCTATGTTTACCTCGTTTAATTACAAACAAGCTCGTTTTCATCAGCTTCAAAGGATACGTATATATTACTTACATTTGTGTACATTTTGCTTTAAATTTATATTTAGATTAAATATTTGTGCTTTGCTTATATGAATTTTATATTAGTTGATTATGTTACTGGATAGTTTGTTGACTAGAAAATTGTTCATTTAATAATATATTCAATCATTTTACAGATGAAGTGCTTCACATATTTACTTTGTATATATTACTAAAATTCAGCCTGGGCAAATTGGTGAGAGACCGAACGGAACAGAAATTTACTTTAATTACCCAGTTTACAAAAAATGTTCGTTGAGTTTTTGTTTTCTTAATATCCAGTACACATTTTAATTTTATTTATTTTTTCCTGTTCTTCTACTTTGGGTACTGTCAGTTGGTTAATTTTTGACATGACTCACACAAGTCCTCCATCTTGATCTATGAATTGTGGAATCTTTCTCTGTGCCATGTATGCCAATATTTATTAAATCTTTTTTATGTGCAAAGCAGTGATATTAGAGGGCTGTTTTTTTTTTAAGTTCCGTTGAGTTAACAAAAACAAATAAGGGTAACAAGAAAAGTGTTAATATACACAAGAGTTACTCATACATCTAAATTATTTCTCAAAGTAGTCACCACCAATATTAAGGCATTTGTCGTAACGGGGAACCAGTTTTTGTATACTCTCCTCGTACCATGTTACCGCCTAGGTTCTTAGCCAATCTTGCACAATGGTTTTCAGCTCCTCATTAGTGCTGAACCGCTTCTTTCCCAACCACACTTTCATCCTGGTGAACAAATGGATATTGCTTGGTGTCATATCCGGGCTGTAGGGCGGGTGGCTGAATATCTCCCATCCGAAATTCTTGAGCAGTTCATTTGTTTCTGATGCGGTTTGAGGGCGTGCATTGTCCTGAAGAAGGACAATGCACTATCGTTCATAATGTTTTCCCCATACACAACACGCACTGCCACATTGTTGCCTTTTGTTTGTAGAAAACGGATCAGAGAGTTAATCTCGCATGCGGCGGGTTTTTTATTGTAGTAGCCATGATAAAATAACGCTCACATCAAAACTACGGCACGTAATGGACTTACCGGTTGGAAGGTACTGACAGATAGATTGTTAAACATTACTGCGCAAACGACGCTTAACAATGACAACTGAGTTTCCATTGCCAACCTAACAAAACTTGAAGAAAAATAGCCCTGGTATTATCAAAAGTTTATAACAATTTAAAATGAAGTACTTTTAAATGTTTCTTCTTTACTCCTCACTCATTCTCTCTCTTTATGAATGGACAGAGTAAGAGAGGGAAGAGAATCTTTCTTTATTGAACTTGAAGCTTTCGTGAAAGAATAAAGTGGGAACCCTCATGACATTCTTCAGAATTTGTCAAGATATTTGTTAAATTTCTTAGATTTTAGAAAAGAGTGGTAAGGCATTTCAAAAAGTTTGTACCTTTAAATATCTGAGAAGCATGATAAATCAAGTTATGTAGCACATGTAGCTTCTTAAATTCTCATACAAACAACTGGAAAATTGCAAAGGTTAGCAAAAAACGAGGTGGTCCAATTAACCAAGTAGTAAAAATTACCCTATATTTTCAAATTCCGCCGAGGTAACACATAAGATGGCATCTTCATTATTTTTTAAAATATGATAAAGATTATTTGTTTTTCTCTCTTATTTCTCAATTCACCTTTATCAAATTACATTATCTTTAAAATTATGTTTCAACTTTAACAAAAATCTATAGATATATCCTTAAAGCAATTTTCATTTTCCAATAAATTCCTTTCCCTTTTCCCGAAGAAGTCAATATGTAGAGGTGTCAGATATCCTGAAAGAGTATTGTCTCAGCCCCTATCTCCATATTTCAACATACCTTTCAGTCCCATGTCTTGGGAAGGCCATAGACACAGAATTAAATAGCGACATTTGCACGTGTTAGTTCTGGCGTGCGTACCAGCCTCGTTTAATTTTTGGCCCAAGCGCACGAAACGAGGGGTAGATGGAAGGAAAATAATAAGAGGATAGAACAGTAAGAATCCTTCAGAGGCGTACGACGAAAATATTTACAACTGGTTATGCTAAAAATGTTCACAAATAATATATCTAAACCGAGTTATCTTAAAACTGAGAGTTATCGCATATTGATACAATTGTCGTTTGAACGAAAAGTTGGTAAACGAATCAATGCACAGCGAGGTATGTCTATATTTAGAAGATTTTTGATGATCATGTGTTGTGCAAACCAATTATATCTATATATTTATCTTTATCATAACTTATCTTTTAAATAACAAAACTTTGTACAACGATATATCTGTTAAGTTTCTCGGTTTCCATTTAGACACAAAATTAAATTGGAATGAGAATATTCACCAAGTATCTTCTAAAATAAATACGGTGGTGTAAATGCTCAAACGATTTTTGGAATATTGTGGATCAATTGAGATTGTCAGAATGGTATATTTTGCACACTTTCAATCAGTGCTAAACTATGGGATTGTATTGTTGGGCAATTCAGCAGACTGGCTCAGAATTAAAAAACGAGTCACGTCATCAAGTCATTGTAGAGATTTGTTCAAATATCTCAACATTTTGACAATCCCGTCGTTATACGTCCAGAATATATTGATGTACACTAAAGAAAAAGAAAATGTAAGTAAAAGCAATAGAAACATACGTATGTATAACGCACCTAGAAAATATCTATTTTCATTGCCAATCTGTAGGTATAGCGCAAGTAGGAACCTGCTTATTATCAACGATAGTGACCCATACAACCGATTGCCTAATACGGTAAAAATGTTAAATAATATTCAAATCAAAATAAAATAGATTTTTTTTTATTTTATAATAGTAAAGAATTAATACATAATATTAATAATTCATAAAATGCTTGCATGTAATGGAATAACATTCGACTTAAATTAATGCATCAATACTTGCACAAACAACTCCAAGACAGAATTATAATAATTATTATTATTGCTATCATCTGTCGATTAGGAATTTTTTCCAGTTCGTCCGGACTTATTCAATAGATGAGTTCAACTTTTAGAACATCTCTTAGGTGGTTGCCCCGGGTTTTTTTTTCCAGTAGGTCGTTCTTGTTTGCAAATATTTGGTAGTCTCCCATTATTTATATATTCCCTTAGTTCATTTGACTGCGTCTTGAAATTTACAAGCAAAACGTATCGATTTGCTAGTCTTTTTGTATATCAGATTGCCTCCTTGAAAAGCTAGCATAACTTTCAACTCTGCTCTGGTGTCTGTGACGTCAAAACACGACGAATCGTTGCTTTATACATTTTCACCTTTTTTGCTTCCTTTCTACCTCATTTTTTGCCCCCTTTTTTGCCTCCTTTCTTATATATTCGATTCTGGCATATTACATATTTGGATAGTTTCTCTCTCTCTCTTTCTCTCTCTTCTCCTTCCTCTCTTTGTATATATCTCAGTCCCCCTCCATCAAATATTGTAGGGTTGGATAGAAAGGCTATAGTACACCGTTGACAGTCACATCAACAGGTGCATGAGCTAATCTATTGTTTAAATGGAAAAAGCAAGTTTCAGTTTTAGCATTACTGGGAGTTAGTTGCCAGTTGTTGAAATGCTCACTAATTAAAATAAAATCTTCTGTTAGCGTCTCTTCTAGGTTAAGCAGATTTCCGTGCTGAGTTGTTGTGGTGAGATCGTGTGAATAAGCGATTTTTTGCCAGCTCTATTTGGCATATTGGTGATATAGGTTGAAAAGTAGTGGCCCTAGTACCGATCCTTGAGCAAGACTGTTGTTCAGAATTCAGTGGAACAATTGATATAGTCCAATCTGACTGTTATTCTTGCAATTCATTCAGTAAATACTTAATTCCATTTGCTTATATTAAATAAATTAAATTTAAAATAATTTTGTTTTTAAATCGCTTAAGGGGTTACATGGGTCTTCAAGGTATAAAAAAAACGACTTCTTTAAAAAAAAATTATTTCAAAAACAAAAAATCTTTTTTATTTAAAATGAAAACATATAAAAGTATAGTACTTGAAGTACTTGTAAAAAAAATTTCAGCTAAAAATATTCAAAATTTTCCATTTTCCAGCCGTTTTTCGCCGTCAACCTTTTTTTGCGGTGGACATGATATTTCGGTGTGGATTCATCTGAAATCAAAAATTCAAAAATTTTCTTGTAGTTTATGCCCTTGGCTCGTGATTGAACGAAGGAATTTTCATTCGGTCAAGTCGTTCTTGTTTTATACGAAAAAGACCTTTTAAAAATGATGTGAATCGGAAAAACGCATAAAAATTTGAGACGAAAATTGATTCAAACTCATGTCAAAATGTCAAATTTCATTTTTTTTTTAATTCCTTCGTTCAATCACGAGCCAAGGGCATAAACTACAAGAAAATTTTGTCAAATTGAGTCTGATGCAATTTTTAAACTACAGCGTTACACTATACAATATTAATTTCGTAGCGGAAAATATGAAGATTTGTGTTTATTTTTTGAGTAAAAGAACGCCTCTGGTAGGTAAAGCATGGCGGTAGCGCGGGAAAGCAATCACGCTCGTGCGACAGGCGTAAACGTTCCATTGGCAGTACAATGGGAAGATAAGAGTCCTAGTCGTGCCATAGCGAACCAGAGGCACAGATAGCTGCCGAAATGACGCGAAAGAAGGTATGCGTGACGTGGACGTTGAATGAGATTTTTATTTTTTCTGAAGGATTCTATGTTCTCCCACCAGATGGAAGTAAACAATGGACTGAACAGAGATATTTCCTAATTGGTTAACAAAGTGTTCTGTTTAAGTGTTTTATGCTGCAGGCTACAGCTGCTTTAAATACGGGTTTTATAACGTATTTCAATTTACTTTTTCATGACCTGAATATCTCAAATGAAATTGATGAAAACATAGGCAGGCTATGTTCTCTGCTATATACACTGAGCAAATATTGTACAAGAAAAACATTGTATGCTATGAAAAGAAAAAGTTATTTTACTGGACAATTTAATTAAGAACGATATCCGGTTTTTAACCTTTGTTTATTTAATTATTTCTCATTTTTGCACGCTAAATTAAAAATTTCTATTTAATAATACAATCTAAAGGATAATATAAAATCTATTAGAACCATTTACAAAGGTTTTCCAATAAAGGGTGCTGACTAAAAAGTTTGATGTAAATTTGCTATTTATAGGCTATTCCAAACGTTTAGGCCGAACTAGATTTTGAAATCTATTATTTTTTATCGATTAATTCGGACTTTTGGTCATTTTGTGTAAGCTTTGTAAATCATACTCACATTGCAAATTCTGGATTAAATGGATTGTCATTATAAAATGTCCTTTATATTGCATTTTAAGTTTTTGTTTTTTTTTAATAATTTTTTTTTTCTTTCTTTAATAATACGGGAAAATGTATCAAAATTTTTAATAAATTCATTCCTTTTTATTATTTTACTGTTGGAAATTTAAATTTTCGTGTATCAACGTCAAATATGAAATAACCCAAGCAAGGTCACTTCTCGTGATAACCTAAAAGAACGAAATTCCCATTTAGATCCACCTAAAAGTTTGAAATAGCCTGTATACAACAGAAGCCAGCATAGCCATCTTCGAGATCATTCTTTAAAGTTACAAAGGCTTAAATTCCATAAAGCTTCCCGAGAACTTCTCAAGCAATTACGTTTTCTACCCATGGAATTCTTTCCCAGAATATGTTTTAACAGCATGAACCATCAATACCTTCTAAGACCCACATAGAGTCAAAGAATTATACAACCGTGCCAAATTTCAACTTTCTAAACCCAGTTGTTTGGCTTCAATTTCTATTGTACAGACAAATAAACAGACATACGAATGACATTATAAGGAATTTTGTTTATACCAACAAAACCCTAAAAAGGAGAAATCATAAAAAAGTTCTGGGTTTAAAATCAAATTTTTTATGAGTAACTGGATATTTGCACAAGTCTTTTGTAGATACGTTTTAAGAGGATATCATATTTTACTATAAAGCTATATGCTTTAAGTATTTGAATGATATTATTGGATTTTGAATAAAGATCAGAATTCGTTTATGTCAAGCCAAGAAAACATCTCTGGGGATAATTTTTAAAGTAATATATGTCGATAACCAGATATTATTACCACAAAAGAAATTTTCACACTGTGATATATTAAGAACATGATAAACAACCTAATGAAACTAAGAAATAAATCTTATTTTCATTACTTTGGTTTATTATTTAGTTTCTACATGACGTGAATCTACAAATATAAAATCTCAAACCAATAAATCGGTAAATAACTTTTTTCTCTTTTTTCCCTTATCTGCTAATATGGTTTACACTTGTATTCCCTACCATAATATTTGTTCCCACTGAATGTATTTGTTAAAAAATAAGTTTAGTTTGTAATTTGAACTCCTGTAGATGGCGTCACTGCCGAAATACGTATAGAGTATATTAAACTGATATTTGTGAAACTTACCGAGTGTTTTATTTATTAATCTTACAATAAATTTATCTAATCATATCAATAACTACTAACAAAAATTTCAGCTGGCTATTATGATCGATTAAAATCAACGGCAAGAAAAAAACACTTTCGTTTTTCAATCCATTATGGATTCAGAGTGTCAAATCTAAACGCTAAGAGCTAGCAGCCATTTTAGTCAGTCATCAAGTTGTAAAGTAGTCGATGTACAGTAATATTTTTCTCTATATTAGTATTACATAATGTTACATTATATTGACATCTCAAAAGAAAGAACAAACATTATTTTCATTTAAATATATTACTTACTTTTCGGGTCCGGAACGTCACGATAGTTTTTGTATATGGACCGTTTATTTTGAAAGTGGTGTAAGTCCATTTTTGAAAAAAATGAGATATCACGTAATTCATGCTTAATTTAATGTAAATTTTTTATGTATAACCAGTCCGTGTTGAATTTCTTAAAAAATTCCCATGTTTTGTACAACTTAAAATCGGTCGGTAAATGAAATTGCATTATCATCGATTATGAAAGTGGTGTAAGTCCAATTGACAGAGGTAGGTGGCTTCGCAGATGGTTGCCGATCAGTAGTCTGTTCTTTTCAGTACAAAATCTTCAAAATGCGATTAAAAAACAGATAAGAAAAAATACTAATGGAGAACAGGTAAATTGGTTGCAAATATGTTGGATGAGGTTTCTTAGAAGTGCACCATACACTATTTTATATAAAACATCGATGCAGGACAAAGAATTTAAAACTGTAAATTTATTACCTACACGTCCTGGAAGCCCGCTAAAATTTGAGAAAATCGCCCTGACGCCTTTGTACCAAAATGCCAGGCCTATTACTTATGAAAAATATAAAGACATCAAGCAGTTATTACCTTATATACTTCCGGTGCATCATGCATATTTCGAAACACTGCCACATGCAGAGCAGAAGTAAATACTATCAAGATCTTGTAATTTTGACGATGTATTTATCATCTTTAATTACAAATACTACTATTTTATGTCATGTCATGCGTATTTATAAACAAAATTGGTATTAAAATGAAGTATATTTTTAGTGATATATCATTTTTCAAAATTGAAATTAAACGATTTTTACAATTGTCTAATTTTGAAAGTGGTGTAAGTCCATTTACAGTCTATAAATACATATTATTATAGTCTAGTTCGCCTAAAACAAATTTATATAATCAAATTCAATATCGATAAAACAGTAGAAACATTGCCAGACTTCATATAATTTGCCTACATTTTTTAATTAACAGATATGCTAACCTTTAATTTTCTCGAAACAAGAGAAAATGGACTTACACCACTTTCAAAATAAACGGTCCATATATGTAATCAGTTATTAAGTCCAAATAGGTATATAAGACTTGTCTTGTCTAAGCCTAGGGTAGAGTACCAGGCTGTTAGCTCTCAACTGTGTCTTGAGAATTCCAACATTAGAAGTTGGGAATATTACGAATGACCTTAGGTCTACGGTACTGTTCAACTATGACATATCATATAGATCAGGGGTTCTTAAACTTATATAGTACAAGGACCCCCTCTGGAACAAAATTTTTTTTTGCGGACCCCATCCCAACCCTAAACATTTTAAGTCGTTCTTGAGACTTAATTTCTGGCTCAATAATCTCATAGGCACTACGTTGTAATAAATATTGGTAAAAATGTATCCCTAGTTATTTTAATAAATGATCTTGTGCATTTATAGAGGAATATTTTTATTAGCATATAGAATAAAAAAACATAAAATTAATAAAAATAGTAGTAAGAATAAAAAAAGTTACAAATTATAATACGTTTAACTAATAGATTTCTTGGTCAAATATTGGTCAAAATAGATCTTATTATAATATGATTTCTGTAAATAATTTGCAGTTGAATAAAAATAATTAAATTTTTACTAATTATTGTTTAGTTATGTCAATAACTAGTTATATAACAACAAATACAAAAAGTCTTGACCATATAGGATTTTTATTAAATGAGTTATTTGAATAAAAGCGAAAAGTTGGGGTCCGCGGACCACAGTTCAAGAACCGCTGATATAGATGATATTAGTTCACAGTCGAGCGAATCAAGTTATGAAATTAGTTTTTCAACCGTCTATCAAGAAACATTGCGGTCTGCGATGTTTCCAGATGGTGGCCGGATCGTAGTCGACGGCCGATGTTATAGTAGAGTTGGGGTGCTCTTGAGCAAACTAGAAGAACTTCTCAGCGCTAACGCGAATGAAGTCTTCCATACTCGGCACGCCCAAATCGTGACTGATGTCGACGTTGCGTACAAATCAACCAACGCCTGCGCCCTGACGTAAGCATTAAAAAACAGTAAGCATTTGTTTTGGAACACCTGTAACTGCTTGATGTGAGCGGTGCTGGAGTAAGCCCAGACAGTGAAAGCGTACGTCAAGATGGGGTATATAAGAATCTAGTAACCTCAACTAAACGGCAAACGACTGATCAGATCTAAGCTACTGACGTCATGACGCATCAACTAATCCGTAACAGTCACTAAGCATTTGGCGATAAGTTGCCAACTCTGTTAGCTCTTGACTACCTCAAAAGATGCCACTCAAAGTTTCAAAACTTTGGTAGCTTAACATTTAGAACAAACACCTTGTTTTATGATTCCATCTTTCACATTATTTTTCTAATTTCTCTTTCCACTTGAATTCAGTATTAAGCCTTTAAGCTGACGACTTTCCTTCTTCTTATGCAAGTCATAGAAATAAATTGTGCACGAGTTTCTGCACGCATTTAAATAAAACCATTTTTATAAGACATGGAACTAACACGCAAATATTTTCGTTCCATGATGTTTTATTTTTAAAGATGGCCTAACTAGACAACAATGTTCGCATAAATAAAAGCAATTTTTGGCTATGAAGCACCATCCTTGGATGCTGTAGAATGGTGGCTCAATGAGTTCCAGCGTGGTAGGATTTATCTCAAAGGCGAACATTGTGGAGGTCGTCCTGTTAGTGTAGTCGAAAACTATAGCCGCTGTCCGGAATAACTTGGGGTGGATAATCTCTGCACTTACAGGGATATTGAGACATCCTTGGGTATATCTACGACGAATCAATAGATACTTACATGAACATCTGACCGTCAGGAAACTTTGTACTCGGTAGATACCACACCAGTTAACTGATTTTCAAAAGTAGTTGCTTGTGGAGTAAAGCAAAAAAAAAACGCATTAAATTTAACAGAGGCCAATCAAAAACTGTCCTGGGGCATAGTACCAGGTACGAAACATCGATTTACTGCTACGAACTAGAAAGTAAACGGCAGTCGGTTCAACCTTCCTTGACGAAAACGAACCAGTCAAAGTTAGAACTCGCACAAAAATGATCCTTCATTTTTTTAACGTAAAGGTCAAATGACCACTGTTTCAATGAAACACTGTCGTACAGTCACTGATGAATGGTATAACACTATTTGCTTGCCCAACGTGTTCCAAAAAAGACGCGAAATCGATCAAAAAGATCTTCGTCATCATGGTCATACACAGCCACATATAGCAGCTAGCACTACCGAGTTCCTGGCCGCTTCAAAAGTAGAAGAAATTATCCGCTTTACAGTCCTAACTTATTGCCTTTTGATTTCCTTCTCTTCCCTTCTATGAAGGAAAAAATATGCGCAATAAAATTTAACAGCTCTGAAGCAGCAATACAAACCTACGAAAATCTCTTTCAGGATTGGTTTCACCGCCTGGATAAATGTATTAGACAAGTTGAATATTATATAAAAAAAAAAAAAAACAATAAAAACATTTAACTAAACAAATTTTGTTATTTTTCTCGTTATTCTCAAAATTTAAGTAGGAACCATCGTATTTATAGATTAAATATAAAAAATTTCATATATCATATAATAATACATCATTTAATAACTGTAGATTAGCTTTAGTATCTGTATTCTACAAATTAAAGATATTAAATCTAGAAATGGAACACTATAAATATTAAAGTTGTTCATAAAACATATTTCTTTATATGGTTGTTGTGACAAAAGCCATTTTCCCCATCAAATATGTCATTTTCGCTTAGTACAACAATAAACATAAAAACCATATCTAATCAAAAAGGTCTACGAATTACAATAAAGCAAATAACCTATATGCAGTTAACATAGTTTTACCGATCTATAAAGAAGAATGTGAGTAGTTTAACGAATGTAATCGTGATATTTTTTTGGTTATAAACGATTTTATTTGGTATTCAACGACATAGGAAAATATGTGCTAGCCATATTTCAAGTTACGGCACATTCATTTACTAGTCTAGTTGTAAACATAGGTATATATTCCAGAGAGTTTATTTCTTTTTTAGATATATTTTTATTTATCTAAAAGGTATGAAGACGTTTAACTTGGATATAAGAACTTTATAAACAAAATTTTATCTCAAAACTTATCCACAAAGATTGAAGATTAAGACCATTTTATTTTTCAAATTTATTTTCAGTATCTACAATCAAAATAGTTTCTGAAAAACAACAGCTCATCTTTGTTGCAGGTGTTAAAAGTTTATCATTTATTTAAAGTTATTCCAGAGCTATCGTCGATCTTTATGTCCAATAAGAAACATTTTCCATATAGGCTGAAAATTTGCATTATTATACAAGAGTTGCCTCTTATATTTCGGGATTGCGCTAAGCTAGTGCTGCTATCTGGCAACTGACGCTTCTATCGTAAAGTTTGACATTTTTGATGTTATACGTACTCAGAACGTTTTGATGTACGAGTAGGGATGGGAATGATATATCGATATTTCGGAAATATCGATACTTTAGAAAAATATATCGATATTTTTATATCGATATTTGAAATGCGATATATCGCGCAAAATATCGATATTCGCACAAAATATCGGTATTCTTGTATATTTTTTACATTTAAATATATGCTGTTCCCTTTTGTAAAAACAAACTATAGACAATTCCAAACGTTTAGGCGAAACTAGATTTTGAAATCTAGTAATTTTTATCTATTAATTCGGACTTTTGGTCATTTTGTTTAATCTTTGTAAATCATACTCACATTGCAAATTCTAGATTAAATTGATTGTCATTATAAAATGACCTTTTCATTGCATTTTAATTTGTTGTCATTCTTAGTAAAAATGTCCCATATTTATTTATTTTTCAGTATTCAAAATATGGAAAAATGTATTAAAATATGTGACATATGTCATTCGCTTCCATGGTTTCACTGGCGTTAGTTTCACTGTTGGAATTTTAAATTTTCACATACCAAACCTGAAACATGATATAATCCAAGCAAGGTCCCTTTTCGTGACGACCTAAAATAACGGAATTTCCATCTAGTTCCTCCTAATCGTTAAAGTAAGACGAAATTTTGTAATTTCAATAATTTGCACCTTTGAAATTGTGTCTTGTTGGAATTAATTTTTTTTTTTTAATTTTCAGTTTGTTACCATTTTTGGCGCACAGCAACAAAGGCTATTTGCGCCTAACGCAGCCCATTTAAATAACTACACTACATATTAAAAACAATAAATTAAACAATCATTAAAAAGATAAAATCAATAAAGTTACGCATACTTTTTTTAAATTTTCACTTTCTTAATAATGATCATAATCAATAAATCTAAAATCGGTTTTACAACGTAAGAAATATAAAATAATAATAAAATATAAAAAATTAATTAACATCTAAAGTCCGTAATACACTATAAAAGTACTTTTAGTATAAGTTGTTTCATTTTGTAATACGTAACTAGATCTGAAGATTTTGGTAACTTTTGTGATGTAAACGGACTTTGACGTATCCGTGTGAACCAATACAATGATAATATTATAAATGTTTTGTAAATATACAACATAAAAAATGAACTTTCTCTGTTAGTTACGTATTACAAGATGAAACAGATCATATAAAAAAATGATTTACTATATTTACTATAAAAGTAACCAAAAAGATCTGGTTTGTCCTTACAAAAGTGAACAGCATATATATATTTAATTATAAGAGCAGTTAATTAGGAAAATATTGGAAAGTTGGTTGGTAGCTGGGTGAGTACCAACTTTAAAGTGATTGTCTGTCAAGTGGCGACTACTTTTCCCGCCAAGCCAACAAAAAAAAAAAAATGTAATTTATATATCTTACATGTTACGTGTTAGTTATTTCGATATATCGAAAATATCGATATGTTTACTTTGATATATATCTAATATCGATATCACACTTACGATATATCGAATCGCGCATATATCGATATTCAAAAATAAATTCCCACCCCTATGTACGAGCGCTATTTGTGTTGTTTACAGTAACTTAACGCTAAAAATTGAATTAAATGGACAACTTTCGACGTGGATTAACCCAACAACAGTGCATCGATGAACTTATTCTTTTTGCGATGAACCACCATCAAGGACTACTGTTTATCGATGGTTTGCCAACTTCAATCGTGGCCGTAGTTCGCTTATGGAAGAATTTTGTGAAGGTTGTCCAAAATCGGTTGTTGTTCCGGAAAACATTGATGCTGTGCGTGAACTGATATCATAAATATATCACCGCTGCCAACCCGGATTATGTCACCGTGGGAGTTGTAGACCTGAAACCTCACTCTTCGGAGTGAAAGTCTCGTGCCCAATATAAAAGTAGCAGTACGGTAGTGAAAACTACGGCTCGGTGGGACTACTGTGGGACATTTATGGACTGAAGATGATACATAGATAAAAGTTCTTTTTCGTCCTCTTCGTCTAGCGTCTTTCTTTCTCCAGTTACCTTCTTGAAAATCTATGTTTTTGTTTGCTTTTTATACATCTGTCTTCTATGATTTTAGAGGTCTTCCAGGTACTCTGCGGCCTTCTGGTGCCCAAAAACAGATGCCTTTTGGTCATGGCTTATCCGGCATTCCTTGTAGATGAAAAAACTAAGAAAGAATTTTTTGTGTTAATTATATTTTCAAATCTTGTATGTACCATAACAATAAGTTCAACTCTGTCTCCTTTACTTTGGACATTGATAGTCGCATTAAAGTTTGGATTTACATACACAAATTCCTCATCTTGCTGTGTTAGATCTTTCCAGATAGTTAGTATACCTACACATGTTAGACTTTCTGTTAGTTTAAGTTGAACAACTTGATTATTCAAACACGAGTGTATATGCACTCGTATAATATGGCATTAATCAAGAATGATAAAATTAATTCACAGCTGAAAAAGGTAACTAATCCCATTCGTGCAATAACTTCCATGTTAACATTTGTTAACTGAAGATCGATCCAAAAGACAAAAGCGTTAATAAGTATTTATCTGATAAAATTAACAATACTTAAGTATTCTCCAGCCGACAAAAGCTGTGTTTTATATAGTTGCTTCATAGCACGCCAGCGATCCATCAACATGATAACTATCAATATTAGGAGAAATTATCAGAGTGTCGTATCACAAATGTACTGTGGATCTCCATAACAAACACCCCAAGAATCGTGATAGAGTCACATCAACACTCATCACTCTGTCTTAAATTAGGGACGAATGGTTGTTCTATTGATTTTATATTATATTGTTGATATATTTAGGATAATTCTAGTTTATAGTTGTATGATAGATGATAGTTGCTGATATATTTCCCTACTAAATGAACTGTGTAAATTAATTATAAAGAAAAAGTAAGCACAAGGGTTGATCAATAAACAAACAAATCGTCGGCTGAAAAATAATAACGTTGTATGTGACATTTTTTGTCAAATGCATTTTTCAATACTATAGAGTTGTATGTCACGTAACCTACTTGTTCCAATAATTTCCATAAGATAGCATTACCGGTGTCGGAGAAAAAAGCAGAAAACCATAGTTGTATGTCTTAAAAAATAAAAAACTTACAAAACATAGTTGTATGTTAAAACATACACCCTTGTATTTTTTTTTTTTTAATTCTTAATTTATGGTTGTATGTTTGACATACAACATCTTTTATGTTAAATATAAAACATCTTTTTCGGGCACCTGGGTTACAAAAAATATTAAAAAGAATAAAACAAGGTCTTGAAGACTTGTTAAATATATTTAGAGACATTAAGGTTTCTACAAATAAAAATCCGTTACCAGAAAACAATGTAATCGCTTTAAAATCTATGCTGGATTGGATGCCTACTATGGATAAATCTTATTATGAAACAATATTACCAATAAAGTAAATCTCAAGAAAATAATAAAAATACAATTTATTTCGTTTAATTTTTTTTATTTCTATGTTTCAGTTTCAGTTCATATTATCTTAATTTATCTTAATTTTTTGTAAGATTAATGTTTAATTTGTTAGCATTATTTTGCAAGCATATTGTTTAATTTGTGTTATTTAATCAAATAAAAATTTAATACGTGACTAACATTTCTTTTACCTTTTCTGGTACCTTTTTAACAATTTTCAGAAACCTAAAAACTGAAGCTTTACCTATAAACTGAATTTCCCCCTGATATTATTTTGAACTACAAAGCTGTATGTAACGTTAAGGTACTAAGTTTCGTGTTTTTCTTAATCACAAAGTTGTATGTTCATTTTTCAAATTGTTAAAATGGTATTATTCAAATATTTTTTTTTCAAAATATAGCGTTAATGACAATAACATATCAATATATAGTTATTAAAAAAATATCTTCCTTGTATTGTAACCGTATATTGGTTTTTTCCATGTCAAAATTTTTGAAGCTTGTTTTCTCAAATGTAATACATTTCGACATACAACCTTATTATTTTCAGCCGACGAAATATTGAATCAAATCATTTAGATGGACAGCATTCAGTGATGGTGCATAATATCAGTGGCCACCAAGGTATCTTTTCAGCGGATAAAATACGTGAAAATCTAAATGAATCAAATTTGGGCTGTTTGGTGGATGGTCTAGAACAAAGTCGCGACTTCGGGTACGCCAGAATATTTAGGGTGGCACGCCAACTCTTTCTGTACAGAAATTTCAAGAAATGCGAGAAGAAATCGCTAAAAATTTATATTAATATAAATATAACACTGATATTCTTAAGAGAACATGGAATGGTTTACCCATTAAATTATGACCAATGAAAAAATTCATGGTAATACTACAATTCAGTTCAATTCAATTCAATTTATTCAATCATAAGTTACAGTTTTTACAGTTTTACAAATACAATTATTTTAATTTATTTACACGTATATATTTATATATTATAATTTCAAATTTTACATAATTGCACTTGAATACACACTTAGGTACAAAATTAAGCAGAATGTAAAATCTGTCGAAGAACTAAACAAGAAGTTTGTGATCTCCTCGCCAGACTTATAACTCTTCTCGAAACACTATAAACCTATTGAGCGGTACATTTCAAATGGTTTTTACGTATGAATAATTATTAAATACTACCGTAAACAATTATTGTTTCTAACTATCTCAAATAGAGTTGATTTCAGTTCAGACATGTTATCTGAGATGTATTGTTTTATTTTTTTGTTGAATAAATTACTGTTACTAATACTTCTTAAGCTGTAAGGAATTTTATTGTATATTTTTACTCCAATGTAACTTATATGCCGCTGATTTTTTACTAATGTATATGATGGTAATATATGTTCTTTATTAGTTTTTTTTCTAGTTTCATAACCATGATTTAATTCTTTAGATATACTTGTTTTGCGAACCGAAGTAATAGCAGCCTGTATGTATAAAGTACGTAGCTTAAGAGATGGGTATAGTTTGGGTTTCTTATAAATGATTTATAAAATGTATTTTTGAACAATCTCTAGTCCGCCAATTGCATTATTGCATGAACTACCCCAACATACTATGCCATAACGTAGCAATGATTCAACCACAGAATAATTTACCGTTCTTATCTCCTTTTCATCCAAAACGTCTCGTATTTGCTTGAATTTGTATATTGTTTTCCGTAGAACGATCAAATTTTTTCAATGATGACATATATGTATATAAAATCCATATAGAAATAAACACAATGAAAACAATTCAGAAGTCTCTATTAAACAAAATACTTCGAAATACGATCAGACATAGACATGTTTGCGTCTACCGTGGAATACCAAAGAAGCCGTTAAAATTTTTGGATTGTTATATATTTATGCATTATTTCTATATCTTTTCTTATTTTTATTTTTATTAATTACCTATATTTATTATATCTATATGTCTATTTGATCTCTTTGATTTTGACTACGAGAAGGCATTCGACAAGGTTCGTTGGGCAAAACTGTGGCATGATCTATTAGATATGGGTGTCCCCCTCCATCGTACCAATATTATAAAAACACTCTACGAACAGAGCTTTGCTGTCATGAAGGTAGACAACACCATATCACGGAAATGTCAAATACGAAAAGGTGTTCGTCAGGGTTGTGTACTATCGCCCCTGTTTTACAATATTTATAGGGAGCATCTTATGAGATCTGTATTGGATGGATGGACTGGAGGCATCTCTGTAGGAGGACAAAAAATATCAACCCTTCATTTCGCCGATGACACCCTTCTTATTGCTGGAAGTGAAGAAGGACTTTTAAATCTCTTGGACAAAGTGAAGACTAATAGTATAGATTACGGGTTGAAAATAAACTGTAACAAAACTATGATCGTTAAAATTATGATCGTTGATCGTGCAAACGAATCTATGGGAAAAACTCATAGAATTGCCGATTGGGAAGTTCTTGACAGTATGATATATTTAGGTTCACTTATCCATAGTTCAGGTACATGTGAATATGAAATACGCCACCGCATCCAATTGGCACGCGTTGCAATGAACAACATGACAAAGATATGGAAAGATAAAAATATATCCCGTCAAACCAAATGTGCACTGGTAAACTCCTTAGCCTGTTTTCTATTACGCCTCTGAAACATAGGTTATCAGAACAGCAGATAGGCGTAGCATAGACGCATTTGAAATGTGGTGTTGGCGCCGCATATTACGAATACCATAGACAGATAAGCGTACAAACATATTAGTTCTTGGAGAAATCAGCGTCTTTCAAGTCTAACCTCTGCACGAATACTGAAATTCTCTGGGCATATAAACCGCCACAATAATTTGGACAAACTTATCGTACAGGGGAAACCAGATAGAAAGCGCCGCCGCGGTAGATCACCTACTTGATGAACCTTGTATCCCATCTCACAAGAACGATCTCGTGACAGCTGTTAGAGATGCCGAAGATCGAGTCACTTGGCGACGGGTAGTCCGAAGAGTATTAAATGAAGATGACATATAATCATGTGATCACTACACGTCATTCGCGGTGTTAGATTACGATTAGAAAGTATTATACAATTGTTAGTAGTTTAAACTGTGGTACTGCAATATAAATAATTCATTATTAAACTTTTCCGCTCTTTATTTTAAGTTCGAATTTACTAAGAACATACATTTGAAGCGGTTGTATGTAGAACTATACGTATAGACCAGTGATATACATATATTATTTAAGGCTAAATATATATTTGCATATATATTCTTGCATTATTACTGAACTTATAGCTACACAGAACGTTATAGTTACAAGGAGAATTTACATTACAACTGTATTTGCATAATAAATATCTTAAAGAATTCTTCTGTTTGATATTTTTATCATCGAGCAATAAGAAGGTTATACATCCTCCATCTATACATCTATTATATAAATAAAACTGAAGGCTTTATTTGTTTTTTATTTTTGTTTGAAGTGATTATAAGAATATATTCAACAAAAAAATCTATTTCTGAATGTCTGTCTCTCTGTTCGTACGAGATTTACGCAAGAACGGCTAGAAATACTCTTACAAAATTTGCTATGACAGAACAAAACCGGGATTTCGCTGGAGTAAAGAATAGGTGACTACAAAGTTACAAATTTCGGGATGCACATAAAGACAGCAAATAATATATATATATATATATATATATATATATATATATATATATATATATGTTCCTTTGGCTCCTATGAGGAGCATAGGTCTTCCAAAAAACTCTTCCAGCATATTTTATTGACCGCAAGATGTATTATCTCCAGCCACGATTTTCCATAATTCCTTGCTTCTTGGATAATTGTTCGTCTCCAGGTTGTTTTTGGCCTTCCGATTTTGCGTGTGCCTTATGGATTCCAATCCAAGGTCATTCTAAGCACGCTAGTCTGCTTTCTCCTCAGGACATGTCCTATCCATTTCCACTTGCACAGTTTTATTTCCTTTTGTATGTCTGTTTGGTTTGTTCGTTTCCATAGCTCTGCGTTAGATATTCTTTCCGGCTGGAACACTCGGATGATTCTGCGGAGACATCTGTTTACAATGAGTTGCAATTTGGAAGCGATTACACGGGTAACCTTCCAAGTCTCACATCCGTAGAGTATCCGTAGATCTCCAGACAGCATTTAACATACCGAACACTTGTCTGGCCTTGTTCAAGCGTTGCTCAATATCCAGCATTGCTCCTCCATTTTTCGCACTTATGCTGACAAAGTAACAAATCTCATCTACATCATCAATATCTTCCTGGCCAATTTTGAACTGTCCTGTGTTGGTGGTGTTTATGCGCAGTGTTTTTGTTTTAGAGATATTAATCTCTAGTCCTGTTAGCTTGGCTAGTTGAGTAAGTTGGTTCAGATTGTCCTGAAGGGAGTCGAATTTATTAGACAGCATGCAGATATCGTCTGCATAGTCTAGGTCTGTTAAATGGTGTTGGAGATCCCACAATATACCATTTCTGTTCCCATTTATATGTTTTAGGATCCAGTCAAGGGCTAAAATAAGAAGCAGCGAATATAACGGACATCCTTGTTTTACCCCTAATTTAATTGGGATTGTGTTGCTAGTGACTCCTTGATGAAGTGCTCTGCATTCTGCTTCCGAGTATAATGATTTGATAATCTTTGATATCTTAGGCGGAATTCCAATTCTGTAAAGGATTTCCCATAAAGCGCTGTGATTTAAACTGTCAAAGGCGAAACGAAAATCTATAAATGCTAGGTAAAGCGATGATGACTGCTATATAATAATCCGCAACGTGTTTATGTGGTCGATGCAGGACTTATTGGGATGGAATCCAGCCTGCTCCTGTCTAAGTCTTGCATCAATTTTCTCCATAATTCGCATTTGACAGCACATAACAAATTCACTAAATCTATCAGGCCTGCGCGAGTCTCAAGAAATGGTATACGCGATGGCGTGTCGCCGTGAACGGTGCTAAATCGAAAGCAGTTTTCTTCTCCAAGAAAAAGAGATTCCCGTCCGGCACGGTAAAACTCTTTGGAGAAGCCATTCCTTGGTGCGACAGTGTCAAGTACCTGGGGCTTATCTTCGACCCCAAACTGATTTGGAAGGAGCACATCTCGTACACCAAAGCCCTTTCCCCATTTCCAAAGCCCCAAATTCCTTTAGACTTAGTCTAAAGGAATGCTCTCGCCGCTTCTATGCAGAAAGAGTACTTTGAACGTTTCAAGCAAGACGCGGATTTTCTAACATAGGCGATATCATCATCATCATCCTTTAGACCCTTCGAATACACTGCTGGATTAGGCTTCCCGTAAAAGTGTTAGGGATTCCGTCCCATAGGTTAACACAGGCATAACACAAACTTCGAAATCGAAAATATTCTTCTTACGGCACATTGGGATATCATTTTTGAAAATGTTTAGTAGTCTTCCAAATGCTGCCCATCCTCGCGATATTTTTTCTGAAGATTTCGAACGTTTGATTGCTTCACGAGCTAACTCAATTGAATGGGGATTTTATTAAACAAACTCAAAAAAAGATTCAATTTTTAATATTTACTAGAATATAGGTCCGCTTAAACATTTGGAATAGGCTATATCAGCGATTCACAAACTGTGCGTCGCGGCTAGACTAAAAAATCCCAGTATTCCTCCAACTGTGTTAGTTAGATCAATGTTTTGACTTGGGGCGCCGCAGAAAAATTCTGATACATTAAGGACGCCGGGAACCGAAAAAGTTTGGGAACCACTGGACTTTACTGTTTTCACTTTTGTTAAAAAACTAAAAACTAAAACTTGTAAAACTAGTAACCAAGTATTTGTTTTATTTGTTTATTACATTGTGATTACAGTAAAATTCGGACACTTCCCTTCAACGTAATATTTATTTATTTATTTATTTATTTATTTATTTATTTATTTATTTATTTATTTATTTATTTATTTATTTATTTATTTATTTATTTATTTATTTATTTATTTATTTAGTTATGTAATTTTTTATTTATTTACTTATTTATTTATTTATTTATTTATTTATTTATTTATTTATTTATTTACTTATTTATTTATTTATTTATTTATTTATTTATTTATTTATTTATTTATTTATTTATTTATTTATTTATTTATTTATTTATTTATTTATTTATTGGACACTGCAGACATAAATGTCCTTTATTGTGTCCATATATATATACATTCATTCAGTTATACAAAAAAATTGTCACATTATACAAAATCATTACAACATACAAACGTACATTACAAAAAGATTAGTCATGCATACAAGTTTAAACAGCAAATTAATCAAATTCAACAAAAACAATTTAATTAATTGACAAGACAGGAAATTCATTGAAAAGACAGAAATTCATTGAAAAAAAAAATAAATAAATTAATAAATTCATGAACAAAACGAGACATTTATTAACAAGACAAAAAAATCATTAACAAATTTAGTATACACAGAATTGCATAAGTAAGAACCTACATGTTAGCTTTAGATTGATACTACGGTGGGCATTAGTTATATCATGTTTAATACAACCTTACTGAAACCTTCATAACTTGTATTGAATATATCTATGGATCTATCCTTTGCTAAGAGATCGTTGAAAAACATTGTCATTTTATGTAGTGGACTCATTCCACAATGCTCCGTGTTGGCCCTTTTACATTCAAAGAAAGCGTCCCTAATTCTGAGATCACGAGGTGGTACCTTTACTAAGAGGTGACACACAACCAGGTCAGGGACGCCATACAGGCATTAAAAAATAACAAAACCAGGGATGCCTACAATCTTACTGCCTACATCATAAAAACAATAAAAGATATAATTATTTCTCCACTTTGCGTATTATACAATAGTGCAATAAGATCTAATATTTTCCAATCTGAATTCAAATTAAATAAAGTTATCCCAATTTATAAGGGAAAAGGAAGCAAGGAGGAGTTAAATAATTAAAGGCCTATATTCCTCACCCCAATATTCTCAGAAATTTTTGAGAAAATTTTGTTGCAACAGCTAGCAGAACATTTTGAAAATAATGATTTATTAAGCAAGAGTGAGTTTGGTTTTAGAAGTGGCAAATTTACAACAACAGCTATTTTGGATTTCATAGATTTTGTGACAACACGATTTGAAACTGGTACATACACTATGGCCACTTTCTATGACTTAACAAAGGCTTTTGACTGTGTGCCACATGATTTGTTAATAAAGAAAATGTCGTGCTACAACATTAGTCCAGAGAGTTGCCAACTTCTAAATTCCTTTGCAACAAACCGGAAACAGTATGTTTGGGTAAATGATACTCAATCTGATGAGCAAAAAAACCATTTTGGAGTACCGCAGGGTTCAATTTTGGTCCCGCTGTTGTTTCTGATTTACATTAATGATTTACCAACTTTTATAGAGAATACAAAGTCTGTTTTATATGCAAACGATACCACGCTGCTTAATCAGTCCAAAACCTACCAAGAAACGAAATCCAATAACGCCTTAATAAAAAATGCTGCGCAAGATTGGTCTGTCGCGAACAGATTAAGCAGAAACGAATCTAAAACCCAACACCTATTGTTTTCCCTAGGACCAATAATAGATAATATTAGTCAAGATCCTGTTAAGTTCCTAGAAGTAACCATTGGTGTAAATCTCAGTTGGGAAAAACACGCGGAAACAACAGCGGAAAAATTATGCAAGGCAATCTAGTGTATAAGAAATCTAAAATCTAAGGTACACAGAAATGTCCTGGTGACTGCGTATCATGCCCTGGTTGAGTCACACATCACATATGCTTTGCTAGCTTGGGGATACTCCACACATACCCAAAGAATTTTTAGATTACAACGGCGAGTTGTTAGAGTGATTTGTGGTCTGAATTACAGACAAGACTGTAGACAACATTTTGTTTAACTAGGTCTGATGACACTGCCGTCCTTATATATATTCTACTGTCTTGTTTACATGCATCAAACCAAAGATAATTTCAAAACGCAGGAAAAAATTCATAAATATGAGACGAGAGGGAAACACTTGATAAGACCAGCATACATTAGAGTAGGTTGTGCAAGATACTCAATTAATTATTATTGCACTAAATCTTATAATATCTTACCTGAGAATATTAAAGGTTTGCCTCTCCACTCATTTAGAAATATTTTAAAGTCATTTTTGAAGGAAAATGCGTTTTACAATTATGATGAGTTCCTTACAAACGATTTCAGTAATGTAAGTTTTTAGAAATAAGTATTTATGTAACCATTTTGTAAAGACTTGTGTAAAAATGTAAATTTGAAAACACTAATAAATATTATCATTATTATTGATATCTTGGATGGGATATAGGAACAGTTGATCAGATCAATAAATATTTTGTATAAAAATAGTAGGGAAGTCAATTCCCTTCTCGCGGCCAAAGTCCTGACACAAAATGTTGCTAATTTTTCGTTAGTAGCGGTGTATTTTGGATACACCCCTGTCATTCTAAATTTTACAACACGATAATATCGCGTTTGAACATATTCAATTTTCTTCATATATTTTGCTTGATATGGTGCCCATATAATGGAACCATATTCAATAATATTATATAATATACCGTATATATCGTATTGTATAATATACTTTGTCTCTAAGTAATTGCACCAGTTTCTTGCTGTGGTCTGATGTACAAAATAACCTTCCTAATATTTTAGCTGAAATTAAACAAATTGAAGGTACACATTTAGCTTGAAGCACTATGTTAATTAGTACAATTTTAATTTTGATATGCCTCTTGTAAACATACTTTACGTAAATACCTCAATTATCTCTTTAGTCTGTTCTCTCTTGTTGTTTTTATCACAAAAATAATAATTGATGTTAATATTCAATTAAGGTCAAGATAAATGGAGGCGTGGCTCAAAATAATTAAAATAAAATGTACGTATTTATACAGTAATGTCTCAGCAAACTTTGACTCGTACATGTTTTTATTAAAATAATAAATTATTTATAACTAAAATATTAAGAAAACAATTTTACTTATAAAAACAACGATGTTAATTATGTTTCAAACAAAAGTTATATAGGGTTTCTACATAAAATAATAAATGGTCAATAATTTTATTATTATCCTGACACTAGATTAGGGAACCCGTCAACTTGGCGGATTTCAAATTTCATGTTAAAAAATATAAAAAACATAAATATTATTTTTAGAAATACCTCGGAGACAAAAAACCGGACACTTTGAAATATTGATTTCAAAGCTGCAAATAATCCTAATTTAGCTGTAAATGCATTGTTAGGTATTGTATAATAAGAATGAAGTATAAAAATACTATTTTTTAATAACAAATATTTTTTTACTAATAATATTACACAAAAAAAAAAAAAAAAACTAAAAATATAAAAACAAAAACAAAAATTCTATAAATTTGCGTTAGCAAAAGGGTTGCAAATAATGAGTATTATCTCTCCTAGCTCTTATGACAGCTCTTAGTCGTAGTGTCACACTTATAATTAGATTATAAAAATTTTCTTGAGTTATATTGTTCCGTTTTTCTAGAAGAACCCTTCGAATTTCTTGAAGGGTTTATGGGGGTGGCCGGTGCTGCCGAACTCTTCGTCCTAACATATCCCATACGTGTTCAATGGGATTTATGACTGGACTTTGAGCAGACCACGGCAATCGACGAATTTCAACTTCATCTAGGTACTCCGTGACAATTCTCGCAACGTCTGGGGAGCGTTATATTGCATGTATATGAAATCTTGACCTACAAATAGAGAAAAGGTACAACTTGATCGGCTAAACAACCTGAATGTACCAGGAAACCGTCATAGCCCCATTTTTGACCAAAATTAGCTCCGTCTTAGCATCTCAAGAAATACCAACCCACACCATTATACACTATCTCCACCAAATGGCTGTTTGGGAGAACAGCAGGGTGTGAATTGTTCATTTGGCCTTCTCCGTACTCGTTCGCGTCCTTTAGGTGATCTAAGGCAAAATCTGGACTCATCTGAAAACAAATCGTTGCTCCATTCCTCATTAGCCCAGTTCATATAACTACGATCGAACTGTAGTCCTGCAGCCCGATGAGTTGCGGCCAACAATGGGCCATGTGCAGGTCTGTGTGACATTAGTCTCTGCTCTATTATTCTTCTAGGTACTGATTTCAGAGAAACTGCTATTCCCGTAGCACGTTCCAGACCTTGAGCGACGGTAGTTGCTGGTAATGCTCTGTTAATGAGTACAGATGTTGTAATAAAACGATCTTCTCGGTAGCTGGCGGCTCGTGGTCGTCCTGATCCAGGCTTTCGGAGATAAATTCTTGTCTCCCGATATCGTCTGATAGCATCATCAACGGTATTTCGATATTCACTACACTTGCAATATAACGTATGCTGTAATTCTCTTCATACAGAGCTACGGCTCGCGCAACATCTTCTGGACTCATATTTATTTTCAAGTTTAAATTTACTTCTACAATCAACAAATGTTCTTAAAAGACTAAATAAAACAACATTTTTAGAAGTTGCATTGAATAAATATGATTTAATACTCTTGTTTTCTTTTGAGTTTTACCACATATATTTCAAACATTTCTTTAAAGACTTGCCTATTTCTTTTAAGACAAGTTTGTTTGCTTTAATTTGCTTAATAGTATATTATTCATGAAGGTGACGCTTGAATCCACAACGAGCAGGCGAGTGGCGCAAATCATCTGAGTGAATAATGGCCATAATCGCGAATGTAATACTATACTTTTTCCACACCTATTTACACGTAGATTGCCAAGGAAAGATTCAGGATTCTTGTCTCAGAAGTCAATTTGATATAGCCATATTATATTATTAAGTCAATGTACTACAAGTAATCTCATAGTCGGCGTCCTGGGCAAGAACGCTCACTACGAGAAAACTCGTCATTGGCAGTCAACGTGTTAAACAAATAAATTAGACTCAAAATTGATAATTTAAATGGAATTGATAGCGTCATCCATGTTGCCTGCTACCACGGCAGTTTTTGCCAGGGCTTCGAACCGTTATTTTTTTCGTTTCGGTTTTTCTTCCGGTTCAATTAAAAAAATATATATATCAGTTCGGTTCCGGTTTTCGGTTCAGTTCCGAGTGAAATTTTTTTTATTTGTATTAGAAATTTATTTTGTACTATAATTTAGAAGAACATTTTATTCCTTATTTTGTGATAATTATACCAAGGTCGCTGCCAGGGGGGATTCTGGGTGTTTACTCTCCCCCCCCCCCGAATAAATAGTAGCGTTTTTTACTTTTCAGTTAAAGAACTCACGATTTTTTTCTACTCATTAGTTTGAAAACTAAACTTAAATAAAATGTACTTTATATTTACTCACATAAACATTATCTGAACCGAAATAAACCGATATTTTTTTTTCGGTTCAGTTCCGGTTTTCGTTCCGACAAAAATAACGGTTTTTTTTCGATTTTTGGTTTTCGATTCAGTTCCGGTTCGAAGCCCTGGTCTTGGCCCCTCCCATTGCCATTGTCAAATATGATTGGATCAGCGAGAGTCAATTATGGAAATGTAGGTTTGTGATTGGCTGTTAACAGTGAATTATGAAACCACAATTCACTGCAGTTATTCATGGGTATTATTTTTCACGAAAAATGCTAATGATTGCAATATAATTAAATAGGTGTGGAAAATATATATTCTACTATCTGTGTTTTATCATAAATTGATAAAGAAAACTCTATAATATCTCACTAGAAACTAATAAAGTAGAAATATTGAAGTTTTCAGTTTTTTTTTTCCTAAGTTTATATATTGGTTATTTATATAATCATTAATATATTGTGGGCTTGCAGTGAAAAGTGACCAAGTCACATGTTGGTAATTTGTTAAGAAAGAACATAAATACCCAGCAAACATTTTTATACGGGCCAGTACTGGTAAAGCACATACTCCCCGGCATTGAAAGTAATGGGCCAGTACCCCGGTGTCCCCGGGGCCGTTAACTAGCCCATTGGTTTATCAATTGCTGGCCCAGCAACGGTAAAGTGCAAAATAATCGCATTAGTTGCAAGATTTATTTCTGATGGTTTTATGTAAAAAGTATGAGTGAAGAAGAGTGCTTATAAAATGCTGGTAAAGTACTTCGTATAGGCGGAATGCGAAATACAAATGTGAAGTACATTATTAATACTGGTGTTGCACTTACTTTTGGTGCCAGTAATTTACCAGCATAAAAGCAGTTTGCCAGCATTCGGCCGTTAGTTGAATGTTTGCTGGGTAGGCTGGATGTATCCAAAAGAAGCAATTTAGGGATAAAATTGAGCAATCTTCTACCAGACATAAAAAAACATGATTATTTATTCACCACAATTGTTCCACGGAAGTATTGAATTGTGATTTTAATTGTAATACATTGTTATTGATTAACCAAAATATTTATTTATTAATTTATTTATGTTTTGGAGATTTATTTTTGTAATCAATACAAGTTTTATTATTATTTATGCATGACGCATTAACTATAGCAATTAATTTTGGGATCGGAAAAGGAATTTTTTCATATGAAGAGGGTCGATCGATAAAATGGGTTGGAAAACTCTACTCTAGACTAGGGATGGGAATTTATTTTTGAATATCGATATATGCGCGATTCGATACATCGTAAGTGTTGAATCGATATTCGATATATATCGAAGTAAAAATATCGATATTTTCGATATATCGAAATAACTAACACGTAACATGTAAGATACATAAATTACATATTTTTTGGTTGGCTTGGCGGGAAAAGAAGTCGCCAAATGACAAACAATCACTTTACAGTTGGTACTCACCCAGCTACCAACCAAATTTCTAATATTATCCTTGTTAACAGTTCTCTTAATTAAATATATATATGCTGTTCACTTTTGTAAGGACAAACCAGATTTTTTGGTTACTTTTATAGTGTATTACGGTCTTTAAATATCCATTAAAAATATCCCTTATACTGTAAAACCGACTTTAGATTTATTGGTTATGATCATTATTAAGAAAGTGACATTTTTTATAATTTTTTAATACCAACATGTCAATTTCAAAGGTGCAAATTATTGAAATCAAAATTTCGTCTTACAGGCTATTTCAAACGATTAGGCGGAACTAAATGGAAATTTCGTTATATTAGGCTGTCACGAAAAGGGACCTTGCTTGGGTTATTTCATGTTTGAGGTTTGATATGTGAAAAATTAAAATTCCAACAGTGAAACCATGTAAACGAATGACATATGTCAAATATTTTAATACATTTTTCCATATTTTGAAGACAAAAAAAAAATAATAAATGGGAACTTTTTATTAAGAATGACAAAAAACTAAAATGTAATGAAAAGGACATTTTATAATGACAATCAATTTAATCTAGAATTTGCAATGTGAGCATGATTTTCAAAGCCTAAAAAATATGACTAAAAGTCCGAATTAATTGATAAAAGTTACTAGATTTCAAAAATTAGTTCCGCCTAAACGTTTAGAATAGCCTATAGTTTGTTTCGACAAAAGTGAACAGCATATATTTAAATGTAAAAAATATACAAGAATACCGATATTTTGTGCGAATATCGATATTTTGCGCGATATATCGCATTTCAAATATCGATATAAAAATATCGATATATTTTTCTAAAGTATCGATATTTTCGATATATCGATATATCGTTCCCATCCCTACTCTAGACTATTTTTTAATAAAACTATGAAAATTGTTGAATTTTAAAATCCAACATTTCACAAGCACTAACCTAATAATTTCCGTTATAATGCAGTTCTCGTAACATCTATAAACAAAGTAGAAATGGCAACATATCTTTTCTCAATAATCTATTTTAAATGTTCAGTGTGGTGTGTGGTAGGCGGTGTCTAGTATACAATTTATGCAGTGTAACTGTTGTAAGTGTTGTCATGAACCGTTTTGGTATCCCAGCGCTGTGCATAGTAAAAGCAAGTACATATTTTATAAAACATGCTAAATTAGCAAGCCGCAATAGAGGGTAAGGAGAGTTCTAGATGTCGCGGTTTCAATTAGGAGCTTGTATCTCCTTGCAACATTCGCTCATCATGATCATTGCAAATGCAGATTAACAAGCAGTTGTCAAACAGTTCTGGCTTTGTACACTACCACAAGTAATTGGAACACTATTTCACAATATAAGATAACTTGTATAGTCCGGAAAATGAAGCCAAATGTTGCACTTATATTGTCACAATGCTATAGTTACGGAACAAATACATCAAGGTTGCTGACGAAATGTGAAAGATAGAATCTGCAAGGTGGCTATTGTATGCCAACTGTTATACGTTGAACTATTAATGGCGGGTTGCTAACGTAAGAGTTTTCTCTAACTCAAGTTAAAATCATTAGTTTTTCTACGTTACAACATACAAAAACAAATGATTTTAACTTGAATTAGGAATAATTCTTACTTTAGCAACCGGCCATAATAAAGGTTTTTTTTTTTTAATTTTAGTTTATTTTTGGGTGCTTCAGCTGTTAGATATTAACACCCAGGTAGGAATGTTTTACAATATTTACAATTTATAGGTATAAAGTAGGTACAATTAAAATTATTATAATACTTATATGTATATTTGTCGCAGGTAAATGATGAAAACGGATATTTGATCAAATCCTTAAGGTAGATGATCAATTCACGGAAGTTGTTAAAATTACAACTCTGTGGGGTGATTTCCTTAAAGAAAGTAAGTGATTTGATTAAATCTCTTAACTGTTTTAGTGTAAAGATGAAATAATGTGGAAATAGTGGAAAGTGGAAATAAAACATAAAACAAAATGATGGTCGGACAATAACTTAAAGTATTTCCCGATACATTGAATGATTAGTAGAAACGAACCAGTTAACTGTCCCGCACGGTCTCCGAATCTAGCAACAAATGATTTTTTTATGGGGGTTTTCAATATTTACAGTGATAAGAAATGTCCAGATTTAGAATCATTAAAGACAGACTATCTTTAGAAGGTTCTAAGATATCGTGTTATCAACAAGCCACGTTGTACGGCTATCTTTTTATAAAAAATTAAGATTGTTTGGCAGGAAATGGAGACATTTTTGAATATTTAATATAAATTTCATTATAACTTGCCTATTTTGCCGATATCAGTATAATTAAATAATATTTTGTTGCAATATGTGTGATTTATTTATTATTACATTTAAAAAGGGCAACTTAAATTTTTTTGTACAGTTTTTTTTTTTATTTTTTATTTTTGGCCTTTGCTGCTGTGGCAATTAGCCAGGACAATTTTTTATTTGAGAAAATTTCCATGCCTGAACGGGATTCGAACCCGAGACCTTCGCAACGCAGAGCAGATGTGTTACCACTACGCTACGCCGGTCGGCATTTTGTACAGTTGATATTCGGAATAGAACTACATTAAAATTTAGTTTTGTGTTTTATTTCCATGGCTATCTGTATTTACACAAAAACATTATATTTTATTTTCCAAATATCTAGTGCTACAGACATTCTATGGGATCAAATTTAGACTTTTTAAAAATAAAAACTTATTTTAAATAACTTTTTATTTTTGTATTTTTGTCGCGTTTCGTTGCTTACACGGTAGAGATGTGTCGTTTGCGAACGATTCGTTCAAAAAGAATGAATCGTTGCAGTGAATTGATACGACCGAATCTTTTAATAAGCAGCGAACGAATCTTCAGTACGCGAACTCACGGACCAATGCTAGCTAATGGCGTGTGTGATTCGATATGAAACGGAACGGAACGAGGTTCGAGCACAGAGATCAGGCTGGTGGCTGTGTAGTGTGTAGAGTGGAACACACGTACGACGTACATCTATGTCTATAGTTTGGTATGTAGGCTCACTCTGGATGAGCGACCTTAGAACATGGTACGAGCGAAAGCTGAACGGCAGACTCGAGACACAGCAATGTCCCGAGTACAATGTGTATACGATACGTGTACGTAAGTACGTAACACGTACACGTACTAGGTTTACTGATACGTTCACCGTTCGCGAACTACGAGACTGTCTATCGTTCCATAATTACCAACAATTAATAATGATTTATTTAGTAACAAATTTATTAAAATATAAATATATTTTTTAAATAATTATACAAAATAGTTAATTATCTTAAATATAACAAAGAAAATTTTCTATAATGCACTTTAACGCGTTAATTTTTTTGTTTTCCAGAGGTGGACAAATTAATCTAAATTAAAATTGATAAACAATAATTTTGATAAAAATAACTAGTTTTAAATAGAGTATTTTAGTATTTTTGATTCCCCCACTAAGAGCAACGAACGCACGAGAACTAGAGAAGTAGTATGTATACTGTTGTCAGCTTCCAGTAAACAACTATGCAATAACAAAGCCAAGTACAGCGTGACGTATACAGTTAACACTAGATTTGTTGTACGCCAACGATTCGTTCCAAAAGAACGAATCTTTTTAGAGAGTAGTGAATACTGAACGAATCTTTAAAAAGATTCGCATTTCTCACCTCTATTGCACGGTATATCTTTTCATCCCATCCAGGTTTCAGGAAATTTTTCTAGTGGCAGCACTTTTGGAAACAGAAAAGAAATAAGTGTTTGAAACTAGTTTAAAACTGTTGCTATTATTAAATTCAAATGTTGTGGAGTAAGCAGGAATGTAGGTTAAATTAGTTCTCAATATGGATAGTTGTTCCTTATGCTAGATGCGTACAAAGCAAATCCGTGTGGAAACCATGAGAATCTGTGTCTTGCGACTCGCTACAACTTCTTAATCCCTTGAATATCGTTAAATTTGTTTGTTTGTTCCCCTAGCACCAAGGTTAGATAACTAAGATTAAAGATACACTATACCTCTTGGGTGGAATTTCACATGCAATATTCCACAGATATGTATTTCTGGGTTACATGATTATTATTTTATGCTTAAATTATGACCGTTTGTAATTTTGTTATAATAATCCGAGGTATTAAAATGCATTGCAAGTAAATTTTTAAGAAGATCAACTTTAATTGAACAACATAACACAAAGAAAACCGTATTTTAAGAAAGAATAGTCGAAAAAATTACCTCGCTAGTTCATATTCTATTAAAAAATGGCAGTTAATATCTAATTTAACCAACATCGTAGCACTATTAAGATAGTAATAGTAGACGAATTAAAATGAAGACCCAATATTTTATAGCATGTAATTTATATTGTATGTAATATTTGTATTTTTCATTGTGCAATTTGGGATCACCCGTGTGCACATAAATAAATAAATAAATAAATAAATAAATAAATAAATAAATAAATAAATAAATAAATAAATAAATAAATAAATAAATAAATAAATAAATAAATAAATAAATAAATAAATAAATAAATAAATAAATAAATAAATAAGCTGAATTAGATATCGTAATCTACTAACTTTTAAGGATTGAATGAGGCTTTGTATCATTTTGTTTAACAAAAGCCCAATTTGATCGTTAAAAAGTGAACTCGTGATAACTTAAAAAATTAAAAATTCCATGTAGTTCCGCTTAAACATTTGGAATAGACTTTACAATTTACGAGTGAAAGGAGTTGGAGTCGGAGTCGGTTTTCAAAAATACCGACTCCCGAGACCAGAGTCGGGAGTCGGTAATTTTTCTGTCGACTCCCCATCCCTGGTAAAATTGAATTTTGTATAATGTACTTTTGTGCATCAACGTGAGATATTACCTATTTATACATTATTTATTTCAATTAGTAGTTCAAATAAAGTACTAAAAAACTAGTATTCAGTTTATTTAATTAACAAGTAATTAATAGTTAAAGTTGAATAGGAGTCATTATATTCATCATGGAAGAACTTGGAGCGTTCAACATAACTTTTATAAGACAGATAATATGGCGTGTATTTTCATCAATTGAGATTTTATTCAATTATATTATACTCTATTCAAGTCAACAGAAACGAATAAATGGTTTAACTACTTACTTTGCATAGACACAAATTTAATAGCTACGACTGGTAGAATTATTGCAAATGGCAACGTATTCTGAATTAATGACGTGGAATTTTATAAGAAAGGGAAGTTCCTATATTATTTTATTATTCTTCATTCCAAATTGAATACAATGCTTTAAAGAATTTATATTTAACTAAACTAGTATTTGATTGTTAGTATCTGGATTAGAATAACACATAGTGTTAACTCTGATTTAATTACGTAGTAACGTTTAAGTTGAGACTAAAGGTTTTAGTCCTCTAGAAACAACAGTAAAGACCACTGAAATAATAAGTATAAAAATTGATGTGAAGTGTGCATTTTCACACATTTCAGGGTTTTGCAGGTATTTAGTAAGTGAATGATGATTATTTGGGATGCCAAAACAAATTTTATATTAAAATATTTTTTTTGTTAATTTTAATCCGAACGCCTAATACCATTATCTAGGTTTCTAAATATGTGCAGTATTTTCTTTTATATAGCAATGTACATTAAGAATTTTAAAAATTGCGCCTATGGCTTCCATTGGTTGTTATAAGCTCCGCCCCTCTGATTTCGTGTACATTGAAACAGAATTAAATTATAATTTAAACAATTTCCACTGGTTATTAAATTTACGCTTTTAAAAATTAAATGCAACGTTTGCCAAAATATAATTAGAATTTTGAAAAATAAATGTAAACAATATAAAAATTCAAAAAAAAAAACAAAAATAATATTGTCTCTTCTTGCAGGGTTCGATCCCTTTCGGATAGAGTTAGTTGGGTGAAATGCCAGCGTCATAATCACTAGACCAGCATACACCTTCTGGTGTAGCGTGTTACAAAGCAATAATTTGTGTACATTATTAGCCAAAAAAACACAAAAAATGCGTTTTTTTACAAAAACATAATCTTTTCTCGCAGGGTTCGATCCCTTTCGATCGAGTTATTTGGGTGAGAAACCCGCGTCATAACCACTACACCATGATACACATTACAATGTAGCGTCTTACAAAGTTATAATTTGTGTACATTATTAGCCAAAAAACACAAAAAATGCGTTTTTTTCCAAAAACATAATCTGATCAAAAATTCCTGTTGTACTATTCCGGTTCACACCAATGTACATTACTTAGAATTTTTTCAGATTTTTAGTTTAAACCATCTGGGCTACAGGGTGTGGGACAAAAAAATTTTTGCACAATTTTGGCAAAAATCGCTTCAAAATAATTTATTTTGCAAAAATAAAAATTTGATCGTTAATACACGGCTTTCATTTGATACCCTACTCAAAATTATAAAAAAATATTTTTGTTTTCGATGAGAACATATTTGTTTATATTTTTAGGGGGATATGTTTTTTAGATGTTTTAGTATTTTTCCTATGTGCGGGTCAAACCTACAAAACCCTAAAAAACATCAAATTTTGTGAAAATTGCCCATTATCAAAATTTTTGGGAAATGCAGGTCTATATCTATAAACGTAATTTGCAAACAATATTGAAAAAGAAACACAATACATCGGAATGAAAAAATTATATTTTTTATATTTTAATATGTACAGTTAAATTCATCGAAATATTTCTATATTAAAATAAAAAGCATTCAGTTGTCTATTCATAAAAAACAATAGGTATTTGATAGGAGATGAAAGAGCAATATTGCAATGCTAGTGACAGCGTTATAAAAAGAGGGAGTCAATACTCAGTCTTTTGTGCAGTAAATATCAATTAACTGAAAAAGTCATTTATCATAATGGAGTTTTCTATTGTAAGACAGAGAGCAGAAGTCTCGAACACCGTGCAATGAATTATAATTACTGACTGAAACGTGATATATAGCGAAATGATACAGTTCTCATCTGTGTTACCGCAGTTTGAGACCCGCTGCTCCGTTACTTCTGGTCTGTCATGTAGCAACAGGACAAAACACAGAATCGCATTTATATACCTCACTCTGCTCTAAAGAAGAAGAATATAGAATTAATATAAATTCGACAATACTACAAAAATAATATTGTCACTTAAGTGTCAATGAATGGTCAAGGTCGGGGGTTGCAACACCATGACATCGGGCGCGTTTAGTGAACGCAACTGTCGAGCACAGTCGGATATTTTCGTAAAGATAATGTCACCGAACAATCAAAAACGTACGCTTATACAGGAGATCATTCATTCCTGAGCGTTACATAACGCTAAACAATGGGTTTAAAAATATCAGAACTGTATTCCAATTCACAGCTTAAAGTCCCAACTTAACAAAGAACCAATTAGATTACTTCGTTGACCCAAATTCACTGAAAATCTGTTGTGAACTTAATTTTGACATTAACTCATTGGCGTGTAGAGAAAAACAGTGTTCATTTAATAATAAATTCATATAAGGTAATAAAAATCGAATGCACGCCTATGTGTTCATGTCCTTGGAAATAAGTTTAATAACTAAATGTTTCTGTCAAGTATTACATAACGATCAGGACATTCATTCCTGTAATCTCACTGTACATATTATTCACTCAAATGTACAGAACTTAGTACGCGTACAGCGCGTTACCATCCGTACGCTGAAAATGCGTACGGTGTTTCTTGTCAAAACAATTCAGTCAAAAACTAGGCCACGGAAGGGAAGCTACTCAAGGGATATCGGCACAGAAGCTCCAGTAGTACTCGCTCAGCCACTCGCCTCTCCAACGTTTGGTTCGACCTGGGTAACGACCATAGGCCGCGTACTTCCGGGTAGACCGGGCTAGAAATGACCATGTGATTGGGGGAAGAAGAATCCCGTAGACGTTTATTAGCAAAATACGGTAGAAATTTTATTCATTTTTACCAAAAATTTCAAATTAATTATTTTTCCGCCACATAAGAAAAAATTAACTTCAAACAGTGCTTAACAGCAACTAACAACAACTAGCTCACAATATTATCAGTGCTTCATCTTATACATGGACTTTACACAAGCGTCTTTCAGCTCCTTTAACCATCTTTGGCAGCCAGCGGAGTGGTCGAGCTCGTTAAATCATACAGTTCGGACTGATAATAACAGTTTGAAGTGTGAGGTTGCGAGTTCAAGTCTCCGTTGGTGATATTATTCGGGCGAGAATAATATGTTAACATTACACAATCATTCTCCACTCATCCAGGTGTAGGTGCCGGCCCCCTGTCATCGACGTTTAGTCTCGTTTCAGAAATAGGCCGATGTAAAATAAATAAAATTTAAAAGAACTTTGTCGCGGGACTATAATATCTATATCCTGTATTAAATAAGAAGTGAGTACAGGACAGTATTGACTAAACACTATATCCGATAAAGATCTATTGCAGATCGCAGAAAAAACAGAGATCATTAAATTAAAAAATGCAAATGGAAGTGGAATGGTAGAACAGAAGCAGGCAGTATTCCGCGGTTTCATTGGACTGAACCCATAGAGCAATATAAAACTTGAGATACATGGCGAGGTACTGTAGATAAAGAAGGGAGTGAATACGTGAAAAGCCAGAGTCAAATAAAGGCCCTAGTGATAACCCGCACCATTTAAACGTAATTTTTGTATTTTTGTAACAAAACACTTGCGGTGTCAGAGATTTTAACTAAAACACAGTTTAAAAGTTTCAAATTTCCCTCCAATGTTATGTAAATCAGTTGAAAGAAAATGTAAATTTGTGTAATCATGTGACAGACACAATGTGCCTTTAGAGACAATTAGTTCAGCTTCTCTTCACTGAGCCAATTAACTATACTGAAAGGGAAGTGATCTCTCCCTTCTTGTAAATATCACAATACAGACAACTACATTTTAATAATACACCGAGAAGAAAAAGGGTTCATTTACATGGACAAAATTAGCACACCCATTCAAGTCTTTGTTAAATATATTGCGCAGCAAAAACAACACAATTTCATTATGTACGTTTCTTTTAGATTTAAAAAACATTGTAGAAAATTATACTTGCATATTATGAATCCAGCTGCATCAGAAAGTGAGTAAAGCAGCAGAGACGTGATCTGGATGAATTGAGACGGAATGGTAAAGAAATCTAGGAGGGCGGAGTTAACCTCACTCAGCTTATACAAAGACCTTACAAAATATGAAGAAATGTTTAGCAAGTATTACAATGCAAGATACTTGAAAAAAATCAGTTAGTTAAAAAATTAGTTAGCAGACAGATGAAAGATTTGTATTGTAGATAGATAAAACTTTTTTTTTACTTTCTTGTTTAAATATAATTATGAAGTACAAATATACATTTATTTAATTTGTATTATTACATATTTTGAATTTGGTGTCTTCGTCTCTAATCCTTTTTTCTCTCCAAGACCTCCTTTATATATTTCCATTCTTGACTAATTAATACAGCACAACTTCTCTTGTTCCTTCTTTAAATTTTATTTCTCCACAGTTGTGTTCCAAGGTTTCTTTTTCCTCCCCACACATCCTGCACATTTTTTATTCATCATTTCTCCGGTATTCTTTTTCCCCCCTTTTCATTGTCAAATCTTTCTATTATTTTCTTCCTCTCCCCCTTACTTTTTGTTTTTGGGTAGTTAGGTATTTGCATCATCCATGTCTTTAAGTATTTATTGTTATGCCTCGAATTTCTTAAGCTCTCACTTCTTTTTTGTCCTTGTCTGTCCTTTATTCTATCTAATATTTCCTATTCTTGTCTTTCCACAACTCACATCTTGTCCTACTTCATATCTTTTTTTATATCTCCCTTGTTGAGAAGCCATTATATTTAAACCTTTTCGTTCTTTTTTCTTGGGACAAAAAAAAATTATTTCTGACGTAATTTTGACATTGTTTCAGAATTAAAATTTCATAATTTAAATTCAATATAATTATCCAATTAAAGTAAAATATTAAAAATATTAAATTATAAAGAATAATCTATATCTTCTTAGAAAGGGTCATTTAAGATAAGGTGTCCCCCTCCGGGCATTATGAACTTAAGGCCCGGTCTTTCCACCTTCATTTAAACCACTAGGTAACTATCCGACAGTTAATGTTATCTGGAACTTTATTTTCTGAATAAATTTCATTACCAAGCAGTGAATTCAATACATCAGTCTCATTATCCGTTAGATAACTATCCGATAGATACATTTGTATTGAAAGACGGAATGACATTTATTCAGCAAAGAAAGTATCATATAACCTTATCTGTCAGAATAAACCGGAAGTACAGGATATCAAGGGCAACTTCGATTTTTTATATAGAAACGTATGGCGTGTTGCGTATAATTGGATAAAACTTTTGAAAAAAAAACAACCTTTTCATAAACATGTTTTTAATATTTGTTACGATTACCTATAATGGCTTGCAAGTATTTTTATTTACAAGTGTTCCATTGTTCCAAGTTGCTGTCCATTTTGAACACTTTCGCATCCTTACTCTTTAGTTAACAGTAGCTCGGAGCATAACAAAAAATATTGGTCAAGTTCAAATCGTACCTACTTGAAAGTACTTGAAGTACCTCCAACGTGAACCGTTTTAATTAGTTTAAATTAGTTGTCAAAATAAGTATAATTTATTTTATTTAAGTTTAAAAGGTATATTTTAATGAATATAAATGTCATATATTTATGAATATATCTTGCAAAATTGAGCGTTTTTCTATTATAATTTCATGCTTCGATTTGATATGACTTCGCGTCCCCCCGACGAAGCTTTCACGGCCCCCCGGTTGAGAAACGCTGTATTAGTATATCTTGGAACCCTAATATCATAATTAGAACAGGAAATTGTTAATTCCATATTAAGTCTCATATCCAGCGTTGCAATTTAAAATTAAAAATATACATAAAATTTAAATTAATCCTTAAGTTATGATCTACACCAAAACTATACTATAAAGTGCAGATGATAATTTATGTTAGATGCTACGGACATCGTATGTTATACAAGGTGTCTCAAAAGAAGTTTTATATTTATTTAGCTTACTGCGTGAACGCAACGTATCCGAGGGGCGCGGGGGTTATGTCAATCGGTAGCCTGGCTCTTGGGAATTTAGTCGCTATGGAGCGTTTCTCGGGAGCAGACCGCGCGTTAATCGTGCGAGAGTTTTACAAAAACGGTGATTCGGCGACTGTAGCGCGTAGAAAATTCTGCAGTATTCGAGGTTTTCGCCACTTAAATGATGCGCCAAGCATTCCTCTCATTCGACATTGGGTTAAAAAGTTTGAAGAGACTGGTACAACGCTGGATAAATCAAAATCCGGGCGACCTAGGTCATCAAGAACGGTAGAAAACGTGGGGAATGTTAATCAGTCTGTTCGTGACGACCCGAACCTTTCAATTCGAAAGCGCGCAAGTGCTTTAAATGTGCATAGATCATCATTACATCGCATTATGCACAAAGACCTAAAGCTGCACCCCTACAAAATTCAATTGTTGCAAGAATTAAAGCCCCAAGATGCCAGTCAGTGGCTTAATTTCGTAAATCAGGTGATTGAGCGATTTTCAACGTTTACCAACATTTTGTTTTCGGATGAAGCTCATTTTCATCTTAATGGCCACGTAAATAAGCAGAACTGCCGCTACTGGAGTGCAACGAATCCGAAACGCAAACATCAGAAACCCCTACATTCGCCTAAAGTGACCGTATGGGCTGCGATGTCGGCGCGAGGAATTATCGGCCCTTACTTTTTTGAAGACGAAAGGGGGCGTGCAGTTACAGTGAATTCAGAGCGTTATGTGGAGATGTTAGACAACTTCTTGGTACCTGAACTGCAAAACTTTCCTGGGTATAACCAAAGAACATGGTTCCAACAGGACGGAGCAACTTCACACACGTCCAATATGTCTCTGCCTGGTGTTCGTGAAATTTTCTCAGGCAAATTGATCTCCCGGAGAGGTGACATAAATTGGCCTCCACGCAGTCCAGATTTAACCCCTATGGACTTTTTCCTATGGGGTTATCTTAAATCTAAAGTTTACGCCAATGAACCGACTTCACTGGCGCATTTGAAAGAAAATATCCGTCACGAAATGGCAGCCATCCCTGAGTCCACCTGCCGAGACGTCATAAGTAATTTTACTGTTCGATTAAATGAGTGCCGAGAACGCGAGGGTCTACATTTAGACGATATTATTTTAAGAAATAAATCCCCAAAAAGTGTATTTTAATAATTAATAAACATTTTTTCTATATACGGCTTACTTTTTTTTTTAATCGATCCACTAAATATAAAATTTCTTTTGAGACACCTTGTAGATAACAATAAAACTTCACAATATGTTAGGTTATTCATTTCTGTTTTAAATTACTGGCCCAACCAATGATAATAAATTATCGAAAATTTGTACGTACATATGAATTAAATTAAAAAAACAATCAATGTTTAATATCCATACTTTTAATTATTGTTGAAATACTGATTTGATGATGAAATGTCAAAATTGGTTGCAGGTATGCACTAATTTTAAATTTAAGCATGCAGTTCGCATTTTTAAATTAAAATTTAACATAACTGTAAAACATTTACATTGCTTTTCATTATGTAAACATTTATGTAATGTTTTAAATTCAATTTTAATCTTAATTTCATAGCTGGAAATAAGGCTTTATTTTACAAAAATAAGAAATAAATATTAGATCTATTCGGATCATACGTATATAAAAACAATTCATTGTCCTTAAAAGAAACATTTTAATCTCGGCTATTTTCTAGTAAGAAAAATTAATCAAATTTGTAATTTGCAATGTTTGAAGATACCAGATAGCAAGGAATATTAGATAACATTTTGTCGGGAGAACTAAGAGAGTCATATTTTGTCCATGATGGGTTAAAGCATTGAATATATAAACTTAACCTATACTTAACTTCAAGACTTAGGTCTCTATATTCAATGGTTTAAGACCTATTTAGAGTGTTCCGTCGTGTAGCAAGAAGTTAAGGCAAAACGTAATGACATATATACAATAGTATAGTGTATAGCTCCAAAAATGAAGATGCAGTATTCAAGCAATTGAAAATTTTTCATGAGAGTAGAGCTGTTTTGGGTACCTGGACATGTTGGTATTAAAGACAACGAAGCGGCTGATGTCGCTGCAAAAGCCGCCTTCCACAGACCTATGATTGATGTGAGTTTCATATTTCCAGATGACGCAGAGTTATCTGAAACATCCAGTTTTAGACAGGTTGACTGGAGTAGCATAAAGGATGTTATGTTAAGACGGATTAAGGGAGACATTAAACCATGGGGTTCTTCCTGCAGGATTAACAGCAAGGAGGAAACCGCCATCACACGTTTCGTATAGGCCACTGTTGGTGGACTCATGGACACCTCCTTCGAGATGAAGAATCTCCTATGTGTGAGATTTGTCTGTCTTACACATTTTAACTGAGTGTTTACAGTTCGAGGATGTCAAGGAAAGGTTAAGCCTGTGCTAGAACCTGTCAGTTGCTTTAGGTGACGACAGAGTTCTCATGGACAGGCTGATACTCTTTCTGAGAGAATCGAACTTACTGTTTTATTTGTGAAGTCTCGCATTTTAGTGTGTTCTGTTTCTAGACTGTGATATTCGATCGTAATTGGACCCTTTATAGCCTCTTACCATCACCCTGCGTCTGTTAAATTTTTATACAACAGACTTTTTATCTTATTTATTTGTATTTGTCCGTGCAAGGTTTCTTTTATTCAGTATGCGTGTTTTTTTGATTTTATTGATTTTAACTATTTATTTATTTATTGTTTTTAATATGTAGTGTAGTCATTTAGATGGGCTGCGTATGGCGCAAATAGCCTTTGTTGCTGTGCACCAAAAATTTTAACTAACTAACAAACTGAAAATGTTTCACTAATATTTTTATACGTCATGCTGACTCTAGTTTCAGTGTTAACCATATCAAATCTACCATGTAGCTTTTATATGTTTGAAATTGGTTGAAGCCAAAAATACAAGGTGTCTCAAAAGAAATTTTATATTTAGTGGATCGATTAAAAAAAAAGTAAACCGTATATAGAAAAAATGTTTATTAATTATTAAAATACACTTTTTGGGGATTTATTTCTTAAAAATAATATCGTCTAAATGTAGACTTACGCGTTCTTGGCACTCATTTAATCGAACAGTAAAATTACTTATGACGTCTCGGCAGGTGGACTCCGGGATGGCTGCCATTTCGTGACGGATATTTTCTTTCAAATGCGCCAGTGAAGTCGGTTTATTGGCGTAAACTTTAGATTTAAGATAACCCCATAGGAAAAAGTCCATAGGTGTTAAATCTGGACTGCGTGGAGGCCAATTTATGTCACCTCTCCGGGAGATCAATTTGCCTGAGAAAATTTCACGAACACGTGGCAAAGACATATTGGACGTGTGTGAAGTTGCTCCGTCCTGTTGGAACCATGTTCTTTGGTTATAGCCAGGAAAGTTTTGCAGTTCAGGTATCAAGAAGTTGTCTAACATCTCCACATAACGCTCTGAATTCACTGTAACTGCACGCCCCCTTTCGTCTTCAAAAAAGTAAGGGCCGATAATTCCTCGCGCCGACATCGCAGCCCATGCGGTCACTTTAGGCGAATGTAGGGGTTTTTGATGTTTGCGTTTCGGATTCGTTGCACTCCAGTAGCGGCAGTTCTGCTTATTTACGTGGCCATTAAGATGAAAATGAGCTTCATCCGAAAACAAAATGTTGGTAAACGTTAAAAATCGCTCAATCACCTGATTTACGAAATTAAGCCTCTGACTGGCATCTTGGGGCTTTAATTCTTGCACCAATTGAATTTTGTAGGGGTGCAGCTTTAGGTCTTTGTGCATAATGCGATGTAATGATGATCTATGCACATTTAAAGCACTTGCGCGCTTCCGAATTGAAAGGTTCGGGTCGTCACGAACAGACTGATTAACATTCTCCACGTTTTCTACCGTTCTTGATGACCTAGGTCGCCCGGATTTTGATTTATCCAGCGTTGTACCAGTCTCTTCAAACTTTTTAACCCAATGTCGAATGAGAGGAATGCTTGGCGCATCATTTAAGTGGCGAATACTGCAGAATTTTCTACGCGCTATAGTCGCCGAATCACCGTTTTTGTAAAACTCTCGCACGCATAACGCGCGGTCTGCTCCCGAGAAACGCTCCATGGCGGCTGAATTCCCAAGAGCCAGGCTACCGATTAACATAACCCCCGCGCCCCTCGGATACGTTGCGTTCACGCAGTAAGCTAAATAAATATAAAATTTCGTTTGAGACACCTTGTACAAATGAAAAACAAATAGACACTGAAAAAAAGAATTTTTTAAAATTGGAGACATTCATATATTAATGATGTTTTTGATTAATTGTAAAAAATAATTCACACCGTGTTTCAAAGTTCAAACTGTATATCATGTTGATATATTTTATATCACAATTACTTAATTTTAAAAGAAAAGAAGAGAGAAAGACTGCAATACAATACCTCCCTAGTCATAAATTACAAGACCGCCGATAAAACCCATAAAAAAATCTATTTCCACTCATATATCTCTCCCTGTTTTCAATTACTCATTTTTTCCTAAGGATACCAGATATAGGTCATCGGAAAAAAGTTAAGAAACTCGAAAAGTTCTAAAATTCTGCTGCATTTCTACTTATCAAAAATCCATGGGTTTAGCAGTTGGTAAGCCTAGTTGTTTACGTGTACATAGTCGACAAATCCAAGAGCGACTTGGACCTGATATGAAGTGGGTAGTATACCCATGGGGAAACCGAATCACTAACTCGGTTTTTTGAAGCTGTGGAATCATGACGTGCAACCGGAATGTTATTTGTTCCTGTATACGCTCACAAGATGGCAACACAAACTAGATTACTGAACCGCCTGGTGTTGGAAACTTTCTAGTTCGTGAATGATGTGTATTTCTTTTGTGATTAATTCCGTGATTAGTTTGTACGTTCTTAAGACAATTGTCAAGGGTATCATTTGTAAGAGTCAGATTTAAGTAGTTAATTTCTAATCAGTGCTTCGAGAAGACTTTAATCTTGGGTACAAATTGAGAAAATGTGTAAACATTTTGTTTGCGAAAACTGGGGCAAACCGTTTAATTAAGATAAAAGAATACAAAGAACAAAATTACAATTACGGGAAGATATTTACAATCCTGGTAAATATTCAACTGCTAAAATTAAGACTCCAATATTAATTGATATGTCATGATTTTACATCAACAATGACAAAATGGTTGGACAATAGAGCATTTTAAGGTGGCACGGACATGTTGGTGGTCCAAACACATTCTCCGAGAAGATCAAGGTCACTACTGAAGTGGAAAACACACAAACAAAACTTAATGCTTAAGAATGATCTATCTGGGATTATTATGACAGGAGACGTGCAACTGAAAATGATAAACCTATAATAGGACAATGCCATGAATAATATTGATTTACAGCAAACAAAATTACCACTACCATCCTTCATCATCAAGAACAATCAAAGAGAAGAAATCACCATCATATTTCTACCTAAAGGCCACATGCTGGTGAGCCCATGGATACTTCTTTCAAGATGAAGAAGTTCCTATCTGTGAGACGTATAACACAGATTTATCAAACTCGTTTAAACTTGTAGCGACAACCAGCTATACGCGCGACAGACACTTCGAATGAACACATTTGCACTGTACCCGCAGCTTAATTGTGTGAAGTATATTGCAACAGTATTGAACACGATGACCTACAGAGAGTTGTAAAATTGACACTGCTTTTGGTATAAATTAAGACAAAAACGCCCGTAAAGTTTGCGAATCAATTTTTTCTGTTCTTGGTAAAGCTATTCCTGTTAACAGAACTTGCATATATTTGTTTCGACGTTTTGAAATTAGTAATTTTGAGGCCAGTACTCTTGACCTCCACGAATATTGGAATCTAATGATTTGCAACTATAATGAATGAAAATCCGCAATGAAAATGCGCAAAAGGAACTTTCAAAGCAACAATTTCGATACTGCTTGACACTTGACAACGACGGTAACATGTTTGAGTTGGAAAAAAATCAGAAGCCCGGAAACTGGGTTACCACATAAACTTGACGAGCATTGTCAGCCGGCTCAAAAAGCAATGGTAAGAATTATCGCAATACAATTGCACTGAAAATTTTCACTTATGTAAATAAACAATATTTTCATATAATATTTCAGGAGATAGCCAATACAATATCCATTGTAGATGGCACCATATATGTAATTCCCAAACTATCCACCAGGAAGTAATATAGTCCATATATGAAGATTACTACAATATTAAATATGAAAACCTATTTCCTATACAAATCGCTGAATATCATTCGACGGACTGGCCTGAATTTATAGATATACTATTGCATAAAAACGAATCGGAAGCAAGATTCAGCAGCAAACCGTCAGGTTCCCACTGGTTTTCAGCTATGCCCGGTTGCCACAATGGCAACCTGAATTACCGATATCTCCCCTAGCCGCACTTTGGGAAATTCCCCTCACTCTGTCATTCGGAACATCCCAGTGACGTTCGATCCATATGCTCTATATATACTGCACACGTAAATTATAAAATTTAAAAGTATTTGCTACTGTTTTTATAATTATTAACTGCTGGTGCGCTAAAAAAATGAAAACGCTGAAAAATCTGATGAGCAAAAAAACTTACGAAATGGTAGTTGTGTCGTAATAAATTATATATTTACAGTCTGTTTAACAAGACGTCTTTGTTGATTTTAGGCGAACTATAAGAGAGAAAAGGAAAAACTAAAAATAATTTAAAAATTTACTGTAAATATTATTACGCTACTACCTAATAATTGGTCCAATCCCTATTATTATCAATTATTGCTTAGCATCTTTTCGGTACACTTTCTACCAGCTTTTTGGCATACGACTTTGCAGTGATCTCAATATCTGCCGTGTTTGACGAATTAGCTGATTCAAATTTTGAACATTTTTTATTCGATGCTTATATTTCATGTACCCCCAGACATTTTCAATAGGATTTGCATCGGGCATCGGCGAAAACCACACACTCCAATCGCGTTCTAAATTTTCCTTGGCCCAAGTGAGTAATTTTTAGACATGTTTCACCGAGAACAATGGTTTTTGTTTGGTGCTCCTTAATTTCACATCATTTTCGATTAAACGACTTCTCAGGGTCATTAGACTTAACTTAATGTTTTTTTAAAACAAAATTGCCTGATATTTACGTAAAGATGACAGAGGATTATTTTTAAAAACGTTAAAAACCACTTTATCTTGTTTTTAGTAGTCACTTTTTATAATCCACGATTAGGTAAGTCGTCAACATTTTTATTAATTTTATAACATTGCACTCAATACTTCACAAAGTCTACTGACTTGTACATATATTTTTCTGCAATTGAAAAGGACATTTTTGGCCCTTTTGGGTGAGTACGTAAAAATACCACTGCAAAACATTTTGCATAAATAGCACTCATTATTACACAACAGCACTACTGAAAGACAAAATACTAACTAAAAATTTTTTATTATAGGGCTTATTAGGTCTTGATATTCTTATCATGTTCGAACCTGTTTATTATTTGTGCACATGCCTGATCATGAGTTATAAACATGTATGTCTTATTATACAGACTGTATATGCATTTTAACCTGGATTCATTATAATAACCGGCACAGACGTGGCGGTACGTACCGTTACACACTGGCTGAATATCAACCTGAATGTCAACTCCTACATACTGGTTGCCCGTACTGCTCTTGCGAAGATATACCAAGTAGTGCAAGATAATCTGTAACTTACCGTTCACTCACTGGTTGATGGCATTCAGATCAATTGACTGCGGTCTAGGCTTCCTCCATTTATAAGCCAGAGTATTGGAGTAGAGAATGGAAAGAAAAGGCACCGTGTTTTCAGCTTACCGTGTATATCAGATAAACTAACAGGATTTGGTTACCTCTCTGTACAATATCCTTGGCTTACTTCTAAAACATCAGAGGTCGAATTTTTCATAATTTTCAGGTTTTTACACTAGTACCACTCGTTGGTAAAATTTCTAAGTTTGAGAGTCCTTTGGTTAAATAAATAGTCTCCAGTTCCCTCAAAAATCCCTATTTTTAAGAAACCTTCTATTGGTATATCAGTGACGTTGGAATACAGAATGCTGGATTTACATGTGTTTAGTAGTTAAATCTAGTAACTAAATCAAGCTGTTAAACCAAACACTTTTTCTGTTTAGTGTTGTTTGTTTACAAAATGGTAAAATAAAATGGTTAGTAAAATATATTAGTACGCTAAAAATTGCGGGTTGTTCTGAAACTGAAATAATTAATGGAGACTTACGAACAAGTATTTTGGATTTATGGTGAGAAGCAGGATATATATATGAATGAGCGACTTAAAAATATAAAAGTACATGGGTGAAAAAAATGGTTATCTCGAAAGAAAAGACGTGGAATTTCGTCTGTATTACTGAGAGAACTTGCTGATGAAGATGTATCACAAACATTTTTCTCTCCATATGCTTTGATAAATTGTAACGTAATTTCTTCTCCCAGACCTGACAACTTATAGTATGCTATTTGAATAAGACCACAATTTTTTTTTTTTTTTTTAATTTTATGGCCTTTGCTGCTGTGGCAATTAGCCAGGACAATTTTTTATTTGAGAAAAATTCCATGCCTGAACGGGATTCGAACCCGAGACCTTCGCAACGCAGAGCACATGTGTTACCACTACGCTACGCCGGTCGGCAGACCACAAATTAATAAGTAGTGTAAATCGTTTTTCTGTTTTTGCGTCTCTCCTGTATATTCTCCGGTAATTTTGTACATTCGTGGTTTAGAAGTAAGCCGATATGCTTTCCCATCATGTAAATTACTAATATTCTTTTGGAGCACTATAAGTCAAGTGGCAAGCCAGTCCTACTCACAGAATTCATACAATTGTCAACTATTTCCAGGCTATTTGTATACCAATACTAACTATAATAAATGTCATTTCTGCGAGTTTTTCCTCCTTCACAAACCTGAAAAAATTGGTGACAAAAAGAGAAACAAAGGAAACTACAAAAATCTTAATTTCTTCTGGCTATTTCTGCTCATAGACCGAGAGCTCATGACAGTTTTTGGTCTCCGATTTCATACAGCACGCCTTTTGGAGGAGAGAATATTTACCCTGTGACAACAAAAAAGGGATGGTACTAAACCCCTGCACGCTTTCTGGTCATAGGAAAAATTGCATTTCCACTTAAACACAAAATTTTTGTGCTTTTCTCTGATTTAATATTGCTTGCCCTTTTGTCAAAAGAAAGTTATAACAAATTTAAAGTCTTTTAAATATATGCATGCGATTCGGAGGATCCCAAAGGGCTCAAACGGTCATGTGATCTTGTAATAAAAAAATATGATTTTCCGCGTTTTCATACAGCAGGCCTATAATTAAAAGACTTTAAATTTGTTATAACTTTCTTTTGACAAAAGGGCAAGCAATATTAAATCAGAGAAAAACACAAAAATTTTGTGCAAGTGGAAATGCAATTTTCCCTATGACCGGAAAGCGTGCAGGGGTTTAGTACCATCCCTTTTTTGTTGTCACAGGATAAATATTCTCTCCTCCAAAAGGCATGCTGTATGAAATCGGAGACCAAAAATGTCATGAGCTCCCAGTCTATCAATATTAAATAAAGGTCAAGGTTCATTTTTAGAAAATTTAAGAAAAAGATTTTCTTAGTATGACCCTTATATAGCCACCGAGACTCTACATGCCGATTGATCGACAGAGAACCGATAAACAAATATATATCTATTTCACACAGTTCTATGTAAAATTCAATGACGTCTGTGAACTTGTTATACCCAATGTACGTTTGTAGTTTATATCTTTGTTTGGTACATCTGAATATATCCAGATGTAACAAATGAAGATTAAATAAATATAAAGAATTAAAAGTGTTGTATGACTTGTTCTCTAATACGTGAAAATATTGGTGCATGGAATGTACAAGGTTGGCCATCCCTGCCTTATGCTGTCATTTATGTGTCTCTCTGTCTTCACGATAGAGTTTTGATCAAATAACTGGATCTAGCCAACTGAAATTTATTATGTACCTATCTACCAAATATAAATTTGATATGATCAGATTATTTTAAGTTAAGCCGAATTTTTTATATTTAAGAAAAAATAATACTATACCCAAGAATAAGAGTGTATTAACTCAAATTTGTTATAAAATTTTTACTGTAAAATATGCGGTATTATATCTCCAATTTTTTATTTAATTCTATTTTTATTGGCATGAGAAATTTCAATTTTCTCTCCAGCAAATTTGCTAAATTTTCATTACTTATAGATACGCTTAAAATCTAGATCGAAGCATTTTTAATAAACATTTTAAGAAAATGGTATTATGTGATTTAATACACTTTTATACTGATGTACACAATTGTTATTATTTAAATTCAATGTAGGGCACCCAATAAAAGTTCTTAATACTTCAATTAACGGTCGAAAAATTATTTTAAAAATATTATGGAAAGTAAAGCTTGTTTTTGTTCCCATTATAGAATAATATATTGTGCAACAAGCGCGGAATGCCTTATATTCCGCACGAGAATGAAGTTTGCAAACGAGCCGAAGCAAATTTTTCGAGTGCGGATTATATATTCTGCGCGTGTTGCTCACTATGCTTTTCCTTCGATAACCATTTTTCAATAAATAAATAAGAAAATACAATATAAATATGGTTAACAGCCATTAATGCGCGTGCAGCCAGTACGGGAATGAAAATTCTCGGAAACTGCACATGCGCATTGCGTCGCATTTAATCTTTCCCGCATCACCTGCGCGCGCCTGTGTGTAACATGCAAAATTAAGCTAATTTCCTGTCAATTAACTGTATCGAAATGAGACAGATCCATAGTAGTCATAGGAAAAAAAAATATTGTCTCTTACACTTACAATATACTTAGTAGACCCTGAAAAATATGAAAAATCATGCTTCATAACAATTTTCTTATTATACATTTTTTATTGGGTCTTGAATATTATGTATTGTCGACTACTAACTACTACACAATACCGTGCTCTTTCAACAATATTTTGTATTTTCTTCAGGCAGGGTTGGACTGGGAGTAAAATGTGTACCGGGAAATCTGGAGGAAGTCGGGCCACTATATATATATATTTATCATTTTGATTTTCGGGCCACCGGAAAATTCCCGGTATCCCGCCGGGCCAATCCAACCCTGTCTTCAGGCACATTTCAACATTTATTTCTGCAAGATTGCACAGAATATTGTTTATTTGTTCAACTGTTTGCAATTTGTTGATGTAAACCTTGCTGAAGATCTTCAGTGGATTGTAACTTCTGAAGTTCTAGAATAAACATAAAATGACACACAACCTTACTTTAAAACCTAATTTGTTTTAAATAAAATCTAATTGATATAAAACTTAATTTGCCAATGTAATTTTGACTTTTTCTTTACTTTATACATAAATATTTTGCTACTCTTCACCATTTAAGTAATTGTTTCAAATCTGGAGAATAACTATTCTGTCTTGTTTTCAAAAAATTCTTTAGTTCCCAGCACGTTTAATACAATTTCGGATCAACATACCAAACAGATCTTTTAGTTAAAAACGCCATATAAAAATCTGTCGCTGTCAAGTCCGATAAACTTCGCATCCTATTACTTTCGCCGTATTTCAAAGATTTGTCCAAGAAACATTACACGCAGCTCAACCAACGGCTGCGTTTTGTTGTGCCAATTCTGGTTTTGGTTTAATCAGAATACGCGTTTAGTTGGGACAATATTCTCATTCTATTCATTCTACTCATGCGATGATTTGAATTAGAACGACTGGAATGACTAAGTCCTGGGGATGAAAAGTGATATTTAAATGCAGTTATTTTCATTTGGTTTTTAAATTTATTATAATTAAATCTTGGCATTACTGCTTTAAAATAATTTTCACTTTTAGGTATTTTCTGCTTTTGTGTCCTAAAATAAATATATACCTAATGATTTTAATGTAGTATTGTTAAATCTAAACTTAAAATGTATGTGCAATTTGATTATTTGTTCTAAAACACGTTCTAGAATATTTGTTTGAAATGTAAAGTTTTGCTATTCTGCATTTATTATTTATATTATTCATTTAGGTGAAATATGTACATTATTTGTTTTACAACCATATGATTTAACCTCCATGCAAATGTCATTTCATGTTTACTTCACGATCAAAATTGTTTCTTGCGCATCAATTCTAGTACTTCTAACCAGCCACCAACAAAAGGCACCTATTGTAAAAGTGCTACATGACAGGTAGAGTTGTCTTTTTGAAACCATATATTGACAAGTCCCAATTATTTAATTTATAGTTGCAAAAAGTCATAAATCATGTTGCGGTAGTGCTCGTCAATGAACGTCATTAACAGCACAGCCCGCGAATTATTCGAAAAGATATCCGACACATATCTATCATATATAACGCAACAAAAATTTTCACTGCTTTGCTGTAAAGGTCGTTGGTGTATCCATTTTGTGTTCCCAGGATCCCAGAAAGAGATATTCTTCTTGGCCACTGAGGTCGAAGTGTACTTCGTCAGTAGACGTATTACGAGGGAAAGTCAGTAATTAAGTCACAAAATGCTATTAAAAAATATTCAAAGGAATACTTAGCCGAAAACAAGTTTTATTTAAGTCGCCACCAACATTAATACACTTATCCCATCGCTTTATCAATGCCCTAATGCCTGCTGTATAAAAGTCTTTGAGCTGCAGTCTCAGTCACATGCGTACCTCTTGTTCAACATCGTTATCACCCGCGAAACCTTGCCGCCAAGATACTTTTTTGTAGACCAAACCATGAGAACATCCTATTGCAGTTGCTATGCTGTCTATTGTAACCCGCCTGTTAGCTCGAACCATCTCGTCCATCCATAGAATTATTGCATCATTCGCCTTCAGTTCGGTGTTCATCAACAACTTTTATGCGCCCTTGAGAGAATTTCTCGACCCAGTTGTATACTGCTTTACGCAACAAATACCCTTCACTGTAAACATGATATATTTCCTTATGGACATCTTTTGCAGGAAGTTCTTTTGCCCACAAAAAACACACCACAGCCGTTGCTCTTCCGCAGAATACTCTTCGAGGACGATCGCCATTTTCACTCTGCCTGCGCGCGCACTATGCAACTGTTACTTAAGTTTGTCAAGCTGTATTGTGCTGCCATCTAATGACAATTTTGGAAATAGCTCACTGCTATTTTCAGCTTGTCAACATCGTTTTGTGACCCAATTACTGACTTTTCCTAGTATTTTTGGGATCACTATAACAGATTTTGTATTCTTTTTAATGTATGTCTTCTCAATTCTTCTGTTTTTCTAAGTTCGTTTTTATTCAGCATGTTTGTTACATAAATTATATATTTATTGAAAATATGTCTCCACAGACGTAGCATTATGCCCCACTGCACGTCACTGAAATACCCCTGTATTCCCCGACATTCGATCAATAGTGATATTATACAGAAAGGACTGAACGATTGAGATAGAAATTGAAATATGAAAATGTGCGATGCAACTGTATGTTTGCATGTACAGTCAAGTTTTTAATATTGCTTTTGCTTGTCGACAACTTATTACAGATAAGGGAATATGTAAGGGTTCTATAAGGGTTGGGATATGAGTATGTGCGTAATAATACTCCAGATATATTGAGTTTTCAACAAAATTAATTTTCTTATACGTAATACCTTACGTAAGGGTATATCAAATATTTATTTACAATACTTTTCAAAAAAATATTATTCAAATATTTGAAGAGATTCGAGGCAAAGTAGTGTGTCACATTCTGTGCAATTCTAGAAACAAACCGTTTTACTAGATTGGCTGTATTTAATTTCACATAACTTTACTTGAAATTCTTATACATTAATTCCAGGAGAAGAGGTTGTGTTTTAAATTTTATTTATTTTACAATGCTAATCACCTATGCCAGGGAACTAGATGCCACACTTGATGAGGATGAGAGGTGAATGATGGTGAAAATGGGAGTAATGTTAACATAATATTCTCGCCCGAAAAATATCACCAACGGGGACTTGAACTAGCAACCTCAAAATTCAGACAGTTTTAACCAATCAGAACTGCGTAAACAGGGGGGCTCAGGGGTTTGAGCTCCTCCCCTCCAGGAGCTCAAAAATACGTGGTTTTTGCGATTTAACTGTTTTCAAAGAATATAATTGAAACTTCATGAGATTTTTTTTTTGTTATAACTTGTATTTTGGTCGTGAAGACCTTTTTTTGGGGAATTGTATTTTAGGTGAGGACTTTTTGATTTTTAGGTCATCATTCCAATATTAGAAGTGAGGACCTTTTGTTTATTTAGGTTATTACTTATATTTTGGAAAATAAAGGGCTTTTGGTCAGCACTTATTACCGAGTAATTTCCTGATTCCTACTCTTATGATACAATTATGTCTTCTGAGCTCCCCACCCCCTACCCCACAAGAAAAATTCACGGGTGCGTGCACTGTTATAATAGATACATTTAAAATAATATCTAGATGCAGATACAGATACAGAATTATAAAAAATATCTAGATACAGATACATGCCAAAAATTTTTGTATCTAGATGCAACTAGATACTTTTGAAAAAACACTGAAAAATTAAAATACCATATTTTTACCAAACAAACAGTGCCTGTTAATCAGTATAATACAGGCTGTTCAAAAATGACCATGACGTCACAAAACGCCCACTACATTCAAGGTAAAACACTATTCTACGAAATAAATTTGTACTAAATAACGTATGTATTATGTAAGCCATATGTGCTAACGTATGAGTTGCGTATCTATATAACTAATTTTAGTCTTACAGATACGCAGCTATATTCTTGTTCAAAGGATGTTCCTTTCAATCAAATTTTAGCCCTAATTAAAGTGGAATTCGTGTAATGTCACGATCATTTTTGATCACTAATAAAAAATTACTAATAAGAAAAATGTGATTTTTTTCTCATTCCATACAAATTTTGTTTATGAGTAAAATTTCAGTTGACATTCTCACGCTTACAAATTAAATTTATATGAACGTTTAATAATTTATTCAATTTCACGTCCTTTAGGAAACACCTCTACTTATCTTACTTATTTCAATTAGGAAATGAACTTAATATCCACACTAGCATGGACGGCCCTTGAGTGAGGCGGACTAGAGCCAGGCCTCAAATGAAGATGTGCCTCAAAAAAATTATCAAAATGTATTTTCAATCACTGGATACTTTTGAAAGGCCTTAATTTGTCTTGCCCAAGGCTTCACAAATTCACGGTCCACTCCCAAACCACTTGTGTAGATACAAATTTTCATAAATAAATTGCTCATAAAAAAAAAAAAATACCAACAATAATTATTCAAAAACTTAGTTTTCATTAATAATGACCCATTTTCCAGTGTTGTACCTACTATTGTTGTACCTAAATATCTACTATTTTTACGGCCGTTCAAAAGCTACGAAAAACGTGTGAGATTTTTTTTTTTTTGACATTCCATATTAATTTAATTTGTAAACGTCAGAATTTCAATTATTTTCTGAATTTTGTTTATAGTAAGAATAAAATATTTAAAATGACAATTTATAATTAAACTATTATATCAGCTCGGTATCATGGTATAAAAATAAAGTAACGATCAAAGTATCTGAAATACAGATACAAGATAATTAAAGTTAAATAACTAGATACAGATACAGATACATATTTCAATAAGTATCTAATATGTATCTAGATGCTTGAAAAAGTATCTAGTTACTGTATCTAGAAACTTGAAACTAGATAAATTACAACACTGGGTGCGTGAAATGCACCGAAAATTCCGCTTATTAAGACGATGACAAATAATATTTAAAGTAGATCTAGACAATTATAGGCATATCAGTTTATTATTTAGTCTTTCAAAGATCTTGGAAGAAATTATTTTAAATAGAATAATTGAATACGGCGAAGACTCTGAATTATTTCAAAATTAACAGTTTGGTTTTAGACATTATCATTCTGCTACACATCAACTTGTTAGAGTAACGGAGATAATATCTAAAAGTTTCAATAGGAAAAAGTCAGTGGGTGCAGTATTTCTTGACATCCAAAAAGCGTTCGACACTGTCTTGCAAGATGGTCTACTATTCAAATTAATTAAGCTAAGAATCCCATCAAATCTAATTAAATTTATTAAAGCTTATTTAACTGATCGCAAATTTCAAGTAGTTATAAATAATTCAATATCAAGTATACATCAGATATCAGCTGGAGTTCCCCAAGGCTCTATTCTTGGTCCAGTTCTTTTTATTATTTATTTACATGATTTACCTGTATCTAAAAATATAGAAATGGCATTATTTGCTGATGATACTGCCGTATTTGCATCTGGAAAACAGCCTAGAGTTGTTATTAATAAATTGCAAACTGCTCTAAATCAACTTCATAAATATTACAATAAATGGAAGATAAAAATAAATACTAGCAAGTGTCAAGCAATTTATTTCACTAATCTTAAAAATAATCATGTAAATCGTTTGTACTATAACAAAAAAGTAATTGCATGGAGCAAAAATGCTAAATATTTGGGCCTAACATTTGATAGTAAATTAATTTGGAAAGAACACATAAATAATAATACTAAAAAAGCAAAAATGATGATGCATAATATCTACAGTCTAATTAATACTAAGAGTTACTTAAGTACTGAAAATAAATTATTGTTGTATAATATAGTGATCAGACCAATATTAACTTATGGATCTGCAGCATGAGCTAGTGTATCGACAAGTTATTTAAATGACGTGCAGGTTATTCAAAATAAATGCCTGCGAATGGCTACAGAATTAAGAAAATTCAACCGCATTACTTTCATACACGAAGTAGCAAACCAACCAACTATAGAAGAATATATATTAAAAAATGCAAAAAAAATCTATGAAAAGTGCAGCATTCATACGAACCCATTAATAAATGCAATTAGTTTGTATAACCTAGAAGAATTACCGAAAGGACACAAGAGGAGGTTTCCGAAACATCGTTTGCTTCAACACTAATGGGTCTATTCTGTAAAAAAATGTTTACAGTACTGTATCACTATAGCGCTGTAGTGTGCTTAGCACTGTAAAGTGCCAAGTTACGGCGGCTCTGTAAATATTGAGCATTAGCTATTCTGTAACACATTCTGTAATTTCGGTCGATTTAAACTTTGCTTACATTGTAGCTAACTTTACTATGTTTATTTCTAACCTCAAAATTTGAGGTATTGATCAATGTCATTGATCGGTAAGTGTATATCATATTTGTATATATACATATACTCATGTTTTTTACGTTTGTAATTTTTATTAATTATTGTTATAATTTGTTTATAAAAATAAAAGTTTCTCTTTGCATGTTATGTGTCTTTATTCCATATAAACAGATTTTTTACATCAAATTATACAATGGACTGCTGAACATATAAATTCCTAATCTGCTTTCCCAAATTCATATCTTGATTAGCTTTTAAAAAAGTTTTAAATCAGTTTTTGAAAATTTTAAATACTTTTCAAATATTTTACCATTTGGTACAGGATCTTCATTATTTTCAGGCTCAGGATCTTCATTATTTACAGGTTCAAGCTCATCATCATCAATCTCAACATAGTTAGGTATTCTTGCTTTTGTTGCTATATTATGCAAAACTTACCCTTCTTTCACTCCACGTTTTTCTTCCCTAGTAGTGGGGAACTTTATATGAATTGGCATTAGATGTGTTGTTATCAGATAACAAATTTCTATTATCGATCTACTAACCATAGGCTGGCTCATAGAAGTGAAATTGTGAGCCCCTGTAGTAGCCTGATAGGATCCATTACTTAAAAAATACAGTGTTTCTAAAACCTGTATATAAAAATATATAAATGAAAACATGTATGCATGAAAGAAAAGGACCACTATATAATCTTGATTCATTGATTGTATTTATTACTAAATTTTTATGCAATCTAAATAACTTCATCAAATGATTTTCAGGGATGGAAAATGGATTTTCTCTATCCCTTAACAATCTTTTTTTGATTCGTACATAATTTCTAAAAAAAAAAGTTTATGTGTGGTTGTAACGTGATATTTTAAGCATAATTACCTGTTATGATCCTCTTGTAGTTGTTGCATTAGAAATAGGGCGAAATTTGGATCATTAATTTTTTTTTTAGGTGACACGATCAATACAAACATATACAACTTGACTTCTATACAGTACTGTAACTGACTTACGGCCAGAAAAATATCGCCGTAACGTTACAGCGTTATTTTACATCGGTGTAGAGTTTCCAGAGCAACGCGTGTCAATACAGAATAGCACTTTCCTTAGAGCGCCGTATTTTACAAAGTTATAGCGCTTACAGCGGTAGAAAACTCATACAGAATAGACCCATTAAACACGTAACATTTACACTCTCACATAACATAATCACATATTTCTCCACTTTTGTTAGGTTTTTTGAAATTTTTCCTAGAATTAAAGAATATCACAGATTTTGTATGATTTATAGTATATCAAAACTAAAGATAGACGAGTGTACGTGTTAAAAGTGACTAGTGAATTTCCTAAGGTAAATATTCCTTAATTATATTCCTTAATTATTTACTATATTTTTGTCATAAAACTTACCATTTCATTCCTTATGTTATATTAACACTATAACTTCACATTTTCACACATTTCAAAAAATCTGGTTTTGAATGCATGCCTGAACTATTCAAAGAAATCAGTCAGACTAACGACATCTTATCACCAGTGGCCTGTGCAAGACCGACCCATCGGTAACGTGCAGGTTACTGCAATATCTGATAGGCAAGCATGATCCAAAGCAAGCACCGCCAAATATAAATATTATATTTAAAATTACCTTTAGAAATAAAGGTAAGAAAAACTCAAAATGAACACAAATAACAGAAGTTACTCAACCGTTACAAAAAATAACAACACATTATTTCCTAATAAAAACTTGGCTGTATTATTAAACCATCTAGAAAATACACAAATTGAAGATTACATCTACGCTCTTGGAGACATAGTAGGGCCAGAAAATATTTCACATTACTCAAAAATTTCTTTCAACCGTATTTGCATATTCCTCACGAAAAAAGAATTAGTCGATGATTTAATTGAAAATCACCAAACCATAAACATACATGGACAAACAACTGAAATTAGACGGTATCAATCTACAGCGAAACGTCTGGTAATATCTAACGTGTGCCCCAGTGTGCCAAATTCGATATTAGAAGGTGCACTTAATTCTTTAAATGTCAAAATGGTATCACCAATAACATTCTTAAAAGCTGGACTTAAAAATTCAGCGTATAAACACGTACTAAGTTTTCGCCGACAAGTATACATGAAAGAAAATACAGAAACCGAAATTCCAGGAAGCATAATGATCACACACGAAGAAACCAACTACCGTATATATTTTTCTACGGATATTACATGTTTCTCATGTAAGAAAGTAGGACACGCAGCCAACGAATGCCCCGAACAAAATCAAGCTAAAGTCGATTTAACAATAAACACACAAATTAATACTAACGCACCAATACAGCAAAATAACAAAGACACACAAAGACCAAATAATGAGCAAGCAGAAGAAGTAGATAAAGAAAAAATGAATACAGAAAAAACCAACTGTTACACAGAACAACCATTAAAATCGTCTACGCAAGAAGAAATGCCCGTTCTCAATACTCCAATAACTGAAAACTTACATGTATCTCCATCCATGGACAAAACAAAAAGAATAGAACCAAACCAAAGAGAAAACCAACAAAACAAAACATCAAAAAGACAAATCGCCTCCGAAAGCAGCGTAGAGGACTTAACCGATCTAATAAACAACTCTCAAGTTAATCCGCTATCCCAAACAAACTCTAAAACAACTCCTAAAAGCCAAGATAAATCCAAACAGAAAAATAAAAAATCAAAACCAGAAAACCTAGAAAATATCGAGTCAAAATCAAAAACTCCAATCAAAGACCTTACAAGCTCTTTAAAACAAGTAATGAATAACAAACCCGAAAAATATATAATAAACTACGAACAATTAATTGACCTTTTAGAAAATATACAAGGAGCAACGGACCCAATCTCTATAGCTAGGGACTATACTTCTGACATAAACGGACTACTGCTAACACTAAAAGATTTGTACCCACACCTAAATAAACAGAACATCAAACATCGGTTCACTAGAGTAATAAATAAAATTAAAGAACAACTAAGTAAAGAACTCGACGCTTTAACAATTACGGACACCGACGAAAACTCACAAAATCAATAGAAATGGCAATACTACAATGGAACTGTAATGGGTTTTACACCCACCTACCAGAAATCCAAATTCTAATAAACCAAATGCAACCCAAATTTATATGTATCCAAGAAACAAGACTACATGAAAAACAAAAAGTGAATCTAAGAAATTACGTATGTTTCAGAAAAGACAGATTAAATCTAAACATAGCCTGTGGAGGTGTCGCAATCTTTGTCTCGCAAGAATATGTAGCCAACGAAGTACCCATTGATACAGAGCTAGAAGCAGTAGCCATAAGCTCATATATACCAAATCTGGGTAAAATAACTATCTGTTCATTATACTTACCACCAAATAAAAATATAACGCAGATTGAACTAGAAGATTTAATGCAGCAACTACCACGTCCAAGCCTACTTGTTGGTGACTTCAACGCCCACAACATCCTCTGGGGCAGCGAAAACACTGACCGAAGAGGAAAAATTATAGAGAACATCATTGACGACAATAAAGTCCTTTTAAACGATGGATCCCATACATACCTATGTATGCGAACCGGAACATTTAGCTGCATCGATATATCAATATGTGACGCGAACATCGCAGCCAACCTGACATGGACACCTCTTGTACATACACAAGGTGGCGGACACTTCCCAATCAATATTACATTACCCGAAGAACCGAATACAACGTCATACAGACCAGTAAAATGGAGAATTAAAGAAGCTGACTGGGAAAAATTCGCAAGTCTAGCTTCAATAAATAAAACAGAAATTGATAATGACGACATAACAAAAGTTGTACAAGAATTCACCGAACACATCATTAACGCAGCAGACCAAGCAGTAGGCACGAAGAACCACGCTAACAGAAAAAGAACTAATCCGTGGTGGAACCAGGAATGTAAAAATGCTTGCCGAGCGCAAAAACGTGCACTGACAACTTATAAAAAAGAAAGAACTATAGAAAACTTTATACATCTAAAAAAGACAAGAGCAGAAACAAGACGCATTATAGTTAAAAGCAAACAAGAATCATGGCAAAAATTTGTTTCCTCTATTAATTCTAGTACTCCTCCACAAGAGCTATGGACGAAAATAAGAAAGATAAACGGAAAAGGAACCAACCATCAAACATCTGTGCTAATTCAAGACACAACAATAATACAATCACCACAAGCAATCACTGACACGTTAGCAAAACATTTTGAACATAATTCCAGTGACGAAAATTACAGTGAAACATTTAGAAAATATAAAGAAAACAAAGAGAAAGAAAAAATAGACATAGGAGAAAATAGGGACGAGATAAGTATGCCCATCACACTTACTGAATTATTGATAGCTATCAAAGAAATGCAAGATTCAAAAGCTGCAGGTCCCGACGGAATACCAAATGAATTTATAAAACATTTACCCATAGAAACAACCAAATATCTTCTTCTTATATACAACAAAATCTGGGAATCGCACGTATATCCTGACCAATGGAAAACAGTAACCACTGTCCCAATACTAAAGCCCGGTAAAAATAAAACCCAGCCAACTAATTATCGACCTATATCCATCTCAAACAGTTTGAGTAAAACTCTTCAAAAAATCATAAATAAGAGATTAATGTGGTATTTAGAAAATAAGAACCTACTGTGTAGCATCCAGCACGGCTTTCGAAGCAAACACTCCACCATGGACAATATACTTACATTGCAACATGACATCCTACAGGCCTTTAAAAATAAACAACATCTAATAGCAGTATTCTTCGACCTGCAGAAAGCCTACGACATGGTATGGAAACATAATATCATCAGAACTCTAAAGGCACTTCAGCTTGATGGCAACATTTTACACTACGTAAAAAACTTTCTCACAAACCGCCGATTTCAGCTTAGATGTAACGACCACATATCAAAACAACATCCTCAAGTTAACGGACTACCTCAGGGAGAAATACTTAGTGTTACTTTATTCTTAATAGCTATCAATAATATATACAAATCAGTAAAACTACCCGTGAAAGCATGTCTGTTCGCAGATGATCTCGTCATCTATTGTAAAGGTACAAACCCAATAACTATTAAAAACAACCTTCAACAAGTCATCTCTGAATTAACTAACTGGAGCAACACCACAGGTTTTCAGTTCTCACCCTCTAAAACTAAAGCCGTCCATTTCAGTAAAAGACAATATAATAATTATAACCCAACTTTAAAAATAAACAACAATCACATAGAATACGTTGACGAAATAAAGTTTCTAGGAATCACCCTCGATAAAAAGCTAACTTGGAGATCACACACTAAGAACCTGAAAAAAGAATGCATGCAAAGAATATCATTACTGAAAACTCTAGCACATCAAAAATGGGGATCCGATAGAGATAGCTTGTTACGAATATACCAAGCATTAATAAGAAGCAAACTCGATTATGGATGTATATCATACGGAACAGCTAAAGAAACTGTACTCAAAACATTAGAATCGATCCAAAACACAGCCATAAGGATATCAACCGGCGCATTCAGAACCAGCCCTACAAATAGCCTTCTTTGTGAATCCAGTCAAATACCCTTGAAATACCGTAGACTACAGTTAACTCTATCCTGTTTCGTAAATATAGCATCTAACCAAAACACGCCAACCCACAACCTTTTTTTCCGTCAACTCAACAATCAACTAGTCATGCACACTACTCTACCTCTGCTACAAATTATAGAAAACTATCTAAATAAGTATAGTATCATAATAAGTCACATCGAAAAGCACCGCTACAATAAATTTCCACCATGGAGTTTAAATCGAGCGCAGTTTAACACAACACTAGCCAAATATCCGAAACAAGAAACGGACCCACAAGTCTATCGGGAAAGATTCAAAGAAATCATGACCAACTACAACAACCATGTACACATCTATACAGACGGCTCAAGAATAGGACATAATACCGGCGCAGCAATCGTCATAGATAAACAGGAGTACAAGATCCATTTACCTTCTGTAAGCAGTGTGTACACAGCAGAAGTGTACAGCATCCTAGAAGCGACCAGACTAATCAATAAAGATCATAGAAATAAATTCATAATAATAACAGATTCTCTAAGTTCTGTCCAAAGTATCCAAGAAACTTACTCGAAACATCCCATGATACAAGAAACTCAAGACAACATACACAACGCATTAGCCCAAGACAAAGAAGTAACCATCTTATGGATCCCATCCCATGTAGATATAGAAGGCAACAATATAGCAGACGAAGCCGCAAAAAAGGCAACAACAGCAGCCACAACAGAAATACCGATGCCAATCTATGATTTCAAGAACCGGATTAAACAGAAAATTAAAGAAGACTGGGACCTAGAATGGAGACTGACGAACAACAACAAATTACGACATATAAAACAGGACACGAAGAAATTGACCCTAACCAGAAACCGACGAGACCAAATTATATTGACGAGACTACGAATTGGACATACAGCGATTACACACCAATACGTATTCCACAGACTACAACCACCCATGTGCGAAGAATGTGCCACAGAACTGACAGTAGAACATATCCTGATGACCTGCCAGAAATATAATAACGAAAGGAAAACACATAAAATTCCCCCCACATTACAGCAAGCCCTGGCTAACGACAACAAAACAATAGACACTGTACTAAAATTCCTAGAAGAAATATCATTAAAAAACAAAATATAACTACCCTAAAAACCGAAGCGAACAATAATCTAAACTCAATATATATATTTTCCCAAATGTACTATTAGTAATGTTAAACACTATGTAAAATTATAGAAATGTATTGTAATACTAATGGCCTTAGTTGCCGATGTATTTTTTTGCTAAATAAAAAAAAAAAAAAAAAAAAAAAAAGAATATCACTCTAATATCTGATAGCCCATGCATACAACAGCATATTCAAATACAGATTATTTTACTTTTGTAACGGCTTTTTATTTGCATTTCTGTTAAAATAGAAATAATCCCATGGAATCCTATCAAACACTCAAAAAACACCAACTAATAAATTTCTTCAGAGGCTAATAAAGTTTCTCCTCTTATTGGCAGACTGAATATGTGTTGGAAATCCCATTCTTCACAATGAACAATGTTTGTCAATCAGAATGACCTACTTATCTTAGGTAATTTAGTCGTAATTCTCATCATCATATATATTCAGTGTTCATACCAACAAGCCTTTTGCATCTCCAGACTACATACCCTTCCTGATTCTTCTTAAATCTATTCATTCTTTCCTGCTTCACCTTTTCCGCTTCCTTCTATAATAAATTTAAAACTCCATCTGTTTCACGTGATTTATTAAAAAACATTTAAATCAATACTTCTTTATTTGCATCGGCGTTTTAAGTTTTCATATCAGGACGCCATGTTTAGTTAAGTGAGGTTAGGAAATGATTTACATTATCTGATGCATGATTTATTGAGCTTGTTAAATTGCTAATTTTTAAAAGTTAAATTTCCTATAATGTAATTTGCATCCGAGGGATTGAGTATTAATACAGGGTAAGTAACATAATGACACAAAAAAATATTAACATTCTAGGTTCATTGAAATATATAGAAACATATACATAGTAATTAAAGTAAACGATAATAATAAGGAAAAAAATAATGTTGGCTGTAAGAATGATATTTTAAGAAGTTATCGAGTATTTAAACTACTGCTTATTCTTCTTCTACTCGTATAGTCAGTTGGCCTGATTATTGAGACTTCGTGGTCATCATGATATACAGTGTTGTAATAGATACATTTAAAAATATATCTAGATACAGATACAGATACCTAAGAAAAACTGTATCTAGATGCAAATACAGATACAGAATTATAAAAATATCTAGATACAGATACATGCCAATAATGTTTGTATACTAGCGTCGGCGAATCAACGCAGTTACGTCACACGACGTAACAAACGAATGTATTGTCTGGAACAATGCAATCGTTTGTTCCATCGTGTGACGTAACTGCATTGATGTAAAGTCTGTTCCTTTGGTTCAGGCGGAACTATATTTTCAATTCTAGTTACTTTTACCGCTTTATTGAAGCTTTTGATCATTTCGTTCATAAAAAGCCAACTTCAATATATAAAAAAATACTAATGACAACTTTCAAAAATTAAGGTTAGTTCCGCCTAATCGTTTGGAATAGACTTTATATATCTCAGGGCTCACAAAACTCAATTTTAAACATTCAAAAAATATTAAATGTTAAATAATTTACATAAAGGCAGGAAAAGCAGCAAAAAATAATAATAAAATGAACGTTAAACCTCAATACCTGTAACTGAATTGATGAAATTCATTAAAAGGATATTTTAAATAAACCAAAACGCATATGGATGAACACATGTCATAACATGCGTCATGAAGAAAAGTCAGCATAAATATCTGGGATCTCGACAAACGGTTCCCTTCAAGAGTCATATACGAACTCCTGTTTAAATACGTCCTTAACTCAAGAATGACTTTTTTGAACTCCCCCATGGTTTAACATTGCTTCTCTTGCAAAATCTCAGATTACACACTGGACATATATTTTTTCTTAAAGTTTCAAAGTGACATATGTGGTCTCATAATTTATATTATTCAATCTTACTAGAAAAATAACCAAAATTGTGAATTTTATACAGGGTGTTTGTTTGAAACGCCGCACCTCGAATAACTCCTTTATTTTAAGAGATACAAAAAATTATTCTGAAAAAAATATGAGGGCCCACTTAAGGACTATAATAAGAATTCTGCATCACTTCCGGTTTCATAGGAAATTGTTTCAACTTTTTATCTAGTATAGGGAATCGGTACTTCGTTTCTTTTTCTTGAAAGTACATTAAATCAGCTTTACAAGGATGTCAAAATATCATACTTTAATTTTAACCATTTCAAAATGGCGCTCATTTATTTACAAAATAATAAATATCATAAAAATCTTAGGGCCGAGAGTTCCAGTTGCTAATAAACTGTCCAATAAGTTTATTAGCAACATATTTTTTTTCCCGAGAGTTCCACCCCGAAATAGTTACTAGGTTGCTAATAAATAGGCTTATTTGTCTAATAACTTATAGGCAACATGAAGTGCTTAATAAAGTGACATATAACCAAAAACAAGTTCGCAAAATGTGTTAATATTTCAATTTTAATTGAAAAACAGTATAATTTTAAAAGAATATACGAATGTGTAGTTTTTAAACATTTCTATAATGGTGATTTTAGTGTTTTATATACATTTAAGTTGTATTTTGACGAAATCGACGATCTGTTTGGATGAATTTGAAATTATGGACAACCGTTTTTAGAATATTTTGGGCATTTATTGTAAATGTGATATATAAAGAACAATATATAGATATATATTTTTAAATAAAGATTGTCTTTTATTTTTACATATGTATTTATTTCAATTACGATTATCACATTACACATAACACATTACAAACAATACTTCAAGCATTACTATTTATATAAAAATGATGGAGAATAAGAAGACAGACGCAATTATTGGCAGAATAATAAAGATGTGTGGCTGAAAATTGCTGATAAGTTAAATTCATATTGTTTAAGAAATGTAAAATAAAGCAAAATATGGCTGTCTTCTTATTTTCAGTCACTTTTGTATTATAAAATGCTATTTTTATTAACTTCTCTTCTAGATAGAAGATGGACAATATAGATATATTGTCCTCTTTTTCTGTGATAAAATTTGTTGAACGCCGTTTAATTGTCATTTTAACAGTAACACAAAAAATATACGTAATGTCATTGAATGTAAAGTCAACCTATTTATTGTCAAAATATTTAATGTCAAAATATTCAGTGTCAAAATTTCATCTCACTTTAGCTCTAAAAATTTACATATAGCTCTATCCCTATTGCACCGTGTTACTATCTTCATAAGAAATACCAATGCAAAAACAAAAAATTATGTTGCTAATAAACTATTAGAAGGACTGTGTAACTTGGAAATCACCAATAAATTTATCAGCTTCATAAATATATTATGTGTCAAATAACTATTAGGGAGTTTATTAGGAACTGGAACTCTCGGCCCTTAGAAACTAAATTATAAAAAGATATAACATTATGTGACTAGGAAAAACAATAAAAGAATATTTGACTAAAGATAGTGATAAACTAAGGAAAATTTACAAATATTCAATATGACCGCCGTTGTTCTCTACACATTTTCTCATTCGTAATAAAAACTCTTCCATTACATTTAGAACGGTATACTCTTGAATTTCCCTGATGGCTGTTCTTACCCTATGTTCTAAGTCTTCTAACCTTTCCCTTCAGGATACCTTTCTTGGTAGAGTTGCTGGGCCCTAACAGAATTTATTTAACATTCCTCGAATGTCAGAACCATATCTGTCATTTCTTCATTTGAATAACGTACGTAAGCCATTATTACAAACAATTTTATGTTATCACCTTTAATATCAAATTCGTACTAACAAACAAGAGAATTTGCAGGTTTCATTATGTAACAAAATCATTTTTGAAGCTTGCTATGTTTAACTTTATACGATTTATGTTGTTTATTATTTTATAAATAAATGGTCGCTATTTTAAAATGGTTAAAATTAAAATGTTATATTTTGATATCCTTGTAAAGATGATTTAATGTACTTTTAATAAAAAATAATTAAAGTACCGATTCCCCATGCTAGATAAAAAGTTGAAACTATTTCCGTTGAAACCGGAAGTGATGCAGAATTCTTATAATAGTCCTTAAGTGAGCCCTTTTGTCTAGTTTAATTTTTTTCTAAATAATTTTTTATGTCTTGTGCTGCAAGTCTCGAGTTATTAGAGGTGCAGCGTTTCAAACAAACACCCTGTATACTGGACATAGATTAAATATTCACATATAGTCCAAATATCTCAAATATTTATTTGATACTTTTGAAAACTAATATAGGATTTACGATTTCCTTTGTTTGTTGATAATGTTAGGGATTCAAGTTTTTAGTTATAAATATGTCAGTTCTTATCTTACATTTTAAGGAATAGATTATTTTTAAAATGCCAAATTACCCCTTACAGTAATATTAACGACAGCCGATAAAGATCTTGATACCTAAGTGCCTTCAAATAAAGATTAATTAAAATAATATATTTCGTATTGAATGTAGAAGGAATCCAACATCCATCGGTCCGCTTACCCCTTGTCTTCCCAAGAGACTCTGTCACTTCGCTAAAATGACAAATTGCTGTAATTGTATATATTTTTCAAGCAAAGCACACAAATTTTTTCCGCGGTGCTTATCTGCAAAAGCCATCATTAAAATGTCTGTCTGTGAAATAAATTCTTATACAAAATATTACCCTATTTAAAGCTTACACATAATTTGCGTTTTTCATTTCTTTTTATTTGCTCAGAATTTTTTTACCGTACAAAAAGTTTAGACTGCCCCTGTAGGAATTGTAAAGCTGTAACGTTACTTTCCAGTTAAGATATTAGGGACTGGAAGAATGCATATTTTTTTCAATAAAATGAATTTGAAATAATTATTATAATTTAAAAAATATATAAAATTTATGAAGGTTGTTTTATGCCCTGAATTTTGTTCTAAGGTCGAGATCCATATATATGTATTTGTGACAAAAACATTATTCAACACTATAGTTAGGAGTGTCATGTTTTACGGAAATGAATTATGAACATCAAGCGATGAAAATAAAATTCTGGTCACTGAAATTGTTTTCTGGCGAAGGTCCACAAACGTCAGGCTAATTGATAAAATATTGTTACATGGTAAAAATAAAAGCAAAAGATATAAAGTGTAAATTTTCACATATTTCAGAATTTTGTAGGTATTTAATATTTGTAAGAAGTCAACAGAATGCTGAATGTCCAAGAATATTTGTTCTACAATCACATCAAAATCAACAGTTTTTGGTAATAATTTTTATTTGTTATTTGAATATTAAGAGCTTCCATTTAATTTTTTAAATAAAATTTCAAAAATTTGCCAAATTACGTCATAATAAAATTTTGATTAAAACATCGGCTGTGGCCACCACAGACCGACCACCATTACAAAGTACTTGTTTAATTTTTTCGTTTTATCAAAAAATGTCTGATTCAAATGTCTTGTTAGTTATTGCTTTTATAGCAACTTTTGTTGGATAATTTTTTTCGAAATATTTCTCTGTTGTGAAATAGTCGCAAAAATCTTAAAACCGACACGAGTAAACTCTATTACCAAATGTTGAACAACTTGTGCCATTGATGCCGAAACTTTAAATATGAAGTTTCATAAAAATCCTTTTAGCCGCTTTTGCTCTGCACGTATACACGGACCGACAGACAGACAGACAGACAGACAGACAGACAGACAGACAGACAGACAGATGAACAGACAGACAGAAAGACAGACGAACATCATACTAAAAATAGTCAAAACGTTATATAAGGACTTCAATTCGTGGAGATCCATCGAAATGTCAATATCGGTATGATCACAATACCTCCCTTAAATATGTTAGCGGTCGGTAAAAATCACAGCGTATTTTTCTGCATTTGCCTCATATTCATGTATTCATTAAACTAATAAGGTCAAGTCTTTCCACCTTCAGGTAAACCTCTGAGTAAGTATTTGACAGATATGGTTATCTGGAAATTCTTTTCCTGAATAAATCTCATTACCAATCAGCGAATTCAATAGGTCAGTCTCATTATCCGTTAGACAACTATCCGATAAATAAATTTGTGTTGAAAGACGGGATGACATTTATTCAGCACAGAAAGTATCTGTCAGATAGTTACCTAGAAATTTACCTGAAGCTGGACAGACTGGGCCTAAGAAGGAAGGAAATAAAAATAAAAACACAAAAATTGAGATGAGGACCTTTTTTTAGGTCGTCACTTGTATTTTAGAAGTGAGGACCTTTTTCTATGTCATCATTTTGTATTTCCGAAATGAGGACCTTTTTTCACATCATCACTTGAAATTTAGAAGTGTTAAATAATTTTGTCTTCCGCCCCCCCTAACAAAAATTCCTGGGTGCGCCACTGTAAGCGATTACACTTTCTCGCTTTACGTCACAATATACCATAACAATGCTACTTTTTGAAAATAATGCATATTTTTACCAATACTCCTTACACAATAATAATCAGGTTTCTAACATATTTATTTAGAAAGAGGCTGCAAAACAGAGCTACTAGATCACTCTATAGCCACAGAGTGATTCCAATTACAGCGAAGCTCAATATACATGACTAATTATTATGAATGAATCAAATTAGGAAAACATCTTTCACCTTTAACTCACCGTGTATTTAACCCACTAACGTTACTTAAATAAAGCTAAATATAATTACTACTTCATCAACGTTTAAATCCTTCTCTGGAATCATAGCAACCAACTAGTGAACCAAGAGTTCAGACTTGAAACAGTTACGCTAAAAATTGTTTCCCTATTATGCAAGGACATCTAACTAAAAACATCGATAGTAACGCCCACAGTATTTGAGTTGATGCTGGGAGCATATGTAACTGCATTTGTGTAACATATAACATTGTCAATATTGTGAATCAATTACCATACCCGGAGTCGACAAAAAAACATGAATACACCTATGCATACATATTATTCCAGTTCACGTTCAATACTAGAGGGACTTAAACAGCTACCAGCAACGCATAAATTGTTACTATCGAAAAATTCATAAATGAAATATCGTATTCCTCCATGTTCTCATATTTAACATTTAAAAACTGTCTCAATATTTAAAATATGGTTTTTTAATATCTTCAGTGTTAATACACCGTCTTTTTATCGAATACAAGGGAATATTTCATTTTTTTGCTTGTTTGGTTGTAGGTTTTCTACCTCTTATGTTTGAGTTACAACATGGATGGGAGGGCGTATAAGCTCCATTTGTAATGACCGAAAATATTATTTCAAGGCTGATTTATGTAGGTCGTTTTTTGTACCGTTTCAACTTCAGAATGGTAAAATCGATTAAATTTGCTCTTAATTTAAGTGAAATTTTGTCAGAAGAAAGATTTATGTGTACTCTTAGTATTATTTATGGCTAAAGAAATAGTTTAAACCTGTGTTTCTCAACTTTACAATTTAGTTCATTAACCTTACCTTTGCTTTTTATTTCCTACAAATCGATCTCTCAAGACGTTTATCCCCTTTGCTGAGAAGTATTACTTGTACAATACAAATTACCTTTTATAAATATAAAAATCATTCACAATATCTGAAACGCAAATTCAATAATACATACAAGGGTGGATCAACAAGTATCCGTCTTAGGAATGAAGACGCAAGTTTTTCACATTTTTTTTTTTATTTTTCATCGTAATCTTCTTTTAGGTAGATACACTTTTCACAACGTTTCTGCCATTTCTTTAACCTCTCCAAAAAATACGATTTGTCAAATTCTTCAAAATAAGCTTCTGTCTCGGCGATAACCTTCTCGTTTGAGCTAAAAAAATTTCCTCCGAGCCATGTTTTCATGTTGGGGAACAGAAAGAAGTCGAAGGGAGCCAGATCGGGCGAGTATGATGGGTGTGGCAGCAATTCGGAGCGGAGTTCAGGCAATTTGGCCGCGACAATTCCGGATGAATGTGCTGGTGCGTTATCATGGTGGAACAGCACCTTTTTTAAGCCAAATGGGGCCGTGTCTCCTTTAATTTCTTATTGAATCGGTCCAACAATTCACTGTAGTACTGTTCTGTGATCGTTATTTCATTCTACAAAAAGTCCATGAGGATTGTTCCCTTAGAATCCCAAAAAATCGTAGCAATGTCCTTTCCGGCCAATGGAACCGTCTTTGCCTTCTTCGGAGCAGGTTTACCCGGAAAAATCCATTGTTTTGACTGTCGCTTGGTCTCTGGCGTATAATAAGGTATCCAGGTTTCATTAACAGTGACGACTCCACGCAAAAACTCCTGCGAATAACGGTTAAAGAGGTCCAAACACTGCTTCGACATTGACAGCCGTATCCGCTTTTTGTCCACCGTGAGCAATCGCAGCACCCATCGGGCCGACACCTTTTTCTTTTACTTTTACTTAACTTATCATGCAAAATATTGATTGCCGTTCCGTACGACACACCTCAGCAAGAATCATGTCGTGGACCTTTTTAACGATTTCCTCGGTAACCACGTTTGCTGGCTGGCCTGGCCGCTCCTCATCCAAAACAGATGTATGACCACGTTTAAATTCGTTGAACCAATAACTCAATAACGATTATCATAGATGGTGAAGAGTCCCCATAGACAGCATCCAACTTCGCTTTTATTTCATCGCATGTTTTGCCATCCAAAAATATAAAGCGAATTACGGATTGATATTGCTCCTTTTCCATTTTATCGAGAAACACGAAACACGTGTGATACAACTAGCTGCCAAATAAAAACTAACCTATGAATCAATCTGAAATTTAGTATGGTGTCTTTTGACAGAAGGCAGAACACGGCGGTAATGCCAACTTTCTTTAGCAACGCCACTTGTCTTCAAACACGAGTACTTCTTAATCCACCCTCGTATAATGTAGAAAGTAAATATCTAAACACTGCCTCACTGGGAATCGAACCCGTCAACCTAAGAATTTCCCGTTCTCGTTCCAGGCCACTGGACTACGAAGGCATGTGATTGAGTATACGATATTAACTAGTACCTTACGGTACTAGTTAATATCACTAAGTTTCTTATCTAGTATAACGCCTAGATCAATGGTTCCCAACGGGAGCGATACCGCCCCCAAGTGGGCGCTGGAACCTTTCATGGGGGCTGTAGTGAGTCAAGAGACAAATGGGAGGCGTTAAGGCAGTCAAGGGGGAAAGCGTATCTTTTAATAAATTAATAATAAAGTCCTTTTAAAATACCGTTTTCATGAATAAACATTTTATTTATCTATCTATCTATCTAAATATAAATTTTCCCTCTTATTGTTATCGCGTAAATAAGCATTACCCCGAACCCGACATTAACAAATTATTTAAACTCTATCAGACTCAAACATCTCAGTTTTTTTTTTTTTTTTTTTTATTACTTAATGATTTTTGTATTAATTTTTAAATTTTCATTTAACACATTTTTAATCTACTAAATTTGGCCTTTTTAAGTTTTCGTTAATTAAGGCCCATATAGCAAATATAAATTAGGGTATAAAAAAGCGTATAAAACACCGAAATATTGGTCTGATTGTTTTATTTTTAAATTATTTTGAAAAATTATGGCAAAACAATTATTTAATTCATGCAATTAGGGCAAATAAATTGAAAATTAGACAACTAAAATTATTAAATAATGGACAAATAAAAATAAGACAAACAATTATTTAATTCATGCAATTTGGACAAATAAATTCATCTTTGTCCTCCTTCGTCAGTCCAACACAGTCTTCGTGGACCCAAAGACGGCAATTTATGCAGCAACGCATGTCGGCCCAACGATTTTACACTGTGGGCCTTATTATCAGCTTGGCGGTTAAATGTTTACACCATAGTTTTATTGACTAATTTGTAAAATAATATAGTTTGTACTATTATGTACTAGCAAGTTATTGCAATAAACATGCATGATATTTAAATAATGGCATATAAGTAAAAAACATACTTACAGTTAAATTCACTTACAGTAGAGAAGCAAACACCGCGCTGTTGTTGTTTACATGTGTATATCTCTATACATTAAAAAAAAAACAAAGTACTGCCACCTGTTAATATATAGCAATAGCACATACTAATATACTGTGAACATGTGAATTCTGAATTTCACTGCTAAGGCGCCAAATTCAAAAGTGGGCCTTATTTCCGCCCGGGCCTTACTACCCTCCTTGACCTTATAGATAATGTGCAATCATATTTTAATATTTGATTAAAGTTTAACCAAACGTCAAAATAAGAGTTTAATCGGTTTAACCTATTATGGGAGAGGGGGCGTTGGAATTTTTCTTTATTGTAAAGGGGGGCGATGGTCCAGGAAAGGTTGGGAACCTATGGCCTAGATCTTTGAGGTGATCTGGTCTATTCAATGATATCTTGTTAATTTTGTAGTTGTACGTAATGTTGTTTTGTTTTCGACTGAATGACTTTTGAAACGTCGTTAATGTAACAATTAAAGAGCAATAGACCGATAGATAGAGATGCCAGCCTTGAGGTACACCAGAAATGGCTTCGTAATTAAATCCATTTATAAAGACTATAAATTTTATATTTCGATTATTGCATTAAATATCGTGTGATGTTACCATCTCATCCAATCGGGCTGTTTAGGCCGCAGTGGTAGAATCGCATAATGTGATATAAGACTAGTGGAGATCCATGTACTTCTATGAAAACAATCCTAAACTTCGCTTATTTTATAAATTATCCAAACGGAAACCATATCAAAACAGATCCATTATGTCGTAACTCAGTATTTCAAATAAAGTTAATCATAATACAATCCATAAAAAGGAAAATATGAATAAAAGAAGATAATTTTCATCATATTTCATTTATTAAAGCACATAGCAAATAAAACATTGTTTTTATGTCATTTCTTACTGTTTATTAAAGTAAAATACATAAATCTAAGCCCGTGTCTTTTTCGTGTCACATAAACGTGACGGTGCTACAAAATTTATAGAAACAGACTATATTATTGCCGGTAGAGTCGTAACTGTTTCAGAATGAGCGCGGTATCTCGCAATATCTCTGTATCTGCAATGACAACAGCCACGGCTATCTATTATTTCAGCAGAATATTGCGTTAATTAAATAGTTACCGAACATAAATTGAAACTATCGAACTATATTCAACAACAATCAGCATAATTATATTTTTGTTCTACAACTGAATTGATTTTAGTTATGTTTTTAATTTTTATTATTAAAAAAAAAGCATATGTGGGGCATTTCTAGGATCGGTCGAAACGTCAAGGTTGACTAAATGAATTTAAATAATTTCATTTGTACTTCATGGTACTTACTTTGAAAGGCCCTCCACATAGTGGATTTCAAGACCTGCGAGCGGTATCAAGTCTGAAAACCTAAAGAATCCGCCGGTTGGTTGTTTAGATTCTTTATGAGAGGAATAAGGGTGTTTGAATTAAAGTCTGCATTTTACTTAATCTACGTTTAAAGTTTAGTTAGAATCGAAAGGTTATTGATTACATTTGAACTTACAATTTAATGCTGGCTATAAAATCCCATGGGAGACACTCAAACACAAAACCTCACAATCACCGTATTCACCTCACAAGCCGCTAAACACCTCACAACACTCACGGTGTTTAACCCGTTAACGAGGTTCGTTTATTTCATTTAAACTGTCCTCAACACTTCCAGATTACTTCTGGTTTATCCACTACAAACTACAGGGTTTCTCTACCAAAATTACTTGGGAGTTCGTGCGTTCACGGTGTCGGTTTGATTATCAATCCAAGATTTTTCCAACTCTTTTCTTAAAATAATAATCTGATCTCTGACCCCATTTTTTTGTCGTTGTAAAAATAATCAGCTCTCCACATTAACAACAAACCCTTTTATAAACTTATCTTTCTATAACCAATAAATTATAAACCCAAATAATTAATTTTGACTCTAATTACTACGCGGTCCATATCACTGAAAATATATTGTCGCCTATCACCTACTGTGTAAACATTTGACCATTGCTATTTTGATCTAAACAATAACGTTCTTTCAAACTAATCATATAATATACAACGGTAAATCACTCTGTATCTTTTTAACACTTAACTAGAAAAATATGTGATTGCTCAACTAATCTTTGAGGATGTTTATCTTAAAATAGATTAGTTTTTATATTTGAATAATATGAATATTTTTAACTAATTGAATAATTTTACTTTAAATAATAATGAAATTTTATTTCTTAAATTATCACTCCCACACATTGCTAAATAAATTGTATGCTTATTATTACTAAAATTTTTGAAAAAATATTGTATAAATAAATCGTGTCTTATTTTGAAACAAATAATCTGTTTAATAATTCTCAGTTCAATTTCAGGAATAATAAATCGACCACAATCCTGTCTTTTATTAATGAAATATCAGATAGTCTTGAAACTGACGATCTGTGCTTATTAACTATACTTGATTTGAGTAAAGCGTTTGACTGTGTTTCTCATAACATTCTTTTGGAAAACTCGCCATTTATAGTTTTGACTCTAATAGTTGTTCTTTAATTAAATCATACCTCAGTGACCGTAAACAATTTGTAAAACTAAATAATCTTAAATCAGAAACATTAATGACATCTTGTGGTGTGCCTCAGGGATCTATCTTGGGACCTTTGCTAATAATATATATTAACGACTTTCCAAACTCTTTAGGTGCAAAATCAATTCTATATGCAGATTTAATACAACTTTTGGGGGATTTGCTGAAGGATTTGGTATTGGAAGGTTACAGACTGCAAGCAAGCGAATATAGTCCTTATTGCTTTACAATCTGCCAGGTTTTTTTTTTTCTAATTTTAAAGTAAATTTAGCGACTTAGCTATTTAAAATCCTTTGTAAGAAGTAATAATACACTTACATACCTTTCCTAAATACTTATAAATTTTAGTTTTTAGATTTTCACTAGATAAACGAATAATATTTGGATCTATCTTGGTACCTTTGCTATTTTTAATATATATTAACGACTTTCCAAACTCTTTAGGTGCAAAATCAATTCTATATGCAGATTTAATACAACTTTTGCTTCTTTTTCAAGTATGGGTATTCTTACCGAATTTGGTTTTTCTGTCGTGGAAATGCTACTTAAAGGCCTAGTAAGCAAAAAAATGCATATGTTCAGCTGAATGGCAATGCTGTATTCGTAAAATTCATTTAGCGCATGCATTCCGAGCTTCTAATTCTTTTTCTATCTCCTGCTTATATATTTATAGATAATGCTGGTAAGTTCTGGAACTATCCAGGGTTCTATGGAAGCCGCACGATAGTTTTATATAATCTCCACGTGGATAAAAAGTTTACACTTAGACACTTAAGGAATTGTATTAACTGATGATACATTGTAAAGTATTTAGATGATTATTATAGTTAATTGACGTATCTAAACCAGTGACTGGCCATCTTTTTTACGTCTCAGGCCGCAATCAGTAAAATTTTTCTTTATTTTTACTTTGCGGTCCACTTTCACTAACAAAACTTTTCGGTGGGATGTACTTACTTTTGTAATTTCTATTTTTTATGATTTAAAGTGCTTGTTTACGCCCATTTACACGTATTTACATCGGTGTAAGTATGTCTAGTGTATCAGAAGCTTAAAGCAGCGCGGCAGTAATGTGTTAGCAACGCTGGATAAGAAAAGTCATTATATTTATTTATTGGCGGGCCGCATAAAATCGTTCGGTGGGCCGTATTCGTTCCGTGGGTCAGATAAACCAAAACCAAATATTGCCAGTTATTTTGTAGCGAAACTCATACTGATAATAAATATTTATTAATGTATTTAGTTATTTACTAATTAATTTACTTATTTATTTACTAGTCAACAGGGTACATTTGTGTACTTAGAGAGAATGTATTTTAGAGATATTTTATACGATTTTTAAATAAAATTGTATTAATAATTGATTGCTGTAACATTTATATGACATTTCAATACGATTGTACTATGAATATCTCGATAACCTTCGTATCATCTATTCAATCGTTTGACATCTATTAAATTATAAGAAAAACGACATAAAATGTCATTGCAACTAAAAATAAGTCAATTCATATAAAACATTTCTAGAAAACAATAGTTTTACTACTGAAAATACTATTAGCAATTCATTGTTCTTTATAATATAGAGGGTTTCAAAATTATTATGATTTCAAGGTCATTTCCAATTATCAAATTTTTCCATTTGTTAGAAATGTATATATATATAAATGTATAATCAATTCCTAAAATTATTGGCTAAAAGTACATAAATATTCTTATTATATTCCTCCAACAAGTTGATATTATTTCAAGTTCGTCTTATTCTTTTTTGGACACTGTCAGTGAAGTTGACTTTTTTGACTCACATAAGTCATCTTGATCTGTTAATTATGAGGTCTTTCCATGTGTCCTGTATTCAAATACTCATTCTAATAGATACTCGGTTAGTTGGTTTCTCCATCTCTTCGGTGATTCTCAGCGTCCCAGCGATTCTCAAGTCTTCCCATCGTTCGATGGGTATTTAATCTTCCTTCCCTTATTCTCCTAACCATTATGGCCTGTTTCATCCTCATCACGAGTCCTATATTGCAACCGTCTGTCTCTCAGTTCTTGTATGATACTCGGCCTTAAGTACAGTCCGATGATATATAGGGGTGATTAGATGGTATACAAAAAATCATTGGTAATTGATGGTGCCAATTGGCCGAAGAGACGGAGAAATAGAAAAAATTAAATAACCTACGACATCTATACACAACAGCAGCCTTAAGTTGTCAACAGCAAAACGATTGATATTTTTTATTTTTATTTATTTACGAGCATTTTTAAATCATATTTAAAAATGTATATTTGTCTAATTACCAAGAGATATCTTTCCATTTATTATTTTTCATTTAATCACTCTGGTTAATGTAAACACATAATGGTATAATTTTTTTATCATCTGTTCATGACACTTTATCGAGAAACTGTCAATTAAAATTTTCTCTTTTTTTGCTTTGTTTTTATTCGCATTTTACTGTTATTTTGTAATTCATTGTTTTTTCATCATTCCATTGTTATGTAAAATATAATGTTTGTTTTAGAAAATTATGATTTGTAGAAAAATAGTATTATTGTTAAACGAATCTTAAATTAAAGAAGATGAATTTTTACATATTATTAAGCATCCATCACCCGCGTCCACATTATACCGAACAGCACAGATCGGCTTTGCTGAAAATCCTAAGTACATCCCCACATTGTCCGGCACTGAGTCGTAAAAATGGTTGACAGGAAGACATTCTAGTAGCCTCAGCAGCTTTGTTTATAATTTTAAGTGTCAAACGTTGTAAATCACGGAAACGTAGATTTCGGGTACGTCTAAGCCTGCAAGGCCAAAATATATATGGAGGAAGTGATTTGATGAATAGCAAGCCTGTGGCCGTAAGCGTTAAATCATTGTACCTGCTGTTTGACCGCTAAGCAAGGGTATGGACGTGAGATCAATTCTTGCTTATGTCAAATAATTTGTGCAAAAAATATTTATACAAATTAAAGGTTCAGCTTAGCCGTTCACAATCGGCTATAAACTATATATACTACGGGCTACTGCCTGTTTGTGTACGAATAAATGGACGTAATACTGACCATATTACTCCTGAGTATACACATTGAATACACAAAACATGAGCAGGAAAACTGGAAACAGGTCGAGCTGTCGCGTCCATGCTGATGAGGGATTTGATGAAGGATTTGGTATTGAAAGGTTACAGACTGCAAGCAAGCAAATGTAGCCATTATTTATTTACAATCTGCCAGAGTTTTTTCTAATTTTAAAGTAATTTTAGCGACTAAAATACTTTTATTAAATTTAATGGCCTTTGCTGCTGTGGCAATTAGCCAGGACAATTTTTTATTTGAGAAAATTTCCATGCTTGAACGAGATTCGAACCTGAGACCTTCGCAACGCAGAGCACATGTGTTACCACTACGCTACGCCGGTCGGCTACTAAAATACTTTGTAAGACGTGGTAATACACTTACATACCTTTCCTAAATATTTTTGTTTTTAGATATTCACTAGATAAACGAATCATATTTGCATCACCTATTTCACGTCACACGCGATACGTCAACCCAAGTTTCTAACCACAGTATTTGACAGAATAAGGCAGTAGAGAGAAGAAAAAAGTGATAGCGAGATTTAGATGTGGAAATGAGGAGAGGGACAATAGTTTTTGGATGAAAGAGGAAGTAAGAGCATGTAGAATGTGCAGGGAAGGTAAGGAGACAATAGAACATTTGTTGGAAGAATGTGAAGAAATACGACACAGAACGGAAACGAGAAAGAAAATTTTGGTTGAAACAGGAAGGGGGTATGAATGGATGAAAGAAGTGAAAAACAGAAGGGAGAAAATTAGTGAAAGGAGTCAACAAAGATCTTAATTATAGGAGAAGGAGAGTAGATTTTAAGCCGAAATGCGAAAAATATAATTATTATTAAGTAAAAGTTAATTAGTGTAATTAGTTGTATTGGAAGGTCTAGACCAGTTAAAACTTTAGTACCGATTTGGAGGAGGATTCACAAACTTTTTCCGGATGTGCTGTTCATCTTCATACATTCGCTAGCAAAATGGCTAACCAATTTTTTATTTTTATTTCGATTTCCAATTTCGAAGAAGATCGAGTGTTCCATGATGGCATCGTATTGTTTATTACGATCTTTGTTAATACATGTGCGTCTACAGTTCTATAAAACAGGAAGGCTGTGATATAAATCTATCAATTTCAAAACATCAGCGTGTGACTGCTTTATAGTGCAAACAGTGATGATTGAACTGAAGCTAATCTTCTGTTCAGTCTTTACTATGTAGTTCGGCATTCAATCCTTTGATGGGACCAATACTCATCGGTCTCAGTTCAGCATGCCGATCAGCCTGTCGGCATAGAACGACCCTCACATCCACACCTATGCCGAATGGCATGTTGGAATAGGTCGAATATGCCATACGGCATGGTGTGTACATCACTTTAGATGACAACATATACTGCGACATTCTATTTCAGTCACTAAAGAAATGTTCGATTTCCAGTATGTGAATTCATGCAGCAATAAGTGAATGGCCGGAGCATCTAATGACAAAACAAACCCATTGTATTTTTCATTATACAGCAAGAAAAACTAATATATGAGACTACTAGATACATGTACCTAAACACATATGCATTTATTAAATGGTAAAGTTATTTAAAATACACAAAAAAATTAAAATATCAAAACGGTTAAATAAAAGTAGACTTGAAAGACATTTAAATTTGTTTGTGAGATCAGGTTAATTCAAATATATACTACGCGTGTTCTTCGTTTTATTTACTTTGCCCTTTGACAAAAACCAATGAATAAAAATGGGGAGAAGTCAAAGGAAAACAGTATATTAAATGAATGTACAGGAACTAACAACATGCTGAAAGAAAGAAAACTGTTAGTTGTTATAATCTTATATATGGTATCATGTGGTGATATTGTAGCAAGGATCGGGAACCAGTGACTCTAGAGCCGTATGAGACACGTAGTTTAAAATATGCGACTCTTTTATTTTGAATAGGAAATGATAAAATTACACTTACAATTTTCTGTAATTTCTTACAACTTGTATTAATACAAATATTACTAATTATGTAATTAATATCCATGTAGAGAGAAACAAGTTGAGCGTTAAAATGAGAATTTATAAAAATGTTTTATTCACGTAACCATAAACAACAAAATAACCATGCAAACTTCATAGAATTTTTGGAATCTTATATCTTTACAACTGGTGTCTTGATCAATACTGAAATAATTTTAAAATTGTTCTATTTAAGTTTCAACTTTTATTTTAGCCGACCGGCGTAGCGTAGTGGTAACACATGTGCTCTACGTTGCTAAGGTTTCGGGTTCAAATCCTGTTCAGACATGGAATAATTTTCAAAAATAATAATTGTTCCTGGCTTATTGCCGAAGCAGCAAAGACCATTAAAAAAAAAACTTTTATTTATTTTTTAATAATTTGTTTAAATAAATAATTAAAACATTATCTAAAAAATTAACCAAGTGATGGCGAATGAATCTAAATAGTTTCCTAATAACCTCACTAACAGACGTTTTGAGCATATCCTGGTAACTATCAATAATAAAATACAGCCGTATGCAAATACATGACCTTATACACCAATATTCAATGGAAAACTGGAAAGCTCACTTTCTCAGAAGCTCAACAGAGAAGGAACTCAGAGAAGCGAGGACCTGGGTTTTAAATATAAAGAATGTATTGACTGATTGAATGAAACTCTTCTTTGTTAATATCTTACAAACTACTACTCTAAAGGCCTATATTGAAACCTCTATGAGCGTATCTTATTTAACTCTGGGTTGTATCAAACAAAGTAATATGGATATCATACAACTTATTCCAGAACAAATAACTAAGGAATATCGTCGATGCATACTGGTACTATGATCTCCATAGAAACCTGGAAGTGGAACCTTCAACTAGCGTAATCCAGAGAATTGCGCGGAAACACGAAGAAAGGCTCCATAACCACAAGAAAGTCGAGGCCATTCTGCTTCTGGACAACACGAGCATAAGGCGTAGACTTAAGGCGGGGCACAACCCTTTAGTTCTCAATAGTTTCTTATATAAAACTAATAATCGGAAATTAAATTAATAACAATCTATATATCAAAATTTGCAGCGAATTTTTATCTATCTAATACGATATTTTAAATTGTAGAAAAAACTGTTATGTTATTGTAAATAAGCAAATTGCATTATAGACGCCATCTTGTAAACCAATCGACGCATATTTGCGTACGATACGGCAAATTGTAGCGAGAGCTTCATTCTACAAAAAAGTTTTGAGCTATTTTGTTCTATTGTGAAAACTACTTATAGTTATTGTACTTGGTAGTCTATATTTGCCGCCATCTTGAATCTGACGCGGTTCTCAAAATATGTGTTATGGGTAAAAATGATTTAATTTTTGTGAAGAATACGTGTACCAAGTGGCATTCCATTATCATCAAGTATAATATTTTTCGACGAGGATTCTTAACTATAAGTAATCAAGTCGAAAAAATTTTTGACGTATTATTTAAACATTTCTACACAACACTATATAAATATAAAAGTTATTTGAAACCCATAAATAGAATTAAAAAATTACAGAAAAATGTTGTTCATGTCAATTATTAAGTTATTGAGCGATAATATGTTTACAATATATGTTTCTACAATTAAAAATATCTTATTAGATAGATAAAAATTCGGTGCAAAATTTGATGTATAGATTGATACTAATTTTATTTCAAATTGTTAGTTTTGTATAAGAAATTGGTAACATCTGGGGGTTATACGCAGCCTTAAGGCGGCGCACAACCCTATAGTCCTCAATAGTTTCTTATACAAAACTAATAATCGGAAATAAAATTATTAACAATCTATATATCAAAATTTGCAGCGAATTTTTATCTATCTAATAGGATATTTTTAATTGTAGAAAAAACTGTTAGGTAGTTGTAAATAAGCAAATTGCATTATAGACGCTATCTTGTAAACCAATCGACGCATATTTGCGTACGATGCGGCAAATTGTACCTAAAGCTTCATTCTACAAATATGATCCGAGCTATTTTGTTGTATTGTGAAAATTACTTATAGTTATTGTACTTGGTAATCTATTTTTGCCGCCCTCTTGAATCTGCCGCGGTTTTCAAAATTGGTGTTACGGGTAAAAATGATTTATTTTTTGTGAAGAATACGTGTACCAAGTGGCATTCTATTATCTTTAAGTATAATATTTTTCGACGAAGGCTCTAAACTATAAGTAATCAAGTCGAAAAAAAAATGACGTATTATTTGAACATTTCTACACAAAACTATATAAATATAAAAGTTATTCGAAACCCACAAATAGATTTAAAAAGTTACAGAACAACATCGCTGATGTCTATTTTTAAGTTATTGAGCGATAATATTTTTATAATAAATGTTTCTACAATTGAAACTATCATATTAGATAGATACAAATTCGGTGCAAAATTTGATGTATAGGTTGATACTAATTTTATTTCAGATTGTTAGTTTTGTATAAGAAACTAGTAACCTCCGGGGGTTATACGCAGCCTTAAGAGAAAAAAGTACTTCGAGCTAATTTAAGTGATAATGTTTTATTTTTTTCCGTTTTTACTTACTTTTATTGCTATAACTTGCTTACAACTAGATAATATGTATGTTATCTAGTTAAGTATCGAAAACAAAAAAATTGTATTTTCACAACTTAAACTACTTAAAATTAAACATTATTGCATTAATATATGTATAGTTCGTAGGAATATAGTGTGTAGGGAAAAAATGTTAAAAACCTACTGGGCTTTTGGGTTAATCAGTTGGTATCACTTCACTTCACTTACGAATTAAACTGAATATGTTTCGTTACTTTATGTTTATATTTTTTAAATGGCAAATTATCGATATTATTGTTTCCGATCTCACTTATTATTGGGGAATCACTGAATGGGCACTTTGCAAAAAAAAATCCGTTGTTTTTAAATAGAGTCTTTTATTAATTCTATTTTCAGTTCTTCGTGCATTTTTCTGATCCGGGTATATTTAGGGAAGTCTCCGGCTAAACTTAGGTACTTATTCTGAATGACTTGTAATTTTTCGATGTTGAGTTTCGAAGTGTTGCTCCAAGCTGGACAAGCGTACATGAGTCTTACTACAACTTTATATTGGAGGATCTTGTTCTTCTGACTTAACTTCGATTTTTTATTTAATGGAGGATAAAGGATTCCCAGTTTCGCAGTTGCTAGTTGGAATCTCTTCTTGCAATGTACTGTGAAGTTCAGTCTCTGGTCAAGGTGCACGCCTAGGTACTTCACTACAGGCGACCACTCTATTTCCACTCTTTGTATTTTAATATTCTGCGTTATTTGCGGTCTTCTTTTGATGAAAAAAATTGTTTCTGTTTAAGATTCATTTATATTTATTTTCCAACGTTTCATGTAGTTGATCATCTTTTCTGTAGCTTGCTGCAGTCTATTTATGATCGTGTCTATTCTCCATGATTGTGCAAAGATAGCAGTATCATCGGCATACACATAAATATATTTTTTCAGCTATTTTGCTCAAAACAGGAAGTAAACTGATTGGCCTGTAGCTAGAAGGTAGATCAGGAGGTTTGTTCGGCTTTTTTATCGCTATTAACTTACCGATTTTCCATGCATTTGGGTAGTAGCCGTAAATCATACAGTAATTTATTATTTTAGTGAGTAGTATTATGGACTTATGCGGAAGTTGTTTTAACAATACGGGAGTAATGCCATCGTAACCCGGGGATTTTTTATTTTTTAGATTTTTGATAATGCTTACCACTTCACCTTGGGTTGCAATATCAATTTCTTCTGGGATTATTGGGTTTGACCTGAAGTATGATTTGATTTGATTAGTGATTTTTCTCGTAAAGCTTGCAGTTCCAAGGTCTAAGTTTTGTAGGTGTACATTTTCGAACTGATCGCCTAGAGCGTTTGCTTTTTCTTGATCGGTGTATCTATATTGACCGTTGCTCTGCAGTGGTGGCATCGGCGTAGATATCCGAGATAGCGTTTTGGATACTTTCCATAAGCTTCCACTTTCTGGCTAAGTGATAATGTTAAAAGCCGACACAGTGCTAGTGTAATACTCTTTTCACACTAGATCTTTAAGATCGGATGTTAAAGTGAATGTATCTTTAAACGCTAATGTGAAACCGTATGGCCTCGTCTAAATACAAGCGATGTTTAAGACAGAGATCTGCGTCTTAAACTTCGTCCGCATTGCCAACTTAATTTCTGTTATAAAAAAATACTCCTTGTATTTGTGCTGTCAACATTTTATATTATCATAAACAAGAACACTGTATTATATCGACGTTATAAGAAGTTTATACTTATTGTTATAATAAAATTATTTATTTTAATAATGTGTTTAATAAAATACAGAGCTACAATAATTGAGATAAAATGTATCGACTTACATGTTAATACAGGTGTAATATATTCTTTATTGTAGTGCCTTTATTGTAGAATAAAATGAAATTTCCTTAATTGTTTATAATAATTCAAAATGTGCATCTGCGCAGACAGTTCAAAACTGGTAATTTCATGACGGTAACTTAAGGACAAAATTACTGTAGCTGACGACAGCACCAGAGATTTAAACATCAAGTGTGAAAGCATACCGATCTTAAACATCGGTGAACTTTAAGTTCACTCGTCGTAAAGATCTAGTGTGAAAAGGGTATAAGGACACAATAAAAATGTGTGTAATTATTTTAACTGAAACTAAGCGATAGTACCTAATGGGTTTAGATCTTCGGTTTAAGTATAGGTACAATTTGTAATTTTGGATAGAATTACTGAGAAGTTCTGAAAAGTACTATATTTCTGGGGATTTAAACAGCTCCTTTTGTGGAACGGCGGTGAATACCAATAGGCGCGTTAAGCTAACGCTACTGTTGAGGAGCAACGCAAATCTGTTTCCTTGGTGATAACAGTCTAGTTGCGCCCCCTTGCTACGCAAATGGATTGCCCATATTATTTTAATGTAAATATTTTTTTCTGTTTGTGTTGAGGAAGTAGATGTCAATCAAATTAGGGTAAAATATTTGTATTAATGAAAGTAATTAGTAAAAGAATACAAGATAATTCCATATTCATTGAGTAAAATACTTGATATTTTCTCATTTATCCTCCTTCGTATTTCTTATAATAAAAAAGTAAGCAATATTTAAACAATTCCAAAAACACCCTGTATATCCTTACTACGCCACTGGTGTAATTCATATTAAATTGCTAGTTAAAAACTAAAAATTAATAAAAATTTAATATATTCCAGAACACAATATAAGTTAATATTGATTGAACAGTAAAGTGTAGAAAAAAAGTTGAACAGTAAAGTGTAGAAGTTAGCAATATTTAAACAATTCCAAAAACACCCTGTATATCCTTACTACGCCACTGGTGTAATTCATATTAAATTGCTAGTTAAAAACTAAAAATTAATAAAAATTTAATATATTCCAGAACACAATAAAAGTTAATATTGATTGAACAGTAAAGTGTAGAAAAACTAGTAAAAAATTCATATTAAGTACAAATTTAAGCTACTTTATCCCAACATTATCCTTAAACAAAAAACCTGAAAATCTTAAAACCTATGTAAATCACGTAAATTGCATAAAACCTTTTCTATAAATTTTATTTTTTTGTTAGGAAACCATAAGAGGACAAAAGGAGCAAAATAGTGCTTCATAATTTATCACTTCAATGGACACAAATGACAAATTTATCATACGCCATTTTTTTCTCTTTTGTCCATGACTTACCCCAGTCAGCCCACAACATATAGGAAGGAAAGTTGAAATATGACGAGAGGTACACAACAAATAGTTTAACGTGAAGGCAACTCTCGGGGATATATTTTCTAACTCTTATGCTATTTCAAAAAATTTATACAGGGTGTATTAGAACTCCCAAGATCCACCGACCACTCAGTGTGAGTAAGTTGGGAAAAAATTTTTGATGTCCAAAGTCTGCCCAAAAAATCGAATGATATTTATCTTGAGTATCTTTAGTAATCTTTATATATAAAAGAGAATATTTGTGGCTATGTCCGGAAATTTAACCCACTTCCAGATATACTACAGAGTTGAAATTTTGCATACAGGTAGGAAATGCTTTCATCATAACTAGAAAAATCGAAAATCTCAAAAAAATCTCATCAGAAACGAGAAATTAATAATTTTGTTTTTAATTATATTGGACCATCGAAGTATGTATGATGCGTTCAGTGAGATCGCGGGAATTTCGTTTCATTGGTTGTTTGGACAACTATAGTAAGTTCGTGGAACATCGGCCAATATCGTTCGGCACGATTAATCATTGTTCTGCTATAGGTGATTTTATTCAGTGAATTTAGCAAAATTTATGTTTAGTGTATGCAGAGCGAGACTTAAGTCGAGCATCTGTTTTCTGGGTTTTTATTTTTGCGAATTTTTAAGAATTTTGTTAATTTTATTTATTTATTTTTTATCTATTATTTTATATAGATATTTAAATATAATAGTAAAATATTTTATATACATAAAAAAGAAAATCTGTGTATACCGAGTTGAAATTTGGTATACACATAGGTAGGAAATGCAGTCAAAATAAGGAGGCAAATCGAAAATCAGAAGAAAAAATTGTATCACTTATGACGTGGACTTAACAGAAAAATTGCTTATAAAAAGAAAATATTTTTTTTTAATGTTTTTTTTTTTTAATTGGATTGATATTACGGGAGTTACGAAGGGACAACCTAAAACTAAACTTTTGAAATATCTCATTTCCTATTGACTTACCAGCAAAAACGCACTTTAAAATAAAAAAAAACAAATATAATATGTTGTCCTATAAATTATTCAATTGGGTGGGTGCTAAAAATAAAATACTGGAAATATCTAGCTTATTATTTACTTTACATCAACAATTTATAGACATTTTTTTTTTATTGAAGAACGATTATTTTCTGTTTAATGTAGCTTTTGAATATTTAGGGGGACAGAGGAAGCGCTACTTATAAACTTGAAATATCTCTCTTATTATTGACTTAACATTAAACATGTGCATAACAAAAGTTGTTATAATATCAATAATATAAATAAATAAATAAACAAATCTTTCCTTAATATATCAGACCTATAATGAGATATCGACGTGGTTTTTGCTTCCAAAGGTTACTCATACACATGTATAAAAACGTATTTTGCTCTGATCAACCCATAAACGGCAAATCTAGATTCAAGGTTAGTTATAAAACGCTTCGTATGGCCTGTGTTTTATTTCTTTTTGGCACATAGACGTCTGTTTAGAATCTGTACATTGTATTAAAACTCAAAAACGGCTTAACCGATTTTAGTGCTATTTGCAACAGCGTCTTGCAAATTTGTCTGGAAATATTTTAAGCTATATATCATCGCTGTATGACACCAGGCTTCCGATCAATTAAGAAATATTTAGAAATTCAAAATATATATTAACGAATTTTAGGGTTTAATATTGCTACAAAAATGTTCCCGACAATATATATCACAAATTTTTTTATTTTCATTTTTGACGACAATTATAACGTTAAATTCGCTGTTGAACATTATTGTAACCCCCTAAAGCAATACGAAGAAAAAAACTTCCTTGGGTGGCAAGAATATTTACTAACGAAAAAAAGTGCTCCGACCTATATAGGTACGATTTATAAATCAGGAATAATCACGGAGTAATTATAATAAATATCATAATAATTATAATAAATAATTTCGTAAGGTGCAACATAAAATGTTTCACGTGATCGGCGCTGCATTTGGCGATGAGTGATTCTCACATGGGCATTTTATGTGGCATTTTCCTGGATTAACATAACGGGACACTTATACGTGTTGTTACTAAATGTCTATGCTACCAATGTTTACAAAGAAGTTCGTACTTAAATTATTTGTATAAGAAGCACATATTAATACAATGGTAGATTAAAACAAATAAATATATTTGAATATAAAATGATTCGCAGCAACCAGTCATGAACAGATTTCGAAATGGGCCCGATCTAAGTGGGCTACGACTTTTTTTTTCGGTAGCGAAGCAGCGGGTATACTGCTAGTTGTCTATAAACGATTTGAATTGAATTAAATTGAACAATATTGAAATTTTCCTGAACATAGTTGTAGCAGGTCACTGCTTTTAGTGATGTTATTAACAATCTTATAAAGAAAGAGCATGTCCGCTAGAACTAGATTTTTTAATATTAAAATATTAAAAGTGGCACAGACAAATTCATAATTTTCATAAGGGGTGTCTGTTTTTAGCAAAGGTATTTTAAAGCTGAAATCTGAATTCTTTCAATTTTATTTATATACTTATCATACTGGGCGTTCCAAATAACGGATGCAAAATTTAGTAAACTATAAACAAAGGCAAAATAAATATTTTTAATAAGAATAATCGATATAATTTATTTTTTTGTGCTACGAATAATAAAACCCAGCATTCTCCATGCTTTAGAAACAATATGGATTATAATCAATAATCAATATTTTTATTTAATTATTTCTTTATTTTACATTAATGTGCTCCATACTGCAGATAGCTGAAAAGTAAGTAGAAAAAAGTGTTTAAATTAAAATGAAACATACTTTGAACACTTGTTAATAAAAATATTTTACTTTCAAGTCATTATGGAGAATACTATTTTGCGTAAAACGTAAATAATATTAAACAAATGTTCAAATAAAATTTGTTTATTTTCAAAAGTTCTAACCATTACCTTGATATCTTGTACTGCTGGTTGGTTCAGAAAAATTTCAATATTTACATTCGATTCTTTGGGATAAACAAACAAATTTATATTTTTGAAAACACAATTTTTTTATACAGGATTTTCATCAAAGTTATTTCAAAAAAAGTGTTGTCCTGGATGACTGGTGATCTCATAGAGGGGTTGATCTAAAAATCTGAAAAAATCTCCATAATATACATCGATGGGAGATAAAATAATGATCATAGTTTTTTTTTTTTTTGTAAAAAACATTAATACTGAAATATTTTCCAAAAAATAAATCTGATCAAAAATTCCTCTCGTATGTTTTTGGTTTAGATCAATGTACATTGCTTACAATTTTTTCAAATCTTAGTTACCCCTTAGACTTACCTTACCTTTGCATTAGAGAGTGCGGGACAATATTTTTTTGGTACATTTTTGGAAAAAATCGTATTAAAAAGAAAATCTAAACTGTCCCTTAATCTATGTGTCATGAGCTTTCCATTGATACCACTCAATAAAGTTAAAAACATTTTTTTTTTCAACGACAGAAAAAAACCGATATTTTTCGAAAGACTTATCTAATAAAAAATTCCTTTTGAATTATTTATTATTCTCCCATCGATGTATATTATGGAGATTTTTTCAGATTTTTAGATCAACCCCTCTATGAGATCATCGGTCATCCAGGACAACACTTTTTTGAAATAATTTTGACGAAAATCCTGTATAAAACCAGTGGCGAAGGGACACCTCCGCTAGACTTGCCCTCCCATAAAAAAAAATTATAAAAAAAATACAAAAAAAAAATTAAATTTTTTTAAAAAAATTTAAAAGAAGATTTACATAAATCTTCAAAAATACATCAAATTATGTCCTATACAAATTTTTGTCCAAGGTTTGGTTTACTAGTTACGAATTTTTTAAAATTTTAAAGTTTATTAACTTCCGTTTCCGGTTTCGGATTTTAATAAAAAACAATAGGTCTCTTCCCAATTAATAGGAAAATATTTTAGTACCAGAACGAACTCTTTAAGTTAAACCGTTTTTGAGTTATCGTGTATACACACAGACACACACACATACGGACGGCATTTCGAAAATAGGTTTTTTGGATTCCCTGGACCATGAAACGTGGTCATCAGTCAAAATATCGACATCGAAAATTTTCGCGATTACAATACTTGCCCCTTATATATTAAGGTCGGGCAAGTAAAAATTGTGTTTTCAAAAATATAAATTTGTTTGTTTATTCACGCATTGAGAAGTTTTTATTTGATACCTTACTCAAATTTAAAAAAAAAAGTTTATTTTTCCATTAAAGTCTTATTTGTTTTAATTTATTTCGCGATGTATTCTTGGAAGTCTCTATATTTTTCCTTTATGTGGGTTAAAGCATTATACAAATATGTTAAATTTCAACTTTCTATGTTCCGCAGTTTGGATATAATTTCTACCGCACAGATAGACACGAGTGACGTTATAAGGGTTTTTTTGTGGTTATACCTACAAAACCCTAAAACCGGTTCAATCTCCATAATCTTTAAAGTTTGGAAGGGATTTCTAGTGCAAAAAGTTTGAGAAACACTACTTTAGTGCTTGAGGGGAAGTGACTTTCAGTTCAAATAGTTATTAATTTTTTATTATTTGGCACACAATTACAATAAAGTATACAATAATATGGTGTATTTATTTACGTTTTCTTTTTCTTCCCAATAATTTTTGTTTCTGTCTGATGCTCATTGCTTATTTACTCATAGCATAATTCGCAATATTTTCTCCTTCCAATGTAAACAAATGTAAGAAAATAATGTATGAAATGCTAATGCTACACGTAAAAAACGAAACGTTAATTAGCTTACAAAGGCAGCCCGACAAACATGCAAACCTTACTAGAGCGAAGCTACTGCTATCTAGGGTGACCAGATTTCAGTGAAGGGAAACCGGGACACAAGGGAAAAAAAGAAGGTCTTTGTTTCCTCCCCAAGATCCAAGTGAAGAGCAAAAAAAAAGGTCCTCACCTCAAATTCAAAGTGAAGAGCAAAAAAAAGGTCCTCACCTCAAAAACCGGGAAAATCGGGCGTCCCGAGAACATTTTTCGGGACACCGGGACAATTGACCTAAAAGCGGGACGGATGGTCACCCTACTGCTATCTTCTTAGAAAGATAAGATCGAACCGATTTCCTCTGCCGTGTCATAATTTCATGAGAGAGCATTTTAAATGTAACTGGGATACCCATGTAGGTACTCCATGCGAGTACTGAAGTGTCAGAAATTGAATCCGCATTCCTGTGTTTTCTAGACAACTGTCTAAAGCCTGGTTTATAACATATATGCTATGGATACATACGCATAAAAGTTACAATACTAACATTGTTCAATACATATGCGTTATATTATGGAGTTATTATAAAACAGGCTTTTACCATCGAGCCAGGACAACTTACTTGTTAGAAATAAAATATGAAATATAAAGTGTTTCTAAAGTAAAATTTAAATGTGTATAAGAATATATCGTCTTAAATCTGTCAATATAGTTGCCAAAGACTTAAAATCAATTTATCTTTGACAAGAAATGATTGAGTCTTCACTGCACTTCAAATTCTGTTTTCTTTTGTTCAAACAAAATTAATGAACACTGCCCTCGAGATACGTAGTCTGCTGCAAGGGAAGGACTTGAAATATTTTTTAGCTGTCATTTTTAATGCGACCGACCATTAAGAATTTTTTTACTGTCATATAATGCATCTGTTTTATAATCTTAATTCTTCATAGCTTAATGCTTACATATTTACATAAATATTCTTTAGTCGTTTAGTTTTTATGGTATAAATTTAATGGCGATATTTTTTAAAATACGATTTTTATTACTTGTTTTCAAGAAGTAGGTTACTTTAATTTATGTTACAATGTTTAACATGAAATATCTTATGAAATTTCCTTCTAATTTTAAAATAATTCTTACAAAAATATTATCTTGCTAGATTAAATTATAAACATTAGTTATAACTTTAACATTATGTACGTTATTGAATTTTTCAAATCGTATCCGACTGACTGCATAACCATAGTAATTTTGAGTTGTCGTGCTTAATTAAGTAACATCATCATAAAAATCTGTCCTGTTACTCTTACTGACGCATAGGACTCCTTACGGCGATTGTGCGGCATAGCGTAATAAATCAATTAATTATTTAATAATTGATATTACCAAACACCTTTATAAAAATTAAATAAATTCACATTTTATTCAAAAATGAGATAAACTGTTATAATATAATGTAGTATATAAATTGACTAAATAAAAGTTGAATATAGTTATAGTTTTATTTAATACACTGTTTTATTCAATGCAGTTATAATGAGTATCACGGACCAAACATTTCTGTTCCATTTTTAAAATAAATTTAGCCACTGAATATTTAAATTTACACCGAAATATTTGGTTAAGATTTTTTTTTACATTTGACACTTCTTGTCAAAAATATTCAAATTCAACGTAGCAGCGCATGCGCATGCATTAATATAGGCTCTTCACAAGGTGAGGAGATGATCTTCTTTAATCATTTTGCGAACAGCATCGATGTTTTTTTGAATCTTAACCGATTTTGGTCGACCTTCACGAGATTTATCACTGACGGACGCACGACCACAACGAAATTCTGCAAACCAATTGTAAACAATTTGTTCTGATGGTGCTTCGTTACCAAAAGTTGAACGAAGCGAATCTATGCATTGTTGTCGAGTTAGGCCTAAATTCGTTAAAAATCATGTGACTTACCGTGAGATAGAAGCATCCTTTGGCATATCGCAGACTGTGTAAAGATCTGTTCCCGATGGATTCCGAATAATTTAACCAAAGCTCAAAACAAGGCTCGTGTTGATTGCTGTAAGGGAATGCTAAAAAAATTCAACCTAGACACTGCAAAATCCGTATACAACATCTTTAGAGGTGACGAAACTTGGATTTATTCATATGAACCGGAAACTAAGCAACAATTCACTGTTTGAGTCTTACCCATAACCCACAAAAGCTGTTCGTTCACAAAACACTTCCAAGAAAATGATCGCTTGTTTCTTTGGTTGTACTGAACATGTCGCAACAATTCTTTTAGAGGGTCGGAGAACAGTTAATGCTGAATGGTATACAACATTTTGTTTGCCAGAAGTCATCGACAAAATAAGGAAAAACAACCAAAATCGTCCCAATCGTCATTCTTCATTATGATAATGCTAGCTCCCACACAGCACCTCAAACAATTGATTATTTGAAGGAGTAAAACATCGAATTAATGTCTCATTGTCCGTATTGACCTGATTTATCCCCTAACGACTTTTTTTTGTACCTCAATGTCAAATAAAAAATGCGTGGACACCGATTTTCATCACCTCAAGTAGCCGTCGAAAACCATGTTTTTGAGATACTAAATTCAGAGTAGAAAAAATGTTTCGAGAATTGGTTTGAACGCATGAAAAAGTGTAGAAATCTTAAAGGCAAATATTTTGTTCCAAACAAAACATTTTCTTTCTTAATTTTTGTAAAAACTTAAAAGGTAGCCCTCGTACTAATTCTAATTTATAATTTTAAGGTTGTGGATGCAGTATTACTCCGAATATAGTACGGGTACGACAGCTAGTATCTAATATGCGAAGTGTTCTCTATACTGTAGTAAAATTCCCAATCTAACATGCTTTAAATAGCAAAGGGTTGGAAACACCTTAAATTCCAGTAACTACTTTGTTAAAATATTTTCACATATATTTTTAACCACCATTTATGTGCACTAAAACCAGTTATAAAAATAAATTCCAACCATCGTTAAACCTTCAAACAATTTTACAATCGCATTAAGTATCTCAACAAAGAGAAAAAAATTAGAAGGTATTACATATTAAAGTTTTTAACAAATGCGGTTTGCAAGTATTCAAAGGCCTAATATATGTTGTTTTAAACTTCCAAAGCTTTTCACCATAAGCATTTTACTTTTATTAAAATTCTTGAAAAATATTGCCAAAGTGTTGGCCTTTACCCTTGACCCACATAGCATAGCTGTCAAGAGTGCTGCATGCCATGCAGGGGTAACTCACCTACAGATTTTCAGATCTCATTTTATTAAGCGAACATAGCGTATAAAACTTACGAGTTTAAGAGAAATATAAAAATATTATTTTACTAGCATAGACTATCATCGTATTGGAGTGTCTTCCAAGATATAAGCTTTATATATTCTTTTTGTTCAATTTTGTTTCACACATTTCAATTTCAATAAATTTTGTTTATGATTCCTATAGTTATAAACTTATAGTTATGTACTATTATAAAATAAAATAAACTACTCTAATGGTTGATAAAAATACACTATTAGAGAATTTATCTCCAAATAGAAAAATATTATTTTATACAATACTTTTAAAGTAGAACATGTTATTTACTTTAAGCTGGAATTCCACTTGTGATTAAGTCCAAGCACTTACTGATGATTTAATGAAAACAAGACTTATACCCTTTTCACACTAGATCTTTAAGACGAGTGAACTTAAAGTTCACTGATGTTTAAGATCGGTATGCTTTCACACTTGATGTTTAAATCTCTGGTGCTGTCATCAGCTACAGTAATTTTGTCCTTAAGTTACCGTCATGAAATTACCAGTTTTGAGCTGTCTGCGCAGACGCACATTTTGAATTATTATAAACCAATATGGATATTTCATTTCATTCTACAATAAAGACACTACAATAAAGAATATATTACACCTGTATTAACATGTAAGTCGATACATCTCAATTATTGTAGCTCTGTATTTTATTAAACACATTATTAAAATAAATAATTTTATTATAACAATAAGTATAAACTTCTTATAACGTCGATATAATACAGTATTCTTGTTTATGATAATATAAAATGTTGACAGCACAAATTCAAGGAGTATTTTTTTATAATAGAAATTAAGTTGGCAATGCGGACGATGTTTAAGACGCAGATCTCTGTCTTAAACATCGCTTGTATTTAGACGAGGCCATACGGTTTCACATTAGCGTTTAAAGATACATTCACTTTAACATCCGATCTTTTAGTGTGAAAAGGGTATTAGAAGGAGCGTGATTTGAATAATGCACTCACTGCTAGAGGCGGATACTACCGGCGGAAAACCGGGCAAATGCCCGATGGGCCGATCACTAAATGGGCCAGTAAGGCCGATTATAAAAAACATGACAAACCATAAAAAAAAAAATTTGGAAGTTCTAGCGTTAAAAATTATCTATTAATATCTCTCATATAACTGATTAACAATTATTCATATTATACCAATTCAGTAATGAACAATGAACACTATTGATTTGAAGTAGAAACAATAAATATTAAGGTAATATAAAAATGATGACTAGGGAGCCGACATAACAATGTCGGATTGTGGTGAAGTGGAAATATTGTGATAAAGGCGTTTAATTAGATGCTTCAAGTGTCTAATAATGAGCTGTTTGCCGTTTTTATTGCATTATTCGGTTTCGCTTAATACTGTAAATAACAGTTTTTTTCGCTTTTAAATTAGTTCACTCAGTTTAATATGGACATTTGGTTTGTGTATCTTATACATACATTTATTATATAGTCTTCAAAGTTACTTAACAAACACAAAAGGTTGACATAAAAATAAGTACGAATTTTGCTGAAAAACGGTTAAGGAAAATAGTTGATAATCCTATTCAAAATTTGCAAAAGAAATTGGAAATTGAAACTCACAATGTAATTTTCGATATATTCGTTTCCAGTTAAGAACAAAGATTTCGAAATACTGGAATTTTATATGATTACATTGCACTTTTATCTCCTGTAAATTTCGACAAGGTAAGAAAGGGAATACCTTCAAATAGGTTAACAAAGTTAGTTGGACTACTGCAAAATATTAAAGAAAATGTCAGCAAAAATCAATTACATGAATACTTATACAATTTTGCAGATTGAGAAGATTTAAAAAAATATCTTAATAATTTTTCTTCCCAACATGTCGACGAAACAGTACACGGGAACGGTGAACAAGATGAAGAAGAAAATGAAGAAATAGTAAAAAGTGAGAGAGAAGATGTAGAAATTAAAAACAAAAATAGTGGGTCACTTTGTAAGAGCTGTAAAAATTGCATTTATTCAAAAAATGTATTATTATTAGGTATTACTATTATTTTCTATTTTACTGTTGGGCCGATGTCGCAATTTGCCCGGGCCGGTTTAGTTCAACCTATCCACCCCTGCTCAATGCTATGATAAAATTTATTAACAATCATATCCTCGGATGAAGAAGACGTCTGACTTAAATATTAGATGTACAGTAGTTAATATTCAATTAATGTTATTAGTTACTGTGTTGCCAATACATCATTACCTCCATGAGGAACTTGCTCCACGTCTTCTTTCATTTAATCCAAATTGAATCAATTCTTCGCTTAATATTAAAAACTGAACTAAGTAGGTATTATTCCGAATTATTTATTCATAAACTTTTTAAGATGGGAAAACGATTAATTTTTACTCAGAGAATTACATTTATATTGTTTTTTATTTTTTAAATTTATTTATTTGGTCTTAGCAACTAAGGCTTTTAACCAGGTAACATGCTTTTTACCGACCGCCAACATATATAATTACCGACCGCCAACATATATAAGGTTGGTATTGTGATCATACCGATTTTGACATTTCGAGATTTCGATGGATCTCCACGAATTAAGGTCCCTACATAACGTTTTGACTATTTTTAGCATGATGTCTGTCGGTCTGTCTGTCCGTCTATCTGTCTGTCCGTCTGTCTGTCCGTCTGCCTGTCTGTCTGTCGTCTGTCTGTCCGTCTGTGTACACGTGCAGAGCAAATTCGGCTGAAAGGATTTTTATGAAACTTCATATTTAAGCTTCTGCCATCAATGGCACGAGTTGATCAACTTTTGGTAAAAATCGGTTGACTACAAATGGGAGTTTACTCGTGGCGATTTTAAGATTTTTATGAATATTTCACAACAGAAAAATATTTCGAAACAATTTATTGAACAAAAGTTGCTATAAAAGCAATAATTAATAACTTTTATTTGAGACGTTTTTTGATAAAACGAAAAATTTCGAATAATTTCTGTAAAATTTTTCGAATTTTTTCGTACTCATATGAAGTCTCAATTTTTTCATACTTATATGTAACGTTTCCATGGTCATGATAAATAATATCTCTGGTAGAAAATATTAGGTCAAGTTATTTCTACTCTGCTGCTAGAATGTATTACTTTATGAAGTACTTTATGATGGCAGTCGGTTCTGTGGTGGCCACAGCTGATTTTTAATTTTTAATTATACATTTTAAGCCTTAATACTAAATACAAATATAAACATCCATGCCATAACCGAGATTCGAACCCGAACCCCTATGGTCTAACACAGAGGTTCTTAACCTATGGGTCGTGACCCAAAATTGGGTATCGAAGCATATCATTCCCAGAATATTTTCAGCTACATTATTTGTTATGAAAACAGAAATATTAAAATACATATGCAGTAGTTTTAAAATTAAATAAATAATTTAAATATACATCATTTGTAATTTTACACAATTTTTTTCCCTTTGTTATTTTTGAAATTAAACTTTATATTTAGAGCCGTAGCAATCGGCCCGGCATCGGGGCAAGTGCCAGGGGCGCGAGGTCTGATGTGGGGCGCCATCGTGTGTTTTTCTTTGGTTTTGGTTATCACTTGCAGTTTAAAAGTGAGGACCTTTTGTTATGCTCATTACTGGTATTTTGGAAGTGAGGACCTTTTTTTGTTTAGGCCATCAGTTGTATTTTCACATGTCTAATAAAAATTACGCCCTCCTTAAATAAAATGACAAAATATAACAAGGGCTGTATTTTAAATTAATTTAATTTATTTGCCAAGGGCGCCAAAATAATGCTATGGCTCTGTTTATACGAACTATTATTCATTAATTAATCATCCAATTTTTGATTTTTTTATCGACCGTCAACATATATAAGGGAGGTATTGTGATCATACCGATTTTGACATTTCGAGATTTCGATGGAACTTCACGAATTGAGGTCCCTACATAACGTTTTGACTATTTTTAGCATGATGTCTGTCGCTCTGGCTGTCCGTCCGTCTGTCTGCCTGTCCGTCTGTCTGTCCGTCTGTCCGTCTGTGTACACGTGCAGAGCAAATTAGGCTAAAAGGATTTTTATGAAACTGCATATTTAAGCTTTTGACATCAGTGACACAAGTTGATCAACTTTTGGTAAAAATCGGTTGACTAGAAATGGGAGTTTACTCGTGTCGATTTTAAGATTTTTGCAAATATTTAGCAACAGAAAAATATCTCGAAAAAATTTATTGAACAAAAGTTGCTATAAATGCAATAGCTAATAACTTTTATTTGAGATGTTTTTTGATAAAACGAAAAATTTCGACAAATATATGTAAAAATTTTTAAAATCAAAAAAGTCTCAATTTTTCAAACGTATATGTAATGTTTCCATGGTCATGATAAATAATATCTCTGTTAGAAAATATTAGGCCAGGTTATTTCTACTCTGCTGCTAGAATGTATTTTATACAAGTACTTTTGATGGCGGTCGGTCCTGTGGTGGCCACAGTTGATTTATCTTATTTTCCTCCTTTGGGTCGCAACATGAATATTGTTCTCTAATTTGGGTCGCGGCTCAAAAAGGTTAAGAACCCCTGGTCTAACAATCAACACGCCAGTACATTAACCATTACACCAGGGCATTTATTTTGTTAAAACTAAAAATGATTTGAGACGTTAAATTTAATACATATTTATTATAATAAATTTTTTTAGTATAAAAATAAGTACACGGAAAAAAACACAAGGAAAAAAACGCACACGAAAAAAAGCGCACACGGAAAAATGCACACAGGGAATTTAACACTTTGAAATTACCCTGCACTGTTCTTCTTACTGAATAAATACTTTATACTATTATTACAAGAATTATGCTGTAAAAATAATTGGTATTATTAAATACGTCTCTAGCAATACCAATCAAGAAATTGCTTCGTTATTGCTTGTGCATTGATATGCTTATAATAAAATGGCAATTATTGTCTTAATGGTAATAATTTAATCATACTTGTAGTTCCTATAGTTCTCGTGAAAGCAATAGTCGACTAATTAAAATTAACAACCGATATATGAATAATAATAACAATAAGAAGAATGTACCCAGGTCATTCTGCGAAGCTCTTAGTCTTGATTTTCAGTGTATTTGATGGCTTTAAAGCTGATTTCGGAAAATAGACATCATTCCTGTCAGCAGCCCATCTGCTACCTCTTTCGTCTGCAGAATGCAAAAAGCAGTGCTGCTTGGATCGCTTCGCACTGTGTGGACGCTGAATTTGGTGTGAGCTTATCGGTCGCAAATCGCCAGGGTTTGAGGTCCGGCCGATTACTGGGATAAAGCTCTGTCGACTAGAGATGGGAATTTCGGCTCAGTTTGCGGAACCGGATCAGTGGAGGTCGTTCAGTTTGTTGATCCGGTTCATTGATCCGGCTCAGTGATCCGGTTAAGTAAACATGTTTTCGAGACACAGGTCGGTCGTTAGTTCGTAGTAGAACGTCGCTTAGAGCCGGTCAGTTGTCGGTCGTTCGCTTGTAGGTAGACCTCGCTTAGAGCCGGCTCTTTCTTAGACCCGGCTCTTTCTTAGACCGGGTCAGTTGTCGGTCGTTCGCTCGTAGGTAGAACGTCGCTTAACCCGGTCAGTTGTCGGTCGTTCGCTCGTAGGTAGAACGTCGCTTAGCCCCGGTTCTTATCTAACATTTTTGAAACAAACAATTCACTTTATGTAGCTACTGTATTTTAAACCAGATGTGTTAAGTTTATGGCGATGTTTATTGCCCTTATAAATCGGACATCTGGGATTTGGGCAATATTTTTAATATTTTTATATAGTATGGTTGTAAGAAAATACAGACTAAGCCTATTAGTTTCAAATAAACTGCCCTACAAATTGATGACAATAAATAATACACTTTATGATAATACATTACACGCCGAGTTCTCGCGAAGTTCAACATGACATCGATCCAGATCCAGATCACTCCGGTCACTGCTCACAATCGCCCGACCACTCGTATCCTTGAAACTTGAAACTATACAGTGAGCCGTGAGCCGGCTCATTTCAATTTGGTGAACCGTGTCACTTCGGTCAGTGTACTGAGTCGGCTCAGTGAGCCGGTTCGTTCATGAACGACCCATCTCTATTGTCGACCTTCTTTGAGAATGTTAGAAGTGGTATCTCATCTATGCCGAACACGTTGCGGACACACCTGGATGGTACTTGCGGGCCTACAAACCCCCTGTTATAAATAATAATAATAATTTCACAAATTCTTAGTGGTATATATAGCAGAACAAACAACTTCATTGACCCACGATCGGGTCTATTCTGTATCTTTTGTGGTTAAAAAGATTTGGTTAAAAATGATGGTTAAAAAGTAACATTTTAAATAGGCATAAAAATTTTAACCTTGTTTCTTATTCTGTATCTCAGGTTATAACCGAGGCGTTAAGTTCTAATTTTTTAACCTTATGGTTAAAAGTATGTTGTGAAATTATCTACAAGGGAAGGTATTTTGCTTGTGTAATTGTGGATTTAATGTAAACAAGTGTTATGGTTGAATCGAGAATGAACAACGATCAAATATAATAAATCAATATTGCGGAAATGTACAATATTTATACATAAATAATTATGGGTGCAGAAAGTAAATAATATATTATAATATTACCATAACATGCAAATGTATCAATATTTTCTTTCTTCTATATTAAGATACTTTTATTTTCAGGTTATATTTACCTTATTTTTATTTTTAAACAGAGAAATTAAAATTTATAAAGGTATCACAGTTTCAAAGTTTTCAATATTTACTTGCAATTTATCGGGAAACGGGAAATCTTTTGATTATTCTCGGATTAAAAAAACAACAACAAAAAAAACATGTAAAACGAAATATTTCGTAACTTTTAGAAAAATGAAAATATTTTAAAATATTTCTTCAGGTAAATTAAAAGGGTCTCTCATATCATGCAGTTGCCCTTGTTTATTTAATAATTGAATTTGTTTTATTAATAATTGATTTAAAATAAACAGACTTGCCATAATTAATTCTAATATTTCCTGGCTATTTGACGTTTAGAGGTTAGAACTATAGGTGGTTAAAAGTTAACACCATGTATTTGGCTGGAGTTAAAATTCCAAATATAACCTACTGAATTAACCACATCGAGGTTTAAATTTTAACGCCATAGAGTTACAGAATAACAAAATATTGTAAAGAGTGGTTAATTTTTTTTAACTTCGACCTTGAGGTTAATTTTTAACTTTTTAAGATACAGAATAGACCCGGATCTGTGTTATTATATGAAAACCATTTTTTTGGCGTAAAAAATCGCCGGTTTTATTATCTCTGTGTTAAATAGGTCCTGTTATTGAAGTTTTGGTCACTCTGAGGTTGAGTCTATCTATGAGCTGATCTGCATAGTATCGGAAGGTAAAAATGCCGAAGAAAGGTTGTCGGAGATTAAACCCGCATTACCGTGCTCCACAGGCAACAGTCTTACCACGGAACCACGGCAGCTCTTAAAGTTATTATTTAATTTTATAATTCTGCAGTTTTCCAGACAACTTATATAAAATTTTAAACAACAAAACTTTACTGATGAGAAACCATAAAAAATTTTACAACAAATCTTAAACAATCTGTTTTCATTAAGTTTGAGACTAACGATACAATAAGTTTCTTAAGTTCAGTATTGCTTGAAATTGAAGCCGCTAGATCAAATTCCGTGAAAACTCATATCATCCAATTGTTGAATAACTGAATTATAGTTCACGAGTCGGTAATGCAGTTTTTATACGAATCATTTCTTTTGCTCGAATCTGATTCTACCGAAGAAAATCAATGATGATTGGTCTTTAACGAGTCAAATAAAATAAATATGGAATTGAATTATTTTTTCAGGGTTTTTGGAAAACAATTTTATTACTCTTCCACGGTTAAACTTAATAAATTGTGGTATGACCTCCAATAATGAGAAATTAAAATTTTTATACTACATTAAATTTAATTAATTAAGTTAAAGTAGGTAACCCCCAACGTACCCCCGAGGTACGTTGCATTCCTTTCCACCCCCGCGTTGCGACAACCCTAATTGTATATTAAAGAGAAGGGGAGACAAATTACAACCCTGTCTCACCCCATCTCACTTTACCAATTTCATAGTTTTCTACCAGCTTATTATCAGCCATCTGACACCATAGAGGTAATTATTATAACTACGTTCGTTATTAGCTTTTCTTTTGTTTTCTGGTCCTATAATTCCATTGTTTTAAAGTGAATTAATAACAATTAAATGAAGTAGAAATAAACAGCAGCACAGTGAGTTATGATTAAAATTTGGGTAATAAAATTCACACCCACCATTAACTGTAAACTACCAAATGTGTTTCATGTGATATTGTGATGTTTTAATATTCATGAATATTTGTAAATATATTTTTCATCAAAATTTAATTTTCATAAAATACCACAGTAAAAGTAATTTTCGTTTATGTAATAGTGAAACTAACTTTATAAAATATTCAGCATTTCAAACATAAAAGAATATTACTAGTTTGAAAATGTATTTTTATTTATTTTATCCGCCTTTTTAAAACTGTCAGGGAGACCATTTAAATATTTAATATTAAAATTTAATTTTCGATTGGATGAAATTTTAGTAATTTTTTCTTTTGGATGTACATTGGAACATTCGTTTTACTGCTCATTGCTTGAAATAAATTAATGTGATATTGGTTCTTAAATGAAACACTTTTTAACTTATATACGATTTATTCATAGGCGCCCGCAGTAAAGGGCAGTAGGGTCATATGCCCCTGTACTCTCCACTTTTAAATATTTTATTCTAAACCTTAGCTTTTTTGTTCTTATATTTATTTATTTTTATATATCCTTTTTTATATTATAACCATTTTTATTATATCTATCTTATATTTGCTATCAAATGTTAAACAATTTTAGTTCATGCGCATTTACTCGTTTCAAGTTTGCAACACTGGAGAACCTCGGAAAGGGTAAGTAAGGGCGCCGAGAGAGGCCATAGGTCCTGGTAGTACAATAATTCCAGGCCCAGGAAGACAATAGCCCAGCAAGATGGCAGATAAAAACTGCGCGTAAATAGTAATTGTACTTTATTTATTCTATAATATAATATACTAGTGGGTGAACCCGTGCTACGCTACGGCATTTCACTAAATTAATTCCAAAACATCAGCTGTGGCCACCACAGGACCGACCGCCATCGTAAAGTACTTGTATAAAATACATTCTAGCAGCAGAGTAGAAATAACTTGGACTAATATTTTCTAACAGAGATATTATTTATCATGACCATGGAAACGTTACATATAAGTATAAAAAATTTCGAAAAATGTTTCAAAATTGTTTCGTTTTATCAAAAAATGTCAAATAAAAGTTGTTAGTTATTGCTTTAATATCAACTTTGGTTCAATAAATTTTTTCGAAATATTTTTCTGTTGTGAAATTTTCGCAAAAATCTTAAAATCGACACAAGTAAACTCCCATTTTTAGGCAACCAATTGTTACCAAAAGTTGATGGCAGAAGCGTAAATATGAAGTGTCATAAAAATCCTTTCAGTCGAATTTACTCTGCACGTGTACACAGACAGACGGACAGACCGACGGACAGACGGACAGACAGACCGACAGACATCATGCTAAAAATAGTCAAAACGTTATGTAGGGACCTCAATTCGTGGAGATCCATCGAAATCTCGAAATGTCAAAATCGGTATGATCACAATACCTCCCTTATATATGTTGGCAGTCGGTAAAAAGTGGAACATAACGATTATAAAGTTAAATATATAAAACGGTAGATATAGTAATTTTAACTACCGTTAGGCAGTGGAGAATGAATAACCGTCCAGTACCGCCATATGTTGACAAATTGCACAGCAATATTATTGATCTTTGATGTAATATTATTTAATAGTGTTAGATATATTATGATTCTACGTAAAATGGTCTAATTTATTATTCTAAAATAATTGAAACATCTCTATAAAACTTCTATGTTATGCACCCATAATCTTTATGATACAAAAACTATTACGTTTAAAAACATAAAATTGCCCAATACACGATATCGCTGCATGATAGGTATATGTACTCCCGGACTTTTTTTAGATCTAGTTAAGATCTACATTTTTTGTCTACATCCTATCGATATATCTCTTAAGCCTGGTTTATAATAGCTACATAACCTAACGCATGGCATATAACATAGCATGTCTCCATAGCACAACGCACAAGGCATAACTACGGTGTTTATAATAGAACCGATGTACTGCATTAGTACATTAGTCGGACCACGGAGCTCTTCTTGGTTTGTCGTACAATATTGGATTATTTTCCTTGAATTCAACCAACCTCGCTTCTTTTTCCATTTTTAATAAGTTTTAAAAGCAATAATAACCAAAAAAATACACAAAAACTTATGACAATTGTCAAATACGGCGCATGCTCGCCACTCTCTTTTGTGATTGGCTACGCATAGCCTCCACAAACATGAATGTTCAACTTGGTGAAGTTTTATGTTATGGAGTTGTGTGTCTATGTTGTGCGGTCGTATTATAAACAGGATAACGATAGTACTATGTTTCACCTTTATTAAGTTATGGAGCCATGCTATGCATATGCTATGCGTTATGTTATGAGTCTATTATAAACCAGGCTTTAAGGTTTGGCCTACGTAATTAATTTAAGCTGCACGGAGAGTGAATAATGATGGTTTCCCCCCATAACACCCCCTAAGGGGACATGGATGAAGTTGGAACGCTCACTAAAACCTTCCTCAAATTATTTTACCCTCCTGTACTAAATTTGGTGAAATTCGATCCATCCGTTTGGCTTTGCATAAAGGACAAACAAACAAAAAATTGATTTTTATACATAAAGATAAGATGTGTTTCCGTAACGTGCTCATTTTCCACGCGAAAGCTACCGATAGAAACGCGAAAATTGGGCCCAAATGCTGGTAACTGATGACAGTTAACTATGTAAGCAAAGTGTGCAATCAAATCGGGTCTGGTTCGGACCTACAAACACTATTATTTAAATTATTATTACGTCAGCTATGAGGGCAACCGATGTGTGTATGCACAGGTAAAAATACTAATAATATAGTAAATTTTATAAAAAAAAAAGTCATTAATGCCAATTGGACAATTTATCAATGATGGCAAACGCCTTAAATTTATATTTAATTAGTGTTCTGTATTAAAAACAAAGTATTGAAAATCACCAGAACTGGGGCGAGGGTCTTTGTTTGGCGCTCTTATACAGCCAGGGCAAAATTTCAAGAGAAGATCTAAAAAAAAGGTCCTCACTTCTAAATTTCAAGTGAAGACCTAAAAAAAAGGTCCTCACTTTAAACTTGGCGCCCCCCTGGCATCAAACGCCGACTGAAATCCTTCTTAATTTTGGCGCCCCCCGAATGCCGGCGCCCAGGTAATTTGTCCCCCCCTTTGCCCCACCCCCCCATCGCTACGTCACTGAGCGTAATGTAAAAACAAAACTGTATTTAATATTAAAAAATTGTTAACAAGCTGGGGGGGGGGGATATTTAGAAGATTCGACCCGCCCCTGGAGACTGAAGTTGGTTTTACACAGTTCAATTTATTGATCAATAAATTTATCAAGTTTTTTGTCACTTAATTGGTAACCTTGAAAATAAAAGGATCACTTCACATACATCAATTTATTTATTATTTTTTTTGAAAAATTTTACATTACCAACTGTAAAATATGTTGACATATATATCAAAAAAAAAAATATTGAAAAAATTTTCACAAAACTACGAGCTGTGATCAAAAACAAAAGAAATAACCTAGATGATGGTGAATTGGAACGTTTGCGGTTCTATCACATTTGAAAACGAAACACAAACTTACACATTTCTTGGTTATGCTACAACTAAACAGTTGGTAATAACTAAACAGATAAAAATATACCTAGAATTCCTTAAAAAATTGATGATAAATAGAACTTCTATTTTCAAAATAAATTGATCAAGTTTTTCGTCAATAAATTGAAATTTAAACACTTTACATACATCAATAAATTGAAGGTCAAGTTTTCAATTAATTGATCAATAAATTGTGTCGTATAAAACCCACTTAAGAACCTATGTAGTATATATAACATTTATCCTCACTACAAACGTAACACATTCATAGAAAAATGAAAATTTGGACACTTTTAATTTTTTCCATAAGAACTGCTATTTTTATTGCACAATTTTGCTTAACGCGAGGCTTTCCGGGAACGCATCGATCGCGCTATAGAAGATTAACACTTTTATAAGAAAGGTGGTACATTTGTGTCGGCCCATTAATATCCTCCCAATTAATTTTAATATTCTTTTAAAATTATTAAAGAGGTAGTGTTTGAAGTAAACTTATTTAATAAAAACAGATAGTTAAACTAGTACGTGGCACAGAGAATTAGTACTGATTAGTTCTGATCAGAGTTGGTTAGCGGAGTTTGAAATATGCAACTGGAACTAAGCGTTCGAAATAGAAAATCATTAGAGACTTAATGTACTGAAAGCCAGTAGGTGGTTCAAACCATTCTATACAGTGGCTATAGATCAAATTCCACTTATTAACACTAATTATTGTTAATCATACTATGACCTGAACTACACAATGAACCAATTCACATACAGAATATTAACTACCAAATTACCTCCAATTACCTTTCACAAAAACTTTTTTATTTATTTTATTCATTGCTGTGTACAAATATAATTATTTGTCTTAATTATGGTGGCTGCAGTGGCGGCGGTGGATCTTAAAATCTGAGGAGGGAGGGGCAGGAAATATTTTAAATCATCGTTTACACAGTGATGACCTAAAAAAAAGGTCCTCATTTCTAAAATACAATTTTCTCCACGCAATTCTGGGGGGCCAACTGGAGGCCAGAGCAATTTATAGGGGGGGGCTGGATCCCCCGCTAGCGCTGCCACTGGGTTGCTGATATAGCATTATTTATATTTATATATATATATATATATATTGCGTCATATATCTCTTCACTGGAGCATAGGGCCTTTACACACTCGCGCCATCGGATTCTGTTTAGAGCAAGCCTCTTCACCAGGCGCCAGGTAGTTCCGTAGGTATCGTGTCCTTTATATATTTTTCGCCGCCATGTAGATATAGGACGACTTCGTCGACTGTTTCCCTAAGGATTCCACTCTTCTGGCAGTCTGGTGATATCGTTTACTGCTTTCCGGAGGGTATGACTAATTCAAGTCCACTTTTTAGGATTTGACCAAAAAACCCTAATACCGTCATTTTGTCGCCTGTCTGTCTGTTCGGTAAAAATTGTAGCCAAACGGCTAAACCTAGAGAGTTGAAATTTGGCATGCTTATACAACTCTTTGACCCGCACATAGGAAAAATACTAAAACATCTAAAAAACATATCCCCCTAAAAATATAAACAAATATGTGCTCATCGAAAAAAAAAAATATTTTTTTAAAATTCTGGGTAGGGTAGGGTACGTGGATTAACGATCAAAATTTTATTTTTGCAAAATAAATTATTTTGATGCGATTTTTGCCAAAATTGTGCAAAAAAATTTTTGTCCCACACCCTGTAGCCCAGATGGTTTAAACTAAAAATCTGAAAAAATTCTATGTAATGTACATTGGTGTGAACAAGAATAGTTTAGTGCAGAACCAATAGTAATGGTTCTGCAGTTCCTGCTTACTTTTGTTAAATTGATAATACGCAAGTAAAGGTTCAATAAGTAAATAAGTGAAAGTAATAAATACAAAAAATAATGCTATTAAATTGGTTCTCTTTGTTTCTTAATGATTATTATTGTAAGCTTGTTAAAATTGTTTTTTTGTCACGTTAGTAAGAATTTATTTTATTAGTGGAGTACCTAAAGTTTTATTTTCTTCATTTATTTTTAATATTTTTTATTTTGTTGTTTATTTCTTAATGGTTCTGCTATTGCTGCTTAATTTTGTTAATTTGTTAATACGTTTGTAAAGGTTTAATACGTAAATAAACAAATGTTATTTAAACAGAAACTGCTTTAATCACTCTGCCCAACGGTAACAGAGCAGAATTCATAATGCCCGGGTAATTTAATATTTTTTATAATAACATTTATTATCTTGCCTGAATATTTTGGGCATTATTCATAATGTCAGGGCATTGTGAATACTGCCCTATTTATCACTTGGTTCATAACATACATACATACATTCCATGGCCTTTTGGCATACTGGTAGTTTGTTTAAAATTTGGGTAAAAATTGTTGTTTCTAACCCATAAATCAAGATGGGTAATTCGAATAGAATTAAGAATACAGTATAAAGAAGGAGTTTTGTAACGGTTTCCCTGGAGCAAATAGTAGTTAGATGAGGTGGTAGGCATGTTTAAAAATAACAGAGGAAGGGCAATACAGAGGAATGGGATAAGAAGAAGAAATTCAAAGAGCTATAACATGATAACATGAAAAGGGGTGGAACGGGAAGAAAAGAGATCTGTTATACAAAATGGCAAGAAATATAGAAAAGGACATAGCAGGAACAATTATAACTTCAGTCTTACACCAGAAAATTGTTAACTTAAACAAGTAAGGGCCGAGAGTTCCAGTGGCTAATAAACTGTCCTATAAATTTATTGGCAACATAATTTTTTTTCCGAGAGTTCAACTCTGAAATAGTTATTAGGTTGCTAATAAATAGGCTTATTTGTCTAATAACTTATAGGCAACATGAAGTGCTTAATAAAGTGACATATAACCAAAAACATGTTCGCAAAATGTATTAATATTTCAATTTTAATTGAAAAACAGTATAATTTTAAAAGAATATACAAATGTGTAGCTTTTATACATCCATATTTGTTCTATAATGGTGATTTTAGTGTTTTATATACATTCTAGTTGTATTTTGACGAAATCTACGATCTGTATGGAAGAATTTATAAATTATAGACAACAGTTTTTAGAATATTTTGGACATTTATTGTAAATGTGATATATAAAGAACAATATATAAATAAACATTGTCTTTTATTTTTACATATGTATTTCTTTCAATTACGATTACAACACATTACTATTTATATAAAAATGATAGAAAAGAAGAAGATAGATGCAATTATTGGCAGAATAATAAAGATATGTGGCTGAAAATTGCTGATAAGTTTAATTCATTTTGTTTAAGGAATGTAAAATAAAGCAAAATATTGCTGTCTTCTTATTTTCAATCACTTTTTTATTATAAAATGTTATATTTATTAACTCCTCTTCTATTTACATTATCCTCGTTTTCTGTGGTAAAATTTGTTGAACGCCGTTTAATTGTCATTTTAACAGTAACACAAAAAATATACGTAACGTCATTGAATGTAAAGTCAAACTATTTAATGTCAAAATTTCATCTCACTTTAGCTCTACAAATTTACGTATAGCTCTATCCCTTTGCACCGTCTTACTATCGTCATAAGAAATACCAATACAAAAACAAAATATTATGTTGCTAATAAACTATTAGAAGGATTTTGTAACTTGGAAATCACCAATAAATTTATTAGCTTCATAAATATATTATGTGTCTAATAACTATTATGGAGTTTATTAGGAACTGAAACTCTCGGCCCTAAGTAAAATGTAAATCATAACTACATTTCATGGTTATTGTACGCAGAGAAATTTCCTAAAAATTCCCAATAAAAGAAATGTTTTAAAAAAATAACTGTAAAAATAAACAGTATCAATAAAATAATCATCGCAGCATGAAAGATAAAACAGGTTAACAAAAAGGTAGCTAATAACATTGAACAACCCATACTATTGCTCTTTAAGCATTAACCGAATCGTTCCGATTTTATAGTAATACCATTAAAAGCTAAAGTATCCTTTTAGATACACTAGCGACATCTCTGGAACATTCAATGAATTAATAACACTTCCTTCTTCACTGGCAATATGTGAACTTTAAACCTGCCCTCAGAATTCCCTTAGGGTTAGATCTACTGCCATTTATACAGAAAAGTTGACCTTCTAAGGGCTTTTCAGTTATTTCCTATACTACCAATGGTCAAATTATAAATTGGATGATATACAGGGTGTTTCAACAGTTGCAGGAGGGTGAATGTAATGTAAAGAATACAGAGGTTGTATTGACAAACTAAAATATATTTCACCTTCTTGTGGCGAAAATTTGATAAAGTTTTGATGGTGTTATATGACCAAGGCTGAGGCATAATTAGGTTAGTTAGTTAAATTTTTTAGCGCACGGCAACGATGGATATTTGCGTCTAACATGGCTTATCTTTATGAGTAAAATATTATTAACTTATAATAAATGAACCCATAAATAAATAAATACATTTCTATACAAGTATATAATAAAAGAATTCTTACACAGGCAAACATAAATAAATTAGAATATAGTTCTGTTTGAATACATGAACAAATGCAGGACGATGGTAAGAGGCTGTAAAAGCATTAGTTATTATTGTAGCACCATATGTAACGGGTGTTTTTTTTTAGAGGTATAGAACTTTAAATTGCAATAAAACAACGATGGATTATTCGATTGACATGAATTTTTTTTTATTCGAAAGATAATCTTGTGGCATTACATTAAATCATACCACAAGACGGCGCAACATGTCACACAGCTCGTGCCACAATCGATTTATTGAAAGACACGTTTGGTGACCGCCTAATTTCACGTTTTGGACCTGTGAATTGGCCTCCAAGATCTTGTGATTTAACACCGCTGGACTACTTTCTGTGGGGCTATGTAAAGTCATTGGTCTATGCGGATAAGCCACAAACGCTTGACCATTTGGAAGACAACATTCGCCGTGTTATTGCCGATATACGGCCACAAATGTTGGAAAAAGTCATCGAAAATTGGACGTCCAGATTGGACTACATCCGAGCCAGCCGTGGCGGTCATATGCCAGAAATCATATTTAAAATGTAATGCCACAAGATTATCTTTCGAATAAAAAAAAATTCATGTCAATCGAATAATTCATCGTTGGTTTATTGCAATTTAAAGTTCTATACCTCTAAAAAAAACACCCATTATTACCGCCTACTAATTTTTAGTATATGTGTATCATTTCTATGTATATTATTTGTAAATTTAAAAATTTTGATATTACCTTCCCTTTTTATATATTACTGCCTAGGCTATGCATATATGAATGCCCTAAAAATACATGATGCTGACCATACTTGACGCACGGAACAAAAATGATATTTATCCAAAGTTTTTAAGACTAATGCGTCAAGACATAGTACCAATTATTACTGCATAAAATTTATGAACACAATACCATCATATTTAAAATCTTTTAACTATGCAAAGTTCACCCTTACAATAAAAAAAATCTATCTGAAACCCCTACTTATACTTTTGTTGAATTTACGGAAATTAATTTTGATAGGTACACCACATAATACTAGTGTTTGATTGTGTAATTTGTAATAAAGTGTTATGTACAAGATGTTAAATCTTTTTCACTGATGTTTTACTTATATATTTATGACTGACTGTGAACAATTACATTGTAACACTGTCGATAAAGATTACTATTTCTATTTCTTCTATTCTATTTCTGTATAGACCATCTGTATAGACCAAAAAATAAAAAATAAAATAAATAATCAACGATCAATATATATACAGTATTGGCCATAAAGATTGCAACTTTAACATTTATCAATTTTTCAAATTTTAATAATAATATTGGAAAATAAATACTCTTAGTTCTATACTTTAATCATATTTTGTCTGTTACATCAATCAATAGTCAAATAATCTGACTTACAGATTAATAATAAATTATTTCTTCATTTTTGCTTGGACAAAAATATTGCAACTACTCAAATTTTCTTGTTATATGCAGGTTTTATCCATAAATAATATGTTGTGCACAAGCAATATTCCAGTTTATATTTGTCAATCATGGGTCGTAGTAAAACTGTTTCAAGTGAAATTAGAAACTTAATAATTTCTGGTTTTAAAGACGGGCTGCTGCAAAATGTGATTTCACAAAATTTAAAAGCATAAATCTACTGTGTCGCGAATTATAAAACGATTTTGAGAAGAAGGTACGTTTAAAGTTCCAAAAATTCCAGGACAGCCACGAAAAACTACAAAACGAACTGATAAAAAAATTATTTATTTAACTGCCTAGAACCCCTTTCTGTCATCGGAGAAAATTTTGGGCCTTTTGCCACAAGTGGATCGAGAAAACAGCTCAACAAGAACTATTCGCAGAAGATTAGTTAGTGAGGGTCTTTTTAGTCGCCGTCTCGCTAAAAAACCACTTCTATCCAAAAAGAATGTGAAGGCCCGATTAGAATTTGCTAAAAATCATATTGACTGGACTGTAGATCAATGAAAAAATGTTATTTTTAGTGATGAATCTAAGTTCAATTTGTTTAAAAGTGATGGTGTAAGTTCCGTTAGGAAGCCTGCTAATAAAAGATTTGTTCAAAAATACACCTTGCCAACAGTTAAACATGGCGGAGGCGGTGTGATGGTATGGGGCTGTTTCTCGGGATATGGTATGGGTCCTCTATACCACATTGAAGGAATAATGGATCGATTTAAATATATAGACATCCTTCAAAATGTTATGGAACCTTATTCTGATGAGTTCATGCCTTTATAACATATTTTTCAGCATGATAATGACACAAAAACGTAGTTAGTAAAAAAATGGTTCGAGGATTCAAAAATTAACGTAATGACTTGGCCGTCACAGTCACCCGATTTAAATCCAATAAAAAACCTTTGGGAGATTGTCAACAGAAAGATTAGAAACAAAACACATTCAAATATTGAAGAATTGTTTAAAGCTTTGCAGGGTGCCTGGTCTAATATTTATAATGAAATGATCACGAAATTATTAGAATCAATGGCGAAAAGATGTCTGGAAGTTATAAATACTGGTGGTTACTATACAAAATATTAAAAATGATCTGTTAATAATAATTCATTTTCTTAATTAATAAAAAAAAAGATTTTTTTAAGAGTAGTTGCTATATTTATGTCCAGGTAAAAATAATAAATACTATAAAAAAAAAATAGAATTTACTATTAAAATTTAATTTTTTACTATAATATATGTAGAGGATTGTTAAAGGTAAGAATTACATTTTTTTAATTTTAAAAATATTGAATAGAATAAAAATAAAATAGGATTATCAAAAGTTGCTATCTTTATGGCCAATACTGTATATATATATATATATATATATATATATCTACTATTATATTGTACAAGTGTTGGTATGTATGTTCTATTCAACGTCTGGTGTATCTTCATTTTTCCGGTAACGCGGAGAGAGGAAAATGAACCGCCCTCTCATCCGGGTGATATTTTTTTAGTGCTTAGGCTTAATTTTATTTCGACAGGGGGTACTGACTAATTTTTATTGATAAAAATCATGCATTTTTTCCTCGAATCCGTGTCGAATCAAAGTCACCAATGATCGTCACGGACAGGTTTTATCAGACGATAATTCAAAAATATTCTTAATACAAGACAGCCGGTCCAGAATATTTACGGCGAGAATCAAAGTGTTAAAGTAAATAATGGTTCAGGATAGCTTTTTGAACGTGCGAGATAATATTTTGAGGTATCAGAAAACATTTTTCAAAGAATCTGGGCCATTATTGGAAATATGCTTACAAGATTTCAGAAGGTGACAGCTGTCAAATTTTTTGCATTTTAAAATGGGAGGAGATTTCACATTTTGAACGTGTTTCTTGACAGAAGAATACTAATTAAGGATTTAAGGTGAATTAACGATAAAGTTTAAGACATTTGCAGGGTGAATTTCCGTAAAATAGTGTTAAAAAAGATTTATAGATATTAAAAATTTCAGGGTTAATCAAAGTGTTAAGTGGTGATAATGGTTCAAGATAGCTTATTTGACGTGCGAGATAATATTTTGAGGCATCAGAAAACATTTTTCAAAGAATCTGGGCCATTATTGGAAACATGCTTACAAGATTTCAGAAGGTGACAGCTGTCAAATTTTTAAAATGGGACGAGATTTCACATTTTGAACGTATTTCTTGATAGAAGAAAACTAATTAAGTATTTAAGGTGAATTAACGATAAAACTTACGACATTTGCAGGGGGAATTTCCATAAAATAGTGTTAAAAAAAGATGAGCGACGAGTTTTATAATCGACAAGTGTGACAAAATTATATTAAAACGAGTCGCAAAGCGACGAGTTTTAACAATGTAGGGGAGAAGACCGGCGTAGCCGGGCTGAGGCCCCTAGTATATACATATTTTTGTTAATATAATGTTTATTTTATATCATGGTGGCAAGTGTCAGTTACAAATCGGTGACCACCGAACATGAATAGCAAGGAGATGCCAACACCGCTAACAAAAGTTTAGAAATTCCCCTTCCTGTCATTGCGTCGATTACTCCGTTGAAATAAACCGAAAAGGAAGGTATTTTGATACAAATGGAAAAAATTAAAATCATTCTCAGGAGCTAACCAGAAAAAACGACCAACTAGATAGACGAAATCGATTCAGATCTCGAAGTTCAGCCCAGACGTCCAAATCAAGCGACTTCAACGATCAATAAAAATATATAAAAGACAAAACTTCGTATCTCATTTTTGTTAATATAATACTTATTTTATTGATTAGATGAGTTACGTCCGTATGTTAGTAATTATAGTTGAAGGTAATGGGATTCGGACCAGTCAGAAAATAAAAACAAATTTATTAACTTCGCTAACGTTTCGATTTTAATTTAAATCTTCATCAGAGCTACAAAGATATATAGAAATATAGAATTATTAAATTGGTAAGTTTACATGTATAAAATTATGATAGTGTTCAAATTTAACAAGTCAAGTAGTTAAAATAAGCATTACAAAATTGTCGAAATTTAAAATATAACATAAAATAATTATTAAATCATAAAAACATATCAAATAACATTGTTTGTTATTCTTTAACTCATATTTGATATGTTTTTATTCTTTAATAATTATTTTATGTTATATTTTAAATTCCGACAATTTTGTAATACTTATTTTAACTACTTGACTTGTTAATTTTGAACACTATCATAATTTTATACATGTAAACTTACCAATTTAATAATTGTATATTTCTATATATCTTTGTAGCTCTGATGAAGATTTAAATTAAAATTGAAACGTTAGCGAAGTTAATAAATTTGTTTTTATTTTCTGACTGGTCCGAATCCCATTACCTTCAACTATAAATACTTATTTTATATTATATATACAAGTATCAGTTACTCTATCATATATCATAGAACGATTTTCTGGACGGTAAAGACCGAAAATGTATAGATGTTGATGTTCTAGCCTTCGAGGTTCAAGATAAGAATATTCAAAATTGTTCTTCGATTCTTAGATATGATCACTCCAGTTGAGAGCGGTACTACAAAGAATGCCGGCTCCTGTCTAATCCATCGAATTCTGAGTGCTGCATATTTCATCTGAGAAATCGATTCGCTTACCTAGAGCCGGAAGTCTATTTTCGAGGTGCTAAACTAAAATATAACCCTCTGCTTCTGGAGTAACTCTTGACAGATCGCTGACTTACAAGTCCCACGCTATTAAAGTCGCACAGAAAATCCAGGAATAACATCCTGCAAAATCTTGAGATATCGCTGACTTTCAAGTCTCACGCTGTTAAAGTCACACAGAAAATCAAGACCAGGAATAATATCCTACAAAAGCTTCTTGGTACTACATTGGAAGCAGATGCTAAATTTTGAGTGCCGCTGGAATAACCTTGGCTTACTCTGTTGCCGAATATTGCGCTCCAGTTTGGAGTTAGACTCACAGAACTCACACCTTGAAAATAGACACTCGAGTGAACTACATCATGAGGATAATTTCGGCAACTATTAAATCAACACCCACTGCTTGGCTGCCGGTATTATCTAATATAGCACCCCCAGCACTTAGACGAAAAACTGCGAATATACGTGAATGGGATAAAGCAGTCAACTGTGATTACAAGCCGCTTAAAGTGGATTTATACTCTCTTCGTTCCTTACGACTGATATCAAGCCTCTATTTGTATTGACCATAAACTAAAAGCACCTTTGCTTGAAGTTGCATTTTTTGCTGCCTGGTCTACTTTTTCACTACCCATAATTCCCACATGTGAGTGGTTCCATAACTTCCTAATGCTGAGTGGAAGTTACTTTGAATATGTTGGACTACGTGGTGTCGGTTGTACGTCTGCTGGATACATTGGGTTGTGCTCAGAGAATCGGATGGATTAGATAATTATAAATGGATAAGATAATTGCTTGTGGTCTGATTTCTTCCATTAATAAGTTTTATTGCTCTTTACTTCTTTTGCGGATATTCAGATCTAATACTCAGTTCTGGATACCCGATTACGAATATCCCGTTCCAAATTCCTAATTCCGGATACCCGGTTCTAGAGTCGGGTATTGTTTGCTTAGAATTAGTTATTGCTTGCCATTAGTTGTTTGCTTAGAACCATAGTACTCCCTCCTTATGTGGATATCTATCCACAAAAGAAAAAATATGGATTGTCAGATCAGGCGAAGAAACAAGTCACCAAATCACCGATTTCCTGCAAATTATTCTTTCTTCAATTATTCTTCTTAAGTTCCATAGTTTGACAGTGTGAACTGTAGCTTCAACTTGCTAAAACCACATTCCTAGATTTCCCAGCTCTGGCACTAAGAAACTTGAATAATCTATAACTTTATCCTTTTTCAGCTTTATCAGAAGGTCAACAAGAATATTCAGAAGTTCTGAAAATGTTAATGTAGTAATAATAACATTATTCGCAACAAAAATTCTCAACAAAATTTTCACGAGTTTGTTTACTAAACAAACCAAAACTTTCTTCTATATGAAACATAAACTGTAGAGCTCTTGTACAATCTGTTTAGTGTTCCATCTTAAATTTCCTCGCATCTACACATTTTCAGGTCTCAAATATCAAATTTCGGATTCATTTACTAGCAGTAAACTTTCCCCGTGTTGTATATAAACTAAACTGAAATTAATTTAACGACAAAACTATCAGAAGTTTCACAAAACAATTCCTAATTGTTATTAACAACAGGGGACAGCTTTCAGTGTCGTTTTCCTTGTACAGTGCTGCCCTCGATATACCCATGGTGCAAAAGAGAACCGGGACAGTGATGAATATTATTACGGGCGTTTAATGTAAGTTTGTGGGCAGATGTTAAGTTTAAATCAGCTTATTGTCTTGCTGAATTATATCAATATTGAATAACTTGGCTAATATTACTGATTCAATAGTTTACCTTCAAAGCAAGTTTCAGTGATGTGGTTGTTTTACTAATAACGCGATCATCCTTTCATTAAAACTAGCAAAGTGCATCTTACCTTAAAGCGAATGTAAATTTTGAAGGATATTGATAAAATCTCTAGTACACAATGTTCAATTTTCATACCATCTACCAACTGAATTCGGTCACTGCTGAACATAGGCATCCCTATTACTCCAAACCTTCCTGTTTTGAGCTCTCAATAGTAAATTTCCGACAATTCTTTTAATATCGTCCGCCTATCTGGTAAGTGGTGTACTCTATTCCAAATTGAGTCTTATGGAACCAATTAAAAAAAATTTCTTGGCTATAACAAATCAGTCTCACGATTTATCCGGTCCATTTCCATTTCAGGTTTTCAAATTGATCTATTATGTTACACGCAACAGTTTATTTTTTGATCCAGATGTTTGTTTTGTAGTCTAAAAGATAAAACAAAGCTCATGATCAGCTTAATATCGGGAACAACTCAAACTAGCTGGTAACCCATTTAACAGATAGCTCATTCAATACTTAGAGCGTGATATCCTCAATGATCAAAATAACTAAACTGTCGAAGGTTCCTTCGTTTTCTTTAACAACCATCTTAGTCTCTCTTCTTAGATCCGGGAACAATATTCGTCAAAAATTAAATAGCTCATCGTGGGAGCAAACTGACTATCCCTTCGAATAACAGCGTTAAGCCTGGAGTATTACAGAATAATATTGCGCCACAGTATGGATAATCAGTGCTTATGCAAGACAAGTAGTCATAGATTGAACTAAACGATGCGAATAATAATTGGCGTTCAACACCTTTCTACTGGCTATTAGTTCTTGCTCATAATCACCGTATATACGCCGCCTGTTAGCCCTCTTGCGTTTGTATGAGAAAATAAATGAAAATGCAGAACTTCCCAAATATGATAACTTGATCAGTATTGGCTTTCACAGACTGAAATCTTGCCCCCCATCAGCTAAGACAGCAAAGATTACCACAGCAACTGGCTATAGAGCAAAAAAAAAAAAATGTTTTATTTGTGAAGTCTTGCACCTTATTTTAATGTGTTTTATTATTAACCTGTGATATTCGATGGTAATTGGCCCCTTTCAGCCTCTTGCCATCACCCTGCTGTAAGGGAAGTAATTTTGGTAATATTTCATAAATAAAATTTCATAAATAAATTAATTATAATCATTCAATTAGAGTAAAATATTTAATCTGTTAAACGATAAAAAAATAATCTATTGCTTAGAAAGGGCATTTAAGATAACGGTAGATTTGTGTATTATTTTAACTTGACACTTTGTCAATGTAACATGAAAAGTGAATCGTAAATTATTGTGTTAAAAATATACGTCAACCATAAGCACATAATGTATAAATGTAATGATATAAATATTATGATTGGGCTATTTTCTAATGGGACCACCAATAAATTATGAATTTTAAGACAGTCAAGAGGTGTTAAATGACATTTAACAGTTGGGCGTTGTAAGCATTTTCAGGGTGGTCGCGTTTTAAGTAGTTCAGCTTAAACCGTCGTAGTGGTTAAGTCATGTTAGGGAGTTCATTTTAAACCGTCGTGAAGTTAAGTCGTGTTTTAATTAGAGGGAGATTTTGTTCATCGTGGGTTAGTGTCATTTAGGGTGTTCGGTTGGACTAGTAAAATGTAACAAGTAATTCCGTATGGACGTTAGTGTAGTGCCCAGCTAAAGACATGTGAGAGATAAATGGTTTTAGAGGATGTCAGTCAGGACTATGGGGTCCAGTGGACAAATTAGTGATTAGTGCTAAAGAGTCCAGTGTCTAGTGTGTGTGAATGTCTCATTTGGATTTAGTTGTATCGACGTAATTGTAAGTCTAGTGTAATTAGTGTAAATATTTAAACCGTATCATAATTAAAGTAGATTAGCTAAAATGTTGAGTTTAATTGAACAACTCTTAATCCTTCCAAGAATCATAGCAACCAGCTAGCGGACTAATAGGGGGGGGTCCAGACTTGATCCGCTCGCAAGTCTTGGGACCCATAATGTGAGGGATGTACAGAGTAAGTACAAATGAAATAAATAAATCAGCCAAACGTGACATTTCATATTTATATATCGTAGCTCCCCACACTGCATCTGTTCATTTTTTCGAACATACTTTGTATATTATTTATTTGTATTTGTCCGTGCAAGATTTCTTTTATTGAGTATGCGTATTTTTAATGATTTTATTTATTTATTTATTGTCTAATTTATTGTTTTTAATATGTAGTGTAGCCATTTAGATGGGCTGCGTTAGGCGCAAATAGCATTTGTTGCTGTGCGCCAAAAATGTTAACTAACTAACCAAAAGAAAGTTGGCAGCAAAAATGGATGGAGCAGGCCCCAGCTGAGTACTATTCCGTACCTACCTTGAAGAATCTCTGAATGGATTCGACCTTCCTGGAATGACATGGGTATCTTTAAACATAGTTAGAAAAGACCACGGTTCTTTTTTACCGACCGCCAACATATAGGACAACATATAGGAGGTATTGTGATCATACCGATTTTGAAATTTTGAGATTTCGATGGATCTCCACGAATTGAGGTCCCTACACAACGTTTTGACTATTTTTAGCATGATGTCTGTCGGTATGTCTGTCCGTCCGTCTGTTTCTCTGTGTACACGTGCAGAGCAAATTCGGCTTAAAGGATTTTTATGAAACTTCATATTTAAGCTTCTGACATCAATGGCACAAGTTGATCAACTTTTGATAAAAATCGGTTGGCTAGAAATGGGACTTTATTCGTGTTGATTTTAAGATTTTTTCGAATATTTAACAACAGAAAAATATTTCGAAAAAATGTATTTAACAAAAGTTGCTATAAAAGCAATAACTAACAACTTTTATTTGAGACATTTTTTGATAAAACGAAATATTTTTGAAACATTTTTCGACATTTTTTTTAAGTTTCAATTTTTTCATACTTATATGTAACGTTTCCATGGATATGATAAATAATATCTCTATTAGAAAATATTAGGCCAAGTCATTTCTACTCTGCTGCTAGAATGTATTTTATACAAGTACTTTGTGATGGCGGTCGATCCTGAGCTGATTTTTATTACTGATTTACAAAACAAAAATAAATAAATAATATTCAATCGTCAACGAAAATAGTCAACTTTATGATATGAAATTAATTAACTTATCTCATTAAAAATTTATATCTGCGTAGGTTCAACCAATTAGTAAAGCTTTTTACTTTGATTTGTAGATACATTTCAAGACAGTTGCTTGTTTTGAGAATTGAGCATCATATTCACAATTTTGTTTTTAACATATTTCTTAAAAACACTTATTTTGTCCGTTTACTTATAAAAGAGCGGCTTGATTAAGTTATTATAAGAAAATATAAAGAAAGCGGCACATAATATTATACTCCCTACGTCCGACGATATGGTACACATTATCTAAAAAATGTGGGATTAACAAAAGTTATATTATTTTAATCTTTTGGTTTTTATTTCTAAATAAGTGGTTGCTAGGCAACTAATAAACAAATGGTGTGCAAATAGTTTTGCATATCTCAAAGTTCACAGAAAAAAAACGCGTATATTAGACAAATTAAAGTGACACCCGCTGTTCTATCAAAATGGCGAAATTTGATCAAAATTGTGTTTAATTGCAAGGAAGAAGTTCCAAATCAATTTAAAACACAACCGCCATATAGTCCAGATTTTAATATATTGGATCTTGGCTTTTTAATTTCTATTCAATCCTCACAACTTAACAGCTTCACCGAATACAATCGACAAACTGACTGAATGCGTACAAAATGCATTTAATACATTAAATATACAAACCCTTGATAATGTTTTTCTAACATTGCAAACTTGTCTAAAAGCAATTCTGTTAGCAAAAGGAGGGAATTCCTATAAGATTCCGCACAGTAATAAGGCAAAACTTCATTGTAAGGGTCGATTACAAACAACATTATCATGTTTCATACAAACTGCGGAGGCAGCCACCTCCTTGTTGAATTAAAACTTATTGTATTATTCTTTGTTTTACTAGATATTTGTAACTATGTCATAAATAAAATCATTCTAATTGATTAAAGTTGTAAATGAAACATCTCAAGTTTAAAAATGCATTTGAAAGTGAAAAAATACTATGATTTACTTTTCAATCCAACCCACACTGTATGAAATTAGATTTGAAGTCTTTCAACCTGTAGTAACTTGATTCAGTATCCAATAATTTTGAATAAATATTTGGAGTCAAGGTAATATTTTAGCTTGAATGTCTAACTAATGATTTAGAATTAATTTTAAATGAATCGTTTAAACTTTAATAAAATTAGCAATTACATTCACCGAAAAAAAAACGTTATTTTAATCGAATTCCAATTTCCATACCTTAAAACAAAACGCTGTACCCCATTCAACATTACAAATAAATACCAAATTGAAATACTAATTCCTTTAATTCTTCTCGCATTTACATGCCATTTACACGTACCATTATTTCCAAAAACTCGTATTTTTGTTTTAATTTAAAACAGGAATTCACATTCATGGATATTAGTGACTGATTTCAGGAGTAAGGGAAATATACTTAGATTGAGTACCTGATATTTTTACCGACCGTCAACATATTTAAGGGAGGTATTGTGATCATACCGATTTTGACATTTCGAGATTTCGATGGATCTCCAAGAATTGAGGTCCCTACATAACGTTTTATGTAGGGACATAAAACGTTATAAACGGGCTAAACCTAGAGAGTAGAAATTTGGCATGCTTATACAGCTCTTTGACCCGCACATAGGAAAAATACTAAAACATCTAAAAAACATACCACCCTAAAAATATAAACAAATATGTGCTCATCGAAAACAAAAATATTTATTTTTAAATTCTGAGTAGGGTATCAAATGAAAGCCCTTAGTACGTGGATTAACGATCACATTTTTATTTTTGCAAAATAAATTATTTTGATGCGATTTTTGTCAAAATTGTGCAAAAAAATTTTTGTCCCACACCCTGTAGCCCAGATGGTTTAAACTAAAAATCTAAAAAAATTCTAAGTAATGTATATTGATGTGAACCGAAATAGTACAACAGGAATTTTTGATCAGATTATGTTTTCGGAAAATAACGCATTTTTTGTGGTTTTTGGTTCACAAAGTACAAAAGTTATACCAATGTAAGACACTCACATGCAAGGCGTGCGATAGCGTAATGGGTTAGAGCACTGGTGCCGTAAGCTAAAATGCGCTGGAAAACGAAGGGTTTCGAGTTCGAGTACGGAGTGAATTTTATTTTTTCTGTTTTTTTTTTGCATTTTTATTATGTTGAAATTATTTTGTCAAAATTCTAGTTATATTTTGACAAATGTTGTATTTAATTTTTAAGAGCGTAAATTTAATAACCAGTCTTATTATATGATTAACAGACGATAAATTATTTTAAAAATATCGTTCATTTTGCCGTGATTACTACAAAGTAAAATTTGTCCTACACACTCAGCATACCGCCTTCACTTATTATATACCTGCGAAACCCTGAAATGTGTGAATATTCACACTTCACATCAATTTTTTTGACTCCATTTAATTTATTCACCAATTTTAAAATTGTTTAGTCAATGAAACAATTTAATACGTGCTTATGTCGGACTTTGTTAGTTCCAATGTTGGCCATTTACTGTGTAAAAAAATGTCCAATCCCCTTAGTCCGAACTAGTATTTTTATCAGAGCTGTGAGCGCCGCCTGTTATAAAGCTGAATTATAATGCCAAAGTGGAGGCAAGCACTTCACTTTAATGGTCACACATAAAAGCGCGTAAAATCTTTCATTCCGGCATCCGGTATTGTGCCAGTAACGAACATGCGCACTTTATTCAATTTCTGTCAGTTATTTTGTTATATTATAATGAACTTTTCATCTTGTGCATTTATCTTTTAAACATCAGTTTATTATTGGTCTTATATTTCTCTTCTCCTTCAATCTTAAAAGCTTTAAGGTTTTTTTTTGGGAATCCCAACGGATGATTTATTTTCGTTATTAATTTTTCAAAAACGTTCCGAGTTTAAATTTATATAATTGAAGTTTGCGGTTTATTATAATCTTATTTACGTTCTCCGTTACATAATTTTGTTTAATTATTCAAGAACTTATTTCTAGGGTTTAGTTGTAATAGATCTTATAAACCTTTTCAGGATTATTAGTGAAAAACAGATTTTAACTGCTTATTCATTTCACTTCATACTCAATGCTCTTCAAAAAAGTCTTATAAATTGTAAGGGCCCTAAACCATAGGGATTCACGGGCCCTCCGGAGCGGAGTCCCTTAATGTTTTTTTTATAAAGAAGTACGAGGGTTTTTATCTTTTTACAAACGACCACTAGATGGCAATATTGAAATGTTTCATTATTTCATTCGTAAAATTTGATATTTGTTATTGTGAAATCAGTGGTAGCGTATAATTTGATCGAGTAGTTTGTTGACAGTGAGCGTTAAAAAAAACAAGTTTGTGAAAAATGGATATTACTCGCAAAGGTTTTCGTTGATTTTTTACGATTTTACTAAAGGCTTAACTCAACAACAATGCATAGATTCGCTTCGTTCAACTTTTGGTAATGAAGCACCAGAAACGACAATTGGTTTGCAGAATTTCGTCGTGGTCGTGCGTCCGTTATTGACCAAAATGGGTTATGCTTAAAAAAATATCGATGCTGTGCGCAAATTGATTGGTGAGGACCGGCATGTGACTTACGTGTGATAGAAGCATGCTTTGGCATATCGCAGACTGCAATACATTCGATTTTGCATGAACATTTAGCTGTGAAAAAGATTTGTTCCCGATGGATTCCGCATAATTTGACCGAAGCTCAAAAAAAGGCTCGTGTTGATTGGTGTAAGGGAATGCTAAAAACATTCAATCTAGGCACTGCAAAATACGTATACAACACCTTTATAGGTGACGAAACTTGGATTTATTCATATAAACCAGAAACTAAGCAACAATCAACTGTATGGGTCTTCCAACATGAACCAAAACACACAAAAGTTGTTCACGAAGTACTTCCAAGAAAATGATCGCTTGTTCCTTCGGTTGTACTGGACATGTCGCAACCATTCCTTTAAAGGATCGGAGAGCAATTAATGCTGAATTGTATACTACAATTTGTTTGGCAGAAGTCATCGACAAAATCAGGAAAAACAACCAAAAACGTCGCATCATTCTTCATCTTGACAATGCAAGCTTCCACACAGCACGTCAGACAATTGATTATTTGAAGGAAAAAAACATCGAATTAATCTCTGATTGCCCGTATTCACCTGATTTATCCCCTAACGATTTTTTTTTTTTGTTCCCCAATTTCAAACAAAAAATGCGTGGATAGGGATTTTCATCAAGTCAAGAAGCTGTTGAAGCTGTTGAAGAAACTTCAGAGTGGAAAAAATGTTTCGAGAATTGGTTTGAACGTATGCAAAAGTGTATAAATCTTAAAGGCGAATATTTTGACAAGCAATAAAACAGTTTGTTCAAAAAAAAAAAATTTTCTTTCATAGTTTTTGTAAAAACTTAAAAGGTAGCCCTCGTAGCAACCAGCTGACGGGGGTTTTCAGGCTCGATCCGCTCGCGAGTTTTGGAAACAAACTATATGGAAAGTCCCTCAAAGTAAGTACCGTAGAGTACAATGAAATATTTAATTAGCCAACCATAACTTTTTAATTTCATTATAAGGAAGCCCCCTAAAAAAGTAGTGCAATTTAGACCACAACTTTTAAGAGCAGTCCCACCATTTTAAGCGATATCCAGTTATATTATAATAATCATTTAAAATCATCCTGTATAATACGCTGCTCATGAAAATGTAAAGAAACTAAAATTGCACAATGCTGTTATTTAATCAAGTGAATAATTAAAAAATCCTAGTGACCTAGTTATCCTTTAGAAAAGTGCACATCCTTGCAATACCCACATGCATTCTTAAAAAGACTGTAGGAAATATCTTTTCATCTGCGTGCATAAACCACATTATATCCATCTACCTCCTGTCAAATGCTATGTAGACAAACATGTTTTATTCAGATGAGACAGTTCTTTGACAGTATCTCTTGCATGAATTAACAAAGAGACATGTTACTTAAGATATTCTCTGTCTCTAGACATGGTTATGCACTTTTACACCCTAATTTCTTCAGAAGCAACTTATAATGCATAGAACAGTTTATTTGTGATATGTGCCACAAAATTTCACTAAATAAATAGTTTTTTACAACAAAACTACGGAGCAAATATTAAATTTCAACTATTTAGAATGGAGGTGTCATAACAGTTCTGCATTCGAATCTTCTTCTGACGGTAAAACAATTCATTATAAAGATTTCCTTTATTGATTCTTTTTCTATTTAGAATATACAGAATATACATTGAAACGGACCAGTGCCATTACTTTCTTTATTATTGGAGATATAAAAAAATACTAAATAACAAAGTTGTAGGAGACTAAGGATATCTGCTTACAGAATAAAATATTATTTTAAACCAGTGGTTGTCAAGGTAGAGCACAAGATATATTTTTTAAATTAGATTATACTTATTTTTTCGTAGCGTTCAATAGCGTATTTTTTCTAAATTTAACCAAACAAATATTTTATTGTTATTATTACAATATAAAGAGCAGAAACTAAAAAGCTTATTATGCTCAAAAGTCCAACAGAAATACAAATATATTAGTAAATACTGAAACATGTTCGGGTTTTTCAAACAAAAACGCAGAATGTTCAGAATTGCAGTCATATTTGTGTAGTATAAGGAATACTAACAACACTTTTCGCCCGGAGGCACAAACTGTCAGTATATTTGCTTGAGCAAGAACTAAAAACCCATTGACTACATAAAAACATTTCTTTACCAAGTAAACTCGGTTCGATTGTTACAATATTCTATGTTTTTCTAGACACTTCTAGATTTTTCCATGGTTTCCATTGATATGACTTACTAGAAGTTTCCAAATTATACCACAAACTTCCACCATAAGCGTCCCATGAAGGAAATCAAAACATTTTCGTCACAATGTTTAAAAATAGTATAGATCAGTGTTTCTCAACCAAAAACGCACCGCGGACCAGTAAAGTATATACATTTCTAACGCGGACCACTAATAATAATTGTTGATTCATTTTATGCTAGAAAACAAATATATTTAAAACATTTTGCTACTAAATACATTTATTTAATTAGTAGCAAATCACAGAAAGTTTACAGATAATAAACAAAATATAAAGTATTTACTTAAAAAATATACATAAAAATAACAAAATAACTGCAAAAGACACATGCAAAAACTTTCGCGGACCACTAAAATATATCTGCGGACTACCGGAGGTCCGCGACCACCTGTTGAGAAACACTGGTATAGATGACATATATTTAATTTAGTGAGTTCACAAATTCAATAAAGGGGCTATTCGTGACTGGAAAGAGTTGATGTACGGTACTAACACAGCGTTCTCGAGCCAGACGTCATGTACCAAATTCTGTCGTAGTTACTTTCTGTACTTTTCATGGAGAAGCTTCTGTGAGTGGTCTCTAAGATGTTCGTCGGCGTTGATGGAGTATATAGACGACATGGCTGTAGAAAACTTTTCGTAGGTGTGGCTCTGTACATCTAAATGAAGTAACCTCAAGATCTGTGGGCTGCCGGAGGGGGTAGATTTAGCCTCGCAGGCCATTTTCCATGTAAGAAAACTCTGAGACATCTAGGAAAACGAGTGGTGCTTCTCTGGACTCTTTCCAGTAATAGGATATCGCTTTGAAGGTACAGGAACCCGATTTTGAAAGCTAACTCAAGCATCGGATGGACATAAGACAGGTACAGTTCGATTATCTAAAGTAGTCCAGTCAAGGTCATATTCGAATTATGTAATAATTCGAATTATGTAAGTACGTTTGTCGTAGTTATAACTTGCAGATATACAACAAATTTTGACATGCTTCATTTGTACTTCTCTTACTATTTTACCAATGTGAGTGAGAGCGAAAGACATCAGTCAGTGATGGGCGCGTAGAATACATGATGTAGACTAATGTAGATTTTACGCGTAAACATGTCAAGTAGAATATGCCTTTGTTTACGTGTCGAATGTAGAATGTAAACTGTACATGCGCAGTACGTTTAAATGTAATATTTGAAATAATAGAATCAGTGATGGGCGCGTAGAATACATGATGTAGACTAATGTAGATTTTACGCGTAAACTTGTCAAGTAGAATATGCCTTTATTTACGTGAATAGAGATCTCTATTCTAGATCGAATGTAGAATGTAAACTGTACATGCGCAGTACGTCTAAATGTAATATTTGAAATAATAGAATGGTAATAGTTTAAAGTTACTTTAATGTTTATGTTTATTTCAATTTTATGTAGTTCTAATTACATATATTGTTTCCAAAAATGTTATCTCACAAATCGTATGTTGTTATGGACAACATAAATTACTTGGTTTCTGTCTGTATGAACTAAAAAAGTAAAATTAATATTAAAAGTTAGCAGTTGTTTTAATCAGAAAGGATCAGGAAGCTGTCAACAATATTAAATTTGAGTTCTTTACTTCTTCTTCTACTTAAAACTGGCGATATTTTATTTTTTAAACGTTACATAACCTCATTTTTCATTATTCTACGCCAAATTCTACGTGTCTACACTGTCTACACTTCTATACGCTGTCTACGGTAAATTTACACGTAGACGTAAAAAATTCAAGTTTACGCGTAGACGCCCATCTCTGAATAGAATGGTAATAGTTTAAATAGTTTACTTTAATGTTTATGTTTATTTCAATTTTATGTAGTTCTAATTACATATATTGTTTCCAAAAATGTTATCTCACAAATCGTATGTTGTTATAGACAATATAAATTACTTGGTTTCTGTATAAACTACCAAAGTAAAATTAAAATTAAACGTTTGTAGTTGTTTTAAACAGGAAGCTGTCAAAAATATTAAATTTGAGTTCTTTACTGCCTGTTCTGTTTAAAACTGGCGGTATTTTATTTTTTTAAAGGTTACATAACCTCATTTTTCATTATTCTACGCTAGATTCTACGTGTCTACACAGTCTACACTTCTCTACGCTCTCTACGGTAAATTTACACGTAGACGTAAAAAATTCAAGTTTACGCGTAGACGCCCATCTCTGACATCAGTACGTTAATTATTATTTCAGTCATATGACCTTGACTGGACTTCTCTGGATAATCGAACTTTACATATGGCAGAATAAACAAAAGGTTAGGTAAGGGAATGATTTCTTAATAATGAAAAGGATTTATTTGCACTTCTAACGATGTTGATGACGTATTTAGACCATTCTAGTATTAAAGTAGGTGTGATGGTATGAGTAATACCCAGGTTAACTGAATATTCTACATGTTAAAGGGCGATGTCGCCTAGGTGATAATGAGTGTATGGTTTGTTCTGGTCAAGATATAATTAACATTTGGACATATTTAGAGGATACTGAGGTCCAAGAGCAACCAGTTGCCACAACCGTTGCTTATTTTATGATCGTCAACATATCTGGTAGCTGGAAGTTATGCTTGAAATTATATCGGCCACAAAGACGAGGAACAATTTAGGTCCAATCACAGTGCCTTGTGGCACTCCGCTTAGACCTTCTTGGGAGTTAGGCAGTTCGGATTTTAAGAGCACCTAAAATGTGTGGTTGCTTAAAATATTTCGATTCAAAGCAATTTACATCTAATTCCATCATTTTTAATCGTAACAAAAAGTAGGCGTTGCGGAATTCTGTCAAAGACTATAGATAAGTCCAGATAAATAATATCCATAGGAATTGAAGCATCGATATGTTTTGTCCACACATTAGTTGACAATAACATGTAATATCTAATTCATTGAAAAGTTAAGTTAAAGCAACAACAATTTTACTTTAAATTCTTTTGACTGAACACCCAGTCATAGAAGTCAAAAAAGCCATTAAAAAATTCATTTACTTAAAAATTCAAATTATTTTCAAAAGTGCTATTACACTCTCTTAAGGCGTTGGCAGAAGTGTATTGATAATACGCACTATTTTGTTACTTCAAAATTTATTAATCAAAACAGATTGAGTGGCTCGTCAATCCTTTCGCGAGCTACGAAGGTGTGTGTTTGCTTGTCATCTTTGGAGCCGCGTTTAGAGTTTACATTTCCGCAAAAACAATTACACCCGTCTGTCCTATTAATGTTGACGAAGCACTTCTTTTCCCGTCTATTTTGTTACAATAAAAATACCTATGTTTTCTGCGAACACTGGAATTTTAAATGCACCAACCTAACACTTCATCCAGAGTATTTAGTTTTATTATTTTATTTTATTATTTTATTATTGGACACAACAGACCAATGGTCCCTTATTGTGCCCATACACTCATACATTACATATATATAACATTTACATTCAAACATATATAAAAATACAGTACATATAGTGATATTTTAGGTACATACAGTAACTTTGTTTTACATACAAATACATTTACATGTTCTAACATACAATATCTTTTCCGTTACACAAGCATAATCAAAACATTTCATATATTCACAGAAACACTGAAGGTCGTTTGTACTACACAGATTTATTTTGGAGGTAGGAACTTACACGTTGTTATTTACTTGGATTATTACTGCAATGTGACTCATTGCATCAAGTTTAAGACAATACTGCGAAATCTTTTATAACTTACATTAAATATATCAATAGATCTGTCTGCAGACAAAAGGTGATTGTAAAGAGCCGCCATTTTATGCAGTGGGCTCATCTTATAGTGCTCCGTGTTGGCCCTTTTGCAAACAAATAATGTGTCTCTGATTCTAAAGTCCCGAGAAGGCACTCTGACGTATATTCTAGACAAGAGGGTTTCTACATTTATAGGGTATTTCAAACGTTAAATCGGAACTAAATGTAATTTTTATTTTCCTAAGTTCTCATAAGTACTCTTTTTGCCGACTGAAGTTGGATTTGCTAAACAAAATGATCAAAAGCCTCACTTAATCGGGAAATGTTACTAGTATTGAAAATATAGTTCCGCTTAAAGCAAAGATACAGGCTATAGTAAATGTTTAAAGATATAATTTTTTAGTTACAATTCTCTTTTAAACAAAAATCAACGCCTTCGTAATTGCAGAATCACTTTTCTTTCCGTTAGATCGCGAATGAACTCTAGTTTATGTGATTATCTAACTTTTTTTTTCTTTTTCATTATTTGAACTGGTAGATAAAGTTGCAGTTGGCAGTATGTTTTCATGTGCTTTTGACAGCAGTGTGTATTTGTTCGAGAAAACTGTAAAATTATAGAAGAGTTTTCCCTTTTCATTTAAAAAGTTTCATACATTTGAAGGCTCATAAGAGCAGTATTTTTCAATTTTTATAAATATATCCTTGAACATTCTTTTGTTTTTTACTTTAAAACATTGTTATGAAAGTTCTAGTTTTAAGATTAATGGAAATGAATTACTTAAACTACAATGTTTACACTGTTTCTGGTTTCTTAGGGATCTTAATCATTTTACTTTATTTCCTATAAAATGAGTAATGGAAAAATTATAGGTTTGCGTAAACAATATGTTATATTTCATTTTAAATATAGTACCACGATTTGGTGACTCATAATAAGTGGCGGCTCTAGGACTAAGCAATTGGAGGGATAATCAAATTTAAAAAGCAGTGAGTAAAAAATACAAAAACTTCAGTTAAGTAAACAGTTTTGTTTTCATATTAAAAAATTTTCAGATCGGCCAAGTGATAATTATTGGGCTGTGCAAAACTCAACCAAAATGGTCAAAAACTCGAGTCAAGCTATAAAAGTAACTAGATTGCAAAATCTAATACCGCCAAAAGGTTTTGAATAGCATTTAACAAACATAAATACCGTGAAGTTGTTCACATTTCAGTGATTCGACAAGATGCTACGCTTTTGGTGTCATAATATAGCTAATTTCACAACTTCGAATGCTAATGTTAATAGCTAATGCCCCAATGTATTCTTACGGAGAATATAGAATTATGGCAACGCAAGGGGAGTTTACATATAGATATAGGCAAAATATTTTCGTGTCCAAACAGTGAGAGCGCGGTTGTTTGAACAAGAGCACGAAATCATATTGAACGTAACATATAAAAACTAACAAGCTGTTTGAATTTAATGATTTAAATTATAGTGCGCACTATACGTGCGCACATTTTTAAAATCTGTCAATAGTTGAAATATGAATCTTAACATCTTTATGTTTTTGGAATTATAATAAATGGAATATTATTATACTAGGTCCAAGTTTCGGCTCCCTAGAGGAAGATACCTAAAAAATCCAGAAATATGTAAAAATCTCCATTTCACAACGATTTTTCATAATCACTCAAATTACACACAAATCTCTTTAGTAAAATTATCGATTAGTAACAATACCACATAACCATTTATACACACAACGGCAAATTTAAAGGAACAGATTGAAAATTATGTTTTTTTTTTTTTAATTTTATTATTTTGTAGCCTATATCTAGATAGCTTTGAATGCTTTACTAAACCGTAGGGAAATATTGTATCGACGCCAAGGAGAACAAAATGCACCATTTAACTTTGCTACTACTGTATCTTTTGGTGAAGGTTCTTATGGTGTGAGGTGGAATATGTTTTGGGAGCTCGCACTGTGTTAGTGGTGACTGATGGCAGAGCGTTAACTGCAGAGATATTCTTTAAGACCATGTTGTACCTTTTGCCCCATATATCGGAGAAAATTTCACCCTAATGTAGGCCCCATTGTGTAACAGACTTTTTTAATCAAGTGGGTATACCAAGAATGGGTTGACCAGCGTGCTCCCCTGACCTCAACCCGATTAAACATTATTCCAAACAACATCGTACTAAAAGATTACTTGAGAGATATCAGCAATATGTACACTACAGGGAAATAATTAGATTTTTATGTCTGTTCCTTTAAATTTGCCGGTGTGTGTATATGGGAAAAAATTTAGCTTCTAATCGGTTGTTATTTTCATAAAATAATAGAACTGATGTCACTTGCAGATGATCCATCATCAGAAAAATTAAAATTATGTTACGATTGATAGTTTTTTTGTCCCAAGAGAAAAGTTCTCGACGTCGCTTTCTTGACAAAACGTTTCAGGAAAAAATAATTTTTTATATTTTACAACTTAATAATCCCAGATCTGAAATTTATTACGAATTTTTATTAGTAAACTTGTGTACGTTATTTCTTATATTGATTTTATTTATTCGTTTTCTGAGTGAAAGGAATATAATGAATTTTCTCAGGCCTTGATGTGACCCAAGTAAAATTTGAAGCAAAAGAGAATAAAATATTTCTTATGTTTTTAAATATATTCCAATTTTACAACTCTGCAATAGTAGCGATTTAAATTGAGGTTATATACCATCACCTATCTGTCTGTCTATCTATTTATCTCTACCCGTAAATATTTGCAATTTAAGGATCGACAAGATACGATTTTAAAAAAGCCATAAAAATAATTAACAGAAAAACATATACTTACTGGAATATTATGTAATAAATTTAAAGAATGAGCGTTCGTTGGTTGGGCGTCTAAGGCCGTTCATACATAGATGGGTCGTAAACGCAACACTTGACGCTGACACAAGTGTGATTACAAATTTACAGTGTATTAATTCTATTAGACCGGGAGCTCATTACATTTTTGGTCTCCGATTTCATACAGCATGCCTTTTGGAGGAGAGAATATTTACCCTGTGACAACAAAAAAGGGATGGTACTAAACCCCTGCACGCTTTCCGGTCATAGGCAAAATTGCATTTCCACTTAAACACAAAATTTTTGTGTTTTTCTCTGATTTAATATTTCTTGCCCTTTTGTCAAAAGAAAGTTATAACAAATTTAAAGTGTTTTAATTATAGGCATGCTGTATGAAAACGGGGAAAATCATATTTTTTTATTACAAGATCACATGACCTTTTGAGCCCTTTGGGACCCTCCGAATCGCATGCATATATTTAAAAGACTTTACATTTGTTATAACTTTCTTTTGACAAAAGGGCAAGCAATATTAAATCAGAGAAAAGCACAAAAATTTTGTGTTTAAGTGGAAATGCAATTTTGCCTATGACCGGAAAGCGTGCAGGGGTTTAGTACCATCCCTATTTTGTTGTCACAGGGTAAATATTCTCTCCTCCAAAAGGCATGCTGTATGAAATCGGAGAACAAAAACTGTCATGAGCTCCCGGTCTATATTATACGGCGGGAAATTTGCAAATCTTGCCATTCCTGCAAGAATCAAAAAAGCCGTATTTAGATGACTAAAGAGCCAAAACTGTCTCGACTTGCAAGAATAATAATTATTTTCATATTTTTAAATCTTTAGATTTTAAAATTATATTTAAATATGTTTTTTTTTTTTTTTTAATGGCCTTTGCTACTTTGGCAATTAGCCAGGACAATTTTTGTTTGAGAAAATTTCCATGCCATAACCGGGATTTGAACCCGAGCCCCCATGGTTGGTAGTCAAATGAGCTGACCACTACGCCATAGCGACCGGCAATTAAATATGTTAGATCCTTATTTCGTACATATTTAATTTAAATCATTAAATTCTAACAACTTGTTTGTTTTCATATGTTGTGCTTAATTTAATTTCGCGTTTGTTCATACCGTATCGGTAACGCTAGGTCTATACTGTCCATAAGAATGCATTGGAGTACTGTCCAAAGCTGTGATATTAACTACACTACGATACGGCAAGTGTTACAACTTGCCGCGAGTGAAACTACTTCAACTACTGAAATGTGAATAATTCAACCATATTTACATTTACTATACACTCATACCTCGCTTTACGGCCTAGATACGTTCCGGGAAAGTTGGCGAAAAGCCGTATAACGAATCAATTATTTTGATATAAACCCATATAAATTCAATAGGATCGGTTCCAATTTTTTATAAAAAACCTAGTTTTTAGTTTAAAATGCATATTTTTCTTTATATGTATTTCATTTAAAAACGCTTACATATAAATTTAAAAAAAAAAAACATAACAGGAGGAAAGAGCCAGAGAGGAACAGAAAGGAAGATGGTACGCATGGGGTGAGATGAGAAAGGAGTATTACTGGAAATGCGGAGTGGATGCGACAGAGATGGAAAGGAGAAGAAAATACGGGATAAGCCTGATTGAGAAGTTGTGGAGGAGGGATAAGGAAGTGGGGGAGCAAGAAAGGACAGTCAGCATAGACAAATCAAGGAGCGCAGGGAGATATAAGGAGGTCAGAACTATAGGGGTACCAAGATACTTAAAGGGAGAAAGAGGAAGGTCAGGAGGGAGAGTTAGGAGGATTGCGAGGCTAAGGTGCGGGAATGAAGAGAGAGGAAATAGATATTGGAGGAAACAGAAGGAAAAGATGTGCAGGATGTGCGGGGAGGTGGAGGAAGATATAGAGCACCTCGCGAAGAGGTGTAGAGAGATGACAGTATGGTCGGGGAGCACATTAGACCTGCTGCACGAAGATGGAAGGGGGGATAGGTGGGCGAGAGAATTAGAGGCAAGAAGGATGGAGATTGGGGAAGGATAACAGGAAGGGGTAAAGGAAAGAAGGAGGAGACCCGGTGGGAAGCAGAAGGGGAGAAATGAAAGGAAGGAAGGGGGATGAGGTTACCTAGAAATGAGAAGGAAGGAGGAGAGATAGGAGGAGGGGCGAAGAAATGGTTGGAAGGGAAGAGAATGAAATAAAATAAAGCAAAGATGTGCGAGAGAACAGGAAGAAAGAAGGAAGGAGATCGGAAAGGGAAACCAGAAGGGGAACAGGAAGAAGGAGAGGGACATTGGAGCAAGAAGATAGAAAAGGGAAAAACATTGTAAATTGTAGTGGATTGTTTTTTTATGTATTTTTGGATTGATTTTATTTGGTTTTATTTTTGTAATGGCTAATACCCTGAACGCCGCAAGGCCTAGGGAAATAAAGAATATATATATAAAAATACATAACAAGTACATATAATAATAAATTGAAAATAAAAAACTATACAGTCATCATCATTTTCCGCTCTTGTGGATTGACCTGGTTTAAAAAATTTGTCTAACGTTGTTTGTCTTGCCTTGGGTTCTGCTTCTTTTTACAGTTCTTTATAACAGCTAATGATTGAGTTAATTCCTCGAGAAACTTTAGCGCTGCGTTCTACGTCGGGATCATTTTGACGAAGGTTGTTTATTCCTTTTTCGAAATAAGAAAGCGCATTCGACAAGTTCTTTGATGTTTGCTATTTGCATACAGTAGTCTCTGGCTTTTCATCAAGTGCTCGTTCTGCTTCTAATTGGATCAGTTCCTATTGTGAAAGGGGTTCTCTATCAGCATCTAGTAAATCAAGCACATCACCTTCTTCCAAATCCTCAAAACCAAGATCATTTATGGTGATCACTCGCTATACGGCCGTCTTTATACAGGTTTTCGCTATAATGGCCTTTTTTAATTATGGCACTTTTTCGATTTACGGACCAAAATGTTTCATTAAACGGCAAAAAATAAAATGTTAAAAAAATATGGCCAGAATGTTAAAAACTAATGATCCTGAAATTGATTCTCTTTCTGAAATTCGACAAACCATATTGAACCTAGCAAATGAGTTTGATTTTGAGGATTTGGAAGAAGGTGATGTGCTTAATTTACTAGATGCTAATAGAGAACCCCTTTCACACGAGGAACTGGTCCAATTAGAAACAGAATGAGTACTTGATGAGAAGCCAGAGCCTGATGTATGCAAACAGCTAACATCAAAGAACTTGTCGATTGCGTTTTCTTATTTAAAACAAGGAATAAACATCCTTCTTCAAAATGAACCCGACATAGAACGCAGCGCTAAAGTTTCTCGAGGAATTAACTCTACCATAAAGAACTGCAAAAAGAAGCAGAAAGCAAGGCAAGACAAACAACGTTGGACACATTTTTTTAACCAGGTCAATCCACAACAGCGGAAAGTGATGGTGCCAGTATAGTTTTTTAGTTTCAGTTTATTATTATATGTTATGTATTTTTATTTTAAATCCAAGCATTTTTAAATGTACGTATAAAGAAAAAAATGCATTATACACTAAAAACTACGTTATTTTATAAAAAAATTGGAACCGATCCTATTCAATTTATATGGGTTTTTATATCAAAATAATTGATTCGTTATACGGCTTTTCGCTTTGCGGCCAACTTTCCCAGAACGTATCTAGGCCGTAAAACGAAGTATGAATGTATAGTTAGGTGTAATATTTGACGTACTGCATCAAAGGCTATTTACGCTTATACGGCCCAATAAATATCACATGGTTGCTCTGAACAATCTTCAATATGAAATTATATGAGCTTTTGTATTTTATTATTTAAAATTTGAATGCTACAGTTGTTTAGTTCGCCACTGCTCGTGAGCCCTATGTTGCGGACCTCTGCTCTAGTTTAAGAAGCTCTGACCTAACCAACATACCCAAAATAAATGTTCCAAATTAGGTAAATGGTTTAACAAAAATAATTCAAAAATGTTCTCTTTTATCTTCGAATATCCAATGCACACATATTTATATATTGAATATTGTGCATACAATATTACAACCATAGTCTATAAAAATATACTGACACACTTCCGTGTATCGAAATAAATTCTCATAAACCAAAATTGATTTACAATATTCTGTTACAACTTCCCTTATACATTCTTTCCAAATGTTTTCTTGCGTCCTTTCGCAAACATATTTTTCCTGGATGAATCAACCTTGAGAGTCAGAACTCTCACACTTTTTTTGAAGCTGAACGGTAAGAAAGCATAGTAGATGGTTTGCGAAGTTCCTTTCGAACATCCCCGTATATTTCTCGCAGATGTCAAATTCTTATCGCAATCATTTGTTTAGGAGAGCAAGACCTTGCCAGGCAAAAACCACACGAGTTCCACTCGATCTATTCTCACAAATTCGGCCACTCCAATCTTCATTTTCAACCATTTTTATTTTAGTTCTTGAACACGGGCGTGCGTGAATAAAAAGGAAAGATTTTTTACATCTGTCAATAGTTTCTTATTATATATTCCGTTTAGTCTACTACTGTGAATGTTTCCTTTTAACTATGTTCTCATTTTGCAAGTTATCTGCTCAGATATTTCTGACGGTGATGATTAGCTCTAAATTTAACTAATATTTTGTTTGAAATCTACATACGTTATAAAGTCATTATATCTCTAAGCTGTATAAATAATAAACAGTACTTCAGTAGTGGTTAAAGTAGTTAAAATTTTACATGTTCTCTGTCAATCTCAGACATATTGATTTTATGTCTCGTTAAATATTAACATTCCTAATAATAAATTTATGTGTGCCAATTTGATCATGTGAAAGTTAACAGACTTAGAAGATTTTAATTTGATGTCTGTTTTATCTTCGGATGAAACAATCACAATAGAACGAAGCCGTTTTTTACACGTTTTTCACGAAATGTAAATTATAGTGTCGATGTTCCATCTCTCTTCTTGGCTGTACAGCCCAATATGAATTTGGGCTCCCTCAGAATTCTGCAAGCAAGTCTCTGCTTAGCTCCTGCAGTTGTGATTTATGAGTGCTCTTAGGCCTTGTTCAGTACTATCACTCCGTTGCCACCTTGGTTTGACTTTCTTCATTTTGCACTCATCCTTATGTTACAATTAAAGGAATCCATCTGGGGATCATTTTGGTGAATAGATTGTGCCTTATTCGTGCACGTTTGTCATCTTTAAACATCAGGCACCATTATACCCCATTATTCGCAAATGATCCGGTGCTCTTAGCTGAAGACGTGGAGACTCCAGTTACATGGTGAAGATCTAAAAGCCAGTGAATAAAGGGATTGGAAATAAATTTAGAATATATATTAAGATAAATATTTTAAAATGAAGTCGTCTGAAAATGAATTAATGTACGTACGCCTCTAGTACCAAACACAACAGTTGTTTTGCTGTCAACTGTCATATTCTTTGCTGTCCACGAGCGCCATATTAATAATTTGTGTTGTGTTATAGTGTCGATTAAATATAAACTTTAGTGAAGAAGGATCCATTGATGGTTCGGACTGATTTCCAATATTATTTTATATAATTTTCTTAATTATTTTGTATAAATAATAAATTTTAATTACATTTTCAATTGTTATATTATTTTTTATATGTGACAGGTTTGTATAAATAATTACATATTTTAATTAAATTTTAAATTATTTGAAAATAAGAACATAGAATAATTGAACTTATTTTTAATTAATTTTAATTATTGAACTGTTCATTTATCTATATTTTACAATTTATTTAGAAATTAAGAATAATAGCAATTTTATGCATTTAAATTATAACTTTTTTAAAAACATAAATTTTGAAACGTCAAATTTGAATTTACCGCAAAATGAAGTTAATTTTAAATTATAAACTTAAATTTGATACAGTGTGAAACCGGCCACGCTCGCAGCGCCATCTACTTCGTTCTTTAAAAAAATAGAGTATAGGCGTCACTCTATCAAACAGAGAGAAAGAGGATGACATAAATAATAAACTTGATTAGATGAGTAACGTCCGTAAGGTTTAATGACCTACGGTTCAATGACCATACAATATGATGTATTTTTTATTAATTTTAAATTGTTATTTTATATCGTAACTATTAACTAAGCTCTGATGAAGATTTAAATGAAATCGAAACGTAAGCGAAGTTAATAAATTTGTTTTATTTTCTGCCTGGTCCGAATCCCATTACCTTCAACTATAATAAATAATAAAATAGGTCAAGAAAATCGTGTCATCAGGCAGTTAAACCCGGTATTGCGGAATGTCCAACGTATCTGTACCTACGATTCAGAAACATGCGCTCACAAAAAGAAATAAATACCGACTTAGCACCGTAGGAATGGACTTTTGGAGAAGGATTTGCAGTATCACAAAAATTGAGCATGTTCGTAATGGTAGGACTACAGGACTACAGGAGCAACTGTGTTACCATTGTCTTATGTTACGTTAAAATCACTGTCATAGAGACGATAGATAATAAACGTGTCTAATGGTATGGACACGTTCAGCGTATGCAAAATAGGCCGACACCTGAACTATTATTATTATTATTATTATTATTTTGGGGTTTGTCAGGTCTTGAGAAGCGTCCACTAATCTCAAACTTCAGCAACCTTTTGAGCCGCGTCATACTAGTGGAGCTAAATACACACGACTGCATTCCAAACCCCGGCGATATGCAGCCGCGGAAATTACGCTAGATCCAGTGCCCGCCCAATGCGGAGTGACCCGAGCAATACTGCTTTCTGCATCCTGCAGATCAAAGAGTTGGCAGAAGATCTGCAGACGGGAATATATTTCAGAAATATATATTAGACGACTTTCATATCCCAATGTAACATTAAACATTTCTGTTATCGTCCAATATTTAAATTTAAACAAAATTGTGTCTGCAGCGCCTCTGTTTTAACATTTACAACAGAGTAGAAAACACCGCAATATATTTGAAGGCTTACAGTTGGTTCGTACTAAAACAACACGTTTTCACTTCACTTGTTCTTTGTGTGGACGAAGTCATTTTTAAAAGTCGTATTATGTCATGTCTGTAAGCGCATAAAACGAAAGTGTATACTCTCTACCAAACTGCAAATTAGATTATTATGTTGCGCTTCGTTTCTGTTATGCGTGTTGGCTGCCAGATACACCGGTGTATAGGATCAGGAGGACGGTATCCATCACAATGTAACGTTGAGTTACGCAAGGAAATGTCGTAAATATGCTAAGAGCTGAATGTAGCATCGAGGGTAAACAATAGCATAGAGAGGGAAGCGAATCTGATATGGAAATCACTGAGATAAAGGATCAATTTACAGAATTAAAAAATTTCTTTGTACTCTCTGCTCTTCTCTCTAAACTAAATAAATTAATATCTATTGAATTTGTAATATATTATTTTTTCTACGAAGATAGCGTTCTTTTTATGGCGAATTTAAATATAGTCATCGAGAATACATTCCCGTGAATATTCACTTGTTCCAGTTCAAAATTCGTAATAGGTATACTCCAAACGAATGTACCCATTCGTCCATTATTCCATGTAGATCTGAGTATGATTCGTTCATGTTTACACATGTATATATATATATATATATATAAGAAAGGAAGTCGGTAAAAGAACGTAATTGATTTCTTAATTTTACTCGAGAGCAAATCTAAAAGAAAGAGAACGAAAGAATATTATCTCTGTTATCTTGTGCTAAATATATTTTACAGACGTGTGCACCGACTAACTAATGCTTTTGGACAATTTTGTGGAAAACATGCTTAGCAAGATTACCGTTTAGTTGTAAAAGTCAATCAACTGACAGTGCTCGAAGACAGTGAGTGGCAGAAGAGGAGATAGATATATAGAGAAAGAGAAATATATATAGAGAGGGGGAAAAACTAGTAATTATGTATCCCAAATTACATCAGTAATATAAGGTGCCAAATTAATACCTCCAGTTTATGGTAGTAGTTTATGGTGTCTTCCAGCACCAACCGTCTCCAGTTTTTATTTAGCCTACCCCATAGAATTCGCCGAAGTAACTAATAAGAAATCTATCTCATAACAAATGAAAATATATATATATATATATATATATATATATATAATATACTGAAGCTCCTTAAGGAGCAAAGGGCCTCGACGAAGCATTGTCATCTTTTTCTATTTTGTGCCAATGCCTTCACTTGATTCCAGGAAATATTTTTCTTCGTAGCTTCCATTATCATGGTCCGCTTCCAGATGTTTTTGGCCTACCAACAATGCGCGATCCTTGTGGATTCCAGTCTGCTGCCTGTCTAGCTAAGTTCTTTTGTTCCCTTTTTATGTTTCCTATAAGAACTGAAATATTAGGCCAACTTTCAACTCGATAGGTCCATTTATTTAGACACAATTTCTACCGAATGAACGGATAGACACATGAGTGACGATATAAGGGTTTCTTGGTCATACACTACCAAGAAAATTCTCCAAAAATAAGCAAGATCTAACACTTACAAGAAATTTCCACATCATCAGAAGAATACAAACTAATCAGCTGTTAGGAAAGCAGTAGATATGACATAACACATTATATTGACACAATTATGCTATAATTATATTCTAATGTCCCAATTCCTTAAGCTGCCTTTAGGCTGTTTACGTTACGGTTGCTGACGTACGGTTTTGGGAATTAAAGAATGTGTAGGGTGTTGCGTATTTGCCAACATAAGTGTTGAACTACATTCTAATGTGTTGATAAACACTATTCAATTGTGATGACTATGGTCTTTAATTGCTGCAAAAAATTACACAAATGAATAATGTTTCCAAAACAATTGAGGTAGGACCTGACGTCACAGTGTCCTGGTTAACAGATATAATATGGACTTAGGGAATCAGTCAAGTAGTCATTCTTGTGACCAGTCATCAGTCCGCATCACGCTACTCAAGACGAGGTGTGAGTGTTGTCTAAGCACTGTAGACAACACTCCACGTGTTCGCCTCGTGCGGTTACCTAGGGTGGTTCGACCGATCCTGGAGAAACCGGAGCAAGAACGATACTAACCTCAACTTCTAAATGGACAACACCAACAGCCATTTTGACGAACAATTGTATTTTGATGTAAATTAATATTATATAATAAATTTTTTAGAAAATATTCCGTTTTTGACTTCACTCCGTGACAATATGTTCTATTACAGCTTTCATGTTGAGAGCAACAATCACTTGTTTAGCAGGATAACACAACGACCATGTCCAATTCGTAGACGGTTCAGTTATATGCAGAAATCTAGGCAAAACATATTGAGCTATTTTTGTTATACATTCGATAGTACAGGGTCTTTTATACTTGACTTTTTGCCATTTGCAGTTCGTTTCTTGCAGATTGAAAGAAATACCGGTTGATCGATATTGATTGATCTAGTCATAATTTTATTCCTTATAGTATAAAATTTTATTCCAGAAAAAGGATTTTGTGTGAAATAGAACTTTTGCGCAAGCGCAAGCAGCATGTGTTTCTTTCTTTGTCTGCAATTACTTATTGTATTACATCTGTTTAGTTTAATATCAGTATTTAGTTTTCTGCATCTTTATTTACCAACAATTATATTGAAATTTGTGCTACCCTGCTCGTTACTAGGTTGTACATCGAATTTTATTTAAATGTCTAAGGGCCGAATTCATAAACGTTCCTAATCCTCACCTCATCCTCACCTCACCCTCACCTCATCTCTCACTCATTTTAGGTTGAGTCGTTCCCTCACTCACTTTTGTTATTCATAAACAATTGTAAATGAGTCACTAACTTGAGGGACGGTTGAGGGAAAACGTCACTAATTTTATGACAGTAATAAACATTTGTAGTGGTAGTAATAAACATTGGTAGTGACAGTTATAAACATTTTGACAGTTGTATTTTGTCAAAAACTCAGTTCGAAAAAATAATGTGTATTTTATATATATTGTTGTTTTTATCATGGCAAGTAAAATATTTATGACGGGTGACGCTGCCCAATGCATACACCTTCAAAAGACGACACTTTTCTCAGGGGATGTAATTTTTAAATAGATCAATTTTTACAATAGGCAAATAATCTAATTACCTAATTAAAAGAATTAAGAAAATAGGCAAAAAAAAAAATAATAAAACATCAAGAGCTACTGCAATTGAAAAATAATTAGAAGTTAGAATGAAGAGCTCAGAAAAAATATCCTGCAAGATGAAGAAATTAATATCTTTCGTCTAGAAGAATATCGGCTTAAAATATATGTATAAACAACAGCTGCAAGTAGAAGAGAAAGAAACAAGAAAAAATATAGCCGAAGAATAATTAATGCAAGAAACTTTAAAAACAAAAATTTTAGAAAAACTTATGATGTAATTTAAATAATTTATTATAAATAAATATACGACATAATTATACTTATGTACTTATAATTAATTTTTTTATTCGTTTGTAAAATGGCGTAGAATAAAAGCTGCTTTTATAGCATTACCACCGAGAATAAGCCAAGACAATCGATTTTCTTCAAATATCATTTTAACAGAACTACTGTTAAATATCCTGCTATCATGGACAGATCCTGGCCAACGAATATCATTGTCCAAGACTCCACATTTCTGCCTCCTCGATTTCCCATTTCGATATGGGTACCAATCCAACCAGTGACTTCAGGAAAACCAGCGATATTAATTAAATCCATCAAGATTTTTTTCCATATTCGCGTTAGTTCCGGCCAATCTAACATATCTACCCAGGTATACAACAATATTTTCGGAAACTTATTACATTATTTTGCAGTCTAAGGTTGATGTTAGTCGTCATGTGTTCTCTTAAATAAATATATATTATAATGAATTAAGAAAATAATTTGTCATATCTAATAAAATTATGCCTGCCACAACTGGAGGAATAGGCAACCTATGCTTGTGTAGTACCCCAATTTTTGGATATACTGTAGGAAGTATTTTATGTGTTATAATAGTGTTCCTTAAGAAATGAAATCTCTGAATAAGATCATAGTCAGTGACATTTTGAAGAGGATCTTAAGTGTCCCGCACATACCGCCTGATAAAAACAATTATTTTGTAAAAAATAGGTTACAGATTTTTTTACGTTCCAAATGTATCGACGCACATTTAAATAAACATTTTCACCTTCTACATACTCCAAAAAATCATTATCCACATTGATACAAATATATTTCTATACTTATATAAAGCAACATCTTAAATGAGTCAAATTTAAGGTTACCAGCTACTGGCCTCAAATCTCACTCACTATTCACTCAAATTTGACAGATAAGTGAGTGGGCAATGAGTTACTAATATCCAACTTTTGTTTCTGAATTCCAAATGAGGATTCTGGATTCTGGATTCCACTCATTGTCAATTGAGTGTGAGGTGAGGATGAAGTGAGGATTAGGAACGTTTATGAATTCGGCCCTAAATCTAAATTTGTACGTACCACGTAGTTACAAGTTTTTCCCCCTCTCTATATATATATTTCTCTTTCTCTATATATCTATCTCCTCTTCTGCCACTCACTGTCTTCGAGCACTGTCAGTTGATTGACTTTTACAACTAAACGGTAATCTTGCTAAGCATGTTTTCCACAAAATTGTCCAAAAGCATTAGTTAGTCGATGCACACGTCTGTAAAATATATTTAGCACAAGATAACAGAGATAATATTCTTTCGTTCTCTTTCTTTTAGATTTGCTCTCGAGTAAAATTAAGAAATCAATTACGTTCTTTTAGCGACTTCCTTTCTTCCAAGTGCTTCCATATAACGCAATATATTTTCAATTCATAAAATGAATTTTACAAACATAAATTCATTTTAATTTTCTATCTGAAATTCCGCAGATGCAAGTTGAACGATGTCTTGGGAAATTTTTCATTGTTCACAACCATGTAATATTTCTCAAGTGAATTCTCTACTGTCTACAAGTTCACCCTTCCATCCAGGTGTGTTAACCTTAGCACGTGTTGAAATAGTTCCGCGAGCTGCCACCAGAGCGTCGAGCTCACGAGGTTTATATAACCCCTAAATAACGGCTGTCCCAAAATTGAAAGGGACTATGCGGGACATAAATAGCAGACGAGCTAGCTGCCTGAGTGTTACACGCTAATTGTGCATTCTATACACGGTTCTGCATCACAACGTCAGGTGAGAAATGGCTTTTAATTATGTCTCCTGGAGTGTAGCGGCTTCGACCGCTGCCATCCTCTCATCTACCGACTGCTGATTTAAGATATCATGCCTTCGTTATACGGCTTACAACAGAATTGAAACTAAATCAAACGCATTTTGTCAACGAACTTCTCAAGACACCGACTGCGAAACCGAATACGTAGTAAGTGATTCTGGAATGAACTTTCCTGCTGTAAACCTTTATTAACATGGGGGAGAATTGAGACACTGGGGTGTTGCGATTTTCTTTCGCAACTTTGATATATTCCAATAGACGTAAGGAATCACGAACAAAGATCTGCGAAATAGAACTCCGTGTTATCAGATACTGTTTCATCTACATTTACCCACGTTCACTGATACACAGTTTGCATCACATTATCCCTTTTAAGAGAAAATTAAAGATTTTACCAGAGAGTTCATAAATGATTGGTAGACGTGTGAATTTCCTGCTCATTAGATTAATTTTAAAGATTTGGTACTTAGCAGTGGCGCACATGGGAAAACTTACAAAGATAAATTAATGAATTATTGACAAAACAATGTACATTTATATTTACTTACATTTGATGTTGTTCATGTGGCTATTTCTCGCATACCAATGAAATAATGTAAATGGCAATTATAAAGCATTTTCTGATAATAAATATAGAGTATTCTAATCCGTCTCAATTTGTAATACGAAACTAGATTTGGTTACTTTGGTGACTCTTGTGGTGTAAACAGACTTTGGCGTATCCGTGTGAACCAATAACTATGACAATATTATAAATGTATTGTCAATATACAACATAAAAAATGAACTTTTACTGTTAGTTCCGTATTACAAAATGAGACAGATAATCCAAACTTTCAATCGGAGCTAAATAGAATTTAAATTTTTGTAAGTTGTCACGTGCTCACGTTTTAATGTTGGAAAAGGGGTTTACTAAACAAAATGATCAGAAACCTCATCTTACCGATAAAAATTACCAGTTTTCAAAATCTTTTCCACTTAAACCAAAGAATCAGGCTATACACTGGAAATTGTCAGTGTCTGACAGCTGTCAAAGTCAAATAAAATCTATATCTACGTTTATAATAAAATGCTTCATGTACAGCTAGGACAGAAACAGCTAGATGAACACTATGTGCCTCTTCTCGGCACAACCCATTGACGAATGGAAATAGGAAAGAGTCAAAGTGCCAGAAATGTCAATTTCTTTTTTTTGCGAATTTTGTTGAATATTTCGTGGTCCACAACTTGGTAGAGGTTGTAGGTGCATTTACAGGCTGGAATTAGTTAAAAATATTGTTTGAAAAAATGGTGCACTGTACCAACCGATCAGATCTGAGAAGAGAGGTGAATATCTTAATACTGAAAAATTTGGATGCCGTCCCTTTCAGTTTGTTCCATTTCCAGTCTTCAATTACTATCAACCAATCGACTACTTTTGAGTAGTTTCACACGATTCGTGAATCGCTACACGAGTATACGATTAAAGTAGCAGGAAATAAAAAAAAAAAAATCCCGTACGCCTGTGATATGCAATCATACAAGAATATTGTTTTGTACGAAACACATTTCAAATGAATCTCTATTTGGAAAAAATTGAGCTTTTCGTGTACTTTTTGGAGAACTTTAAGGTGCAATGAACTAATTTCTCAGTCTCCTCTTCTTCATCAATCCCGACCATCACGATTCTCTAGGTAGATTCTTTTTAGGATTTTGTAGGTATGACATAAAAAAACCCTTATTATGTCACGCACTTGTTGCCAAGTCAAATTGTAGCCAAACGACTGAACATAGAAAGTTGAAATTTGGCTTGCTTATATAACTCTTTGTCTTGCATACAGTAAAACTATAGAGAGTGAACAAAACGCAGGATAAATAAATCAAATATGTATTTAATATATATGGGATACAAAAGGTTTTTGACACATTTTTGACGAAAATCGCATAAAAAGACTTGAATTTTCAAAAATAAATAATTTGTTTGTCTATCCACGTATAAATAGATTTCATTTGATACCCTACTCAAAATATTTTAAAAAAAATTAATATATATATACTCGAAAGAAAGTTCTTGACGAAAATAATATGGGTATTAAATAAAATTCTTATTTCATATTCGTCATATGGAAATACATTTTATACATTTGACAATAATATTGGACTGAGGATGCTTGGATTACCAATCGAAACGTCTCGATAAATTGTTTTAATAAATATATGACGAATATGAAATAAGAATTTTATTTAATATATACATATATTAAATTTTTTTTAAATATTTTGAGTAGGGTATCAAATGAAATCTCTTTATACATGGATAGACAAACAAATTATTTATTTTTGAAAATTCAAGTCTTTTTATGCGATTTTCGCCAAAAATGTGTCAAAAACCTTTTGTATCCCACCTTATTTCCCTGATCGTCGTAATTTTTCTCTTTTCTTCTTTCTTTATTTTAACATGATTTTTGCCAAAAATTTGCTTAAAAAACTCTTGTCCCGCACCTTAATTATGCACATTAGTGTGAATCGGAATAGCACTAAATGAATTTTTGGTACAAAAATCAGTATCCTACAGGTGTCTCAGGCTGAGATTTAATTATCTTTTGTGTAAGTACCGCACTTATTGTGCATAACTTACCAATCTGTGTGTGTGTCTGTGTGTGTGTATACACGATAACTCAAGAACGGTTCAACTTAGAGAATTCGTTCTGGTACTAAAATTCTCCTATAAAATGGGAAGAACCCTATTATTTTTTATGAAGATCGGTTGACTAGAAATAGGAGTTTACTCGTGTCGATTTTATGATTTTTGCGAATATTTAGCAACAGAAAAATATTTCGAAAAAATTTATTGAACAAAAGTTACTATAAATGCAATAACTAATAACTTTTATTTGAGACGTTTTTTGATAAAACGAAATTTTCGAATTTTTTTTGTAAAATTATTTAAAATTTTTCAAGTCCAATTTTTTAATACTTCTATGTAACGTTTCCATGGTCATGATAATTAATTCGTAACTAGTAAACCAAGCCTTGGACAAAAATTTGTATAGAACATACAGTCTGTTCCAAACGGTTAGGCGGAACTAGATTTTGCAATCTAGTTACTTTTATCGTTTAAATCGTGCTTTTCGACCGTTTTGTTTAAGCTTTGTAAATCATACTTACAATAAACATTTTTTGGTTAAGGTTAATATCATTTTAAAATGTCATTTTCTTTATATTTTGATTTTTTATGTCATTCTTAATACAAATTTCCCATTTATTTATTTTTTTGTCAATAAAATAAGTAAAAAGAATTATTAAATTTTGACATATATCATTCGTTTCCATGGTTTCATTGTTGGAATTTTAAATTTTGACATTCCAACATGAAAAATGAAATAACCCAAGCAATGTCCCTTCTCGTGACAACCTAAAAGAACGAAATTTCCATTTAGTTCCGCCTAACCGTTTGGAACAGAATGTAATTTGAAGTATAGTAATCGCGAAAATTTTCAAAAACGTTTCATGGTCCAGGTAATCCAAAAAACCTATTTTCGAAGTCCGTATGTGTGTGTGTCTGTGTGTGTTGCTGTGTGTGTGTATACACGATAACTCAAAAACGGTTTAACTTAAAGAGTTAGTTCTGATCTTAAAAAATTCTCCTAATAATTGGGAAGAACCCTATTGTTTTTTATTAAAATCCGAAACCGGAAACGGAAGTTATTAAACTTTAAAATTTACAAAAATTCGTAACTAGTAAACCGATAGGACAAGCCTTGGACAAAAATTTGTTTAGGACATAATTTGATGTATTTTTGAAGATTTACCTATAAATTTACCTATTTTAAATTTAATTTTTTTTTTTTTTTATTATTATTATTTTTTTTTATGGGACGGCAAGTCAAGCGGAGGTCTCCCTTCGCCACTGGTTTCCCTTCGGAATCCAATTGTTGATTTTTGTTTTTCTCAACCTTGAGCCAGTAATTAGTTATTCAAAAATGATACATCTGTGTCTTTTGTATTTATCTAGTGTGGTTTCATCATATTTAAGGAACATCATTGAACTGAAGTAGTTCGCTATTCTGAATTTTTTCAAAGAACTTGGTGGAGAGTTCTTTGATGACGTCTTTAATTCAAGAATTTGGAAGTCTCGGTGGATCTGTTTGTTACGCATAAATAGAGGAGCAACTGATATGAGCCTCAAGGTTCTGTTCTGGACCCTTTGAACTCTTTCTATGAGGCTGGATCTTGCATAATCTCATATGGGAGAAGCATAGAACAATAGTGGTCTAATGATTGTTTTGTAAAGTCTCAGTTAGTTCCTGAAACTCATGTTGTTTCGCCCTCGTCCATTTGGATAAATGTAAATGCAATATAACTTTCATATCAGTGTCGCAATTTACGAATCGTTGAATGAAACTGCTCTTACAATCTTCACATTGGCCAGCGGAAGTTCTTCCGTCCTTTCCAGATCTTCCTTACCATTATCTTCTTTCATCTTCATCACATCTCCTATCTACTGCAAATCTACTGTTAATTGGCCGATTTTTGGCCTGTTAATTGGCCGTCAGTACTTGTGTTATTTGATCTCTCAATATTTTAGCGAAATCCCATGGACCGAATAATGTTCTCCGTCAGATCATATGTAAGAATTATTTTAAATCAGTTTTTAAGTCAATTTAAATAAAACATGATAGAAAAAAAGCCGTCTAGTAAGTATTACATTTTATTTTTTAAAATGTTTAGTCGCAGTTTTTTGTTTTTGTGCATTTACTTTCTTTGCTTGTGATCATAATGCATCATTTTCATGGTAGTGTCAAAGGCGCGACAGGGGTGAGAGGCGTGGTGTTATATTTACAAGTTCGAATTTCATGGTGGGGTTAGAAGCGTGATAAATGCGCGTTTTCGGGTTTGACAACATTTGTATCTAACCCAAATCTAACCTAAAAGTTTATACAATTATTTAGAGTAAACGGTTATTCAATTTAATTAAATATGTCATCAAATCGAAGGAGACTTCTAGCTCTTTTTTATGCATATTTAGACTTATTGCGATATGAAGAAAAGCGATGATGGGTACG